>OU612001.1:6275000-7525000 GCA_914767915.1 Agriopis aurantiaria | reverse complement strand
AAACGCCAATCAGCCCCCGCCAAGTTATAGCGACGATGTATTTTGCCACCCAAGAGACAGGACGCCCGCGGGGGGAGTGCAACGACAAAAATAGCGACGATGTATTTTGCCACCCAAGAGACAGGACGCCCGCGGGGGGAGTGCAACGACAAAAACGAACATAGGTCCGACCTCGATGACGCCTGGCGCGGTACTGAACGCGCAAATTTTCGCGACCTTTTTACGCTATTAATTTCACAAAAAACGAAACTATTCACTATCAAAATTCTATCCAAATAAAAAAATGTTGAATAAAATTGCCTTTCAAGAGATTTCATAAAAGCATAAAACAAAAAAAAAAAACTGAATCGACTTTGTTTCAGATTTTTTTTTGATCGAGGAATGTTTATTCTATCGTGTTTTGAACCAAATAAACTCAAACACAGATGTATCTGTGACATATATTTTTTTCCAGCTCAAATATTGTTATTTAACTGAATAAAATTGATTGATTGTCAAATTTGCTATAAGAGGCCGTTAAGAGCCCACATCTCACATTTTTGGACGAAAATAGCAACGAAAAATGGATTTTTGGCGTTCTGATTCTTTCAAATAATAAGATCTATAAAACAATATTCTGTAATATATAGATGTTTTTTTAAAGTAAAAACTTCTTTAGGCACTTTTTGGGATGGGGAAAAAGCACCGAACTCGCGTGATCGTCACACTCAGATAAATATGTATCTGTAATTTTTGAATACAGCGCCATCTTTTGTGGAATAGGTGAATTACTACTACCAGACGTACGACCTGTGCGTACGTAATGAAAATAACTGCTTAAAATTTTGGAAAAGTCAACATATCAACTTATTACCTGAGGATTTACAAAAAAAAATATTTGTAATACTAGGAGGGAAAGTTTAAAAGTAGAGTTAGTTAAATTACTGTCATAAAATCATAGGTCAATGCATAAAATAAAATATTTAATGTTATGGTTTACTTGTTTTATATTCGTCTTGATAATTACGCCTTTATTTTTTCCGTTCCGTTTTATGTCCGAAAATCCAGATACTTAAATTAACGATTGCATTTTATAATACGGCTTTTAATTATGTTTTATTAGTTTTACACGGTCCAAGCAACGTAGTTTGCTAACAGAAATTCTGCTCTATGTGATATAATATAGAGCCCACTTTCCAACGTCCTAGTCCGGAACGTGAATTATGCTGAATGCTTTGGATGAATTAGGCTGAAATACTATCGATATAGTATTATTTTATGTATTAAAATTGCAATTAGTGATGCGATGCGACATTCGAATCGGTACATAATTTTGTATCTACTATAATTTCGACTTCAAGGGTTACACAGAACAGGGGTGCTATGCCGAAAGGAGGTAATTGTACTCATCATTATGAACAACTTTTACAAAGGGACAATCACTGCAATTGCGAAAAAAAATCTGCTATCCATAGAAAAATTTATGGAACAGCTGCATTTTATTTTCACCGGTACCATAGTACAAGTTGTTCATAATGATGAGTACAAAAACCTCCTTTCTGTTTAGTACCACCGTATCGCGGTAACCCTGTATAATTATTTCGTATACATTACTTCAGATACTTTTTATCTAAAGTTTATGTTACGCTGTCCTTATAACGTTCTTCCTCTATAAGGTCATATTTGTCGATATGTAAAGTTATTATGTAAATATGATTTATAATAATCAAGTAGAAGACTTGACGCGTACTTATTAACCGACTTCGAAAAGGAGGAGGTTATTTTGCTTGCTAAGTTCAAATTGTATGTGTGCGATGCTTCAATTGGCGCTATGGAATTTAAATGTTAAGGTATATAAGGAGTTTGTTACTGGTATATATGTTTGCCAGCTTTTATGTTAACGCATATTACGCATATTACAAATTCTAAATATAAGGGCCAACGCGGAGTGTGAGTCGACGCGGCGTGCAAACGGACGTAGAAGTCAACTCTGGCCCGAAACCTATCTAAGTAACGATACAGGTAGTCTGACCACAGAAAAAAAATTTGGTTAATTTAGAATGGCTGTCAAGGCATTTTGTAAGAAACTTGTTGGAGCCAGTTGCACCCATATAAACGAAACGTCAGTCATTCGAAATCAGTTAGCAACTGTGATGCGGAGTTCGACGCGTTGATCTAAATAAGAATTTTCAATCAAGGTTCACTCGTGATGCCTGGTAACAGATTTTCCTTCTCATTTCCGTTTGTCTGACAAATGTAGCCACGCGTTCTATGGGATTTGTCAAATCCGCTTGGTCCCAGTAGCACCGCGTGACTTCCACGTATCTATGTATGATTAAAATAAGAATGCTAAAAGGTTATGGTACGCCTCTATACCGTATCTTCGAGAACACTCTTGGTATGGATTCGTGCATATAATAACCATAAACACTTTTTATTTTTGTGCACAAATATCCATCACTATGGTTTTGTAAGCCTTGCAGAAATTGAGCATGTAAACTTGCACACAATGCAAATAAACGCTCTTAAGGCGGTACGCCTATGGCGTGAAATTCATATTTCAAACAGTTTTCTTGTCCTTGCAGCGAGGCCGGGTAATTATTGTTAACGATCATAATGTTAGCGAAAATTGATTATTATTCTTTACAAAATCATGTAAAGCTATTTATCTCTAATGCACATTGTTACTTACATTTGTCAATAAACTAATTTTTGCTGTTTACAACGGTTTATTGACAAATGTAAGTAATATGGTGCGTTACTGTTACCCAACTATAACCCAAGATTTTCGCTAACACTGTGTCATTTTTAAATAATTACCCGGCCTGGCTACAAGGGCAAAAAAACTGTTTGAAATTTGAATTTCCCGCCATAGGTAAAACGTACCACCTTAACTTATAACACAGGCACGGAGAGCAGGATGCACATATGAAATTATATATGCATCCTTTTCTTCCTTCTAGATATGTGTGCAAGACGCATTATGATTAGTAATTGAGCAAGCATCGAGTTCATCGGGATTTATATACAATCCCGAATTAATATTTACAAAATGTCTTTACATTATGTAAGCAATCACGAACTCTGCATAAAACAGATGTCTTTCAACAACCATTAAAAAAACATGGCCGTGTGTTAGCCAACCTTATCATAGATTTATTTGACAAAAAGTACTTATTTGTTTGAAAGGAAATCCGCGTCATGCCAGCGCATAAATCAGACTTGATTAAATAACATTTGCGACATTAAAAATCATGCATGTTAAGAACCTGAATGTTGACGTTTGGTATACTATTTACAAGAGATCAATTGGAAAGAAACCCATACAATTTGCATATCATTAAAGGGAATGATGCAGTGCATAATTTTCATAACAAAGACGTGCCGTCTTTAATGACGTGATCATGGCGAGCGTATATTTTTTATTGTTTTCAGTGTCTCAAATTCAAATTTCGAAATTATGCTCCAAAGACCATGCTTCAATATTATTCAATTCAATTAGATTAAAAAAAAAAAAAAAACTAAATTATGGTCAAATGTGGTGTCGCCGAAAGGCGTCGTTGGCGGTCTGGGCACGAAATATTTTTGACGCCTGTAGGCAACGTTGGCGGTCACAGGGTTAAGATCAATACATACCTAATGTAAACATGAATTAGTACACATATTTAAAGGTAACTTAAAATATTGCTATTCCAACTAAAGTTTTTAATTGCCTAACGGGACTCATCGCGTATTAATATTATTTAGGTAAAAAATACCTCGCTTGTCATTTCGACCACGTTATAGTGCTAACAGACGCACGAACGCGGCTGACGGACCGCCGTCCAACTAACGGGAGAGAAAGAGTGAGAATACCATATTTACCTCTCTTTCTCTCCCATTGGTCAGACGGCGGTTGAGGTCAGCCGCGTTCGAGCGTCTGTTAGCACTATTAAAGTAGCCGTGGTCACGACTGACTAACTAAAGACTGCCGATGAGTTCGGCAATTAGGATATATTATAAATCTACCGCGCCAGTTGTTCTTGACAGCTCCCGATTTCTTTTTTCGAATATGCAAAATTATTATTTTCCTACAGGTGCTCCATCCCATTTGTCTCTTGTCAGTAGTTCTTAGTTGTAGGAGCTTGAAAGTAACAGCTAACTCAAGTTTATGCAGTTGTCCAGCCTGGCAGTTGACTGAATGACGGGCTAACGGGAAATCAATGTAAGCTTAGTTACTATTTTGGTCAGTTTCATTTCATCTATGGCAAAATCTTAAAATGTCCAAGTGTTGAAAATCCAACTCTCATTTTGTCACAATAAAACAAAAATGTAATAAATTCAAAATGTATGTACATAACTTATCGGTTTAAAAAAAAAATCAGTATGCATTCATTTTAATTTTTTTGACAACAATACTGATTAATCTTTGGGTAATCGTCCGACTGAGGCCAACTCTCTAATACTTGAACAAAACAACATTTTGAAATTGGTAGCAATTTAAAAAATAAATAATTGGTTTGCGTTAGACGAAATGAGACTTACTAAATAGTTACTAAGCCTTAATCTGCAATAACTTGTAGCTTGGCTTATTCAAAAGTCAAGAGTGTGCTAGAAAAAGTGTGGGACTGCATTATAAAGTTTCAGCATAACTATGTAAATGATACACTCTTCAGAGAGTTCGACATTTTTGATTTGGCGGTATCAAGTGTACCTTTTAATATCAGCCCCTGATATTACTTATACTCTATCCAAGTTTTTGTTTACTCTGACAGCTGCTATCACATAAAAAACTAAATGAAAACATTTCCTTTCAATATTTCACTAGAATATTATGTGGAAATTGTACGAATGTGTCCGCACCCGTGTAGTTGACCTTACGTTCACAAACCTTGCAAAAGTTTAAAATTTGCTGCAGCTGTCAGAGCTTTAAAAAACTTGGACAGAGTATGAATGTTACTAATAAAGGTAAAACTTATCAGTAGTATAGATTTTGTACGGCTTTAGTTTGGTGGTCGCCTGTTTATCGCCCGCCCTCTTTTCTCTTTTCAACATGTTGTTAATGGGAACTAGTCTCGGGTAATAAGCCAGAATCTTTGCCTATAACTTAAATATCAAACGTTACTTAAATAGCTCGGAGTGTTGTCTTGCCAGCCAAAAGTTTAGTTTCAAACTGTTTTTAGAACGCAACGGTTGAAAAGTGGACAGGGTATGTTAACGCTAAGTTGTATTTTAAGGAATTGTAAATATTTTACGAACTTATAGATTATTATTTTTGTTCAAATAAAATGTCACTACATGTGATGGAGTTAAATTTATTTTATTCTTTGTGTTTACACAAAAAAAAAACACTGCCTCGGTCGGTGCTCCATGGGCCAATAGGCATGTGTCCTAATGTTTAATTTTTCACAAGTAACAGGCTTAGCGATGAATGTAACTAAATACATTAACCATACTGAAAAAAAAAATTGGCTGATAAATCTCTGAGATATGAGCGTTAAATGTTTTAGGTGGGGATAGAGAGCGGATATTCTGTCCCTTTCTCGCAAAGTGTGTGTTAGTATAGAATTTGTATAGCGCGCCTGAGGCGTGACGTCATAGCTCAGTATAGTGCGCTCTCTGTCTAGCATGAAATTAAAATACTTATAACTTATTTATTTTTGAACTAATTTTAATTTTGTTTTCATTGATGAGCTCTATTTATGATCAGCTTTTTTATGAGGTAATAAAACAATATTAGTCATGTCTGGTCTCTGGTCCTATTGGTCTGTGGAAAAATATTAATATATCGCACATCTAGATTAAAACTAAGACAACTCAAAATACAAAATTTTTCAGTTGACCAAAAAAACATGTTTCTCCTATTTTTGTTACCAAAGTTACAGAACAAAATAATATTTTAGTTTGTTCATTATGCCTAAAATATTATTTGAAACAACGAAGGTTGAGAAGCAATCCTTGTTACCACAATCATATATATTTTTAGTTGTTATACCTTAACTGTCTTATTAATAAAAATCGCCTAATCCTACTTTAATCCGAACTTACACTTGGACTAGTTAATTCCAGATTAGCCAAGTATTAACTTCGTCTTTACAACGTTATTAATAAGCATGGAGTAAGCTCAGACTAACAAAGCATTCCTTACACCCGGATTAACGCGTTAACTATGGCAACCCACTCAATTTAAAAGTAAAAAGAACGAGTAAGTGAATGAACTCAACGTTTTTTGACAGTGACAACAATGATTACGATGACTGTACTGACAGTTTTTAGTTTATTTTTGACTTTGACAACTCATGTGTCATTTTGTGTTGTGATACTTGTAATTTGTTTACGACTTTTCGTTCGGTTTCAACAACTTTGTTGCAAGATTATAATCATATCGATTATTATTTCAAATCTAAGGTTTTTTGTGATATTGATGGCTGACTCATTCCGCTTATATCACCTGCATCATCTTGAATCTGTTGAAATCAAAAATTGAAATTAGACTACCTGTTACATTGTAAAATTTTACATTGCGAATTATCGGAGTGTTGTTTTCACCCTCATTTATTTCTTCTATCAGCCTCAAATCATATGTATAATAGTCTCTATCCATTGTTCCTTTTTTCCACTTCTACAATTAATATAACAATAACAATCTAAACTATAACAAACCACCAAACAGACAAATCTAATAATACCACGCGAGAACAACAAAACAGCGGCTTGCTACCAAAGCACGGAACCCTATTACTCCTAGCCTACCAAAGAGCCTGATAGAACTACAAAATGTCAAATGATGCCTACTACTCTGTGCTACTACTCTGTGCTACTACTCTGTGCTACTACTCTGTGCTACTACTCTACCCTTAATCGGTCGCTAAACAAGGTAGCTTCAAGGTTTAACTTTAATTCCGAGAGTAAATTCGGATTAGCTTAGTCATTCCTTACTCCATGTTTATTAATATTGAAATTGGTTAATACTGTCTTAATACTTGGAGTAAAGTTACTCTTGTTCTAGTCTATGTTTATTAATAAGGCAGTAGGACGGTTATTTCCTTAAAATAAATTTTATTTTGAGTTAACTCAGTTTTACTGGATCATATTGCGTTGACGTTTTTATTTTATTTTAAAACTTTGAGCAATTATACTAAAAAAACAGGTTTCTTAAAGTTTTAATTCGAAGAAAACAATAATATATGTTTCCATCGTTTGCCAGTTGGTATTTGGACAATGGAAACCTGTAATTTTCCCCATATACCAATTTGTCAATCTTCAATTGGTCCACGGAGCACCAATTACTTCCCCATTGAACTTGGTGGGGACGTTGGGAATATACCGCTTATCCTCAGCAGATTTAGGTGATAGTGTAGAAGTAAAATATTGTTTAATAGGAATTAGATTTTTTATTGCAATTTATAAATAAGTTCATGTTCATAATATACACATACTAACTAATTACTCAAGGCACTTAACATTATGGTCCCTTCACAAAATTATACATTACAATATGACACAAAACAAACTACATTTGCTAAACATTAAAGTGTTAACGATTTGGTTTTAACTCAAATAATATCTAGGTCCTACACTTGAGTGCGCACGGAAGATTCGTTTTTTTATTATTATTTTTTCCTCGAGGTGCCGCGTGAACATTTATTGAATATGGAGACTACAATCTAAGATTCATAAACTAGTTTAAGGCTTGTCCAGAATTAACTCTAGGGCGCGGGCAGCGGCAACTGGATGGCCGCGCAAGCTATGTAGCGTTTTGTCTAACAAGAGTAGGTATCTATTAAGGCGGCGCTCAACGGCCATAGCTATCTCTTTCGCACGTTTTTTAGGGTAAAAAACATTGAATGATCATTTTAAGAAACTGATTGGGCATTATCTTTAGATTAACATAAAGAATATTATAAATACATTTTCGTGTTTTAATAAAAAAAAATTGCGTTGTATTTTATAAGATAGTGGAACAGATAATTTATCTCCTCCGCCATCCTACATAATATCAACTAGAAAATTGCTTTATACTATTTCCAATGTTATTCCAAAGATAATGCCCAATCGTTTTTTTATTTAATTCTCACTCAGTGATTTATTTTCCAGAACGTTGATATAGCCGCGTGCTTCTCTGGTACGACGCTAAAGCTAGCTAAACCTATTTGTGGGTGGATGCAATCATGGGCGTAGCCAGGTACGGCCAGGGGGCACCTGCCCCCACCGCCCTGCAGGAGGGTAAGCGCTCGTTCAGAGCTTCCCAATCTAAGAGTAAAAAAAGTCGTCGTGCCTATCACTATGACCGCGTACAAAGGTTCAATTTTGATATTTCGCGGCCACCGCGCTATCTCCACTCCACTCTACTCTAGACGAAGCCTTACCCCAGCAAGTGAGACAACTAGTAGCTTGTATCTATTGTCGCTCCACACTATTCGTTGGTAGCGATTTCTGTTACTAGACCTAATCGAAGCCCTATAAACGTGTTCGTAACCTTCCGAAGTATTAAAAGTACCTAAATAAATAAGTATTGATTTCTCATAGAGATAAGTCACGTTTTCAATTTGTTACTTAGTGTAGTATGAATATAAATTGGTACATACAACAAAATTGAATTTAAGCGTGAATTGTTATTTACATGTGTTTTAGTATGTACAGTTAGATATAAACGAATTTTTTTGTTTCTGTTATCTTTGTTAGTCATTATTTTTTTTACTTTGTTTACGCAAGATTCGTTGCATCCATCATAAAAAGCGAGATAATTATCGGATTAAAGCGATAACACGATTTCAAAGGAAACGTTTTGCTATCTTTTAATCGCAATTAAAATACAATTAGCTTTGTTTGGGTGAAATGCCGTGGATCGGCATGGCTTTTACGGTAGAATTTGCAGCTGGTAGCAATAAGCGAATAAAATATTAAACGAAAAACAGACACTAGCGCCACTGGGGACTGGCGGCAATAATAATAAACAGTCGCGGAACTGCCAATGTCAATTTTGCGATTATCGTTTTTATGGCAGCGACGATTGGAAATATGGAATACCGTAATAGATATGAAAACTAACTGCCTTAGGAGAGGCGTCTGTCTAGCAGTGGGTAGAGGTGGACTGATGAATCGCTGTTTACCTAAACATTTGAATTTACTAATTATCCAAACAGAGGATATTAGCGCGTTATTAAAAGGCAAGAAATAGTGTCTAATCTATACTAAGGTTATTTTCGCTTAGAGGTCGGTGCGTCCAGTTCGTGGCTAACGTGTCTGCTAAGGCGATATGACACGCAATCTGTAACAATAGCACGAGGCATTTTGAATGTTAGGACATTCTGTCTAAATGTTACATTTAGACTATGCCACCATAAATGGAAATCAAAAACTCATTGTATCTATTTAAAACTCGGCAACTTTTTTTTTAATATTTTTTTTCTGTGGAAAAATGAGACACGGGCCAAATAAGCACTGGGCAAATTTAGAGTTGGACAAATAATTACTTGGACAAATTGAAATTATAGTAAAACCCTGGTTCCACGAGTACAAACAAACGTAAGCAGATAAAATCAACGAAAATGTTCGAATTCAATTCGCATGCTCCGAAAGCGATATTTTTTTAATATATGAAGCATTTAAACAACTATATCAATGAGGATAGTTATACGAGTCACCTCTTTGATGGTTGTAGCGTACAATCAAGTATGAGGACCAGCTGAGTAAGCCACACTTTGGGACAAAGTAAGGATACCTAGCACAGACGTAAAACATTTTAAAAAAGACCTCGGAGCTCATTCATCTTCATACTAACATATCAGTAAAAAATCGGATACCACATACGTTTTAGATGTAGGTAACTTTGAATATATTTTTAAGTTGACAATATGCTTGTAACGACTTTAAGCCTAAAGAATTTTCATGGATTCTCAAAACAGTAAATAGTTACAAGTGTTAGATTTTTGCAACAGCACAACGAGACGAGCAAGTCGCTTGCCTGATGGTAAGCGTCACACTTGCCCATAACAGTACCACCTAGAATTTTTCTTTAACAGTTCAAAACCCCGCGCGGCAATGCACCACACTCGTCACCCTGAGATATTACATGTTAAATCAATTTATGCCCTCAAATTTCATATTCCCAATTTAAATATTATAGCGGGAAGCGACATTAGGACGGCTTCTTCCCCCCCGTCCCCCGCGTGCCCTCGACGCCAGCGTTCGAGCCGCCTGCGAACAGTGCGAGCGTAGCGCCACCGCGCCGCCAGTCGAGCTTAGCTCTCGCCGCGACCGCACGCTGCTTTCACGCTTTGTTTTTCATGTTTCGTTGTGTACGTGTCCGATACACGTACACAACGTTACGTTGCCATAAAAAAATGCCATGTAAAGGTGTTTTTATTGCACGCAGCTGCTGCTGTTATATTTATTTCAATTGTCAAGTTTCATCAACTCGGGCTAGTTTCCGAGAATTTAACCAGTAAGATTGTATGAAAATGATCTACCTCCGGGAGCTACACAACTAAAAACTAATTTCAGATCATAATAAGACAAGACACAACCGTAGCAACTAAAATACATACATTAAATTCTATATACTTAACTCTACATCAGGGACGTTATATACAAGCTCTAATATTTACATTCAGTCGTTCTATCGCTATTTTAATAAAATACATGGTTACAAAAGCCATTTTATTCGAAGCGTTCAAAGTTAATTTTATTTTGTATTATGGCAACACACTTTAGTGCGAATACGCAAATCATTTAGTTTGTATATTGTACAAAATTAATGGCTTATAAATTTTAAGGTAAACTTGGTTTTTAATATAATTTTTTAATCATTTGATGATCTGATTTATTTTTCTAGATTCAAAACATCACTATTATTCAAGGATGTTCTACGTTCCCTTTAGGGTATATATAACATCCTTGCTATTATTGCACTGTATGATGTTAAACACGATAAGATTTCCATTGTCTCATGTGCGAAAACAAAACATTTTAATATTTCATTTGGGCAGTTAGTTATGTCGTTGCTTATCAGCATTCTGGGGTTGCCATATAACAAACAATGAAATCTCTAACAAGAAATACAAATTTAAGAACGTGTTTTAACTTGACAGTTAAAATTTGCACGAAGGACGATTATTTCTATTTCAACCTTGGGTATTCACATTTTTCATAACAAAGAATTTTGTACGGCAAAGTTGTCATAATGCGTCATGGCGAAAATTCTAAATAAGGGTCCAGAATGCTATGTCAACATCCCAAAAAGGCCGATAGACACGGCAGTGACATTCTTGGCATAATTTCACTTCTACTTATATATTTTAAACACTGAGACGTTTTTAATAGATTCCACTCGGAACGTGGTGTTGGAGCCTGTTTTACAAAGATTTATATGGAAATCGGGTAAGCGCTCAAAAACTATCCGAACCAAAAATAGACTTAAAACTACAAAATAATTTGCGCGTTTAAACTTGGTCCAAGCGTTTATTTACTCTGACAACTGCAATAACATAGTATAAAGCCGAATGAAAATCAGGAATTCTGATCGCTGAAACTTCAGTCAAATACTTTAAGAAAATTATTTTATTCAGCTTTTTACAATGTTATTGCAGCTGTCAGAGTAAATAAATGATTAACCCGAGCGTATTCTACAAGCAAAATTTATTTTTTGTTGATCTTCGTCGTTGATTGTTTTAACAAAATAGGATTTCATTTAGTTAGTTGGTGTCTAAAACGTATATTTTTATCTGTGAACTTTGTATTTTTTCTTGAATTTTGTACCAGCCCGTCATGCAGGTTATAAATCAATGATTCTTATACCAAATGCACAGCTACTAACTTACAATGATAACTCCCAAAATATATTGAACAACATTGCAGACAATCTTTTCAAATTGAAACAGCAGGCCATGGTGTCGTTTCTGTTGTACCATTATCTAAGCTAAACTAAATTTGACAACTCTAAAATTGTTCCCACCCTTTTCTCACATATTGATATGAAAAGAGATGTAGATAATTTTAGTTCTATGAGATTTGTTTAGTTTAGTAAGTGGTGGGTCAGAATCGACACCATTGTTGACACAATAGGAACATCACAATACATATTTACATTAGCAGTAGGTATTACAGGCACCATCACCGCGTTCCACACGTGACCAACACTTGACTAACTCATTTGAACGTAGTTAATAGGGAACTGTCCTTTTCTCCCGTCACACACGCCGAAGTACCACTCGTCGTTCAACTTGTACTGCACTGAGATGATGTCCCCAGTCAGGAATCTCAGGTCGCCTGGTTGGTCGGGCTCGAAATCGTATATAGCCACAGCCATCCCTATGATAACGGGGGAGGGTAGACTTTCGTTTGGCAAAGGCACTTTGATTTCCACGTAGTTGGAAGGGAAGACGCCATGGGCCCCGTTCCGGAGGCTGCCGTACAGCCATTCCTTGTCGACTCGCCTTATCAGCTGGATCCTTGTGTTGGTCTGGAAATGAAACGTGTCCAAATATAACTAAATATTACACGACTAGGGGACCCGTGCGAAGCGCTTTGATTCCACTTTCCACTTTTATTGTGCGAACTGCTAGTCAGTGGAATGCACTGCCTGAATGGGTGTTCCCCGATAATTACAATCTGGGTGTGTTCACATAATGATTGAATCGGTTTTATTCTAGGCAAGCGTGCTCCATCGTAGACCGCATCATTGCTTAACATCAGGAGAGTTGTGGCCAAAAGCAAGCCTATAATTGAATTTAAAAAAAAATTAGACCGACGTCTTCGCGATTCATCCAGTGGATGCAGGTTATTGCAAATGACGATGTCGTTCAAAGTGGGAATCTAAAGGGGCTATGTGCAGCAGTGGAACGTTTTTTGGTAAATGATGGTGATTCGATTACACTAATGGAATATTAAGCTTACAATTAACTGCGTCTTGAGTTCGTAAATAGGTTTCAGAATTTATGTTTGTATACATAATTTATTAGGTCCTTTGTCACTCAATCAACGTTTAAAGAAATAAAATACTGGAGTTTAATGCCATATGTTTGCAACAAATAAATATTCTAAACAAAAAAAAAATTGGACATATAACGAGAAATGAAGGCACTACGAACGCTCGTACTTAGCTACCTACCAAAGCATAAGTCCCTACTGACAAGGTATAGGTCCAGCAAACATTTTGCGCAAAAAAGGCGTTGATGGGGGAAACTCAAAGATAATTTATGTCGTTATTGGGGAAACTATACACAAAGACACAATACAGCTAACCCGCGGACCCGTGCCCTTTTCGGTCCGCCAAAGAGACCCAAAAAGCACTAAGTTGTATACTTAGATTGCTGTTTTTTTGCCATATTCATATCACTCGTACAAGAGAAGGTGACAACACAGTAACGTCTGGAATAAATCATAATCAATTCAATTTAATGTACTAAGATACTGATAAATTACTGTTACAATAACTGCAATAATGGAACCTTCAACCTTTAGAGTGGTTGATTAACGGCCAGCTAATAGGACGAATAGCCAATGGCAATGGCGCAACTGGGTACAGACAGAGCGACTACACATGCAATATTTTAAGGCATTTTAGATCCGATCTCATCAAAACGACCAAAAAACTGTTGGCTACGAACATAAAATAAAAACTACAGTAATTATTTAAGTAAAGTCATGATTTACGGTGCCGAAACGTGGACACTCACAGTGAATTTGCTCACATGTTCAATGGTAACGCTCGGAGTTTCTGAAGGATGATATCAGTTACGAAGTGATCCCATAGAGATAGAGAACCAAAGTTACCGACATGGTTTACAGATTTATAGTACGCTGACGCAGTGAGCCAGTTATGTTCGCTTTCTCAGTTTTTGCAGCTTGTAGCTACACCAAATAAACCAGCCAAGTGCGAGTCGGGCTCGCGCACTGAGGGTTCCGTACCACCACAAAATTCAATAGCGAAATTACCAGTTATAACTTGGTAATGAACAGAAACTTGCCACCAACTCACACTTGGCCAAAATTCATTACTAGTTGTTATACTTTAGAGTGTATACTATAATCATGCCAAGTTTGACGTTTGTACATATTACCCTTTTTACATTAGAGCTCATACAAAAATACGTTAACAAATACGTTTGTTGTATGGGGGACCCTTTCGTTTTTACTTTTGACTTTTTTTTATTTCTTAGTTAATCTGCCGTAACATTACATATTCTGTGAAAATGTCAACTAGCTCTCTATTACGGTTCGAAAGATACAGCTGTTTAAAGGTAGGACAGACGGACCGACAGCCAAACATCGTAGGCTTAGTAATAGGGTCCCGTTTTTATCCTTTGGGTACGGAACCTTAAAAAATAATTTATAGTTCTCATAATTTTATAGTTCACATGCAAAAGAAAGGGCGACAAGGTCATCTGCGTTCGTAACTTCGTACCCACCTCCTTACCATAATTCCCTTGTTTGTCTGATTTGAGAGGATATGCTTAGCCAGCAGTGGACAAACGTGGCTGATGATGATCTGATAGTTCAATCAGTATAAAGAAAATTTGTTTAATGCATCTGTGTGCGAGACGATGGTAAGCGTCACGCTTACCCATAACAACTCCTGCATTCCCACCGCGGCAATGCATTGCGCTCGTCACCCTAAAATATTAGATTTTTATGAACTGTAATATCACTGGAACATTGCCCTTCAATCCGGAACACAGTAATGTTTACACTGCTTGGCGGATGAATAGCTAGCGAAGCTGTGGTACTTCCACGGGCGGACTCGGCAATAGAGCCGTCACCAGCCTATATGTTCCCACAGCGAGAGATACGAGGGGGTCTGACCCACCATGCCGGCCCAGTGCATGTTAGTGAATGTCATATCTTTGAACATTTGAGGTTCTTGGGCATACCGATTTCCGCACGATGTTTTCCTTCGCTGTTTTTGACCAATGGCATTCGATGCCATCCCTCAAAAACTACACATAATTTATTTAAATCTTACTAATATTATAAATGCGAAATTGTGTTTGTTTATTTGTTCCTCTTTCACGCAGCAACAGAGCAACGGATCGACCAAATTTTTTGCTTGGGTATAGTTCAAGGGTCGGATTGTGACTACTTTTCATCATCATCATCACCATTTTTCATCACTACACGGGTGAAAACGCGGGCGCAGCTAGTAATAAATAAGTCCTAGGTGCGGGGCCGAAGATCGAACCGGGTGCCGTGAAGCCGTCAGGTTGTAAAGCGCAGATGCTACCGCTCAGCCTCCATCGCTCATTACATCATACAACAAAGCATCATAGCGATTATATCCAAGAACCTACTTTTGTTTACTGCTGACCACTCGAACAACGACCTCTTTCTCATCACCGAATCAGCACAACAGCAAATTGGAAAAACATTTATTGTTGACCAAGTATGACCTACTTGAAATACTACCTACTCAGTTAATATTATAGTCCGTTTGCCTTCGGATGATCGCTGACAATTGCAATAAATCGCAAAAAGCTGAATAGCTAAAAAGATTTATTCAAACTGATTTACAGTTGGAGGCATATACATGAATATTATTATGATGATTATTGGACCCGGGTATGTCCTAAAACTGCGACCAGAAACACCGGAGGATGGGCAGCAGCATCCTATTAGTACACGGTGAACGCACGATCCCCAAGCCGCCTGCCAAGCGTGGGGATTATTGGCAACACCCCTCTCTACGAGGGAGGCCTTGTTCAGCAGTGGACATTTAATGGCTGCTGATGTGATGTGATGTGACATGAATATTGTGAAACAAATAGTAAAACAAAAAAGGTACATATATGTAAGTATTCAAGTTTTGACTGATCAAAGTTGTGTGAAAAAAGGCAAATCGGTACTGGGGTACCTACTGAGTAAGCCCTTAAAAAAGTTATCGTCATCATTATTAGCCTATCGCGTTCCCACTGCTGGGACATAGCCTTTTCTCAGGGGGAGAGGATGGGCTTGGGCCCTGATCCACCATGTTGGCCCAGTGCATGTTGGTGGATGTCATTTATGTCTTTGAACTTTTGAGGTTCTTGGAACATACCGGTTTCCTCGTGATGTTTTCCTTTGCCGTTTTTGAGCGAAAAGAGTTATAAGTTTTCGAAAACTATCAAATCTGGGACTAAGCCCCCAGTGTGTATTACTTCTTAGGATTTGATTCTTTGTTGGTATTTTAATTAAATAATTAATAATTATGTCCTTGTAATCAGTGGTTTACTAGATTAGTTTACGATTTCATTCGTTTTGTTTTACATACTTTTTCTGTTAGAGTAAATAGTCCGTTAAAACATTTCAACGTCAAAAAAGAAATGCCCTGTAGGAATATGTGTAACCATGAATCGTATTTCAGAAATGTTTTACAAAAATCGCAGCTAAATAATCTTATGATAGCCCGCGACAATGGAATGGAAGTGCCCATTTGATAACAGGTTCCGGTCACGCCGATAATAATGGAGTGTATGCGAATCGTGACAATCAGTGCTGCTACCAACTTATCTGCACAGTCGGTCGAATGATGAAACTAGCATTTCCACGGGAGTTTGTCAGTTTTATTTAGGAAATCCCATGGTGGCTCCCCCATTTAACTGTGAAGATAAATGATTCGCATAGTATTTCAGTGTCGCCGCCGATAGCACGGATCGCGAAAATAAACCGTTTTGAAAACATTGACGCCCCAAACACGCGGATAACAACACATTCCTGGTACGTCACCTGTCATCTGGCGTTCCACCTCGACGTAGTGGACTTTACTACCAAGTGTACACTACTGCGTCATCGATAACCGTTCAATTGAAACTGTACACTTTATTTTTTGTGGAATTACATGATGCAGTAAAAATAATACCAATTTTCATATGCACGTGTATTCACAGCTATATATCTACTTTGGGTAATGGAAAACGACTGAAACACATCAATTTTATCAATTTGATGTGTGAAACCTTAACACATTAATTTTTAGGGTTCCGTACCCAAAGGGTAAAAACGGGACCCTATTACTAAGCCTACGATGTCTGGCTGTCTGTCTGTCGGCCGCGCCCGGTACTTGGATGGGTGACCGCCTTGGCGTAGATGGGATGTTGTCTTTTGCACTATTTTTGTTCTTTAGTAGCTAACTAGTTATGCGGTGGTACGGAATCTTCAGTGCGCGAGCCCGATTCGCACTTGGCCGGTTCTTGGAATTGTTATCCTACTCCTCAAAAAATAATCTCAAAGTTTATGTACTTTGAGATTTTTGTTTGAGGAGTAGGATTTGCCTTCCCATTCGAATATTTGCGTCCCAGGTCCCACTATGTCTAGTATGTAAGTAGAAAGACTGCACACTAGCACCCCTACCAAGTGGAAATTCCAAAAATTCGTACACAGCGTTTTGGGTCGTCATTTATGATACGTACTGCCCAAGAATGGAAACTAGAAAAATACAACCACCTAATATTATAACTTAGTATTTTTTTAAACCGTAAATTTTGAGGCAGTTATTTAACAATTAAAATCGCAACAATTACAAATTAAAGACAATTTGTTTAGTAGAATCGGGGGGCAGGTCATCTATTGTGAAACGGAGGAAGGGGTGGTAGTATGCAGCCCTTCTACTTGTCCTGTAGTAAAAGGGGGACATAAAATAAATGTAGCAATAACTTTGTTGAATCAATATTTGCTACGGTAAAAGCTTATCGCCTTCGGTTGCGCAATGATTTTATTATAAACGTAACACAATTAACCTATTAATGAAAGGAAATTAGATTACAACGCGCCTTATAATGAACGAAAAAATATTTAGGTCATGTCGATGTTTTTAATTGGCTTACTTTGGACTGCTGGGCCAAAGACCGTCCCATGTACAGATAGAACAGGTATTAATTGATTTTCCGATAAACAAACATCTTAAAACGGCTGAACTGGTGAACGGGTAATTTTCATAAATCATAGCTAAGAACAGTCTTGATCAAGCCATGAACCTTTCAAACAAAAAAAAACAATATCGGTTCAGCCGTTTGGAAGCTACGATGCCACGCCGACACATACACACCGTATAGACGTAAAATTTATAACACCCCTCTTTAGCGTCGGGAGTTAAAATGGTATGTAGCAAAAGATCTTCGGAAACAAGAAGGATGCTTGACGTGAACAAAAAAATATTGAAATATTGCGCCTTTAAGACTGCGCTCACGAGCAACAGATATACATATACCTATCTTCCGAATATTTTCAAAAGATAAAAAATACTCGAAAAAATTTAATTTTCCTATCTCTTTCGACATCCTATAAATTAAGACGACAAATAATTTTAAGTTATTTGCAGTGTTATTGTATTTTTTTTTTATATGTACAGTATTGATCTACGTTTGGCCATCAACTCGCCTGATGGTAAGATAATGCCCGATCGTTTTTTTTATTATTCACACACAGTGATTTTATATTTTCAAAATGTTGTTAATTTGCGAGTGATAGCTATGCCCGGTGAGCGGAGGTGAAACTATAATATTGTACGTATACCAATACTGCTGAATTTTTATGTAAATTTACCTGCTTGTAAGCAATGGAGCCAAATAAAATTGGACACACTTTAGTTTCAGTTTTGCAGCTGGATACATTCTATAATCGATTCGATCCGCGTTTTTTCACGCATCTAAAGTTCTAAGCTATACACGGGACTTCTAATAAACACGCAACTTCTGTGTAATCCACAAGTAACTCTATCATGCACACTAAATCAGAAACGCGAAAGTTTGTGTGTACAAGTATGTTTGTCCAAAGTCAACTGCAGAATAGCTGAATGGATTTGAATGAAATTTGGTATCATCATCATCAGCCAGAAGACGTCCACTGCTGAACATAGACCTCCCCCTTTAACCTCCACACTGAACGACAACCTGCCTTTTGCATGTGGATGCAAAACGATGACATTGTGAGAGTGGTCTCACAATGTCATCGGTCCATCTAGTGGGAGGCCTATCTACGCTGCGTCTTCCGGTTTTCCGTTCCGGTTCCGTCGAAATTTGGTATGGTGTTAGTTTATGCTCTGGATTAAGATATGCTACTTTTCATCAGAAAAAAAAACCCACCCAAATGCAAGGCTGGCTCACGCACTGAGGGTTCCGTACAAACTTAATAAATATGCCATACATATTCCCGAAAATATTACCCTCTAGCAATAAGGTTAAAATATTGAAGGACAAAGTTTAACTTTGTAGTGGAAAAAATTTTCTTCCACACATTGGTCTCTATCACTGTCGGGTTTCCAACTACAAAATGTAAGTATACAATCGCAAATGAATATTTTTAATGTGATTTCACTTTAAATAAACGACTTTCGAATATTTTTTCTTTTACACGTGCAGTGAGTGCACCTTCTTCTTGTCAAATTTTATTATTTTAGGTCAACGAAATACTATATAGGTTTTGATTTGTGAGTTTGTGATCAACATATGTGACATAAATGGCCGTATATCATTGGATTGCGTTGACTTGAAACCTTGAATTTTTTATACCTCGAAAGATACCCCTACCTGTAAGTGTTCCTGAAAAAAGGTCTTGACACACGGACAACAAAGTGATAAGGGTTCAGTTTTATTTTCCTTTTTAATTACGGAACCCTAAAAATACACTTCCTGTAGGTTTGCGGATGAAACCGCTCGGCGCAGCTAATGCAAAATAATTTGTTTCACGTTTCAAGTACAAGCTGCCAAGTACATGTTGGTCAGTATGAGAATCTACCTAATGTTGAGTAATTGGTAACACAAACATGCAGTGCAGCCAATTTGGTGTTGGCGACTTTGATCAAACACAACCGCGTACCGTGATCAGCAACCATAGCACGTAACTATTTAGGAACTAGGTACTTTAGTTCCATTCGCAGCCAAACTATGATCCTTATCTACTAGAGATAAAGTAGATTTTTATATGAAGTTAATCGCGCACTTGAAAACTCAATCTTGTGCGCATTTAGAAGCGGTTCAGAATATCTAGCGCGGTGCCTCGTGTCGTGCCCGATAAACGGTTAAGCTGCTGTTATTGCACAAGCATTTCCTTCTACGACACGGATTAAGCTTGATTCACATTACGATATACCAGATCCTGACATTGAAATATTCGCCTGTCAAGTGTACATGACCCATGGACTTTGTCATTTCAAAATTTAAATAAATATCTATGGTTGAAAATACAAAAATCCCATAGAAAAAAACACTTCACTTTCGGTCACTTTTACTCGATTTTTTTGGCATGCGCCATGTGCATGATCCATAAATCACGTCGCCCGATTAAAACAATTGAAAAACATCAAAATTTGAAATTTGTCATTGGAAATTCCGCAGCGCAACAGAATAAGTCCGTCCGAGTCCAGTGTGCAATGTGAGTCAAGTTTTATCGACTAGCCAATGGGTTTTATCGCGACTGTTTCCTTTACAATGTTTATGTGCATTTTTTAGCTAACGAGCAAAGTTGATCTTTTTCTATTTTATTTAAAAGATTATTAACTAATTTGTTTCACAATTTCTGTGTTTGTTGCAATGAAGTAGCAACTGGACAGTGTCGTAAGCTTGTGTCACTCCCGGAATAGCAGACCTTGTTTTATTGGATTATGGTTGAACTTATAGTCTGAATAACCGGCGTAATCATACGTGAGTAATTCCCGTGTAATATAAACAAAATGTCTTACATTCTAATAGAACAAGACGTCTCTATGTATTTTTGTTTGAGGAAAACTTGCGTATCGTTATCCGATCCTCATGAAATTATGCAGGCAAGTATTTCATTTCAATATAATTTAAAAAAATGAATATGGGCAAAATCGGTCAAGTGTTTGCATAATATAGAAAAAAAGAAAGTAAGAAATAAATAAAGAAAGAAAAATATTTATTTATGACAGAAACAAAAGATACATAGACATAACGGGTAAAAAAAACACAAAAAAAAACAGTCGAATTGATAACCTCCTCCTTTTTGAAGTCGGTTAAAAACAATACAATAATAGTTATAGGGGTCTAAGTTCGACCTAATTTAAGTAATATCTGTATATTTTATTTACACGTTTCTCTTGTATTTACAGATCATGACATTCCCCGCGTCGTTAGTACAGTTGAATGGCATATTCAAAGGATGTAGGTGAACTTATACAACAGCAGTCATATTATTCTATTCGTTGAATAGCAGACAAACAAACCGCGCAAGCGCCGCGTATAATGATATTTAATTTATTTGTTTCGTAGCAAAGGCTGTGGCTGTGTTACCGGCGACAGCTATCTCTTTAGAACACGTGTATTTAAAAAAAACGATTAGTTATTACCTATCATTATAATAAAAAAAGATAACAATTCTAAATTGGTGGAGTAATCGCGTAACAAACATTTAAAAAAACATACAGCTGAATTGATTTCCTCTTTCTTTTTGAAGTCGGTAAAAAAACATTCTAATGGCATGTATATATGTATAAAGCAGTTTTTGTGTTGATAATTTATAGTATGGCGGAGAAAATAGAAAAAATTTATAAAACGTAATAGTCGAAGCGCTTTGATTCCACTTTTACTGTGCGAGCCGCTAGACTGAAATGCGCTGCCCATAAATGTTCCCGATAGTTACAATCTGGGTATCTTCAAGTCGCGAGCAAATCAGTCTCTTCTAGGAAAGCGTGATCCATTGTAAAACGCAGGCAAATTGGTGGCGCAAGCCTATTTTTAACTGACTTCAAAAATGGAGGTGGTTCTTAATTCGACTATATTTTTTTTTTGTATGTTTGTTACGCGATTACTCCGCCTATTATGAATTGATTTTGATGAATTTTTTTTTGTTTGGTAGTTCAAACCATAGATAAATTTATACTAGAATTTAGGTGGTCCTGAAGGATGGCCCCATAGAAATTTTATCGAATAAGATTTAGCGCTTTTTGAAAAAAAACAACAATAACAAAAGAGATATACCTACACAGATGACGTTGTGGTCTGTGGTTCCCTTCAGCTGCAGTTATGATGAGGACTTTCAATCTCTGTTTTAACGGTAATTTTTCTATTTTTTAGTTTAAGTTTGTACATGTAGGTATATTCTGGACTGGAAGTCGATTTTTCTTATTTTTTCTAAAAATATCCTTTTCAGAATACTAGTGACCCCGCCGCGGCTTTGCACGGGTGTAAGTTTTATTATCTATACTAATATTATAAAGAGGAAAGATTTGATTGTTTGTTTGTTTGTTTGTATTGAATAGGCTCCGAAACTAAAGAACCGATTTGAAAAATTCTTTCACTTTTGGGAAGCTACACTATCCCCGGGTAACATAGTGTCTTCGCCGAGACACTGCGAGTCTTCGAGATTGAAAGAAAACCCGTGAATGTTGTTTATACTGCTGTATTTCATGAATTTGCGGTGGTGCAACATGAGGTGTGTTGTGTCGAACACGATTCCTTATGAAGTCCGAATGACGTATTGAATTTTATACAATATTAACTGATTAGTGGAGGGTAGATACTTGTAGGTAGTCGTGAATATGTTTTGTTGTTGAAGCGGCAGTTTCAAGCCGCGACACATAGACTATACTATATTTAAAAAAAAAATAGGGATCCTTACTAAAACTCCAATAATGTAATGTGTAACCTAAGGTGTAGACAAAAAGATTTACAATTTTGACTTTGCGTGTTTAACATTTCTAAAACAGGACAACGTATGTCATGTCAGCTAGTAATATAATAATATATAGTAACCTTCCGTGAAAAATTATCTTACTGATGGTGTAAACCACATCAAAATCCGTTGCGTGGTTTAGGAGGAGTTAGCGGATATACAATTATACAGACAGACAGACGCGGAAAGCGACTTTATTTTATAGTATGTAGAGATTTGGTAGAGATACAATCTGAATTTAATACCCTCATAATAGCTATAGCTTACATTGAATTTTCGTAACAAAACTGACAGACATCCGTAAAAGACTTTTAGTTCCATCATTAGTCAAGTTCGGTCTGTAGCGAGAACGACCTCTATGTTAATAGCTGTATAATCATCACATTATACAAACAAAAGTTCCGTATAATGTTCTACTAAATTTTATCTCTAAGTTAGCACACGCTTGACCGCAGTGACCATGAAAGTTGGGCGCACGCGGATATAAACATAAAAATTAACACCAAGTTATCATAAAACAGAAGAAACGTACAATGTATAATTTTTATTATGGCCTCAATGACTCGCGCACACTGCTTAACTTGCTACTTTAATCTGCTACATTTAGGTAGGTAATTTTAATAATAAGAAAATACACAGGGTTACTGGTAATCTGTTAAATTTGCATCCTTTTAAGGCTTTAATACGTCAAAACAAACAACTTTTGTTCTACGGCTTATCAAAATTCGCGAAAAAATATCAGCTGTTTCAAATACTTTGTCGGGAGTGAATGTTTTTTTTTGTATGGAACGGCAATTTTTTATTTCACGAATCTGGAAAAGTTGTAGAACAAAAATTGTTTGTTTTGATTCGAGCTGGAAGTTAGTGACCAAAGTAATTTTATGACTTACTAAAAACATGACTTGATTTATGAACTAGCAATGGCTGTGGTTTTACCCCCGTTTTTTTTTACTGACTTCAGAAAGGAGGTGGAATTCGACTGTATGTTTTTATATACCTATTGTATACCTTGCACTGCAAAATCAGCTACTGGAAGTCACCGTAAATAGATAAGCACTAAGACGTGTATTTATGCTAAATGGATATATAAATAAATAAATATTCGGGACTTTTTGCACACACGGTCATCTGCCCCCAAACTAAGCAAAGCTTGTGATATGGCTGCCAGAGACTGATATACATACATATATATTTTTAAATACATACTTAAATAGATATTAACAACCAGATATAGAACAAACACAAATGTTCATCACATTAATGTTTGTCCTAGGTGGGAATCGAACCCACGCCTTCAAGCGCAGGAGGCAGGTTCACTACCAAGTGGACCAACAGGGCTGATGAATTGAGGCTGCTCCTAAGAGGATGCTAACTGATTATCAGTAACCCTGTATATAATACTAGCTGCACCTAGCAGTTTCAATCGCGTGGAAATTTCCTTAGGAACCGTACAAGTTTCCGGGATGAAAAGTATAGTCACGTTCGCCAACTATATGTATACAAATAAACCGGGCAAGTGCGAGTCGGGTTCGCGTACTGACGGTTCTGCGCCACCACATATTTTTTTTACTATGATAGTACAAAAAAAGTAGTGCAAAAAGACAACACGCCCAGGCGGTCACCCTTCCAAGTACCGACCGCGCCCGAAGTCGTTTAACTTCGGAGATCACCGATTAGCACTTGGCCAGTATTTAGTATTATTTGTTGTTTTTACAGTAGAGCAAATACAAAAAAAACGTTAGTTGTATGACAGTTAGACCCATTAGTGCTTACTTTTTGACTTTATTATTATTTCTTAAGTAATCCGCCGTGTCATTACATAACTGGCTATCTATTACGGTTTGAAAGATACTGCCGTTAAAAGGTAGGACAGACAGACGAACAGACAGAATAGGGTCCCGTTTACACACTTTGGGTACGGAACCCTAAAAATTCAGATTCGTTGCTCTCTTGCCGAGTGAAAGACAAATACAAAATACAAATACAAATAGTTTATTGATCGAAAAATTAAAAGACAACAATATTGTTAAAAAGCAATCGAACTGGACATAATGATAACATTTAAAATTTACAATGTTGTTTGTGTGTGGAACTGGCTGGCACCCGTACTAGTAATTAAACTGTGCTACAGGCACCAGCGTCCTCCGTTTGAACACTCATTAGGTTTAGTTAAAAATTAGACAAAAATGATATATATTACATAAATTTGGTCACGTAACATATTATTATTATTTTATTATTTTTTTCGGATACAATTAACATTTTTAATTAATTAAGAATTTTAACAATTTAAGTATTCAATCAAAAATTATAAATTATTTCAAGATTTTTTTTTATATTTTTAATCTAACACTTTATATTATAAAATAAGCATGCAGTGTAGTAAACTTAATGTCGAGGTGAAATAAGATGTGTGTGTGTGTGTGTGTGTGTGTGTGTGTGTGTGTGTGTGTGTGTGTGTGTGTGTGTGTGTCTCAAGGATACTCCAGGCCTCATTAGAGTCAGGGTTCCAGGAGACAACAAGTATGTGTGATTGTGAGTGTATCTGAGTGAGTAAGAAAGAGTGTGAGAAGTGTAAGGGGAAGAGTAACTGTTAACTAACCAACAATACCTAATAATTTTTCGGTTTCTTTGTAAGATAAGGTCTTAAGCCATACCTCTACGCTTGATTTAGCTTTCTTGATGGGAAGTGGATAGATCTGGAGTTTCTTATTAACGATGTTATATAGATGATTTGACAGATGTATATAATGTCTGCTGGCTGATTTAGTCCGATGAGGTACGATAGAACAGATTCTTTTCTGTTTTCTGGGTTCTATGTCTGGATCGTAGGGTAATTGCTTGTGCTTGCGCATTACAACATGAAGAATAATCAACTGCCTAACCGTCAATACATTTACATCCTCAAACAACGTTTTAGTCGGGTATCTGATGGGTTTCTTAGTCATCACCTTAAGTATGGCTCTTTGAGCTCTCTCTAGTCTGAGGAGGGTTTCCATACAAGCACCACCCCAGACAGCATCGCAGTATGTCAGAACCGACTGTGCTAGAGTGAAGTATACAAGTTTGAGAGTATCCAGATCTGCAGATGATCTAAGTTTTTTGAATATATAAATAAGACGCCTCGCTCTATTGGACAAGTTTTCAATTTGAAGTTGCCAGTTGAGGGTACTATCTATCTGCACTCCAAGGTATCTTATATTGTCAGTTCTGGATAATGCTATACAGTCACAGGCAGTTGAGATTTGAGGTTCGCATTTATGCGCAGTGATTGTGAAAGAGTTTATAAGAGGTTGGAAATCAGATCTGAGGGAAAAGGTAATATATTTTGTTTTAGGGATGTTTAAGGTTAGAAGGTTAGCAGACAGCCATTTCATGATACTTTTTAAGGCGTTTTCTGCATGAATTTTGACCTCACACCAAGTCTTACCTTGTATGATCAAAGCGGTGTCATCTGCATAAGTAAAAATATTACAGTGAGGAATTTTAAGAAGACAAAGATCATTTACGTAGATAAGAAATAAGACTGGACCTAAAATACTGCCCTGGGGGACTCCAAAACTAAGAAACAAGTCATTACTTACATGTTCATCAATTTTTACACACTGAGAGCGATCGGTGAGGTAATTTTTAAAGATTTCCAGGGCAAGACCCCTGATTCCCAGTCTTTCCATCTTCGCTAGCAGCGTCGGGAAAGAGGAACAAACCAACAAACAAATGCACTTTCGCAATTCTAATATTAGTATGGTGTTGAAGCTATGGTTTTAAATAGGTATATTTTGTTGTTCAGCAGTAGTTAGGTGTCTAAGAAAAACCATGACGCAAATTGGTCAATATTTTTGTAACTACGCGAACTGCTGCGCTCCAATTAATTTTTATGCAAACTCGCAGTCGAGCTCAGCTGACTAAAACGAGGCAACTTTATGTAGCCGTAAAATTAATTACAGCTTTGCTCTATTTTCATTCATTACACGCAATGACCAGGTCTAAACGTTATCTTCACTGGACAGTGCTATATCTCTAGCTTATGACATTTGGGAACGAATGGCTTCCTTATCAGATAAATTATTGATGTAGTCATTGAACGCAGTGCCAATTTTTTATAAGTTAGTAAAAAAAAGCTTCCGTCGGAACCCTTATAAGTTTGTTGTGTACCGTCCGTCCTAATCTTATAGAACCTTCTAACTTCTATATTTACATGAAATTTTGTACAATTACAAATTTTAGTATATACATATTTCAATTTCAACAGCATTAAACAAATTGGATTCTGGGGTCTACATGTTAAATGGGAATGAAATTGTTTTTTGCTCCTGCTCTTCTGTTGTATCATTGGAAAGGTCTTTTGAAATGAAGGTAAAGTTTTATACGTCACTTTTTTACGCGTATCATTTGCGAAATATGGCCCGCTAAAGTGGTATACATTTGGGGTTTGGTGCTCTCCCCGCATTTCTAAACAATTAGACATAGAAACTTGTAACTGACCATGCTGGTAAGTTACCTTAAAAACCTTTATCCAAAATTATTTCGAACATGTTGTGATCACAACTGTTATAGCGATAAAACTGTAATAACAAAAGGAATTCGCTAATCTTGCGCTACTCTGACAGTTGCCAACCCGGTTAGATGCTTTGCCACGTAAAGGTCAGCGGGAAGAGATCAGGCTCTTGCAGGGACAGTTTCAATTGCTCCATTTTGGGCAATTACGACGTCACGTAACATCAATCAATTTACTGCGTACCAACATGTAGCTGTTAACTAGAGATACCGCCACACCATACTGAGCGAAATGGATCACATTACTAAACTGGACAATACACTCAAATCAATAATATTAGCAACGTTTAGCAATACAAAATGTTTATGGAGCAATTAGAGAGAATATAATTGCGAAGAATTGACCCAGATTGCTATACTCATGGCTTCAAATACACGGCGGTTGCCGAGCAAAAATCGCTGAACAAATCGTGTAGAAGCAACTTTAAACTTGATAATGAAACTAACTCCTGTTCTAACAAAGAAAGTAAACACTTATTTCGCACGCCTTCTATTTATAACCGAGTCTTTGGCAACAATCCATGGACAAAATAGACATGTAAACAAATAATATTATGAAAATAAATGAACTCCGCACACCTAGGAAAACGATGAGAATTTTTGGGTGTTCTATAAAGTTCTAGAGCTAGCTTGCAAGCTATTATAGAAGTAAAGGCACTGGCCGAAACATCGCGTGCGTCATTCCGAGAGGTACGTGGATGAAACAAATCAGCGGCAAATTAGGTAACTTGATTTGCCTAATAGGTATCTATAGGATAACGAAATTTCGCCTTTAATTTTTTAATTTCTTGGAGTTTGTATAAAATTATCTGCTTATCATTTAGAAAGGTTTTTTATTTATAAAAAGAGGCAAATCATTTTGCGGTCCGCCTGATGGTAAGCAGAAACCGCCGCCTATGGACACCTGCAACACTAGCAGTGCTGACGGTGCTTTGCCAGCCCGGAGAAGTACCTAGTTATAGACTCACCCTCATATTCATAGACGTAAATAAAGGTATCTCGAACCCTCACGTCACCCTCAAGTGGTGTTTTGACATATAAAAACATCACTTGAGGGTGACGTGAGGAATCGTGTGACCTTTATTATGTCTATGAATATGAGAGTTAGGCACCGTTTTAAAACGCTTCATGTTGAAGCTCGGCGGGAAGACCTTTGTGGAAGGGCATTCCACACCTTGCAGTTCCGCTGAAGAAAGGAGCGGAAAAATCTGATTTTGTGGGATTTCCAGCTTTGCAAGATGTGGGGGTGAGCTTTTTAGCGGTGTAGGGATGTGCGGTAGTGGAAGTAGAAGTTTGTGAGATAAAGGCCCGAGTCAGGTCCTGCAGCCGACCCAGCACCACACGACACTCCTGTGGTCGGTTAGGTAGAGGGTGGCGCTGGTTCTGGGCATCCCAGGTGATGTGGCAAAAAATGTGACCGCATCTGCGGCTTTTGGAGCCACAGACGCGGCTTGGCTTATTTAGCCATAAACGCAGATGTATTTCGGACGCTACATAAATCTTTTATAGATGGATACAGGCCAATGATAATGATGGGAGAGAAATGTGTCCTTAGCGAAATTCGCTTTTCGCTTCTCAATTCTCAACTGAATTCGCTATTTTTACGGAATTCCATGTATTACCTTTGACATATTAGGTACAAACAGACAAGCTTTTCCTCTTTCCTCATATTGAATAGCGTATGGATTTGCCGAAACTATCCGCATAAATTACGGAAGCGTTCAAGTTATTATTTATAGGCTGATTTTGTTTAAAATTGGAGACGCTATGCTTTTCTGGTTTTTCGTGCTTAGCTTTGACTACATCCTCGCTTCCCAACAGGCGAGTTGGTGGTCAAATGCGAATATATTCGAGATAAAAATAAAATCGGATTAGACTTACAGTAGAATGACCCGTGTGCAATGTGGGAGAACTATTTAAGCAGCCACGTCACGCTGATATTTTAAATCCGAAAGTTTATATGTATGTACGTTTCAACTCCGCAACTGGTCAACGAATTTGGATGATATATGGTTCGAGTGGAGGTAGTTTACACCCTGGACACAAAGCTATACATAGGCTACTTTTATCCTGGAAAAGGTATATTTTTCCCGTAGGATAAGAGGTAAAACCGCGGGGCGTTGCTAGAAGAACAACCTTCATATGAATGGCAAAAAAAACACATTCTGGACTAGCTGCTGTTACTCGATATGTTCCAGTTTTCCCTAATTTTCCGGGATGAAAAGTGTCATTAAATTATAATGGTATACTGTAATCTACAATGAAGGTACCACAATGTATGTAGTGTAATGCTACTTATCTATTTTAGACAATCTCAATATAATTTACTTATCTGATTTAAAAAAACATCTATCAAACCGGTTCGATGGCATTACGTTCAATTCTATTCAATGTCATAAATTCATCCTGTTTTTATCACTCCAAAACAACGATTTTTTTTTAATCGACGCTCCAAAAATATAGACTCTCACTTTGATTTATGAAAGTTAAGGCTGGTTTCACAGCTGTACTAGACCCGTGCGGGTCGTCCAAACGGGCTCCCGAATCGGAGACATAGATACGTGAGGCGCTAGAACATCGTTTCACAGCGACGCGGGTTGTTTCATACGGGACTTGCCTCCGCGTAGATCCCGTATCCCGTAGTACGGGCGACCCGCGCGGGTTCTCGCTTAAAGTCTTATTTTGGTAGAAGTGTGTTCTTCATTAAATACACTGTATGAGAAAAAACTTTAAGCTATAGACTTTTAATTTAATTCCAGTATTTCTAGAGCGTTTATGTAAGTCGGATATGTACAAAAACCGAAGGTAAAAGAACAAAAAAATGCCCGTGAACGAGCTTGGTGCAAAGACGGCCAATGCGTTATTTTAATCAGCGTCATACGGGCTTTTGATCTACTGAATGGTAAGGAGTAATCGCCACCTACAAACCTGCAACACTAGCGGTTTTGTCGACGCTTTACTCGCCCCTAGAGTTGGCCAAAGACACTTGCGTGGATGGGGTGTTGAAAACAAAAGCCAACACAAAATAACAGAATGTGAACTCACCGAAAAGCAGAGATCGTCGTGATGGTCAGTGAAGTAGTCGAAGAGTGCAATGGCGTAGGGTTCCTCGTCCTCGATGGCTAGGTCCTTAAACTGCGAGACATCAGCCGTGTCCACGTCGAGAACCCCCCGAAGGTCGAGGTCTAGGCCCCCTGCCAAAGTGTCCATGACCTCCGGCAGATCGTCGCCGACCGCCGGCGGCGGGGGAGGTGGAATAGACGGCATCGGCGGCGAGCTTTCCCGCTCAGGCGAGCTGTCTCCTTCATCCCAGCTGAACGGCTTTGAATCCTGTAAACATTTTACAAACATTAGGACAGGACATAGCAGGAAGTTGCCCTTGAACAAGCGCAGTTGTTCCATAGAGCTTGCGTGTTTTGATCAAGAAAGGTTCTTATAAACATAACGCCATACTAATATTGCAAATGCGAAACTGTGTTTGTTTGCTCGTACTTCTTTCACAGAGCAACGGATTGCCGTGATTTTTGCGAGATAGTTTGAGGGCCAGAGAGATATGGGATACTTTTTATACCGAAAAAATGTATGTCTGAGGGAATTTCTATGCGGATGAAACCGCAGGACGAGTAGTTATGTTTTATATGCAGTATCATAATGATTTGAGATTGATAAAAAATATCTACCAGAGGACACTTTACAATTTCAGTGACGTAAGCAGATTATATACCTATCAGCTACTTGGAGAAGCTTTTGAAAATAATTTGTCCAATTTTGATGAAACTTTTATTTCAAATGGCAATATAATTTTTGTGTAGTGACTCCTTTTTTTTTAAAACAGTCATTTTGTGTAAAAATAAACCAAGAAATTAAATCGTCACCAGCTTTTATTTTGCCAATTTATACACATACCAAGGTTCATCAAAATCGAACCTGTAGTTTCCATAAAATATAATAAGTACATAATATGAAAATGTGCGAAATCCGAAATACCCTTAAGCTGTTAAGTCTAGAAATCATTGGAATCATTATAATACCAAGGACTTATGTAAGTCAGCATAAACATATAACAGAAGTGAACTAGGTAGGTCATGACTTCTTACTAAAGTTATAATATATGGTGTGTATCGATTTTATGTAAGGCCAGCAACAAAAGAATATCATGATGAGAGCTTACTTAAACTTTTGTTAGTTAAAACATGTGGTTAGACAACCGCTAGAGTTTAGTGGTAGCGCGTCAGTCTTATGAGCAGAAGGTTCCTGGTTCAATTCCCGGTAGAGCAAACTTGTGATATGGTGAGATGTTTGAAAGAGCGCAGTGCGGAACATCACACGAACGTGAACTTTAATGCGCCGAGATACGGTTTGCGGTCGCGCAACTTTTCACCAATCACCAATCCAGAATCACTTCAAACAGGTAGCCATAGGCCCCCTGGGTTGTCAATTGTCAAAGGTAATCTTTGTATGTGTTCCATGGCATCTACGATATAGCGAATTTTAGCTATGCGCGTAAAGCGTTATTTAAACTAAGTCCTTTCAATCTTGACTTGTTGTTGAACTAAGTTTGTCTTGTCTTGTAACTGTCTAGTTTTGAATATAGGTTCGAAAAGTTATCGCAATTGATCTAATATAATTAGGAGGGTAGGTGCCTATCTGCACGTCATAGGCTGGATGACCAATTAGTGTTCATTGTGTTGACAATGAGAAAGGCCTTGTTTGCATGAGGTCATTCAATAAACTTGACATTAAATTGGAAATTTAAATTTTGTTTATTTATCAACAGTTTGTTACCTTTTCACGAGTAATCGGCTGATCTTATGGAAATTAAGCATGCATTTAGTAAAAAGGTTCATTTGTTTTCAAGAATAATTTTTAATGTTTTTTTATTTTATGAAACTGAATGAGAGGAATCGATCAAGTCTCTTTCATGGTGGTAAGCGTCACGCCAGAACAGTTCAGTAACGTGCCACCCAAAATTTAGAACTTCAACAGTTCAAAACACTGCCCGCGCTTTGCGCTCGTAATTGGTACTTATCCACTTACGACCTTGCCTGGAAACTTTAGTAGTAGTTTTTTAATTCTTTCCTCTTAAGAGGGTTTTGGCGTCGAACATCTTGTGCATAATGTTTAATATTAAATTAATCTGGCAAGAACTCACTGACGGAAACTGTCACGCGCGAAACCGATACAATTTTAAGCATTTCTTGCTTCATAATGTTTCAAAGTAAGCCCGAAAGGTATTTAATAGTGACTGAGGATTGATTTTCCAAACTGCGCTGTTTGCCCCCTAAACAGCGCAGTTTGAAAATCAAGCGAACGTGAACCTTAACGCGCCGAGAAACGGTTACCTTTTGGTTAGTTACAAGGTAACCGCGATGCGACTACAACGCCGCGCGATGCCAGAGCTACGCTGACATAACGGACTAGTAACGTTGAACACTATGCAAGCGACATAACATCTAAATTGGAGTAAATATGGCACTGTGAACTATATCATTGATACAATGTATGTACAATGACGCTCGGACGTTTTTTGACTGTTTTCACTGAGAGATTGTGACTCTATAGGAATTTTATCTCGATTTTATCCCAATAAAATGGTTGCATGTATGCAAAAATTACAAGCAGTTATGACATGAGCAACATGAATAGAACTGCGCAAATTTTAAATAGCCTAATCATCTCTAATTATCTCAGTGCTGCAAACATATTATAAAACTGTATAGCTCAATGTTTTTGGTTTCAGATAATGAATGGTAATCTGATGCCTTGATAACCTCTGAATCGTAAACAATAACAGTAAAATTTTTTGGCAACAAAAAAATATTTTTTTTCCGTCTGATCTGAGTATGGAACCCTCGGTACAGGCATCCAACTCACAGCAATATACTATTTTATGACAAAGAAATATCAAGATTAGGCACTTACAAAGGTATCTCCAAAGCCGTTGCTGACTTTATGGATTGGCTTTGTTGTATTCACAGTCATGGGTGTCACAAGAAAACTGTTTCCGAATGTCGTCTTCAGTAATGCAGAGTTTTCTGGAGGCTTCGGCCGGGCTGGCTTTGCACGTATTATCGTTGGTCCTTTCAATAATGGGGCCTGCCCTTGACTGCTCACATTAGTGGATAACATAAACGAATCCTTAGCTATCACAGGTTTCTTGAATACAGGGGGTTTATAGCTCACTGGCTGTGGTGAGAATGGATCAACGGCAAAATTGTCTAATGCATCTTCTTTTGACATTTTTCTAGAATTAAGAAACAAGTCAAAGTCATCTTCAAACCCACTTTCGGCTTGCGATGCATTGCCGTTGTGATTGTTGTGATGATTAGTTGAAGTTGTGGCGTCCGATCCGAAGCTGTCCACACTGAGTCCATCACTGCTGGATCTAGTGGTGAATGTTGGAGAGCTCGGAGGAGATGACAGGTCAATTAAAGCACCCGTTTGTATATTCTTTGGTTCACACTTAGGGAACATTCTGTTTGTGTCAAGTTCATTGACATCTGGGACAGTCTGTTGGTAAGTGACACTTTGAGATGACGTCGTTTTACTTTTACGTGACAGAAGGGAAGATAGCACAGTAGGCTTCCTTATAAAATGAGAAGGCTTGGCAGGAACATCTGGTTGTCTGTTGAGTTTAGGTGGTGGTGGTCTGGGAGGTGGTTTTTTCTTCTGTGTGTTTGGTGTTGGTTCAAACACATCTGCTCCGAAGGGGTCATTGTCCCAGTTAGTGACCGGTGAATAGCGATTAACTCCCATCGCAGGCACAGACGGAGCTGCCCGTGTTGGCCCCTTCATACCTGCACACAATATAACAAACATTCTAACTTTTGTACGCTTAGCTTATGAAAACAAACAATCTTGTATACATGATGTTATGTAAGTTGTGTCTGACCCGCGAAGACGTCATTCAGTATCTGTACAGAATTTAATTTACATCTTTTTTATGCTTTTAAAAAAATCCCATGTAAAATTGCTACTAGCAAAATTAGTAATTGTTGTGTCAACACATAGAATTTAAATTTGTGTGATGGTACAGTAGTCTTACTAACCGGCATTTCAGTACATCGTCACGTCTACTAGTTTTACACTATGCCTACAGCCCCTGCTATTTTATCCCGCGCCTTCCCCTTTCCTCAGCCGCTACCTACATCCACTTGCACTCTTTCTTCCCCAGATAACTTGAGTAAGATATTTGTCACAAAGATATTTGTTATTCATATTACCTACATATGAAATGCTCTATGTTATTTACCTTGAATTTCCCTATATAATCCAGTAAACCAAATATTCCAATAATCCGGCTATTTAATAGTGCCAGATAGACTACTGTATTTCTATAAATTATCTACTTAATTGTGTATTTTATATTTAGGAAAATACCCAGGGCACTTTTTTCATGAACTTAGTAGGTACTTAGCCCAACATAATATGTGTTTGTAATATGTAGTATAAAAAAATTAATTTTTGGCAAAATCCAACGTGTTTTAACATTAAATTTGTGCGTAGATCTAAGTGTGTGTAGATTTTTATTACAAATAAAATATTGTATATATTTTTGTCTATTAAAATATACTAAATACGAGATGTACGAAAGAAGCAAGTCAACTTTGCTTGGAGGAAACCGTTTATAATGAGTCACTGCTACTATCATTCATTACACAGTTGCAGATAAACTGTGTCACAGGTTTCAACCAACACTTACCTACGATAAAAAACTTTAAGAACAAACACTTCACAATCACATAACTGTCGTGTCAATGGCAAGGTTTCGAGTAGCGCGTGAGAAGCGATGGGAACAAAACAAAGATTGTATGGAAACGAGTACCCAGCGCGCGCGTTCGAGGCACTCTGACGGTTGGGTTGAAACATATGCGCTGTGATGGAGCGGCGATGTATCGGACCGCGATAATTTTATTATGATAATCGAGATCCACCCACTGACGACACGCTGCAGGCGCTGTGAGTCCGTCCGCGGCAGGGCAGTATCGTGCCAGGTACGAGACCGCACGGCCTTGGTAGAGTTCGACGTAATCACAAAGGGTTAATTACACTTGTTTTTGTACGCAATCATCGAATAAAGCACGCATTCGTCTTTTGGTTAAAAGAACTACGTTTAAGGAATTATTATTTTCTTACGCACCTTGTTTAAATAAATCCATTTTGCTTAGCGTTAGCTCAACCGTAGACCCAACAATGGTATATAGATGTGAAAATAGTATGGACGGGGTTAATTTTTAGGACAGTGTTTGTTTGACTATTTTAAGGCCTCATTTTAGAATGGCAAGTAGCTTTTCTTAATCTTTTTATGTTTAATCTAGTGGAAATTTTAAAAATATTCTACGTATTTCAACTTAGATTTTTGACAACTACCATATATAGTAGTCTTTGCAACTACCTACACACGCACACACACAACAACAGAGTTTTAATAACATTGACACCTGACTTTTTATTGCCCACTGGACAGGCTAAGGCTATTAAGGCCATACCTCCTCGTGTAACGTATTTAACAGTAAAAATTCATTTTTTTTTACAAGTTTATTGCAGCTGTCATAGCAAATAAATACTTGAACCAAGTTTGGTAAAGTCTCAACCACAGAAGACATAATTACTTTTACAATACATTTGCTCAAAAAGTGCACTTACGATAACTGAATACATCTTTCGAAAGTTAAACATTACGGATCATACAACGGAGCGTGCTATAATGAAACGCATCATACAACGGAGCGTGCTGTAATGAATTTGTCCGCACGCTCCGTTGTATAGCACCGTGCCTGTAGGTTACGGTATTTTTTTAATTTCCATTTTTTGTTTTTTTCTCGCAAATGTGTTGTAAAACGTTGTATGGCACACGTGCGGATTGGTTATTACAAACTCGTGACTATGGTAAGCCCTCGACTTCGTCTCGGGGTTACATTCGTCTACTCGTTTGTAATAACCAACTTTCCGCACTTGTATCATAAATAACTATTCTCTTTGATAATAATATGGTTTGGATCTGCCTTAAACTCGAGCTAGTACCGAAAAAAGTTTACCAAAACACTGAAGGGGGCGAGGTAAACACGTCTTGCACACACTGATTATTTCTATTTTTTTAGAGGGCAAGTGCCTTTGTTAAATAAACAAAATACAAGCTAACAACAACACTGACATATTCTTACTAATTTTACCACAGAATTTTTACCGTACAAACGCCTACTTCAATATTGAGTGACACACAACTGCAAACGATAATTTGCCAAAATGTAATCAAATACGGGGGGGTGAAAGTGCTAAAGGAGAAGTATAAATCATGTGAAAAAAAACATGTCGGCTCGTTGGATTATTTTCCTTAACTTGTGTATTTTCGAGTGATAATGTGTACTAAATGGTGAATTATTATTCATTAAATGCTCGTAAACGTGCTCGAGTGTGAGCAAGTGATATTATAACGAGCTGAAACGTGTCTTTTCGTGTTGTTTCCAAAAGTCCATAAGAGCCTCTTGTAAAGTCTCTACCACTTTACAGGGGCATGAGTTTGACTTGAACGTGACTTACTTAGCTTGATTCTGACTGTGACTATGACTTGTTTGACGCTATTAAGACTATGTAAACTGTATCCGTCTTACCACAAAAGATTTAAGAACGCTTTAGACATGTGTTTAGCAATTGTTTCACTGCGAAAAATATGCTAAACACTTGTCTAAAGCGTGCTTAAATCTTTTGTGGTAAGACGGTATAAGATTACGACTAAAGGACATTAAATCCACGGTCATGAAAATTTTATCAAAAAAAAAGTGCATTGTGCCCGTAGTAGTTATCAGCACACATCATAATAAATAATATAGAAAATTCACGGTGGAATGTGCGGTGGAATTATAATCACCGTCCAAATTTGTGTTAACCGGACAATCTCCTTCGTTTGATGGTTTATCCCAATACGTTGCATTGGCGAAATTGTGGTGGCCCCACTCCACAAGAGGCCATTAAATAAGAGTTGAAGTTGAAGTTAGAGTTGTATGTCAATATCAGCTGGCTGGGCTTTGCCTAGAGGGCTTTCCAAATTAATCCAAATTCCTCTCTGTTTCATTTCTAAATTACAGACCAGGAATAGGAAATGTTCCTGATTTGTGATTTATTACTCATGGCCTGGGAAACACCTTTATTAATTAAAGTCGCATTGAGATAATATAGAAATAAATACCGTTTAAAGTATGATGTAAACATCAAATACCCTCAAGCAAGCCACTATAGTAAAATTCAAGAATATCATGCCGGCAATAAAACTCCACCAGCTTCCTATTGAAGTGCTATCTGTGATCATCCAAAAACTACAAATAGAAGATGTTCGTAACTTGATTGTAACCTGCAAAACACTCAAGAATCTTATTATCAACGACAATGCTATTTGGAGATCAATCGGTCATACAAAATTGATTATACAGGAAAAAACCAAGTAAGTTAAGCAGGCGAAGTATTTTTTCTTAAGTGAAAACTTCTTTTGCCGCGTTGAGCGATTTTTGTTAGGGGCATAACCCAGAAAAAGGACTTAAGCATAGAAGTAGTGCTAATTTTGCATAAACGAATTACTAATGTTACATTCTTTTTTTTATAATTTTCCCAACAAACAATAGTTCTTCTATATTTCATTACTGTTCTGCATTATACTCTTGTTTCAGAATTTCTGAGCTGTCTTTGTATGATCATTGTAGAATTTCGCACAATTGGTGTAAAGCCAGGTACAAAAATAGAGTAAGTAATAAGGAGATATTTTTTTTTACCTAATCAAGTGTTTTGACAAAGATAACAACCAAAGATATTTAAAACTACAGATTCAACGTCAATATGCCATAAACTCTAACAATATCTATACATAGGCGATAAGCATGTGATTACTTACTATGGCACATTTGAGAAATGAGTTACAATAGTAAAGAAAAAAAAAGTATAAGTACTATAAGCTACAAGCTTGGAACCAACTGGGCATTTAAAAAGACTGATAGACAAACCTCTTTAATTGTTTACACCACATAATATTACAACAATAACATTTAAACCAATTAACCAGATAAGTACGAGTAGGACTCGTGCTCTGAGGGTTCCTTTGGTTGGACCCCTCAGAGCGTGCTTTGATTTCTCTGTGAAATCACAAAATATGCGACATAAACGTTCATATCTTTTGATTGCGTTGACTTACATCTTTTTTTTTTACAGTCAAAAGAAACCATAGACCCAAGTATTTAGTATAAATTTCAACTTGATACCTTGATACGCGTTCTTGAGAAAAAGGGTCTTGACAGACGGACAGACAGGTGGACAATAAAGTGATCCTATAAGGATTCCGCTTTTTGCTTTTGACATACAGAACAAAAAAAATATTAAAAAACCAGTGCAAAATTCGGCGGCCTTATCTCTTTCTCTTTATTAGGGTTCCGTACCCAAAGGGTAAAAATGGGACCCTATTACTAAACCTATGATGTCTGTCTGTCCGTCTGCCCTACCTATTATCGGCTGTATCTTTCGAACCGTAATAGATAGACAGTTGAAATTTTCACAGAATATGTAATGTTACGGCGGATTAACTAACCAATAAAAAAAATACAAAAGGTAAAAACGAAAGGGTCCCCTCCCCATACAACAAACATATTTTTTTAACGTGTTTTTGTATTAGCTCTAATATAAAAAAGGTAATACGTACAAGCGTCAAACTTGGCATGATTATAGTACACACTCTAAAGTATAACAACAAATAATAAATAATGGCCAAGTGCGAGTCGGAGATAAGTTTCTGTTCATTACCAAGTTATAACTGGTAATTGCGTTATTGAATTTTGTGGTGATACGGAACCCTCAGTGCGTCCCGACTCGCACTTGGCCGGTTTATTTCTTGTTATTAGCGATCTCTTGGTGACGCAAAATGGGCCAATGAATGGCCTAGTTGCGGAAAATGCCCGCTACACAAGTAACGATCTCTTCCAGGCAACCGTTTATGAACGTTGAACGATGACTATGCCTCTGCCCATGTTTTCACATTCGTCCACATTGCATTTTAACAATTTTCAGGGAGTAATATTCCATCAGAAAAATTATATGCCATGGCTCAACTATCACAAGTCTGAAGCCTTACTCTTGACGGTTGGATCTGATCTCCATTGCTACCCAGTTGATAAAAATGGCTTTCCAAATGGTCGCCATCATCAGTGGAAATTGAGTATGCCCAAGATAAAAAGATATGATAAAAGAACTGATGATATATCCAGATTTGTACTAAAAGAGAACTTGCTGATTTGTGGCAATAGGTAAGTTGGCAAATAGTTTAGTTTTGAGTACATCAGAAGGATTCTATACTGTCATACCATGCCATTCCCTAAACTAAACCAATCTGACAGAAATAAAATTATCTGCATCTCTTTTCATTTCTATATGTGAGAGAAGGATGGCAATGACTTTAGAGCTGTCAAATATAGTTTAGACAACAGAATCGATACCATTAGCTATCACAATATCAAATCACACCATCATTTCAGCCCATCATGTTCCCACTGCTGGGACACAGGCCATCTCTCAGAGAGAGAGTATGGCCCTCAATCCACCATGCTGGCCCAATTAGCTATCATAATATCATCACACCATCATTTCAGCCCATCATGTTCCCACTGCTGGGACACAGGCCATCTCTCAGAGAGAGAGTATGGCCCTTAATCCACCATGCTGACCCAATTAGCTATCATAATATCATCACACCATCATTTCAGCCCATGTTCCCACTGCTGGGACACAGGCCTTCTCTCAGAGAGAGAGTAAGGCCCTTAATCCACCATGCTGGCCCAGTGCAAGTTGGTGAATGTCATATGCCTTTGATTTTTTTTTCGAGGTTCTTGTACATACCGGTTTCCTCACAATGTTTTCCGTCACTGTTTTTGAGAGATGGTATCGTAACTGCACATAATTTATTTAAGTAATAAATAAGTCATTGGTGGCAGGGTCGAGGATCGAACCGTCAGATTTTAAAGCGCACAAGCTACTGCTCAACCACCATCGCTCAACTTTACTGTCTCTTTACTAGTAGTGCCTTATTCCATCTGTCATCGTAATGAGGGCGCATTCTGAATCAGGCCAACCACACTTTAGCTGTGTTGTGGATGGTGATCAAATGCAAGTCTATTATTTATTTGTTTTTTAAATAGCCATTTGTGTAATATTCATTATGAAAGTGGTCATTGCAGAAAGTGGTCAATGTGGGAAGTGGTAATTTTGGGAATGATACCATTCTTTTGGGTTCATTGGCACTCAGTATTGATTAGGAACCCAGCCAGAATTACACCATTATTTTTTCAGAAATGGTTCTGTCGCCGTATACAAAATAGACAGTATTCTTTCAAAGCCACAACAGATCCTATACATAGACAATTGTCATATAGATGGCGGAGTGGAAATATCTGCAGTAGAAATCACCAGTAAAAAGGACAGTACGTACTTGGTGACCGGCTCGACGGACAGTCCCCTTGTGCTGTTTTGGACCTGGAACATGGATGATGATTGTTCAGATCTGAGCCGAGGCATAGATGAAGCTGGAAGTTAGTGACCAAAGTAATTTTATGACTTACTAAAAACATGACTTGATTTATGAACGTGTATATATAGCGTATTTATATAGCAATGGCTGTGGTTTCACCCCCGTTTTTTTTACCGACTTCAGAAAGGAGGAGGTTATCAATTCGACTGTATGTTTTTATATAACTATTGTATACCGTGCACTGCAAAGTCAGCTACTGGAAGTCACCGTAAATAGATAAGCACTAAGACGTGTATTTATGCTAAATGGATATATAAATAAATAAATATTCGGGACATTTTTGCACACACGGTCATCTGACCCCAAACTAAGCAAAGCTTGTGATATGGCTGCCAGAGACTGATATACATACATATATAGTTTTAAATACACACTTAAATAGATATTAACAACCAGATATAGAACAAACACAAATGTTCATCACACAAATGTTTGTCCTAGATGTTAATCGAACTCACTCCCCCAAGCTCAGAAGGCAGGTTCACTACCAACTGGACTAACGGGCTATCAAATACGTTATATGGATAAGCATAAATACGTGTATTTATCCATTATCGGGTGAAAACATTAACTTCCTTCTGGGGCAGTCGGGATAAAAGAACTACGTATGCAAACTATTCCGAAATGTAATCAAGATTGATCTAGCCGTTTAGTTGTAAATAGATCAAAAACAATAGTAGGAAAATGCTTCCCATTCATTGCCAAACGTTTGAATTAACCGCACTATACATGACTAATGGGGTCTGAAGTATATAAATCCGGGTAAAAAATTATGGCATTAAGTTTGGAAGTAAACTCTTTTGTTATTTTCACTGCGTATATTATTGTATTGCTACTTAGTGTAATGGACAGATGACCCAAAAGAGACCGCAGGGAAACGCTGGATGCAGGCTGCTTCCAACCGGCCCTTTTGGAAATCGATGGGGGATGCCTATGTCCAGCAGTGGACGTCCTATGGCTGAAATGATGATGATGACTTAGTGTAAATACGGGTTGTTTGGTTAGACCAGGGGTCTCCAAACTTTGAAGCCTTGGGGCCATAATTTTTTTTTCGGTATGTTGCAAGGGCCTTAACATGGACCAGTCTTACTAGTCTTAAGCTGTCGCGGGCCGGACTGATGGCAGTGGCGGGCCGGATTTGGCCCGCGGGCCGTAGTTTAGAGACCCCTGGGTTAGACGATGGACATATTCGAGAATATCATTGTCAACAACGTTTATAATATGATTCAGCTGAATTTTTTTGCCATTCAAGGTTGGTCCCATAAAAAAAATTAGACTTTTCTATAATGACATCTTCTGGCTGATTATGATGAGCAGCTATTTTAAAGACATCCTCGAATAATTATGTCCGTCATATCAAGATGTAACCTAACCGAACACCTAGTTATAAAATAATATAGTTTTATTTGAAACATAATAGTGTGTCATCATCATCATCATCAGCCTGTAAACGTCCACTGCTGAACAAAGGCCTCCCTCGTAGAGAGGGGTGTTGCCATAATCCCCACGCTTGGCAGGCGGCTTGGGGATCGCAGTACGTTCACCGTGTACTAATAGGACGCTGCTGCCCATCCTCCGGTGGTTCTGGTCGCAGTGGTAATAGTGTGTATTATGCATTAATTTTTCAGTAAGTTTCGGCATGGACCTAGGTGGGTCTAGCAGGAACACTACAAAATGTCTAGCTTTGAATGAAGCTGGGGATATACTGGCTATTGGACCTAATGGGAATAGTAAACCAATCGTGGTAGATATCACGAGGTAAGTTACTATACTTTTCTGGTAATAAACAAACTACAGCTTGGCAAAAAAGTCTTGAAACTTAATTATTCTGTCAATACTGTGGAAAACACGCCAGTGAAAGGATTTCATCCAATCATCTTCCACAGATGTACTGTAGGGTTGCTAGTATTTAGAACTATTTGCGATAGTGGCGACCCAATTAATTTCTACTCTTTTTTGCCAAGCTGTAGTTAAATTTTTCGGAAACTAGGTACTTAGTTCAATTTTGATGAAACTTCACTAAGTTACCTCGTTACGTATGTATATTTAAATTGGCAAATAAATGCTTAGAACGATTTAGTTTTTTATAACCCAATTAAATAACTGGCCAAGTGCGAGACACGCATTTCGTAGGATTCCGTAGCTAAAAAAACCATATAATTTGGGTCACATTCTTAGTTCAGAAATTGGTGGTAATAGAAAAAAAATATACGTGTTAACGGCCTCTTATACCAAATTTGACGGTTTTAAATCAATTTTAATCAGTTAAATTACAATATATGAGCTGGAAAAAAATACATGTCACAGATACATCTGTGTTTCAGTTTATGATTTGGTTCAAAACAAGCCAGAATAAACTTTCCTTGATAAAAAAAACTGAAACAAAGTCAATTTAGTTTATTTTTTTCGTTTTATGCTTTAATGAAAGCTCGTAACAACCTGGAAATTGCATGTACTGAAAGGCAATCCTAGTCAACATTTTGTTCATTGGATAGATTATAGATAGAGAATAGGTTAGTTTTTTAGTGAAATTAAAAGAGTAAAAAGGTCGCGAGAAATTGCGCGCGCTGCGCTCAGTAGGTACCGCGCCAGGCGTCATCGAGGTCGCGGACCTATGTTCGTTTTTGTCGTAGCACTCTTCCCGCGGGCGTCCTGATTCTTGCGTGGTAAAATACATCGTCGCTATAACTTGGCGGGGGCTGAGGGAGCGCTTTGTTGCCTACGCGACTCGGATAACAGGCCGTTAAACTCTCAGCCAAATTTCAGAAATGTGTGAACCCGCCATAACATATACTTTCTATAGTTTAATTAAAGAGAATACTACTAGGAACAAGGGCGTAGCCAGGTAAAGGGGGGCACCTGCCTTAATCCCCCCCCCCCCCCCCCCCCATTTCGGAATTTCAAAGGAAACGTTTCGCTCAGTAGTTTTTTAACCAGTTCCAAAAATATTATTATGTTATGTTGTTAAGGCGCGTTTATTTGGAAATATCAATAATTTAACTGGAGCATCTACTAATTTTAAAGTGCGTATATATATATATATATATATTTTTAAATAATAGGCTTGCGTATGTCCTCTACCTCGCCTGGTGTTAAGGGATGATGCGGTCTACGAATTATATTATTATTATTTAAAGTGTTGTCTGGTATTTGTTTTATTTATACTTGTTTTTGTAATAATTTCAGGGTGGATTTTTTGACTAAATCTGATGCCTACTCAGACAGAAATCAGATTGTGCAAGATATTCAGTGGCACGATGAAAACACAGTCTGCTATGTGACACATTCTGGGTGGCTGCAGATGATGGACCTCAGAAATCACGAAGTGGTAAATGATTCTTTCAAGCATAAAAACGGAACGCGTGCGAAATCGCGGGCTAAAAAAATATAGAATAAGCTTACTTTGGCCACCAACTCACCTGATGGAATGTTGTGGCCGAAGATAGAGCATGTAGACCTAGAAGGTACTTATTCAATCTGCCCTTGAAGACACCCAAGTTATAGTTTTCATGATCGGTTCGCATTAAGAAGTCGGAGGCAAACCGGCTATTTTGAGGCGGTGGCATGTCGACTATGTAGGGATGGTAATTTTGGTAATATTTATCTATTCTCCGAGTTAGATGGGATGAGGAAAGGAATTGGGTCGTGTAGATCAAGCGCACACTCATCGTAATATTAGTAATGCAGCCTGTAAAAATTTGCCAAGCACGCTGTCCTACTCCGATACTCAAGCGTGTACACGAAAGCCCGTACGAAGCGCTTTGATTCAACTTTTACTGTGCGAACTGCTAGTCTGTGGAATGTGCAGCCTTAATGGGTGTTCCCCGACAGTTACAATTTGGGCGTCTTCAAATCACGAGTGAATCGATTTCTTCTAGGCAAGCGTACTCCATCGTAGACTACATCAGGCGACTGGCGGTCAAATGCAAACCAATTAATAAAATAAAAAGAGAGTGGTTAGGGCCACACTACAGAAGTGAAAACTTCATCAAGGTTGGCTATATCTCTCTCGCTCCCTTAATCGTCTCGAGCCGACTTGACCCGAACGAGTATCTGAGCGCGACGGTCGCGCGAGCTCAGTGCTTTTTCCCCACCCCAAAAAGTGCTCAACGCGCCTAAATAAGTTTTCAATAAAAAAAAAAGTAACAGCTCATTTACAGCTAGTATAAATTGATATTTTATTGACAGGTATATGACACGAAGGATCCGTTCGAGGCATCATTCTACTGCGTGAAAACAGATGGAAATCACGCTATCGTAGCGGGAACTTGCCAACACTCGCGATGCGTGCTTTATGATACGCGGAAACCGTATCACAAACAGGTACTACAATAGGAAAAAACAACCGATACTTAATATTTTATTTTTATTTTTTTAAACTTAGTTTTTAGGCGTCCGCTAAATTTGATCAACGTCATTTTATTTTTCGAATTCTAAGCTAAATCTTTCGATACCCATATCGTGGGGGTTCATTAAAAAATTACTGGTCTGCCATCTTTGGGAGTCCGCCATATTGGATTTAGAATGACGTCACTAAGCTAACCAGCTTAATGGTTGCCTGGAAGAGATCGCTTTTAGTAATAAGGCCGCCACTTGTGGCACTAGCTCGTAAGTATTTTATATCGTGTTGTAATTTTTATTTCTGGTGTACACAATAAAGAGTTTCTATCTATCTATCTAACCATGCATTGTCATCCAAACTAAACGTGTATGCTAGATTTCAGCTCAATCAGTTGGAGATAACTGTTTTAAAATTCAGTTGCAAGATTTGACCTATACTACAAGGCAAGTTAATAAAAGTTTAGAGAAAATTTTAAGTTTTGGCGATGTGTCAACTACGAGCTACATGGCAGCTTTTGACGATGCGTCGTGTCTAGGTTTTGAGCCATAAATGTAGAATAAACACTACATTTATATGAAATATTTGAAATATACATATTTTATGACAAAATTAAATTGTTTCATGGACAGCTGTATTTCACAAGCGTGCAACAGAGATGGAAAATGAGTCCGGTATACAGTTTGGACTTTGACTCAAGCAAGCTCATCGCGGCCACGGCACGAGGGGTTTCTGCACTGAACTTCAACGTGCCGCCTTCAACGCCAGCTAAGGACTTCTCCGATGTTTATAATTAAGATTGGCTATTGCCCGCGACATCGTATGTCTAGCCTTTCATATAAATTTTCAACCTTATTTTGACCTCTTTATAATTTTTCCATCATAAAATTCCACCACATAAAGTCAAATTTCTGCGTAGATCAAGTGGTTTTTAAGATTTCGTGATGAGGCAGTGAGTATTTCGGTTTTAAAGAAATCAATTATGTTTATATAGAGCAGTTTAGTCAGCGACCCAAAGCCGTGCTTCATTATTTTAGGGAGCTCGGCTGGTTTGAGTAGGCTGGCAGGGGCAAATGCACAATACACCCCAAGCGGGATGTCAGTGCAGGTCTTATCGCCCCACTTTGAATTAGAATTAGATATCCTCTCCCACAACGACACTAGGTTTTATTTATTGCAAATTCTCGATATAAAGTCCTGTATACATTTTTTTTCCACAAAACCTGCCGGCGGAAATATATTAGATAATTATAATAAAAAATTATAATAAAATATATATATTAGGGTATCGGGCCCATCTTAAGTACCATACTATCGTCATTACATGTGCGCAACATCCTAGTGTAGCGACCTACAATGTAGTTGCAACAACACTCAGTAATCCTGCTCGACCATTTAAATAATTTTCAATTCAAATAAAAACATTATAATACCGCTGCCTGCCAACAAATCTTGATTTTATTTTACCCCTCATCAACGAAATGTTCCCACTTTACTAAAAATTCATATTGATAATTTCTCGGCATACTTTCTATTATAATTACGTTATGTTATATTATAATTCTGGCTCAACGCATAAGCATTGCCATTCAACGTGGTAATGCCGCCAGCATGCTGGGTACGCTGCCACCTGGTAGTGGGATTGAGCATTTGGATTGTCTTTTGACCTTCAACGGTCTATGGGCAGTCTAACTGTATTTGTAGTGTTAGTTTTAGCTTGTATTTTTTTTTTAGTTAATAAAGTTAGTTTATTATAATTTCCATGAAAACATATTTGCTCGCCATAGATTGAGCATAACCATTCTAAAAGTGCTAACAGACGTGTGGATTTGGTTGACCGAACCGCCGGCTTAGACCCTCAGGCCGAAAAGCGTCACGGCTCGTGTGATACAGTGATCAGTCGGCGGCCGCGCCCTCTGATCTTTAGTAATATATAATGGCAGAGTAATAATACGAAGGAATCTAAATAACTAGAGTCCAGGGGCCTAACGGCCAACTGCTCACGCAGTATCAAACTAATGTTAATACCGCGCAGTTTGGAAAATCACGCAAACGTGAACTTTAATGCGCCCAGATACGGTTTGCGGTCGCGCTACTATTTTTCATCACCTAAACTGGATTGCTTTAAACAGCTACCCGTAAGGACCCAGGTACCCTGTGTTGGATCCCGAGTGGGCTCCTGCCAGAACCTCTTTTACCCAGCCTTAAGTGTCGCTACGCAACACTCAGAACCTCCCTTGAGCTTCTGGCTCCCGCATTTTATATAGAATACCTGAATTTCCCGCATTTTTGTATAGAATACCTGAATTATACACATTGCCGGTAACATATACACTCTGGGGATATGGACTAGTGAGACTACAAGACTAGGTGGCATTGGAATCGGGGTGCCCTGTGTAAGTCTGCGACTGATTTTGAACCTGTCCGAGTCTGATCTGTCTCTGGCAAGAATGTTTAGTAACTGTATGTACCTCTGTAAATCTGTAATATAAAATAAACTATAATTTATTGTGTTTTATTACTTTAGTCTTCACTTCAGTAACATTCCGTCTCACATGCATATTTTGATATAACGAAACGTTACTGAGACTGAGCGCAGAAACATAGGACGACGCGCAATGCGCGAGCATGCTAAGGCCATAATGAATTTAGCATGCTCGCATTGCGATTCTGCAACATAATATTATGCCTCAATAGATGAGCATTATGCTACATACTGTTTGACAGACAACCTTGTATTGTACGCTTTGTAAATCACGTGATGGATTCTTTGCTCTATAATATACTGTGGGCCAATTTAAAAGCCTTAGGAGACGTGTCGAGACCGCCGTCCAACCCACGGTGGAGAAAGAGAAAATGTTCTCTTTCTCTCCCGTTGATCAGACGTGTTAGTAGTAACAAACTACTAAAATAGTACTGACAGACGTGTGGTGTGGATTTGGTACGCCAGATCACCGTCTGACTAACGGGAGAGAAAGATAATAGTCTGTTAGGGTGCTTGCAAACGATGCGTATAGTACAAGTTAGCACTTCCACTGCCACTTGCACTAAGGGAAACGATGCGTAGTAACTACTTGTACTACGCATCGTCTGCAAGCGCCTTTAGAAAAAGAATGGCCATAAAGATTTTAGTCTGCCCAGGGTGAAAAAAAGGGCCTGAGGGAACGAGTCTGTAAATACGAGGTGGTATGGCCTTAGCTTTAGCCTGCCCGATGAGCGAAAAAAAAGAATCGTAAGCTGTCAAGTGTCATTCTGTCTTATCAAAGGGAGGCAATAATGTACGACACAGATAATGTACACCATGATATTGTACGGCATAATAATGCACAGCATGATAATTGGTGTACATGTACATGGAATATCGTGTCGTGCATTATCAGGTCGGCCCAGTAATGCACACACAATAATGTACAGCATGATATTTGATGTACAAGTACACGAATTATCATGCTGTGCAATATTGTGGCGTACAATATTATGCCGTACATTATTGACACGATTCAATAATGCACACCCCAATATTGTACAGCACAATAATTGGTGACCATAAAAATTCAAATCTGAAGCTTCCTTTAGACTTGGACATCGGACTCCACCTCGAGTGTATTAGGTAGAAATTAGTGACAGATCCGACACAGAGCACTCCGACTTGAGTATGTTAGGTTCGAAATGGGCCACAGAACCGACACAGAGCACCCCGACTCCACCTAGTCTTGTGGTCCCTACCCCTAGAGTGTATATAAAAAGCGCGGGAGCCAGAAGCTCTAGGGAGGTCCTGAGTGAGAGCGAGCCATACGAGACCGAGCGGAGCGAAGGGGGGAGGTGGCGAGCCGGTGACCTCCGTAGTGAAGCGAAGGTCGAGTGTGGCGAAGCGATACTCAGGGGCGACCGCAAGAGCTTCTGGCGGGAGCCCACCTGGAGTCAGACTTGAGTTGGTTAGGTTCGAAATGAGTGACAGATCTAACACAGTTGTACTCCTCACTCCGCGTCACCATCAAAAAGTTTTGATGGTTCTCATATTTTTTATCTGTGACTATCTTACACTATCTTGTTCAAACGAAGCATGGAATCGACAGACGTCATAGACTCAACAGCCAATAAGAGCAGAGACATTTCAGGAATATTAGCCAATACGGGCGATGCCACCTTTTATCATGTTGTACATTATTGGTCGTACATTTTCGGCCCGTTTCGTCAAAACACGGCCCGTATTGCACGACATGATAATGTACGGCACAATAATGTACAGCCCGATAAAACGTGGACTTTTCCCACGTCCACGGATTATTGCCTGTACAATCCTGGCTGTGCATTCCTTGCCGTACTTAATAGACACGAGCCGATAATTGACGGCCAGTATTGTACGACATGGATTGTACAGCATGATATTCGATGTACATGTACACCAATTATCATGCTGTACATTATCATGCCGTGGAATATCGTGTCGGAAAATATCATGTTGTACATTATAGACACCCTTTAATAAACAAAAATATAAAAATGCAAAGTTTAAATTCAAAACCTTCCGTATTCAGCATGTTCTGCACGGCACAATCATCCGTGTTTGTAGCACGCTTGGATTTTTAACATCATTCATCGCTGGATTATGTAGAAAAGCACAGCAGTTATGTTTAAAAGATTATTTCCCATTCTAAGGTCGGCCTGCCGAGTACCTAAGCGGACTATAATTGCAAGAATTCGACAAATTTCTCCAGTAACTTTAGGTGTGATTACTGCGTCTTGCCAAGAGAAAAATGGTGTGATTGATACGCCACCGCTGGATACTGACAGTCTTGAGCACGAGTTCCTAATCCGCCAAGCGACCACAGTCAATGTAAATGCAGCTACTCAACTTCTTACTGTTACCTTGGTGGCTATTCAGGATACTAGCGAAAGGTTAGTAAAAATTTTCAACAAGTTCCAACCTAACTACATAACTGTTCTTAACTGTCATGGTATAATAATTTAAGTACATAACTGCCTGCCAGGCGGAAGTGGTAAGAGTTGTTTTTAGTAGGTTCCCTCTTGCTTGTGCAACAAGACTGGTGTTTACGGTTCTTCAGTTTTATACCTATTATATTGTCAATTCTTTACAGATACGTAGGTATGCATCTGTAAAGATTTTGATTGGACAATTTTATTATCCATGTAGGTGCACTCAAAAACTGCATTTCCTAGACAGGGGTGAGGAGGATTTACCCTCCCACCCCTCTATACTGGACGTCTATAGATTTACCCACATCTCTAACAGTAGAGAAATATATCGACATGGTCATCAAGTCTCCTTTCACAAACCATGTTGTAGAGTTCCTTATTATGAGTAATCCTTATAAAATCGTTGTGTCTATCTGTACGCTCATCTGTGTATCCTATTTAGTCACAGCATTACATTTTTTAATTGGTTCCAAGGTAACAAAGACTACCCTGTACAAAAACAAACTTTACCACTTTATAATACTAGCATTGATTTGCATTTCCAATATCAACTGTGGTCAAATAATGACACTCAACCACAGCCCAGCTGTGGTAGCATTACCTAAAATTATTTCAGTGAACTCATGTATACAAAACAATATCACCTTATTTATACACCAAACAAAATACAAAGTAACTTGAAATTTATGCAAAACTGGTAGTATAATAGGCGACATTGTATTGTGTATGTCTGTGTGTGGTGATCATAGTTCCCCAGAGGATGAACCAATTTGATTTACTTTCAAGAGACGGCTGTGTAGATAATACAGTCATTTAATGTATGTATATGTTATAATTATGTATGTATTATACATACATACAATACATCAAATAAAATAATACTTATAACTATATTATGTACTAAAATTATAAAGATAGTGGTTGTAGTCTGTATGAGTTTTCTTTTCCAGGTTACGAGATGCGTTAGGGAAGGAAATATGTCTTGTGCAGCAAGCACTGGAATGGGGTGCTGAAAGTACACCTCCTCAACACTGGGACCAGTTGGTTGCTGTACGAGGAGCTCTGTGTGACTTGAGACACAACCTTAGGAATCTGTTCAGTATGATTATTTTTATTTTATTTTATTATATTCGGAAAACTAACAGCTACTTAAATAAAATATATATTTGATTATAATATATATATAACTTAAGGCTAATTAAAAGTTTTCATTTAAGTGTATGCTCATATCAAGTCCCTTAGAATACATCACATTAAAATGTGATGGTTCAACGTTAATGCGTTTTTTCTGGTTAACACGCTAATCATCCGACTGAACAAATGTTATCTTGGTAATCGACAAAAAAAAATATCTTGTTACCAAAAAAAACATGAGTATAAGGTCATTATTTATTGATAACAAGTAGGTATCAACAAAAAAAAAACAAAAACATTTTACAAAATAGCTTGTTACTATTTAAGGCTGGTCAAGTTTTGATCATAGTCTGTAATGTGAATGATGTGTTACCCCATGCCTTCTTTGATAAAATGATAAAACAACTGAGTAACAAGAAATTGTCACTATAGTCACAGGGTTACCAACTGAGTCATCGAGCAATAAACGTCATACCATAAGACCTGTAAGTGCGAGCGAGATAGACAGAAATGACATGTGGGTGCGAGCGAGATAGACGGACAATGATTTATGACTTGACGACTCAGATGATAATGCGTTTACTATAGCTTGTCAGTTATAACCAAAGAACTTGGACCTTACCTTCGTTTTCCTTGGTTATAGCTTTGTCTGAAAACTCGATTCTTCAGTTAAATATTACTTTTTTACAAGCTTTTATTTAACTTGCCCTGTTAGTATGTGTGGGACAAAACTTGCAACTCAATTTTAGACCGATTGAACTGAAATTAGGCATACTTATGTGTTTGGTGACAATGCAATGTTATGGTACCATCGAGCTGGTCTGAACTGTGATGAAGGTGGCCACTGGCCATTTATTTTTATTTTATTGCCTTCTATGCCGGTCAAGTTTCTTACTTCTCATCATGCAATGACGGCAATTATTAATATTTTTTAAGGGGGCCATAGGAACTCCTAAACGAAATGACATAACTCCGTCGTGTTTGGGTTCATTCTGTTTGTCTTCCTGAGCACTTTGGTCCTAGATGGTAAATTCAATATGGCAGACGCCCCAAGATGGCAGACAAAATGTTCTTAACTACCATCATATATGGGTATCAAATGAAAGGGTTTGTTGAGAAGAATATGAAAAAAAATTGTTTTAAAAGTATTTTTTAAATTAATAGACTTTATTTTTGTTGCTTTATTCAAACTGTATCTTGTTTGACGATATCTAATACAGCTTGAAAATATTTCAGTACTTGACACTGGCAAAATCACTCAGAATGTATTTAAAATTTATAAATCAATATATTAATAATTAAATATCATGTTTGAAAAAAGACCTTTATGTTGTTAGGTTACATGGATTATGCAGAGAAATTAGCAACAATTGCAGCAGAAGTATCATACCTATCAGGAAATGTAGCAGCCTCAGATGCAATTTGTGAAAGAATAAACCATGCTACAAGGTAAATATAGTAATAATAGTAGACATTACAGAAATCACAAAACACTTTTACCATATATTTTAGATTAAAAGTATTTTTTTCTAACTTAATTCAGCTTGATATGAACTCGAATCAAAAAGATATGACATCAACATTCTCCATCTCTCATCCTGAATGTAGATGAGACAGAGAATGTAGCTCTAGAATCGAATCTATTAATTCATCAAACTTGATAATAAAATAATACTTGACACTGGCAAATGCACAAGAGTGCGACGCCAAAATCCTCACAGAAAAAAAACTTTTAAATATGGCAGGTTGTCAAAAGCTTAAACTTGGAGTTTGCCGACGAGTCTTCTGAGCACATTGGGTTTGCCAGAGAGCAGCAGAATGCAGTGCGATTGTATCAAGAGAACAGACAGTCACTGCAACAATTTAAAAAACCGGCCAAGTGCGAGTCGGGCTCGCGCACCACCACAAAATATAATAATGTTGTCCAAGTAACCGAATTACTAGTTATTATAACGCCTTCCAATCGTCGGACTAATTTGCTACGCAGTTTGCTACAGGCGCTCGAGTATAATAACTTGGTAATGAACAGAAACTTGTCACTGACTCGCACTTGGCCATTATTTATTGTTATACTTTAGAGTGTGTACTACAATCGTGCCAAGTTTGACGCTTGCACGTATTATATTTTTTACATTAGAGCTAATACAATAAAACGTAAAAAAGACGTTTGTTGTACGGGCGGGCCCCTTTCGTTTTTACTTTTTGACTTTTTTATAATATGTTAGTTAATCCGCCGTAACGTTACATATACAGTGAAAATTTCAACTGTCTATCTATTACGGTTCGAAAGATAGTCGTTAATAGGTAGGACAGACAGATTGACGGATAGACAGACAGACAGACATCGTTAATAGGATCCCGTTTTTACCCTTTGGGTAAGGAACCCTAAAAACACATCCGAACCGATGGATTATGGCACAGAGTACCTAAGTAGTGATGGCGACTCTTTCCGAGTCTGAGGTGGCAGAGAACAGGGATTTATGGAGGGAACTGGGGAAGACCTTGGCCCAGCAATGGGACAGTGTAGGTAAAAAAAGGATGCTTAATGTTATCACAAAAGTGTATTTAAAGCACAAGTTGAATTTATTGTGGATAAAATGGAGACAGATATCTTTTTAAACTTAAACAATACCCAAATAATAACTTAGATAAATAAATAAAACTAGTAAATGTTTTTTTTTGTTGGATAGGGATAAAGAAAAAATGTTTTTTTCCTATAGTAAACAAGCTAGGAAGCTTTGATATGCATTGAAAACATCTATTTCATGTCTTGATTTAAAAAGATATCTTTAGAGGAAGTAAAAAATGAGTAATATTTCACCAGAGTACATAGTTTCATAACTTACATTTACATTGATGCCCCGGACATAGTGATTTTTTACAAACATACTAGTTAAATTTTCCAGAAACAATTAGTTTTAGATCAATATTAGAATATAACAATAAATTAGAAATATGAATGCTTGTAACCTTGTGCTTTTTGTTGTTTGTTGTTGTCTTGTACTTTTTTGCCCAATAAAAAAAAACGATCAATTAATTTTTTTTACTTAAAGGAAGTGTTACAAACATGAATATTGCTAATTTGAATACACTTAGCAAATTTCATCATAATCAGACGAGTAATTGGAAAATTTAATTAATATGTTGTATGGAATTTACCCGATGTCCAGGGCACCGTTAACATTGAAAACAAAATAACAACAGCCACTCCTCTGACTTATAACATTGTAATATAAAATAATAGTTATAAACAATATATGATAAAGTATGTAGTTAAAACATTTTAAAACTTATGTCCTATTGTAATAAATTTTATGTACAAAAGAAATGCTTTTGTATTAGTTGTTACTATATTAATGAAGATTAACCATTAGTCTGTTTCTTTTTAGATGTCTTAGGGACGTTCCAAATCACGCCAACAGTGCTGATAAGATTCAACACGGCACGAAGGTCATTTTCTTTGTGCTATGTTGGTTTTCTAAAGTTAGTGGCATTGATTCGGAACGCGCACCAACTATGTAAACAAACATGGCCTTTTTCGACCAATGACAGCTTTGAATCTTAGTGATTATTATTGGCTGCATGTCCGCAATATTTGTTAACAAGGATACCTAATAAGAAACAATACTATATAAATGTGAATAATTTTATGAAAACATTCACAAGTTTAGGCCCGAGCTTCATAACAACCAACACAAATGCACTGAGACCTTGGCGATACCATATCAATGTTAACTAATTTTGTTCCCAGGAGTTGTAACACCCAGAAAAATCTGACGCACGACCTTCAGCAGGAGAGCTTGGAGTTACAACAAAAAGCCATCATATTGTCTCCAAATTTAGAAGATAAACTGAAACAGGAAGATAGTCCTAAATCCAAAGGCAAACCGAAGACAAAAACATAATTTGTTTTTTTTTTTTAAACAGGAAATATTTTTGTTGATAAAATATAACAGTGATAACCTAGGGTAGCAATATATAAATAATTCCACCAAAATAAATAGTTGTTTCAGTTTACAATAGGCGTCACTTTCTGTGTCCTGAATTGTCTGACTGACTCATGAAATCTCGAAAACCTAAGCTGATATTTGGCAGGCAGATTAGAGGTCCACTAAAAAGGCACTTTGGTGAAAGGGTCAAATTAAGGGGGTTGAAAGTTTATACTAGTTATTAATATTACTAAAAATGTAGCCTATGATAGTAAGGCTATAGGAGGTAAATAGAAACAAAAAATATACAAACTATATTGGTACCCTTAAGAATGTAATATTGTGCACATTTTGTTGCACTGTTATTGGAAACACTCTTTAAGAAAAAAGAAGGTTTTGATAAGTGCACTAATTGCAAAATGCACATTTTGGAACGGTGGACGTTTTGAACTCAAACATACATACACTCGAAAAACATTACCTTTTTTGGGCAGCTGGGTAAAAACAGCTTGTATCACATAGAAGCTTGTTTACCTTGTTCAAAAGGAGGCATCCTTGTTAAGATGAGTCTCGATGTCGACACGACAGATGGGGCAGTGCTTGTTGGTGGTGAGCCACTGGTCCACGCACTCCATATGAAACAGGTGCATGCACGGCAGCCGTCTGTCAACATGTACCATAATATGATAATTTTCTATAGTAATAGGATATATAGTTCACTATTTTTCTTTGCATTGTGATTTGGAGGGATAGTCTTCCTGATCACAATACATCAGATTTGTTGAAAAATTGTGGCTGATGGCCTATGTGCAGCAGTGGACGTCCTATGGCTGAAATGATGATGATGATTAGCTGATAATTGATATTTTAAACCCACGCCGTAAAACGAGGGGTGTTTATAAGTAGTAACATGTGTAGCTTCCAAACTTCTTCAAACCAATTTTCAGAAAATCTGCTTATGAAGATTATCAGCTTTTTATTTGGGGTTGTCGGGTCGCTCTGTAGGCCTAGCACGAGCCGGGGATAAATTGTCTTTCCACCGTTTTTATCCTGCGAGGAAAAGACAACCGTATCCATTTTCAAGCTTTGTCACGTCTACGCGTGGATTAAAACAGTGGAAAGACCAGCGACGTACCTGCAGTCGGAGTCTTGTTCGAAGATGGACAGACAGATGGTACACTTCTCATCCTGGTGGTGCGGCGCGGGGCGCGCGTACGCGTGCCGGTAAGTGTTGCGCTCGATGACAGCGCGCGAGGCGCCGCGTCCAGCGCGCCATGGACGTGCGAATGCGCGCAGCGCGCGTCCACCCTGCATACCACACGAAATCTAATTAATCTACAGTACTACGATAAAATAATGTATCTTCAGCAATTTTTTAACGTGTCGGACACTGAGCTGTGTAAAAACGTCTGTTGTTGCGTCAAAGCGTGCGTCAGCGACAAGGACGTAGCCAGGATTTTCTTTAAGGTTGGGAAGCTCTTTGAACGAGCTCTTATCCCACACTCTCCAGGAGGGGCAAGGGGGGCATGTACCCCCCCCCCCCCCATGTCCGTACCTGGGTACGCTCTTGGTCAGCGGTGCTTTCCGATCCAGGGACCAAAGCTTTAGTATTGTATGTACAATATGGACATGCAACAAATGTCTGCCTGTAGATATCAATTTCTTTATTATACTTTTTAGGATTTCGTACAAAGAACCCTAATTTCGTTCTGTCCGTCTGTCTATCCTAATTTTTAGAACCTTCTAACTTCTATAGTTATTTAGGGACATAAAACTTTGCAGAATTACAGTTTTGGTATAGATCTCAATTATAAAAGTATATAATGTTGTATTTTAGAGGTGGTTCTGGTACATGTGAAATGGGGATGAAAAATAATTTTTGCTGCACCCCCTCGAGGAGGGTATCGCTCAATAGGTCTTTTGAAATGAAGGTAGGTTTCATACACTATATAGGTTTCACTTTTTATCAAGTGAATCCTTCGCGAAATCTGGCCCGCACTAAGTTGGTACCCCTGCATTTCTAAACTATAAGATATTCAAGTCGCGAGCGCGCTCCATCGTAGACCCCATCATAGCTTAACTCAAGTTAGATGACGGTCAAACGCAAGCCATATTATTCAATAACAAAAAGGCATCACAAATACATAGCCGAATTTTTAAGACAAGGCAGTACTTGCAGGTATCCATAGGCAGTTATCGCTTACAGACAGCTCGTAAGCTTGTTTGCCACCTTAGTTTTTTTTTTTTTTACACTGTGATATTATAGCCACATCCTCAGATAAGTCAAATAAGGGAGATATGGTAACCGGCGTGGCGGGTGCGATCGCATCCAGTCTAAATGAGTCTGGATGCCTTTTGTCGAACTCACCCCGCAGACAACCTTGCCGCCCTTTTTTGCGTGTGGACTATTAGTTAATTAGTGTTGCTGGAAGTTTCTTAGTGTGTGTGAAAACTTTGTAAGCGAGCCGTACTTACCGTTTTTGCGTTAAGCAGTATAGAATTAAAAAAGTTGTAGTCCAAAAGTCTAGCAGTGGACTGTTAAAGGCTGATTACGAAGAGTATAATGAATTTTTATAATAAAAAATTAAGACTAATTAACACAAACGATATTTGTGTTTTATCCATTAGATATTTGTCCATTAGATGACATTTTGAGCATAGAATTTGCACTTGTGTGCCGCTCTATATGGAAGTGTGCATTTGTAGAACTAGTAAGAATATGTCAGTGTGTGCAATAAGTGTTAACCTTCAGTTTTAGCAGACTTTTTCAGTACTAGAGTTTAAGGCAGATCCAAACTATACAGGGTTACTGGTAACAAGGATTCATCGTAATCAGTTACCATCCTCTTAAGGACGGCCTCAGTACATCAAAACAAACAACATTTGTTCTACGACTTTTCGAAGTTCGCAAAAAACACATACATTCAACATTTTCATACATGTTGTCGGGAGTGATTTTTTTGTATGGAAGAGCTGATTTATTGATAGCGAACTAACTGAATCCCGCTACTTCGTACGCGTAGAGCTCGGCCTTCGGCCTCGCTACTATAAACCTATATGCTATAAACCTCACGGAGCCCGAGACCTTTCCAACGAATGCAAAACCGTGGAAATCGGTTCGTGCGTTCTGGAGTTATAGCGTCAGGAAGGAAAACCCGACTTATTTTTATATAGTAGATTTCGAAAGTCGTAGAACAAAAGATGTTGTTTTGATGTACTGAGGCCGCCGTTAAGAGGATGCTAACTGATGAACTGACCAGTAACCCTGTAATCTGTATATTATCAAAGTGTATAATTATATAGTGTTGTGTAGTTACCATTCCCGGCAGTATGGAGATGTGCACCTGAGGAGGGTACATCTGCATGAAGTGGTGCATGTGGTGGTGGACGTACGGACCATCGCTGTAACAATATTTACCTAGTATTAGTACCTAGATATCGGTACCAGGAAAGAATGTTTATAAATCTAAACAACCATCAACCTATTCTGGCAACGCCTGCGTCGTTCCGCTAACAAGATACTCGAGGCTGTCTCTGACGATTTAAGGAGCCCAATGTTTAAGCATTGGGTCTCGGTGCACATGGATGCCAACAAAAAATGACCCAGCACTATTGTGCTTCTTAGATTTAAGATTTGCACTTAGGTATAAGTAGACGAGCGCCGCTTTACAGCGTGGTATCATTTTATTGTTATGTGTACTCTTAGTTTATATTTTATGGGTCATTTACGTGCCTGAAATAAATGATTTTATTTTTATTATTATTTATTTATTTATTCGGCTTAGTGAGATAACTATAAGTTATAACTTAACGAATCAAATATCTTTAAATCACCGCCATTGGTGGCGACTGGGAATGGTTTTCTCGATTGCCACCATTGGTAGCGAAAATGGTGACAACTGACGAAATTTTTTTTGCTGGCGCCTCTGTTGGCAGCTGAGATTTTATGCAGGCCCTCCGCAGTCCTCGTGTGTCATGTATAGAATAGTATCAATACTAACTAGGGTACGGGCGGCAGGCGGTGTGCGACCATCTCATCCGTGGCTATGTGGAGAGGCAGCAGGCTTCCTGCAGTCCCCATGTCTCCCATCATGCTGCGCCGTTGCACCTCCTTAGATAAAAAATCATGTTACCTAATATTTATGTATGTGTAAATTCAACTTTAGCTTTTGGTTTATGGATTTTGTGAAGGTGCCTCTCAACTCCGCCAATATACGCAGATAGACCAAACCCAGAGTACTTGTATGGTTTTCTGCTGTTTTGGCCGGGAGATAAAATGAATTTTTTGTGCAAGTTTTAAACTTGGCCGAAATTCTAGGTTGGAACCGACTGTTATGGGCAAGGGTGACTTTTCGCGGCTTTCAATTAGCAATTGCGGATTAGCAAGTTGAAGTGGCAGTGGGCAGGGCACATATAACGCAGAACAGATGGTCGATGGGGCCGAAAGGTTCTCGAATGGAAACCACGAACCGGTAAGCGCAGTGTAGGACGTCCACCCACAAGATGCACGGACGACCTAAAAGAGACCGCATGGAGTCGCTGGATGCAGGCCGCTTCCAACCGACCCTTTTGGAGATCGATGGGGTAGGCCTATGTTCAGAAGTGGACGTCCTATAGCTAAAATGATGATGAAGCAGCTTTCTCATCGTCACTCACTTGTGTTAGTTTTTTTTATCAGCAATCCAAACAAACAAGCCCAGACTCGATGGCTAGCCGTTGAAGAGTCCCACTACCTTCTGGTTGCATCATCAGGCCAGTAATTTATCTGGGTTAAGACGCGTAATAACATACCATCATGTGATGTTGTCGCTGCCAGAGCCGCTCGTGCACGAGATAGGGCGGCGGGACGCCTGCCTCGCGCCGTCTCTCACCCACTGCATCAAACAAAATACATAGAACTATGTATTTCACAGCTTTGTATATAGAGCTACGTTTGGGCGCCAACTCGTCATATTGCAAGCGACGCGACGGAATGACAATCTATAAAAAACTGTTAAGGCCCAGAATATGGCGCACCGCTATCTCGCTCGCGCATTTAATGTTTTAAAAGATATAAAGTGACTGTATACTTTTTGAAAATATGCTGCGTTCATTTTGCGAGGTTAATATTTTTAAATGTATAGAACAAATTTTTGTTTTCATATATTTTATAATAACCATAAAAAATGGGATACACAGTTTTTCGCATTTATTCCCCTTTTGCAAAAGTAAGCCACGTCGGTCGCGGGGGGTATCGAAGTGCGGCTTGTGATTGGAGACTCGACGTTTATGATTGAAGACTCAAAAGTCATTCATTCTATTCGCGCCTAGAATTTCCCCGCTCGAAAAAGATATACGCTGAAAATTTAAGGTCTAGCGGTCTCCCAAATGTTGGCTTACGGCGGGGTAAAGTATGAGCAGTCAAGTGGTTATATCGTCATTGATAGATCCCATCTCGAATTAGAATATATTTATTTATTTTTATAGTACGTACTGTGCGCAGGCGGCGCGTTGAGCGTCGCGGACGGCACGTGCGGCGGACAGCAGCACCCGCGGCAAACTGAGCCTGCGCCGCGCCGGTACCTGCACAAACATATACAATGGAGTATTTAAAAAAAGGTGCAAACCATGAGGTCCGCCTGATGGTAAGCAGAAACCGCCGCCGGACACCTGCAACACTAGCAGTGCTGACGGTGCTTTGCCAGCTCTGAGAGGTAGTTGTAGACACCCTCTTTGAAACGCTAAATGTTTGAATGCTTAAATGTTTAAGCTCGGCGGGAAGGCGGGAAAGACATTTCGAAGGACATGCTTTGGGACAAGGCTTTGCTTTGACTGCTTTTACGTAACCAAATATTATAATAAAGCCATCTTATGATAATTTAGAAAATAAATAAATTAAATAATGACTTATTTAGTAACTTAATAAATTATGTGCAGCTTCGATGCCATCGCTCAAAAACGGTGAAGGAAAACATTGTGACGAAACCGTTATGGCCAAAAACGTCTAAAGTTAAAAGACATACGAAATTCACCAACATAATTATGCCCATGGTATGTCCTAGGTCTCTACCTAGGATCTACCTAGCATAGGAGTCAGAGATTCACCTAGCTTGTATATCTGTTATTAAGAAACAAATAAATATTTTGTATTTGTAGGTCAGCATGGTGGATTAGGGCCCTTCCTCTCTCTCTGAGAGAAGGCCTGAGTCCCAGCAGTGGGAACATGATAGGCTAAAATTATGATGAATAAAGAAGGGCGAATTGTCACCCTGTTGTTATTGTGATTTCGACTAAAAGTATCAAGCCTGATTTAGACACACTGTTTACTCTGTGACTTGGCGTGTTTAGCATTAATGTAGAAATTATGACGGAAAGATTTATAATTAACTAGCTGCGCCCCGCGGTTTCACCCGCGTAGTGATGAAAAATGACGATGATGATGAAAATGTCTTAAATGTCACTTTCCAGCCCTCGAACTATACCCATGCAAAAAATCAGGTCGATCCGTTGCTCTGTTGCTGCGTGAAAGAGGAACAAACAAACACACTTTCGCATTTATAATATTACTACCGACCCGCCCGCCCGGCTTCGCACGGGTGTAATTTACGTGCAAAGCCGGGGCAGGTCGCTAGTTATATATATATATATATATATGTAACCTTCCGTGAAAATGTATCTAACTGATGATGAAAACCGCATCAAATTCTGTTGCGTGATTTAGGAGGAGTTAGCGGCCAGAGATAGAGATAGAGAAGAGATAAAGAAGAGAAGAGATGAGATAAGTATGATGTAAGAGATGAAGACACTGATTAATACATTATTAAATAAAATATTCTATCTAACTTTACCTATACTCTTTTTTTATTTTAACAGTCCTAAGACGCACTTATCTATTATTACTATTGTACAAACAATAATAATATTTTCTTCCATTGGTAAAACTAATATAATAAAAGAGAAAAGGAAGAGGAATATTATTCCCCGTAAAGTAACGCCATGTAAACTCATCTTTAAATTTCTTGGCAATTGTTTACGCCCACTGATCTCAAAACAGAAAACTTTTTTTTTTTTGTTTTAATTAGAATGGCTGTCAAGGCATTTTTGTAAGTAATTTGTTGTAGCCAGTGCACCCATATAAACGTCAGTCATTCGGAATCAGTTAGCAACTGTGATGCGCACAAAGAACTTTGAGACCTAACCCAAAAAGGTAAGTCCAAGTTCTTTGGGTGCGGAGTTCGACGCGTTGATCTAAATAAGAATGTTCAAGCAAGGTTCTGTCATAATGCCTGGCGACAGATTTTCCTTTTCATTTCCGTTCTATTTACTTCTCTTTAAAAGAGTGAACGCTATATAAACTCTGTTCTGTGGATAGAGTATACTAGGCACTCTGATCTGAGGACAAGGTACTCACGCGGCCGGTCGCAGCGCGTTTCCATCGTGGTGGTGGAAGGGTTGATGCGGGGCGAGGTGAGGGGAGAGCGACGCGGGAGGCGGGGGGCGCTCGCCAGGCGGCATATTGCCAGCTAACGTGCTGGTACAGACACGAGTTGCTCTGTAATCGATCGCGTTTTGCTTTTGTAATGACGAGCATACTGCATGCCAATAAAAAATCTGCGTTCAAATACATTTTGCTTTTAAAAAAATGCAATAGTATTTATTGATATCAAAATTCTTAATAATTCAATTTATCTATTTGTTTAATTTTTTTTGTTCATTGTATATTAACATATATTTCAATCAAATAATACATGATAAAAACTAATTTATATTACATGAATTCACGTTAAATCAAATAACCCACCCCGCCTTGGTGCAAAAGTGGCCATAAAACTGGCAGCATTCCAACCCCCCCATTCCCTCATTTTTTGATTATAAATAATGTTTTGCAGTTTTTTTTTTATTCATAGTACAAAATTAGTTACGATGTAGGGAAGCCTGCAAGAGGTAGTTAGCCAATAATGCTGTATAATTAAAAAAACACAGAGTTTAAGAATTGCTCTACAGTCTTCATATTATGGAATTCGCCTCAGCACATTGATTATTTTAATTAACATAAAGTAATAATTAATAATAATGACCCGGGTATCTATATAATATATATCCCGATAGGGAGCTCGGCTGGTTTGTGTAGACTGACGGGCAAATGCACAATACACCCCAAGCGGGATGTCAGTGCAGGTCTTATCACCCCCACTTTGAATTAGAATTAGACCCGGGTATGTCTTAAAACTGCAACCAGAACCAATGGTGGATGGGCAGCAGCATTCTAATTAGTACATGGTGAGCATACTGCAATCCCTAAGCCTCCTACCAAGCGTGGGGATTATGGCAACACTCCTCTAGGGAGACCTTTGTTCAGCAGTGGATGTTCACAGGCTGATGATGTGTGTGAATAATTAATAAAATAATTCAATTAACAGTACAGACTATGGGTGTCTGTGGCATATATAGTTTGGCAATATGCCGCCGGACGACGACGCCGAGGATTCTTACTCTATTATTTAGATGGTTTCGCCCCGCCTTTGTCTCTCTCATATCTGTTATTACTTACGCGGCTTGTCGTAGAGCGTTTCCATCGTTGAGGTAGAATGGCTGGTGATGAACGAGGTGCGGGGAGACAGGCGCGATGGGTGGAGCAGGTGGCGGGGCAGGCTCGCCGGGTGAAAGAGGGGAGGTGGAAGCGTCGCGCCCTGCCCATCCCGTGCCGGACCCGTCTTCTTCAGTTAGGTCTATTACCTCACGCTGGAAATTGAAAGAGTGCATAATCAGAAGCAAGCTTACAGCTAGCTAAAATGACGGCAAACGTATTTGTGATGCACCTGGTAGACAGGTATAGGCGACGGTAATCGTTTACCATCTGCCGGCCCGTTCAAACATGCGAGATATGGCATTTAACAAAAGATAAAAATAGAGATTTGCCATTTACTTATTGAAAGTATGTTGTCAGTGGTGCCCGGTTTCGAATTAGCTGAAATGATTTTTCGGCTTGTTTAGCTAGCTTTGAAGTATTCTTAGTTTGAAATATTCCATTACTGGGTAGGTGCTGGCTAAAGCCGGAGCTAGTGCCGCCTCCGGGAGTGCAAAATATTCACACTTAGTAAGTGCCGACACCGAAATGAATTCTACTTATGAATAATATTCACTCTCGACAACCCGATCTGGATATATTTTTGACAGGATGGCTAAACTCAGTGCTGTGGTCCATCTAAGCAGCAGTATGTAGTGGTTGTTTTTTTTTCTTCACAAAATTATATTTATCAGTTGAAATACAGAATACACTAGTAATGTGAAATCAAAATATAGAAAAAAAGGGACCTGTTCATCGCCCAGAAGTTGTACATCGTCTGAGCTGTCAGAGAGCCAGTCGAGTTGCAGGTCAGGTGCCGAAAGCGCCGCCGCCCCGCCACCGCTCGCACTACCGCCAGCGCCAGCCTCCTGCAAGTAACAAAAGCCTCAACAGTGAAGGTTTGTTTCTATTTAAATGGAGCCCAGTCAAGCCCGGCACATGCTATGACATTTTGGGATAAACAGTATTCTATATCTGTCTTCATAATGCACAAATACATCCTAATTTTATGCAATTTAAAAACAAGAATCACTGCGGCCCAGGCGAATCTTAGAACACGACTGTTGTACACACACCCTTCGACGAAAATATGCGCATTTTTGAAGATTAAAAAACGAGCGACGGCGCTCACTTCGTTTCAGTCGGTCTGTCAGTCGGCGACACAAGACTATTGTTACATGATAACGAAACATCTGACAAAATTATGCCTTCCCGAAGTGTAAATACACAACAAAAAACTGCTATCTATTTTTTGTAACAAATGTACTGTACATGGTTATAATTAGGTATTGTAGTATATGTCCGACGGTTTTGACTCGTTTTTACTGAGCAAGTTCAATGGTTATGGCCCGTTCATTTTATTTAGGTCGAAGCATACACCACTCATTTCGATACAATCAAGTTTTTATTCTTGCAGCTGAGAGAAAATAAATACTTGGAACGATAGTTGATTGAATCAGGCGTTACATTGCGGAAGTCCATTTTTAATTTGTATATGACGAATTTCTAGTGTAATTCCGCATCTATGTCGTTTCGAGTACAATAAGGATTTTGGGATACACAATTTTTGTCTATAGATATTTAAGATGCTAATTTAACACACACTATTACACTAGAAATTCGTCATATATACAAATTACTTGGAACGAGTTTAAGTATGATGTAGGGCTTGTGAGTATTACTGCCTGTGAGAGGCTATTAACTAATTAACAATAATCCTGTACTTGAAAGAGATAACTGATTTGTCTATTGCTCAAATTACCTGGTTGTGATTATTGTCTGTCCCCCTGTTTGGAGATGATTTAATAACAGTGCTTGGCCCAGGTTGAGGAGATGACACCCTCCTGTCTCCACTCCCTCGTCCGATGTCATTCCGAGTGGAACTGCTCTCAGCTTTTACAGTGACTTCTTCACCTGCTTCTACTTTACACAACGGGCTCTGTGCTACCGGCTCTGTTTTCAAATTAATAGACTGCCTCTCAGATTCAGCCCTTTCATTCTTAACATTAATTAGAGGTGTCGCTTGAACTTCCTCGTTATTGGTTTCCTGTTTAATTAAGTGCCCATTAGCGGCTGGTTCCTCCTTCACTGGAGGTTGTGTGGGAGTCACTGATGATGTAATACCAGTGTTATGTACAGGGCAGGCAGAGGGCACCCGGGCTGAGATGTTGTGGTAGTGCTGCCTCAAGTGGTGGTGATGATGATGGTGGTGGTGCCGGTGATTACTGTCGTGGACGACATGAAGAGTATTATTCAGGTGCATATACATATCTGGGGAATGCACATGTCCTATGCTGTGATGATGAACTTGGCTCCGCAGCCAACTGCCAGCATTTTCTGCATTTTCTTGCTTGACAATTGGTCGCCCAAATGTGTTATACGGCGTTTGTTGAGCATGAGATGCTAGTCTGGGTACATGAGTTGGTACAGGTTGCTCATATAGATTTGCTTCAACTCCTTGTGACCTTACTGGTGTTGGTTCATTTGTATTTGTGTGTGCATTTGGTCTAAGTGGATTGGTTGGAAGGGTATTAGTCTCAGCGTGTCTTGATGACGTGCTGAGATCATGCGGTTCCCCTTTTACAACGAAAGGTGTAGGCCTCGTTGTTCCACCGCTGCTTGATTCGCCTCCTTGAGTTTCGGTTCTTGTGGAGTGATGTCCAGCTCCATTATCACATTGTTTTTTTCTCGGAGCGTTGTCTTCTTCTTCTGAACTGAGTTCGATCAAATTAGATACTACAGCCTCTTTAGAATGTCTCCTTCGTGGTGAGATATTGAGTTTGCGGCTCGGTCTCTCTAAATTAATCGGCATCGGATTATCATTGCTATTCCCTGTACTGGGAGTATTCCCCACCTCAGTACGTCCTGATGAGTTTTGATCAGTTTCAGGATCCACATGTGGCATCGCATCCTGAGCTAGTTGAACTCGACTTGAAGCCATCGTGTAAGGGGCTTGTCGTTCTGGGTTAAGAGAACCTGGAAGATTTTGTACAACCAGATAATTATTGTACAGTCCGTGGTTAGCATGATTCCATGGCAATGGACGGTACCAGTACTGTGGTTTGGGTTGATAACGAATATTTATGTCTGAAGGCAAACGCCTGGGTTCAGTAGGATTGGAACTGTCTGGATTCACATGACCAGCAGAGTAATCAAATGAGCTGGAACTATCTGGTAGAGGCTGATATTCTTCTGGAACTGGTGTGCGTGATGAAGAAGGCTGATGAAGGGGACTGACATTCAATTCATAGCGCTGACTCGGGGCCGATGAGTTTGCATTATTTGACGACACAGGTTTAAGCACAGTCTCATTAGAAGATGAAACAGTAGGTTGCATTGGCATCACCTCAACTTCATCGTCACTACTGGCAAAGAGATCACCATTATCTGCAAATAATGCACTCGCATCACACTCCATTTCTTCTGTAAAATAGAAATGTTTGTATCAATTCATGAAAAACGCAGCGATATTAACAAAATTTTACAAGAATAGTTTTTATATAAGTACCATTTTTAGGCTGGCTATCTGAGTTCGACGCCGCAAACGCTGTATCTAGGATGGCACCAAGCGAAGAAGGCCCCGGCGCGTCCCATGAGGACGGTGAATTATTTCTTTCGTGTCCCTTTTCAGTCATTTTGGTAAACCTTCATTCAGATAGTGGCTACAAAGGAACCACAACCTCCTTTACATTACATGACTAACTATTCACTGCACTTATTAGATATATTTACTTGTTAAAGGATATCACACCATTTTTTTATTTAAGAAGCATTTTACATTCCTCAAATAAAAGAAATATGAGTACAATGAATAAAAACACAACAAAATAATATGCGACGAACAAGAATTTACATGGCAAGAAATAGGGATGTGAAATATTGATGATTGTGACAAATTGACAATGACAACCAAGGAATATAATATGACAACTGACATAATTTTTGGAGCAGTGCGTTCGAAATGTCTCGCCCGTTTCGATCACGATCACGATCGATAGAGTCGCGGCCTATGAGCGATTCGTTCACCACCCTTTCCGGCCTTTGTTTTTATACCTATATTTATTCGATCTGCTTTAAACTCGAGCTAGTACCGAAAAAGGTCTGCCAAAAACTGAAGAGGCGAGGTAAACACGTATTGCACACACTGACATTTTCTTACTAGTTCTACAAGGTGCAAGCGCAAGTAGATATGGAAGTACTACTAAGCACTACCACTGTCACTTGCACTAAGCAAAACGTTGCAGACGATGCATTAGCTACTTACACCTTCTACTTGCTGCTCGTACTAAGCATTGTCTGCAAGTGCCTTAATGCTCGCGCGATTACTGAGTATCGTCATCAATTTTAATGGCCTAATAGGGTATTTGATTACTTTTGGGAAACTATTGCACATTATTGCCTGATATAATTTAATGTATACTGCATTTATATTTTCTGGATATCAGTCGTATTTGCAATATAAATCGATGTTAAAGTTAAAAAATATCGCGCTAAAACGCAGACCTGCGTCATAGCTCTGATCGAGCGACTCATTTACGTCACACAGATATAAACAACTGCATTGCATTGTAAAGCTTGACATAACCTAACAAAATAGTGATATCCACTTACTACAACATAGTTTTTGTACAACTTGATTGAATGTTTTGCTTGGAGAACAATTAAAAATTAATACTTACATTGTAGTTTTTACGTTTTGAGTTCTGCAGCGTAGAAACAATGACATAGATTATTATTGAAGAAATATGCAACCATAAATACATTAATTTTGGATAAGTTACTGCTGTCTGCTTGCACAAAATGTTTCTCCATTCTTCTCACATTTAACCTCAGGACTGTTTTTGGTGAAAATTTCTGGATAAATCGCAATCGCATTAAATTCGCAAATATCAATACAAAATCTGTTTGTTTAGATCTGTGTGACGTCACTAGGGATGAACCTTATTACAGACCGTTTTCGATCACGTGATCAAATGTCGAAAATAAAGTTATTTTATTCGCGTTTTTTACAAAAAATAAGCATATTTTTATAAAAAAATCAATGAAATATGCTTTTTCATTATGTCATGTTTATGGATGATGTCAATAGGGTATTTGACTACTTTTGGGAAACTATTGCACATTATTGCCTGATATAATTTAATGTATACTGCATTTATATTTTCTGGATATCAGTCGTATTTGCGATATAAATCGATGTTAAAGTTTGAATAAAAAAATATCGCGCCAAAACGCAGACCTGCGTCATAGCTCCGGTCGAGCGACGATTGACGTCACACAAAACAAAACAGCTGCAGCCAGGCAGCAAAAGTTTGATAATCACTAATTTTCTAATAGAAGTAATGGTTTATAAATGTTGTGTAGTGCCACAATGTACAAATACTTCCATAAAACACCGGAAAAACTATTCGTTTCTGTTCCAATGGACCCCAAAACTCGCAAAAAGTGGTTGGAACTAAGTAGCTCGTAGAGAACCCAAAAAGTATTGGAGCTAAATCAAGTGTTTCTATGTGCGAAGATCATTTTGAGGTACATATTTGAGTCTATATATTTCTATTACAATTTGTGTTTTTATTGCATTACTATTTTATGTACTGTTACTTTCTTTTTAAACATTGTAAAGACATAACCTAACAAAATAGTGATATCCACCTACTACAACATACTTTTTGTACAACTTGATTGAATGTTTTGCTTGGAGAACAATTAAAAATTAATACTTACATTGTAGTTTTTACGTTTTGTGTTCTGCAGCGTAGAATCAATGACAAAGATTATTATTGAAGAAATATGCAACCATAAATACATTAATTTTGGGTAAGTTACTGCTGTCTGCTTGCACAAAATGTTTCTCCATTCTTCTCACATTTAACCTCCGGACTGTTTTTGGTGATAATTTCTGGATAAACCGCTCTCAAAATAGCTTTACAACATTAAATTCGCAAATATCAATACAAAATCTGTTTGTTTAGATTTGTGTGACGTCACTAGGGATGAAGCCAATTACAGACCGTTTTCAATCACGTGATCAAATGTCGAAAATACAGTTATTTTATTCGCGTTTTTTACAAAAAATAAGCATATTTTTATTAAAAAATCAATGAAATATACTTTTTCATTATGTCATGTTTATGGATGATGTCAATTGGCATAAAATTTTCAATACAGTCAAATACCCTATTCAGAATGTGCTGTCAGTGTCTCACTACTGTTCTTATTTTCACTGACACTCGGTGTCACTGCTATCTTTGCTGCTATCAATGCTTTTCTCTTAGAGTGTCTTTAGTGTACAGCATGATATTTGCCGACACGATATTCCACGGCATTATAATGTACAGCATTACAATTGGTGTACATGTACATCGATTATCATGCTGTATAATCCAAGTCGTACAATACTGGCCCTCAATTATCGGCTCGTGTCTATAAAGTACGGCAAGGAATGCACAGCCAGGATTGTACAGACAATAATCCGTGTACGTGGGAAAAGACCATGATAAAAGGTGGCATAGCCCGTATTGGCTAATATTGCTGAAATGTCTTTGCTCTTATTGGCTGTTGAGTCTATAACGTCTGTCGATTCCATGCTTCGTTTGAACAAGATAGTGTAAGATAGTCACAGATTAAAAATATGAGAACCATCAAAACTTTTTGGTGGTGAGCCGGAGTGAGGACAACATCTGTGTTAGATCTGTCACTCATTTCGAACCTAACCAACTCAAGTCTGACTCCAGGTGGGCTCCCGCCAGAAGCTCTTGCGGTTTTTATATACACTCTAGGGGTAGGGACCACAAGACTAGGTGGAGTCGGGGTGCTCTGTGTCGGTTTTGTGAGTCATTTCGAACCTAACATACTCAAGTCGGGGTGCTCGGTGTCGGATCTGTCACTAATTTCTATCTAATACACTCGAGGTGGAATGTCCACGTCTAAACGAAGCTTCAGTTTTGAATTTTTATGGTCACCAATTATCATGCTGTACAATATCAGGGTGAGTGTTACTAAACAGAGTCAATAATGAAAAAAAAATTACAAAAATATAAATAATAAATATATAAAAAAAAAAAAAAAAAAAATATTAATAATTAATATTTTTAATTTTTTTTTTGTTAAGTACTAAATTTTTTATGTGACATTTTAATTATTTTATTTGATCTAGGGTATTTTTTGTAATTGACATTTTAGGTTAGGTTAATTTTATTTTACTATTATTATTTTTATACCTAATTCTTTGTCCATATATTGCTAAGTATGAGTCCATGGTTACTTGAAATAAACAATTTGAATTTGAATAATGTACGGCATGATATTGTACGACATAATAATGCACAGTATGATAATTGGTGTACATGTACATGGAATATCATGGTGTACATTATCGCCTGTGCATTATTGGGCCGATCTGATAATGTACGGCACGATATTGTACAACATGATATTCTATGTACATGTACACCAATTATAATGCTGTGCATTATTATGTCGTACAATATCATGCAGTACATTATCTGTGTCGTGCATTATTGCCTCCCTTCTCTTATCAGCTGATTCTCTCAATATAATTGTGACTATTCTTGTTATTTTCTGTATTTTCACTTCATGTTACAGTTTTCTGTCCGGTGAGACGCCTCCAGGACTTAAAATCAATTTAATTGCCGTGAAATTATATATGCAAAGGCGAGCTATCAAACCTTAGCCAGTCAATTGTGCAAGTCTCGACCAACGTAATACCAAGACTTATCTCTTCACAGTAGCTTTTAGCAACCAAGTCGATTGGTTGGAATTGGAATCACTGTGACCACGTACGGCTCTATTTTCCGAGTTACATTACTAAATACAAGCTTTACCAGTACTTTAATAAGGGCACATAGCATGTCTGCTCCTGTGCTGCCTTTGTTTCTTCAGGGCGAAGTGGTTAAAGGATTCGGAAGAGGCTCAAAGGATTTAGGCTGCCCTACAGGTAAATAACATTTGACCAACTGAGAAAATTAAAAGAAAAGTAAAAATACTATGAAACAGCATTAAAGTTGTGATTTAAGATGTGTATTTGTTATGCATAAGTACCTAGCTTATACAAACTAACTAGTAGCCAACACTCTTACCTAAAAGCATTTTATTAGGTCAGTGACATTTTTATTTTTTTATAAATAATAATAAGGCTTGCGTTTGACCACCAATAAATGTATCCCAAAATTTATGGGTATAGAAAAGCATTTATTATATTAATATTGCTAAAAAAATATGTTCTTTTACAGCCAATTATTCACTAGAAGTTGTACAGTCTCTACCTCAGAACTTAGAGCCAGGTGTGTACTACGGCTGGGCCCAGGTGGACAGAGGTGTCGTGCACAAAATGGTGGCCAATGTTGGGTGGTGCCCATTCTATCAGAATAAACAGATGTCTGTGGTAAGATACTTTAAATCCCATTGTAAATGTTTTACAAACTTTAAATACTGCTTTACGGTTCTAAATTCAGTCCTAATAAAGGATTACACAGAACTGTGGTACTAAGCCGAAAAGAAGTCATTGTGCTCATCATCACGAACAACTTTTACTTTGGGACGAACACAGAAATCTTGAAAAATCAGATGTTATATAGAAAATTTAATATTGCAATAATAATATATTAAGTTAATATTGCAATCAAGTATTTGATTTAATATGTCAATATTAACTTGATATGTCATTAAAAACAAGAATTTATAATATTTACATGGTAAATCGTTTATTATGCTTAACTTAAAAAAAAAAAAAAAAAAAAAAACTTAACTTTTTTATTTAGTTTATTTTAAGTGTTAGTTTTAAGTTATTTTTTTAAGTTTTCGTTAATTTTCTTTTTTTTAAGTTGTGCATAATCAACACTTTACTGTAACAACTAACGATATAAAAAAAATACGGCTACGTGCGAGTCTGGCTCGCGCACTGAGGGTTCCGTACAACCATAAAATTCATTAACGAAATTACCAGTTATAACTTGGTAATGAACATAAACTTGTCACCGACTCGCACTTGGCCATTATTTATAATTTGTTGTTATACTTTAGAGTGTGTACTATAATCATGTCAAGTTTGAAGCTTGTACGTATTACCGTTTCTACATTAGAGCTAATACTTATTAGCTCTTACATTTAAAAAACACTGTTGTATGGGTTTTTACTGTTTCCCTTTCGTTTTTACTTTTTGGACTTTATTATTATTTCTTATAGTTAATCCGCCGTAACTTTACATATTCTGTGATAATTTCAATAGGCTATCTATTACGGTTCGAAAAATACAGCCATTAATAGGTAGGACAGACGGACAGACATCGTAATAGGGTCCCGTTTTTACCCTTTTGGGTACGGAACCCAAAAAATTACATGCTATGTCACTCTCAAACTCAGCAATTGTATGTTTAAACTGGAAATACGTAATGATTTCTAACGCCTTAATTTTTTTTTAAACTAAGAACTACATACCTTCTTTTATTGAGTTAATTACAGAAGTAAATCACCTTAGAAATTTTATTGCCAATTTAAGTACACAACAAATAATAAATACTGGTCAAGTGCGCGTCGGTGACAAATTTCTATTCACCACCGGTTCTCATACGATCACCGAAGTTAAGCAACGTCGGTACTTGGATTGGCCTGGGGCCTTACGCCTAGCTATTTAAAGCAATCCAGTTCAGGGGGTCTAAACAAGACCCACTTTCTGTTAGCGTTCACGCCTGCGGAAAGATGAAATTGTATGAAAATGACATTGACAATGACATTAGCTAAAGAGAAATTGTCTCAAGCTAATTTCATTTTCATACAATAAAATTTCATCTTTCCGCAGGCGTGAACGCCAACAGAAAGTGGCTCTTGTGTAGACCCCCTGGTGATGAAAAAATGTATCTGGTAAACCGTATCTGGGCGCGTTAAGGTACACGTTCGCGTGATTTTCCGAACTGCGCGGTTTTAACGTTAGTTTGGGACCGCGTAACGTATTGGGCGTAAGTACCCTGGGCGTAAAGTTGTCTTTTTATAAAAAAAAAATTGTACTCTGTTAGTTAACAATTTATGTGGTGGTAAGGAACCCTCAGTGCGCGAGCCCAACTCGCTCTTGGACGCATTTTTCTTCAGTTAGGCCTTGTAACAGATTTATATTTGATGATTGAGAAATTCTAGATAGATAATAAGAATATAGTAACACAGCTAAGTGCATCTATTTATCTAATCAGATTTATTCATGTTGGAACATTTAGTTGTAAGATAATGATTAAATTGGTTTGCGTTTGAAACAAAGTAATAGGTCTTGTTCTTGGAAGTATTGGAACACAAAAATCGAACAAAATGTATGTAGGTACCTAAACCTCGTTATCTTTTATCATTTGAAGATGGTAAATTTGTTTGCTACTATGTACTTAATTACAATGGCAAGGTCTTATTTGTTTGTGGTTCTAATTCAACCTGTAAAAGATAAAATATACACCAGCCAATTACGTGTCGGACTCGCGCACCGAGAATTCCGCACCAAATAATGTGTTTTCCTTAATTAAACTCCGACGCAAAATAAGGAGTGTATAGTTTAACGCGTGTATCTGTGTCTGGCATAGTAGCTCTCAAACGCCTAAACCGATTTTGATTTTTTTTATTCAAGAAAACCTGTTCAGCCGTTTGATATGATCAGCTCTTTCTTATTGCTTGAGCTTTTTCTCATTTCTAGGGTTCCGTACCTCAAAAAGGAAAAAACGGAATACTTATAGAATCACTTCGTTGTCAGTCTGTCTGTCAAGACCCTTTTTCTCAAGAACGCGTAAAGCTATCAAGTTGAAATTTATACTAAATACTTGGGTCTACGGTTTCTTTCGGCTGTAACAAAATAAATAAAATATATTTAAAAAAAAATATAAAAAATAAAAGTTGTAAGTCAACGCAATCAAAAGATATGAACGTTTACGCATATTTTGCGATTTCACAGGGGAATCAAAACCTATAGGGTACTTCCCGTTGACCTAGAACCATTAATTTTGGCAAGAGGCAAGGTCTTACAGCACATTATAAAGTAATAAATCTGAAAGTTGTAAATTTGAAGTTTTACCATATAAAAAAATATTGTTTTACAATTACAAACTTACATTTTTTAGTTGTATGGAAGAACCTTATTGTCAACTACAAAGTTAAGTTTGTCTTTCCATATTTCAACTTCTGTTAATATTTTTATTTTTTTGGACTCGTGATTGTCCGGTTTTTTTTCTCGAAAAGTATTGCTGTAATGTAAAGTTTACCTTTACGGTTCTTTCTATAATTATGAACTTGAATATTAAGATGTCTAGGTATTTGAATGAATCTAAAAAAAAACAGGGAAAAAAGTTCTCACGTCGCCCACGGTTCCCTAGACGTCGCCATAACTGGAATTTGCCAATTTTTTTAATCAAATTTTTAATTTTTTTCCATTGTTTCAGGAAACACACATAATGCACAAATTCGACAAAGACTTCTACGGCTCAAACTTAAAGATCTCGCTAGTTGGCTACTTGAGAGGCGAAAAGAACTTCACCTCCTTAGATGACTTGATAGCAGAAATCAAACAAGACATAAAGAATGCTGAAGAAAGCCTAAAATCAGATCATTCTCAAAAAGTCAAGACCGATGCATATTTTTCAGCGAAAAATGTATGATGTTGTAAATCAAGAATATTAAATTTATATAAGGACCACCACAGACGAAGCGCGAACAAAACAAGTATGTTATTAGTTGAGGGGATTCTTCAAAGTATTGCCTTAGTCTTAAGGCGCTTGCAGACGACGCGTAGTCTAAAAGCGCCTTAAGACAAGCTATGCTACAAGTAGCAAGTACAAAATATAGCTAAATTTACGGATCGTCTGCATAGTTGTGCTTAGTGGAAGTGGTTAGTAGCACTTGCACTGCACTAAGCAAAATGATGCGTAGTAGCTACTTGTATTACGCATCGTCTGCAAGCGCCTTTAGTGACTTCGTGCGCCAGACATCGGACTAAGGAAGCATTTTGACTGACGTTTTGTGATAAGCCTTCTATTTTTGACGCACGTAGTGTCGCTCGTCGTCTGTAGTGGCCCAAAATTAACGAATTTATGAAAAAAAAATTATACCTGGTTACAACTCTGTAGCTTTAGTATAAATATCTACAGAGTTGCTTGATTTGCCATCTAATTTGGACCTGCTTACGGCTACCTCTTAACGCGGGCTCGAAACAGCGCAGTGCGGAAAATCACGCGAAGGTGAACCTTAACGCGCCGAGATACGGTTTGCGGCCGCGCAACCTAAACAGAACTGCTCAATACAGCCATAAAACCCCAGTATCCTCTCTGAAATGTATACTATTCTGATCTTTACACCATTGGAATATGGTTCATAAAGGAATGATTTTTTTTAAAAGCAGAATCCCATTGTTAGCTATATAAGATTGGATAAAACAAAATAAACATCAATATTCGAGTTGTAAGAGATTAATTTTATTATGGTGTATGTTATATTTTTTATGGGACTTCAATAATTGTTTGTATATTTACTCTTTGTATCTTGAAATCTATTTGTAAAGTAAACCTAATGTAATTCTATTGTGACATGTTATAAACATGATATTCCATTTGTGATATTTTTATAGAGTGCAATAAAGTTATTATCAAAAAATTATGTCTATTGAACATTATTTCGTTGATAGGTTGAAACGGGGAAACTGGAGTCTGGGGACTGGATGTTTTATTGCAAGATTGGAAGGGGTAATTGATTTTTCTTGAAACTCCTGGGTACGCCTATCACCTATCTCACTCGCGCATCATACGAGTATGTGCGAGCGAGATAGAATGACACCAGACTTGGTTATACAATAAGTCTCTGGAGTGGCAGCAGCTAGTTTTATTTTGATAAATGTATCAGCCTGATTGAAGTGACGAGCAACTAAAATAGTTCTGGGCGGTTATGAGGTTCAACCATTGAGAAATAATACCATCCTCAATGGGTTCGACATTATAATGATGTTGAGCCAGAATCATAGGAAGCGAGATATTTGTGAAAAATCGAATTTATGACCTTTGATCTTGAATATCTCAAGATGCGGAAGCTATACAACCGGGCACGAGATTTTATGACTTTAGAGACAACTTTTAGAAAGCCTAAATATAGGTTTATACAAGTTTACAGGGGCTCTACGGACAACAGCTAATAGCGGCACCTAATCCGCTCAGTTGGAAAATCACGCGACCGCAAACCGTATCTGGGCGCGATAAGGTTCACGTTCGCGTGATTTTCCAACTGAGCGGATTAGATGCCGCAATTAGCTGTTGTCCGTAAGGCCCCTGATCTCTCTCATTCCAAAGTGAAACCCATAAAATAGTGTGCCTGACATTTAAAGAATTAATTTATAAGCTATGTAGTATAACAGCTTAAATAAAAATACTAAACAAAAACACAGAAACCCTTTGAAAAAGCCTTTATTCGTAATGCTTCACTGTAATCATGTTAACAAATCTGGAAAACTTACTTCTTCATACAATCGGAAATAAAACACATTATCTTAAAATTAAGTAGGGCTCTCTCTCCAGGATCATTTTATTAATGTTGTTTTCTCCTAAACGAACATCCTGGAACAAACAATCATTATAATTAGAATCAGATTTAAAACTACCACAGGTCAGCACTCAAGAATGTCCAACCAAAGGTAGACTTAAACTTCAGATCAGACTAACAAGGGGGATATGTTTACTACAAGTATTGTTCACGTTCCAATGTCACAGTGTTTGACCCACTTTTTGCACTTTACTGCTAAACTGTTTGCAGAAACTGAGTATAGCACATTTAGAAACTTGCAACAACATCAATGAACTAATTAAATAGGCCACATGCAAAAAAAGGACGGCAAGGTCATCTGCAGAGTGAGTTCAACTAAAGGCAACAAGGCAGATGCATTCGCACCTGCCATGCCACCATACCATGTCTACCGTGTTTGTCTGATCTGAGACTAAAACCATAGGAACTATTAAGGTGATCTGTTCATTTAAATAACGCATTTTGATAGTTTAATTAGATTTTTTTTGTCCTAGACCCAACACTCATATAATGTAAATAACATGCCTAGTGACAGACACAGGAAAGACCCCGCGACTATACCTACTTGCATGCCCGTGGCCCTGTCATAGGTTGGATCAATGCTCTAACTTAATTATTCCTCAATTTTGTGACATCTAACAATCAGGTATGCAATTTAAATTCAATTTGTGCTCGCAGGCATCTACTGTAATAAAGATTTTAGGTATAGCTAAATTAGACAATGTTTTAAATTATCATGATTATTTACTACAGTTATATGATTATTAACGGGTTATTCAGATGGGATATTTGGATAGCTGTTTAGCCGGACGACGGATACTACGTAAAACGGAGGGGAAACTAATGGCGCTTGTGTTGGAGACCCAAAAGTCATTCGTACAATTTGCACCTAGGATTGGCCTGACGTTCTATGGCTGAAATAATGTTCATGATAAACGGAAGAATTGAAGAGAATTATTCCTCAGCCACTACACTGCCCAGCTGTCTAATTATCAATTTCAATCACGAGCGGACGTCCATAATAATCCCGCTGGTCTCCAGTCAGCATTGGTTCTAAATAGCCGTTTCAGGTTTTGCTTCAGGACTCTGTAACGTAACTGAGTTACGTTAGAACAGGCTGGGTGATCAGCCCTGTTGCCAGAGTATGTTAAGGGTTGACGCCCAAATGCCGATATAGCTTTAACAGTTGTTGCAACATGATCATACAAACAACCTACTGGAGAGCCATTTTTTTTGTAGCAGTACTTTTTAGTTAATGAGCTATTAAAATGTTCCCTAGATAAAATCGAGGTTTTATGTAATGTTGAAAAATATTGTAAATGTCAGATTATTGCATGTATCCATGGCCCAAGGTAAACATGAGTTAAGCATATCATTAATAATATAAATGTGCAAGTTTTATAAGTTTGTGTAAACAAACTAAGAAAAGTGTCAACTCAACAGATTTGAATGATATGTAGTTTGGAACTTTGGAGTTCATTTTTATCCTTTAAATCTCTTTTCCAATACAGCTACTAAGGTATTAGAGGCGAGATGAGGGTAAATCATGCACTGATGTCCCGTTTAGTTAATTGTGGTATATGAGACTGTTGGTGACACAGCATAGCACAACAGGCTTTCCCCTTTTCACCCTTCCATTATTGTGGTCACTAGTATACAAAGCACTTCAAATGTTTTATCATGTGATAAGGTTACTTAGCTGTTTGTGACAGTTAGCACTTTTATGTAGGTAGTTGTATATACATTCTTTGCTTATCAAATGCAGATTTCAAGTAAACAAAGACAATTTCAAGGTATTTGCAAAAGCTTGTGCAATTTTTTGCAATGATTCGGAGATGCACTTTCCATACATATTGGCAAATATTGGGTAATGATGTAAAAGGATTGGTAAAACAAGTGTAACCCAAAAATTCACAAATTGTCTGTGTTGCACTGAAATGGGGTCATAAGTGAACTCAAAAATTTTGTTTTCATAGAAAAGACTGAATTATCAAACCATAGGGTCTTAGTTTTGGGATGATTTCATTAATTTCGAAAATAATGCAGAAATTTACCTTCCGTTAATCTAGCACGTCCACCAGTGGGTTGGCAAAGGATCGTTGAGCATCCCGCGCATACGACCACCCTCTGTGCGTGACTGAAAACGGTAGTGATTTTGTAGCAGCCGGGGCATTTCACATCCATGAAGTATGAGTTCGGATGCGGCACCAGCCTCTTCAGCTTGTGTTTCCTCTTCTCCGACGCAGGGGAGGGGTGCAATAAGTCAATTGCGAGCTGAAATGCACGACACGTTTAGGTTATAACGCCACTGTAAAAAATCCAAAGTATCGCAGTTTGGAACAGTAAAACAATGTGCGGAATTGGAAGGGGCATCGCTAAATAACACTTTAGGATTAATAAAATCACTAAAAGACGGAATTTAATGTCAAGAACTCGTTTGACATGTCAGATACTGCCATGTGTATCCGCTTGTTTGGGTGATTTTCGGTTTCCCTCACTATGAGTTTGGCACTGTTTGGGCAGTTAAAACTATCGCAAAAATATCTGCGACACGGGCGTTTAGCACTGTAATAGAACACGGCTGAAATTATTTCTTCACGAATAAAAATACACACCGGCATGGTTACAGCTTTGATGCAGAACCGGAAAAGGAAAGATGGCCAATGTACCACAGACACGGTTTCTGCACCAGAGACAACAAAAGGTGCGTTCAAAGATTTACAATTAATTAAATGTCATTGTCAGATGGAGAACAATATGAAATGTTAATGTCAAGTCAACCCGAAAAAAAAAGTTTATTAAAAAAAAGTTTTGGCGCCATTGTGAAAAAGCACGTCGTCTAGTTAGTAGTAGTAGGGTAGCTAGTAAAGTCTCCACCATTTTACTAGGGCATGACTTGGACTTGACCGTAACTTGCCTTGCTTGTTTGACGATACTAAATAAAACTTGAAAAAAATTACAGTACGTGACACTGGCAAAATGCACCCCAGCGGGCCGTGGAGAAATTGTCTTTCCACGGTTTTTATTCGCGCGTAGACGCGACTAAGCTAGAACATCGATATGTTTATCTCTTTTTCAGGGGATAAAAAACGGTGGAAAGATAATTTAACCACGGCGCGTGCTAAGTCTACAGATAGCTAAGACAATCTCACTTTCTCCCACAGATCTACCTGTGCTTTCTTCTCCCTTACTGATGGGGCAAAATTGCCCTAACAATCAACGGTGCTGTAACCAAAAAAAACTACTTTACCCACAAATCTACTCTACTTCGGAAATGCACAAGCTTGTGCACAAGCGTGCGACGTCAAAATCCAGTCAAGAGGAACGAAAAAAAAAACAGTCATTAAAAATAAAAAAATTATAATAATAAAAGTCTGCTTCGACTGCGTGTAATATTGTGATATTCGACATTCGTGTCAGTTCAGCCTATTTTATAATAAACTTTGAATTTAAAAACTATTGAAATCAGAGCTGGTTTTATTCTAAGCCCTTCAATTGAATATAAGCTAATTTAGCTCGTCTTTACTGACATGGCTGACGAGGAATTCGAACCTGAAGATGCAGGCGCAGACTACGACGATATTGCTGAAGATGATGACAATATCGAGGAGACAGAGGAACAGGAGGAAGAAGGATATAATACGCAATCTCTAGCGCCCGGGCAGGCTGGCGGTGGTGTTGAGAAATCTAAACGAATCACTAGCAAATACATGACCAAATATGAGAGAGCAAGAGTCCTAGGTAAGGTTATAAATTTTAATATGCATGATCATTGTTCAGAAAATATGTGTGGATGCTACCACAATGCGATTTCAAGCTTTAATATTTCTAACACTGTCTTGTAAGCAAATTCAAATGGCATAGTACCTACATAATAATATGACAATCTTTAACATCTAAAAATTATTACAATATGATTAACACTATTAACACAGTAGTAGACAGTAGTAGTAATTAACACATTAATAATGACCCAGTGGTCGGGTCTCATGACTTTGTCCCGTGTTGATGATGACTGCCTTCTGCATCCTATCCTTCCCTTGATCTAAACTTCTAGCGAGAACTCTTTAGGTGTTGGTCAAGGCTCTTTGCTATAAAGCCATTCACTTTGATGTATATTTGGATAATGATTCTTGTCATTGTCGAGTCAACATCCCATATGGCGGTTACCTTGTGAGCCAAGTCAAGGTACTTGCTGAGTTTGTCCTCTGGCCTTTACAAGGTTCTCGACATGTGTGAGGGTGATACAAGGTTCTCGACATGTGTGAGGGTGATATCAACAGCATTTCCCAGTGTTGGAACTGTTGACCACCACAAATATCAGACCACTGATTGTGTGTGTGTGTGTTGTCAGTGACAATATTGATTGATTGATTAACTCTTTATTGATCACACCATTAAATTTGATACAGAGGAAAAAACTCTTTAAAAAAACCAGTGTAACAACTGACGGCCTATCGCGAAAAGCGATCTCTTCCAGGCAACCATACTATAGTCCTGGCACTGGAGCGTCCTTATTGCATAGCTCCTTGGGACTCTACAAGTCCGTATTGACAGGAATTGTGCTGTTAGATAATCCTGGCAACTTGGTTGTGCCCGTGCAAGTACTAACCGTTACAAAGATGTGAACAATCCAAAATGTGAAAAAGTTGGAGAGACTCGGGGATGGTGGTATGGCCGACAAATCTCGACTGTCTTTAATGATATATTTGCAATAGTTTTTGTCTTGGCAACTTCCTCAAACCCCTTGGTTTCCCCAAAAAGGTCAATTGTAACCAGCTTACTAAAGCTGGCAGGTCCACAATAGACCATGTTAAAGCCCAATAGTACCACCTGTGCATTTCCTTGCCTTACGTCACTGCAGTCAGTCTTTAGCATCAATGGTTTGCACCAGTGCTGGTTCCCCAGGGAGAGTAGCATGAGGCCCTGTGTCAAGTGCCTCAACATTACAATGTATCTCACACTTGTTGTGGGAATACTCCCTAAGACTGCACACTTCAAGGTTGTGGGTATTCTTGGCATTTGAAAAGCCTTGACCCCTTCCCCCCCTCTACTTTCGCAGAATATAATAATAGTAGCATTTAGTGAAAGTGCAGCACACTTCTCGACACCCTAAGCCACCCACACCAATGTTGCCCCTCCAGTGCCAATACTAAGACTGTATTACTATAGACCGTATCATCGCTTAACATCAGGTGAGATCATAATCAAACGAAAGCATATTATTTGTAAAAAAAAAAACGGCAGCCTTTATGGGGGGCAAGTCATCACCCGCCAAAATATCTTGAAATGAGTCACAATTGGCGGGTGCCGTACCTCATACCATAGACCAGTTCAACACCATCAAGAATTCATCACAATAGCCCAGATCATTCCTGTTCACACATCCCGTAAATTGTACTTTATAAAATAGACAACAGCCAATTTTTTTTTTTACTCAACAAGGCCTCTTTGTGTTGGTATTGTTTTGATGTGAATCAATGCCTCTCAAAAGTCCGGGCTAGACCTGTGAATGAAAATAAATACAGCGAAATAATAACAATATGTGGATAATGTACCGTCACATAGATTTTCACAAATAAAATTATCCTACGTTTTGTCAAATTTCTTGGCTACGATCATGGATAGATTTTTTTTAACTTTCCATACATGATACTGTCATGAGTGGATGCCTAATGTTGAAATTTCCATACATTTACATGGATAACTCCAAATTTACTCAAACATTTCCCTGTCTTCGTGAGATTAAATAAAATAAATTAGCTGTGTTGCAAGACTGGTTCTTTAATTTGGTCGGCGTCAGTGATACCAGTAGTGATGGAATATTTGTTATTATATTATTATCCTTGATCCACCAGTACTGTACCATCGGCATATAGCTGAGCCAGTTATCATTAAAAAGTTTCATATTATGTTCTGTTACAGGAACCCGAGCATTACAAATAGCCATGTGTGCGCCAGTAATGGTGGAGCTAGAGGGAGAAACCGACCCTCTACAGATAGCTATGAAAGAGCTAAAACATGGCAAGATCCCGATCATCATCCGGCGATACCTCCCAGACCATTCCTATGAAGATTGGAGCATCGATGAACTCATAATGATAGACCAATAGTTTTAATTAGATTGTATCCTTTTGGATGTGTCTGTATGTATGAAAGTGAATGGATTTATCGGATAACCAATAGCACCCTGTTGTTTCATAAGCTATCCTACAGGCTGTTTCTTTTTAGGCATAAAAAGTAGCCCATTTATTAATCTAGGGTAAAAGCTACCTCCATACTGTTTAGGCAGAGATGTACTGATGTAGTTAGCATCTGATCTGGGTGCCTACGAATAAAGCAGTCTTTTGTTCAAATAAGTGGACTGTATAATTTATAAATAATAATGTTATATATAAAAATACAAAATTACCTTTTTATGAGTGTCCCATTCTCACATAAGTCACCAAGAGGTGGGAGGGGAAATACAAACAGCTCACATAATTATTGGACGCACCTTGTGCATACTACATATTAAGAAAAGCATTTTTCGGGCGCGCTCCACTTCATTCTTAGTACGCTCCTGGTACTCGTAAACTTGCCTTGGGGTTAATCCGCTACTGTATACACCAACTAATTTACCAAGTAATCCAGACGCAATTAGCAATAGTTAGGTAGTTTAAGTTTCTATGCATAAGATGGTAAAATAAATTAAGGTATTTTCAACTTTTTTTGTATTTAATTTAGTTATAATATTGCTGACATAGATTCGCCCCATGGCTGAAAAACAACAAAATATTATTCCTAGATATTAAGACCCGAATGCGCGTCGGCGGTCAAACGCAAGCCTATTAAAATAAAAATCAATTTGACTTTTTTGTTTGTATTTTACCACAGACAGACACAGATACACACGTTAAACTTATAACATCCCTCTTTTTGCGTCGGGCGTTAATAATCGTTATATCTGGGTGTTTATATTTATTTAAGTATGTATTTAAAACTATATATGTATTATGTATATCAGTCTCTGGCAGCCATATCATAAGCTTTGCTTAGTTTGGGGTCAGATGACCGTGTGTGCAAAAATGCCCCGAATATTTATTTATTAGTATAACGGACTCCTTTCGGATTTTTACTCTTTCCGCGTAACCTTTAGTTACCTATGTTGTATATCTGTCTGTAACTATAGATTTTTCAGTTTTTTTTGCATACCTGTTGTAATACCTACGAAAGAATGCTCATAGCAGGTAATAAGTATCTACTAGTAGGTACTTACTACTGCTTTCGTAACTAATTAACTCTTGCTTTTAAAAACGCTGCAGCCAATTTAACATCGTCCTCTAAATTGGTTAAAGACTACACTCTCAATTAACAGATATCAACCACCACTTAGACACGATGCTGTGGAGCCATGATTGCCACAAAGTACCGATAGGCGACCAAAGTGCCGATGCGACGCAACGACTATTTTCAAACAAAGAAAGTACCTACGCCTACGTAGATACTGAAATATTGTAACAGGTGTAAATCTAATTCCTTCCTTGGAGAGCCCAAAAGATTTTTCTCGGCGTCTCTAGTTTTGGTAGACCGCCTTACGGACTACCTCACAGCACTGTAATAGTGTTAACACACGTATGGATTTGGTTGACCTCAACCGCCGTCTGACCAACGGGAGAGAAAGAGAGAGAAATATGATATTCTCACTCTTTCTCTCCCGTTGGTTGGACGGCGGTGCGTCAACCAAATCCATACGTGTGTTAACACTATAACAGCGCAGTGCGGAAAATCACGCTAACGTGAAATTTTGAAATTCTCTAGAACCCGTTTTATTTTATTTTAATGTGGGTAGGTTACCTAAGATATTAATGTTATACCTGTTATCTATTATGAACGATATTCGCCTAGAAAACAATTATGTAATTATTGTTAAAGCTGACGGCTCTAAGAACAGGGGCCTTACGAAGAACTGCTATTGCGGTACCAAACTAACGTTAAATCCGCTTAGTTGGAAAATCACGCGAACGCAACCCGTTTCTGGGTGCGTTAAGATTCACTTTTGCGTGATTTTCCAACTGAGCGGATTTAACGTTAGTTTGGTGCCGCAATAGCAGTTGTCCGTAAGACCCCTGGTCTCCAGAGTGAATAAATGAAATCGAACCACCGAGATAAGGTTTGCGGTCGCGCAACTTTTCGCAATCACCTAACGCAGAAACCTAAACAGAATCGCTTAGAACAGGTACCTACATAGCTGTAAAGGTAAAGCCCCAGATCTGAGTGGAAGTTACCACGCCTCATGAAGAAAGAAAAAAAAAACGCCATACAGCCTGTGGGTATATAAGGGTATGACGTGAACTGCCGACTTACTTTTACTTCTTCAAATAAACCGGCCAAGTGCGAGTCGGTCTTGCGCACTAAGGGTTCCGTACCATCACAAAATACAAACAGTAGTGCAAAAAGCCAACAAACAACGCCCAGGCGGTCACCCATCCAAGTACCGTCCGCGCCCTACGTTGCATATCTTGATAATGAACAATTGAACAGAAATTTGTAACCGACTCACACTGCCATTATTTATTATTTGTTATTATACTTTAGTCAGAGTGTGTACTATAATCATGCCAAGTTTGACGCTTGTAGGTACGTATTACCGTTTTTACATTAGAGCAATTACAAAAATACGTTTGTTGTAATGTACCTACCTATGGGGACTTGTTTTACTTTTTTATTATTTCTTAGTTAATCCGCCGTAACATTACATGTCGTATTTGAAAATTACGTACATAATTATTACGTACGCAATTATTACGTACGGTGATCGAAAGATTCAGCCGGTTGAGTAATAGGGTCCCGTTTTCACCCTTTGTGCACGGAACCCTAAAAAGGAAAGGTTCTCAATTCGGTACATCATCATCATCATTTCAGCCGTAGGACGTCCACTGCTGGTCATAGCCTAGGCCTCCCCCATCGATCTCTTAAAGGGCCGGTTGGAAACTGTCTGCTTCCAGCGTTTCCCTGCGGTCTCTAGGTCGTCTGTCCATCTCGTGTGTGGATGTCCTACGCTGCGCTTACCGGTCCGTGGTCTCCATTCGAGAACCTTTCGGCCCCATCGGCCATCTGTTCTGCGTGCTATGTGCCCTGCCCACTGCCACTACAACTTGCTAATCCGGTTCGGTTCTCAATTCGGTTGTTTTATTTTGATTTTAAAGTTTTTACGTCCGATCTCCGTGAATTATAAACCAATTTGGAAAATTATTTTTATTTGAATGGATGTAGTTACTTACAGATTGGTCCCATGTAAGTTTCATCGAAATCGGTTCTGAGTTTGGTTTTTAAATCAAAATAACTTTAAAAAAAAACTAAATCGGTTTACAAAATGACTGAGTTCCGAGGTACCAAACATTTTAAAAAAAGCAACAGAAGATCCCTCCTCTTTTTGAAATCGGTAAAAAACAAAAAAAAAACCTGTTGTTGTGTTTTGTAATGTTTCGAGAAAACAAGAGCAGAAAACTACTTTACAAATTCAAATTCCAAAGGTACATAAACATTTCAGCGATATCTCACCATCATCGGCCTAAGACACCTGTCTACGTCAGCAAGTTATTATGATCCGAGGGCGATCCGCAAATAACCGGGAATGCGAACTGCGAACTTGTGTGGCTTTGCGGAATCGGTCAGCGCGTCGTACCTTCCAATCAGGGTTGTTAAATATTTTAAGGGTTCCGTACCCAAAGGGAAAAAACGGGACCCATTACTAAGCCTATATACGCTGTCTGTCTGTCCGTCCTACCTTTTAATGGCTGTATCTTTCGAACCGTAATAAATAGCCAATTGAAACTTTCACAGAATATGTAAATGTTACTTGCTACCGCTCGGCCACCATATCTTTGATTACGGATTACGAGAAACTCTCTTTAAAATATCTATTAGTTTGTTTGTTTAAACGTATGTATGTTTATTTAAAACGCTTTTCTAGACCTATCCCACACCATATTTTACTGTACATTACCTACGTCTACAATAGGTATAGGTATACCTACAGTATCTACACCTAATAATAAATATTCAGAGGTAACGATCTTTATTGAGTGAAATGAGCAAGCCGAATGAATAATGAAACACATGTGAGCATCATGAGGTTCTCACATCAATCATGACACTGTTTTAAAACCACGATCAATGGATTTTTTGTGTTGGCAGGTGGGCCTATAGGTTTATTAGTAGAAACTGTCATGGTTTTTCCGGTTGAGCTTTTCTTTGCAGACGTAGTGCGTAGGTAGGCACATGTTGTAGATAAAACGAATGTGTGATTAAAAATGAAAAATATTAAATTTTGCTAGTTTCAAAATACCTTATATAAAATACGATTAGGTAAAAACTAATAACTAGATTTGTTCGTCTTTATATTTCCTAGAAACTTAATGTTCTTTCTAAGGAAAGGACAAAGGACATAATATAATTATCTAAGAATATAATGATGATGAACCTTATGGGATTGTATATTTCCTAGAGACCTAATGTCATTTTCTTAGATTTATGATGATTATTTTGGAGATCGATGTGGGAGGCCTATGTCCAGCAGTGGACGTCCTATGGCTGAAATGATGATGATGGTTCCAATCTAACCTAACATTGGGATTGTGGTCAAAAGCTGGTTGTGGTGTTTCATAATCAGTTTTTATTTTATTTATTTATTGTAAATTGGCTTCCGCTTGATCGCCAACTCGCCAGATGCTGTCTACGATGGAGCACGCGCTTGCCTAAAGAAGAAACCGATTCACTTGCGAATTAAAGAAGTAAGAAGACCCAGATTGTAAGTACCTACCGGGTGTTGTATTACGGTTGATTTCATATCTTTGGACTTTTAATTATCCCAGTAGAGGCTCAGAATATTGTGATTCTATGATGGCTGTGCGAGCTCCAACATCGAGTGGAGAGACGGCGCCGGCGGCCGTGGGATGTTGGCACGCGCACCGCGCTGAAACTCGCGAGAGCTGCGCCGCCGCGCGAGCGCGCCAGTACCCCTCCGACCAGCGATGCTGTGCTGTCTCCGGAAATAGAGTACGTCCGCCGTCCTCGCGTGCAGTGTCGCGAACTACCCGTGCCCACCGCCGCCACTGCAACCGCTTCGAAGCCGACAAATCGCGGTTATTATTAGAGCCGCGGAACCAGCGGACATTCGCACTGTCCCTCGCGATTTGACGGCTTCGATCTCGACGCGAGTTGCATTCCCGCGGGGATGCAACTCGGGTCGACCGGAACATCTGAAGTTACGGGTGGTTCAGTGTAGATGTGTGCAACGTCCGTAGATCCGACCGGGTGTGCGAGAGTGAGTGCAAATGACTGATAGCCCGGTGTAGCGGGCCGAACTTCAGCAACATGTGGACCAAAGGATTTACGTTATGGAGGTGGATGTTGTGCACGCTGCTGGTGGCGTCGACGCTCTCGGCTGCGGCTCGAGGTGAGTCCTACGCGTGTCGTCTCCACCGAGCTCGCCTCACGCCGCACTCCCGCTCTCTGCGTCACTACATCGTGTCTATTTTCGGCGTAACTTGCGCTGAAATTATGTAAAAAGCTCACGTATGTGCTCTATTTTTGGCGGTAACCTTAGGTGAAGTTCTGTATGACAAAGTGATCTAGTGACCCATATGGGCGGATTCACTGCGTGCTCAGAGCCTAACGCCGAGGTGGCGTAGAACGCTAGACGCCTTGATTTCTCGCAATGCTAGATACGTAAATAGAAATACAGGGATTTGTCGTTTGGCGTCGCCATCTTGTGAAAAACGATAGGATCGTCGTGACGACAATATAAAAATGTGAGAAGAAAGTGGGTCATATCATATTTGTCATGCTTACGATACTCATCAATCACACTTCACAATGTAGGTCTGAGTTCGCTATTATAGATTGTACTTAATGGTTCTCATTAGATAATTAATCGGCTTCTCACTCGCTCCTTCCACTCACCCTTCTCACGAAAATTGTAAACGACCAATTTTTGAATCTTAGAATTTACCTATAGATCTTACCTACGTAATTACTTTCAAACCCTATGCCTAAATCGTATCCTCTTTCTAAGTCAGACTTAGTTTCAACAGATAAGAATATCTTTACGATGTGACATGTACGGTTTCTTTTATAAACTGTGAAAAGCTCCTAGTAGAAGGCGTGCATGAGTAATATTTCATTGCAGATAGATTAGTAGGATCTAACACTAACAAGAAAATAAACAAGTCCAACAAAACACGCAAAACCGACATAGTTGTTATGCAGAAGACCTCGAAAAGCGTCATGCATCAAGGCCAAACTTGCTAAAGGTTGGACGAAAATACTGCAACTTCTGATAGATGTGAACTCAGTATAGGAAATCTTTGTGTGAACTATACTCTCTACCTACACGTTATCGTGTGAGATATTTAGAAACATTGCAATAAACACTTATGTAAGTAGCTACTAACTTTAGAACAAAAAAACAAACTTAGTATTTTAACTTAACGTACTTCAAAATGTACTGTATTTTAATTTAGTTACAGAGGATTTAAGCACTTTGTAGATGTAGGTAGGTAAAGGCCTTAGGGAAAGGCGCACGCGGCACGATATGAAATTCACAACATACCAAACCCATCGCCTCGAAAATTATAAGTAAAGTCAGATCAAATAATTTACTTGATCTGAATAAGTATTAAGAATCAACGCCCGATCCGATCACTAGTAAGGATTCCGTTTTTTAGGGTTCCGTACACAAAGGGTAAAATCGGGGCCCTATTACCAAGGATCTGTCTATGTTATTACTAAGCCTACGATGTCTGTCTGTCTGCCCTTCCTTTAAACGGCTGTATCTTTAGAACCGTAATAGATAGCCAGTTGACATTTTCACAGAAAATGTAATGTTACGGTGGATTAGCTAAGAAATACCGAATAATAATAAAGCACACACTCTAAAGTAAAACAACAAATAATAAATACTGGCCAAGTGGGAGTCGGCGACCAATTTCCGCTTACCATCCTCCTCGTACGATTACGTCGGGCGCAGTCGGTATACTTGGTTGGGTGACCGCCTGGGCGTGATGTCTTTTTGCACTACTTTTTTATGTACCTAGTGGTACGGAACCCTCAGTGCGCGAGCTCGACTCGCACTTGGCCGCGTTACACCACTACACTCTATATTCTGTCTGTGGCATCGTAGATCCCAAACAGCTGAATCGATTTTGATTTAGTTTTTTTGTTTGATAATATATATAGCTTTGAGTCAAGTAAATCAGCTATTATTCAGCTGAAAATACAATACAAATACAAATTTATTAATTGGCATTATAAAATTTGACAAAATTAAATATGAACCCTTTGACTCCGAACTAGTAATAAATACTGTGTTTCGGGAGCCAATGGCCTCTCCCATTAGATATAACTATCTAAATGCCAAAACACAGACTAAAATAATAATAAAAAAATATAACTTTTTTTTTTACAAGAGATATTAAACACTAGCAGTCCGCCCCAGCTTCGCACGGGTATAGATTATAGCCTATGCCACCCGGGGATAGTGTAGCTTCCCAACAGAGAAATAATTTTTCAAATCGGTTCAGTAGTTTCGGAACCTATTCAATGCAAACAAACAAACAATCAAATCTTTCCTCTTTATAATATTAGTATAGAAGAATAGATAAGGAACAACTGTTGTTTGCGATTTCAGGGTTGGTCCCGTAGTAAAACTTGTTCATAATGATGAGTACAATGACCTCTTTTCGGCTTAGTACAGGGTAGGTATGGGTAACCCTGTAGGTACAGAAAACGTCAGACAAATTCAGACAGGCCTTCTCACATGGTGGATTAGGGCCCAACCTCTCTCTCTATCTCTCTGAGAGAAGGCCTGTGTCCCAGCAGTGGGAACATGAAAGGCTGATAATGATATCAAATGTCGTAGATTCTTTTCTCTATCTCTTCTCTTCTCTATCATACAAATACAAATCATTTATTCGGGCATAATTTATAGTAAGCTATAGTAATGATCCCAGAGGCTCCCGAACTAGTCAAAGACTGTGTGACGGGAGCCAATGGCTTCTCCTATTAATGTATCAATGAATTATACCAAAACAGCAATATAACATTTTAAAATTAAGTAAAAAATATTTCAAAGTATTTTAAAATTTTGATTATTATCACTTCTCTTCTCTATCTTCTCTTCTAGTATAAATTAAAGTCGCTTTCCGCATCTGTCTGTATGTCTGTATGGCCGCTAACTCCTCCTAAACCACGCAACGGATTTTGATGCGGTTTTCACCATCAGTTAGATACATTTACACGGAAGGTTTATATACTTATATATAACTAGCGACCCGCCCCGGCTTCGCACGTAAAATTACACCCGTGCGAAGCCGGCCGGGTGGGTCGCTAGTAATCTATATGTATAAAAAATCGATGTGTCTGCGTATGTTCCCTATGGACTCCAAAACGGCTGAACCGATTTTGACGGGACTTTTACTGGCAGATAGCTGATGTTATAAGGAGTACCTAACTTAGGGTGCTTATATCGAGAATGAAACAGCGGGATGCAGCTAGTTTATTATACCATCAAAAATGCTACTTTTATCGAGGGTATCCACGTGGTTGAAACCGCGGGCGCAGCTAGTATATTTTCAAAACTGGTATATCTCTCATTCCAGGTGACGATGATGTACCTTCAGAATCACAATGCCGTCCATATATCGAAAAAGCTCTCAAAGAGCTCGAATCAGGAGATCAACCAGGTGAGTGTTTACGCAACTAGAAATATTTAATAACACACACACTTTCCAATATAACCCATTGGAATAATTTGCTTATAATGAGGGATAATGAATAACAAAACACTACCGTATCGTTCAAAATCAAAACCCAACTTCTCAAAAAACTGCCATGTTTGTGCAGCAGTTTTTCAGTTTCAGGATTCAGTGTGAATCTGTTGAATTGGGAATGTAACTGCAATAGATATCAGTAGATCATATTTCGATGCAGTAGGTACAACTGGGTTTTAATAAAATTGGGAACACTTTGGAATCTGTTGAATTGGGAATCCGCACACTCAATGATCTGTAGAATTAAGAATAATGTAAAAATGGGAATCTGTAAAACTGGGATACTGTAGAATTGGGATCTGTTAATATTGGAATCTGTAATAAAAATCTGTAGAATTGGGTGTTGTGTTGTGTAGGTGTAGTGTTGGGAATAATTCATTTTAAAGACTATAATCTAGGTACCTACTCATAAAAAACGTAACTATGAAAATTATATTAATAAAATCTTTAGAAGCAATAATTGACTGGCATTACAAAAGTAATCTGAACCTTCACATAACCACAGAACATACCTAATACATAATTATTAGAGGAAAAAAAAAGAGTTAATATAATAATATTGTACCTAACTACCTACCAAAATAATATTTTAACACGGATTATGAAGTCGGGCAGGAACAAGACAGGAACTATATATTGCTATCAAACTTGGAAGAAAAAAAAATGTATACATAAATTGTGTTTGTCCGCTCGACATTAAAATCCGTGTAAAAATATTTTTATGTTCTTTGTCTGTACTTATGTGTTGTTATGTTATGTGTTTATGTCTTGGATTGTTTGTTTTGTGGTTTTTTAAGACAATTTATTTTAGAATTTTTAGGTATAGAAACATGACCTATATGATAGCCCGTTGGTCCAGTTGGTAGTGAACCTATTTTCTGAGCTTGGGAGCTCCTAGGTGGGAATCGAACCCACGCCGGGTTCGATTCCCACCTAGGAGAAACATTCATGTAATGAACATTTGTGCTTTGTTCAATATCTGGCTGTTAAATATCTATTTAAGTATATGTATTTTAAAAAAAATTACGTATATCAGTCTCTGGCAGCCATATTACAAGCTTTGCTTAGTTTGGGGTCATCTGACCCCAAACTAAGCAAAATGTGACAAAAAAGTTCCAGAATAATAATAAAAAACCGGACAAGTACGAGTAGGACTCGTGCTCTGAGGGTTCCGTTAGACGGAACCCTCAGAGCGCGAGACCAAAAAAAAAACTAACTGAAGTTAAAATATTGAAAGACAAACTTAAGTTTGTAGTTTTTTTTTACTGGGCAAGTGCCTTTAATAACTAAACAAAATACAAGCTAAAACTAACACTACAAATACAGTTAGACTGCCCATAGACCGTTGAAGGTCTAAAGACAATCCAAACTAATGCGTTGAGCCAGAAACACGCCAGCATTTTGGTCACGCGTCGCATTAACCAGGCGCTCTGAAAGATTTTTGAAAATGAGGTGAGCTCCCGGTCCCCAAGGGCCCAATGTCTCGACCCCAAACGCCTCAAATATGTAACCACTGCCGAGGTTAGCATATTTGCGACGCTTGTGCTGCTCTGCCGAATTGGCAGCCGCGCCAGCCCTACCTTGTGTCTCAGGAAGATGTGACGGCGCCAAAGTATCGACACAAGTTGCGTCCCATACAAGGGGCCGCCCCAACCTCCAGGGCACAAGTGTCATACCGTCAGGCCTCTTTTCATCGTCACGCGCAAGACCACTCGGTTCGAGCACAGCTGCGACATTGGCGGTGGAAAGTGCCCTGCGTATGATATCGTTCAGGCTAGCGTGTTGGCCAATACGACCAGCGCTTCTCGAGCAAGAGAGACCATGGTGACCGAGCTGGTCAACAGCAGTACCACACTGACAGCGATGGGCCTCACAGCACCTTGCACCCAAGCGTAAGCTGACAGCTAGACGAAATGCGGTTGGATCTAAAAGGCTACCTGTGTTAAAAGAGGGCATGGCTTGCAACCAAAGTCCCGATTCCCAAACAGAGACAGCAAGAATACGAGCGCGATCTGCAATACTAGGACACGTATCTAGTAGTGATTTCCATGCTAGTTCGCAGATCGGCCGATCCCACAGTCTCTGGGAAGACAACTTTGAAGTTTGTAGTTGACAATAAGGTTCTTCCATACATCCCAACTACAAAATGTAAGTTTGTAATAGCAAAATAATTATTTTTAAATACCTTCAAATTTATAACTTTCGGATTTATTCCTATATATGTACTATGAGACCTTGCCTCTTGCCAAATTTCATGATTCTAGGTCAACGGGAAGTACCCTATAGGTTTTGATTCCCCTGTGAAATCGCAAAATATACGACATAAAGGAACCCTAAGAGCGCGAGACCAAAAAAAAAACTAACTGAAGTTAAAATATTGAAAGACAAACTTAAGTTTGTAGTTGACAATAAGGTTCTTCCATACATTCCAACTACAAAATGTAAGTTTGTAATAGCAAAATAATCATTTTTAAATGATATACCTTCATATTTATAACTTTCGGATTTATTCCTATATATGTGCTATAAGACCTTGCTTTTTGCCAAATTTCATGATTCTAGGTCAACGGGAAGTACCCTATAGGTTTTGGTTCCCCTGTGAAATCGCAAAATATGCGACATAAACGTTCATATCTTTTGATTGCGTTGACTTACAACTTTTATTTTTTTACAGCCGAAAGAAACCGTAGACTCAAGTATTTAGTATAAATTTCAACTTGCTACCTTTACGCGTTCTTGAGAAAAAGGGTCTTGACAGACGGACAGACAGACAGACGGACAACGAAGTGATCCTATAAGGGTTCCGTTTTTTCCTTTTGAGGTACGGAACCCTAAAAAAAAGTGAAAACAAGTGCTAAATTAGGTAAGGTACTTGTATATTATTGTTTTACACCAATGACGATATTTTGCACTCAACAATTAATCATCCTGAATCTAGTTCAAACATCCGAATTTGATGGAAGGTTAACATGTCGGTTGTAAAAATAGCGCTTTACTGTCTTTAAATCTCGTTTTCTCACGCGTCGAGAACGTTTCCGTTTCAAATAAACACGTTGTGCTCGGAAAAGTCACGCCATTAAAATTAACCTCTCTGAGAGAAACGCCACCAAATAGCATGGATTTACCAGCGCTCACATGCTCAGAATACAGAAAAAACCTCACATGTTAGAATCTATTTTAATTTAACCGCCCAGAGACTAAACGTCACCGATTTATTACTATGCTAGATAATAGACTTAACCAGGCCGCCCAATCAACGATTTGGTCTTGGACGCTGTCACAGCTGCCCTAATAATGTAATTTACGTTTGAAGACGTTGATCTTTCCCCTAATAATCTGAAAACTTATAGAATGGGTATTACATAATACAATACAATGACTCTTTATTAAAATACCACAAAACAAGGATAACATAAACATTACAATAAAAATATTATCTAGGATTTTAACAGGCGGCCTTATCGCTTAAAGCGATCTCTTCCAGGCAACCGTGCACGGAAAGGAATTATATGAAAAATTGTGGCCCTAACTAAAAGAACAAAAGTAAATACTTATGCAAATAACAACAAACAATCAATAGACTACAAATAAATATAACATACTTATATATACATATATTATACACATACATAGGCTACATAATATAAACCACATACTATATACCTACATAATTAATAAACTACATAAACATTAATTAACATACCTACTGTTATCAAAGATACATACACATGTTGATACATTGTTGACCTACATTATATATATATATTTTTTTTATTTTATTCATAATATATATAGCTATTAGTCTATTTAGAATAGCTAAATGATAATTTCTCAAACCAATACATAAATTATTCATTGAAACTCTAGACGCGATAAAATAGTCAGGTTGAGGCGTTATGAATCATACGCAAGCATTGAATTAGAACATTTTGCTAAATGAAAATATCTGAATGAACATTGTAAAAACATTAAACATTTTCTGTGAAATGGTGCGAACTGCGGGCGGTCTAATTTTCTTAGACAAACATTTGACAAAGAGAAATTACAGGCACTTGAATGAAATCTAAGACGTCTATGATAATGGTGTCCTCTAAAATGTTGGCCGTCTAAAATTAAAACTATATTTATAGGCCCACCGCGATGATATGAAAGTGTGAAAGACGTGAAATGAACTCAGACTCGGCTGGACTTTAATGATTATTTATTGCGGAATTTTGCGGATAATCAAAATCACAGGATACGATGGGGCTGACATAGACATGTTGTCTAAAAGCCCCCAAAAATGAACATTAGTAAAAACCTCATTTTTAGGTACAAAGGCAGTTATAAATTCTTTAGTTAACATCAATTGTATATATATTACTGTAGGTAGATATATTTTTAAATACATAAATATTAACACCCAGATATAGAACAAACACATAATGTTCATCACATGTCTGTCTGTCCTAGGTGGGAATCAAACCCACTCCCCAAAGCGCAGAAGGCAGGTTCACTACCAACTAGACCAACGGGCTATCTAAATTTGTTGTTACACTTTAGAGTGTGTAGGTTAGGTACTATGATCATTCCAAGTTTGACGCTTGTACGTATTACCGTTTTTACATTACTAAGCTAATACAAAAATACGTAAAAAATACGTTTTGTTGTATGACGTTGTCCTCTTTCGTTTTGACTTTGTGACTTTTTTATTATTTCTTAGTTAATCCGCCGTAACATTACATATTCTGACTATTTCAACTGGCTATCTATTACGGTTCGAAAGATACAACCGTTAATAGGTAGGACAGACGGACGGGCGGGCAGACAGACAGACATCGTAGGCTTAGTAATAGGGTCCTGCTTTTACCGTTTAGGTACGGAACCCTAAAAATAGTGAAGGAATAAACCGGTATTTGCAAGAATCTCTAAAGCTCAGACACGACATTCACCAACATGCACTGGGCCAATATGGTAGACAGGTAGACAGGGTGGGGCCTATTCTTTCTTTCTCTTCTCTCTCTCCCTCTTTCTCTCTCTCTCTCTCTCTCTCTCTGAGAGAAGGACTCAGTAGTTAGAATATGATAGGCTGATAATAATGATGATAATCAAAACAGATCCTTGCTAATTCGTTTTCATGCATTTTACAGATTCCACAGAAAAAAACGATAGTAGTGAAGTAAGTGCACACGACGAAACGAAAGAAAGTTCAGCAGAAGATGGAGGCGAAGCAACAGATGCCGACGATAGTAAAGAGGATGACGCACCATCAATAGAAGTAGCAGACGAACCGTACATACCTCATGCATCAGTAGAGGAGTTAGAAGTTGCCGACGACAACGACTCGAAGGAAGCTGACGATGGAGACAGCGCTGAAAAGGATGATGACAGCAAACAAGATAATGACGACAGCAAACAAGATGATGACGACAGCAAACAAGACGACGGAGACAGCAAGGAAGACGCGGCATCTGCTGAAGAACAAACGAGCGAGCAAGGTAAAATACACATTATGCTTGGTTTAGTCAAATTTGTTTCTATTTAAGACATTTACAAGATGATTTTTAAAATTTCAAGTACTGCCTTATTCGAAATCTATAAGTTTGGTCTGCGATGACATTATTCTGTATTGAAAACTAGTATTTCATTGAAACTTGCCATTCACACTTAACGAAATGGGTGGAACAGTTGATTTTATTACTGTTGCGATTTTATTCATTCATTCATGTTTATTCTAAAGTAAAAGTTGTTGATAAGAAAGAATATAAAGACTTACTTTCGGCTTAATGCCACATTCCGTGGTACCCTTTATAAAATATAATTTATGTATTAAAAATTATTAACTTTCAGATAGTGCGGAAGACCAAGCAGGAAAAGAAGAGGCCGTAACCGAAGGCAGTGAAGATTCTAAAGAAGACGGAGACGATAGCAAAGAAGATGAGGCTACTCAAGGTGATGATGATGATGATAATGCTAGCAAAGAATTAGACGACGACAAGTCAGAAGAAGCTACAGAAGCCTCAGAAGAAAGTAAAGACAATACAAAAGAGGATGACGATAGATCTCAAGAAAAGGCTGATGAATCTCAGGAAGACAATGATAGCAAACAAGACGACTCACAAGAAACAACAGACGTTGAATCAAAAGAAGAAGGACAATCTGCAGAAGATGCCACTAAATCTGATGAAGAAACAGATGAATCTGGCGAAGAAAAAGAAGAAACTGTTGTAGACAAAGATGATTCGCAGGAAACGGCAGAAGAAACCGATGATAAAGATCAATCAGAAGAAAAAGACAAATCTGTTGAAGAACAAGCAGAGTCGGAAGAAGACACAAAAGAATCAGAAGATGATAAGGACGCGGCAGAAGACAAATCACAAGAACAAGGAGAATCAGAATCTGCTGAAGCTGAAGGAGGGGTAGAAAACAAATCTGAAGAAGAAGTTAAAGAAACTGAAAGCAAAGAAGGTGAAGACGAAACAGAAACTAGTTCTGAAGAAACTTCACAAGAAGGTGAAGGAGCACCCGAGGAAGACTTATTACTGGTTAGAATACATTTTGTTTATGTTTCAGTAATCTGATAGTACTATGGATTTAGTTGACGGGTAAGATAAATTATTCTCTTTCTCTCCCGTTGGTTAGACGGCGGTCCGTCAACCAAGTCCGTCTCGTCTGTTAGCTACTTGATAATGAAATGCTCAATTTCATATTGAGTTTATGTTGATGAATGTTACAGATAAAAATAAAATAACTCAATATTTTCTGTTTCAGGTTAAAGAAATTCCCGAAAATCTGAGATCCCGTGACCATATTGCGCAAATTTTGAGATTGGATGAAGAGGCGAGCGAAGCAGAGTTAACAGTAGAAAAATCAGCAGATATCATCCTCAGAGACTTGAAAAGGACTTACGAAAACTCTATTAAGCCTTTGGAAGGCCTTTACAAATACAGAGATTTGAGCAACAGACATTTTGGAGATCCTGAAATATTCTCAAAGCCGTTGGTGCTATTTATGGGACCTTGGAGTGGTGGCAAATCTAGCATCCTCAACTATTTAACGGGACTTGAATTCACCGAATGGTCTCTAAGAACGGGTAATGCACTCAACATTTATTGGTAAAATTATTTGATTGTTTGATGAAGTATTCATAAAAATACACCTTTTTTTAAGGCGCGGAACCATCGCCGGCATACTTCAACATCCTTATGCACGGCCAAGAGCCGCAAGTTCTAGACGGAACTCAACTAGCCGCTGACTGGACCTTCTCGGGACTCCAGAAATTCGGCCAGGGTTTGGAGGAGCGTCTCAGAGGCCTTAGGTATCCTAGCAAAATTTTAGAGAAGGTAATTGAAACACATCTCTTAATCAAAACCAATAGGCTCATCCAATCTAATGTGATGTGACTTATGCATAGTTAAGCATAGTTATGGCGTTGTCGCTTCATATTATTACAAGATTGTACAAAAAAAAAAACTTAATTTTAGGTGAACATCGTAGAAATCCCCGGTATCTTGGAGGTCCGGAAGCAAGTGTCTCGCGTGTTCCCCTTCAACGACGCATGCCAGTGGTTCATCGACCGCGCAGACATCATCTTCCTCGTGTATGATCCTTCCAAACTGGACGTCGGCCCCGAGACCGAGGCAATTCTCGACCAACTCAAGGGCAGGGAGAGTCAGGTGACTTACTTTACTTGTACTGTATGCTCTAAAAAAGCTGGTTTTCCATCAAACTCCGTCGTAGGCTCGTGGCTTCAGCAGGACCATGTTCAGCCTAAGTAAATAACGAGTAATCCAGTGAAATATATTTTTTACATTGGCATTTCCAGGGCACACCTTCATTATAATATAATACCTACACATTTATAAATTATAAAAAATAAGAAAAAAAATCTGAGAGAAGTTTTCTGATCAACCATAAACAAAATTATAATAACGCTCATCAGATTGAAATTTTCCTTAGCCAATTGTTTTGTTTGTTTGTAAAAAATATTTTTATCGGCTTTTCCAGACCCGCATTGTCCTAAACAAAGCGGACACCGTGAAACCTGAAGAACTAATGCGAGTGCAGAGCGCTCTGATCTGGAACATCTCGCCGCTGATGAGCTCAGCTCAGCCGCCGGTCATGTACACGGTGTCGCTCTGGTCGATGCCGTTCGAGGCGGGAGCGCCCATGCGGCTTCTGCAGGCCCAGGAGCGCGAGCTGCTGCGCGACCTGCGCCACGCCGTCGACAAGCGCATCGAGAACAAGATTTCTAGCGCTAGAAGATTCGCCGTAAGTATCAGCAAATAACCGAGAGAAAGTAACAAAGAAATTTAGAAATGTCCAGCGGTGTGGTGCAGGTGATGCAGGTGCGGATGATGGCTGTGGAAACGTGAAAACTAGTTGAAAGTCAATGAGATAATTATAATATGACGAAGATTTACCTACAACAACTAGATACTTAGATTAGACGACATTGTGCTAGTCGCGGGCATCCGCTGGATACAGACTGTCTTTCAGCGTGCAGGTTAAAGGCGGCCTATGTTCAGCAGTGGACGTCTTCTGACTGATGATGATGACGAAGATTTGAAGACTTCGAGTCTGATCTGCTAAAGTTTTGATTAGACAAATACGCTGGCTCTCATTGAGCTAAAAAAAATCAAGCAACATCTGGCTGGACTCTGGATCAAAGTTAGACGATTTTAATACATGTTTTAGAGTCGTTTGTTTCAAAGTTAGGTGTTAGTTAGCTGTATAAAGATACGTTAGCCATTATCGTCTTCTGCAGGGCAAAAGCCTCCCCCTTTCTTCCTTTTATTCCTCACGGTCGAGAGCTTTTGAAAGTAAGAAAAAAAGGCAAGCGAGAGGACAATAAATTAACTGATATTCTTTCCACAGGTCCGCGTGCGGAACCACGCGAAGATGGTGGACTGCTACCTGACCACTTACTACAACCACAAGACCATCTTCGGCAACAGGAAACTGATCGCAGATGCGATCATAGAGAACCCTCAGAGCTATCACATCTACGAGGGTCTCAGCACGCTCACTAACATTTCCAGGTTTGTACATTTAATTTGTGACAACTATAAATTTAGATTCTCATAACGTTCAATAAAATTAATTAAAATCAAGTCCACTACCTACGCTGTAGACTGGTAAAGGCTGGCGAGGAAGAAGTGAATGATCGATAATAATATTTTGAAACAGACTAACCTAATTAGGTTTTAGGTTTTCATCTAGGATCTCATAACAAAGCTGAATGTTAAAACTCATGGAAGCCTTTTAAATATAGGTAAACTAACCTAACAAGGGTAGAAAGATTATAAAGAAGCAGATTCTAGGTAACGTTTTCGGTCTGATAATGGAGCTGAATATAAAAAACATTTTAATTCGAGATACTACACATTACACGTTGTGCATTGAATTCTTTCATGTGTTTTAGTATTTTATTTGATAAGAGTAAGGAAGATTATGCTAATGCTAATATGTGATGTTTCCAGGTACGACCTGCCCGACCCAGAGACGTACCGCGACTTTTTCCGTCTGAATCCGCTGTACGAGTTCCAGCAGCTGTCGGCGACATGCACGTACTTCCGCGGTTGCCCCATCACGCGGCTCGACGTTGCCATCGCGTACGACCTGCCCGAGCTCGTCGGGAAGTACAAGAAGATGGTGGAGACTTCCACACCCCAGGGCATGCCCAAGAGTTGATGCGAACGAACGACTCACGCCGCACTCTAACCACCCGCTTTATTAACATACCCGAACGAATTGGACACTTTCTTTCTCGGGCACATTTGCATTTCTTATATTTATCTAATCGGGCGTCAACGTTTTTTTGTTATCGCATTTTTATATTGTTTCGCTTATAATTATTTCGCTTGTTCCTGTTTTGGGTGAATGGTGTATGTGAATTTTCTTCTTAGGTGATGGAAATTTCGATGAAACAAGTTCCAAGGTCCTTTATTAACATTATGTTTTGTACAAGACAATTTTATGCTCTAGTCATTATTTATTTTTTAATTTATTATAATTACAATGAGTGAAATAGGTGTTCCTAAAATAGGACTAATCCCTTGTGGTCACTATCTTAATTTTTTATTAGATGCATATTTATTGAGATTATGTTACCTATTTAAGTAAGAATAAAAGTAATAAATATTTTATTTGTGTTTTATTAACAACTAGCGACCCGGCCGCCCAGCTTCGCACGGGTGTAATTTACGTGCGAAGCCGGGGCGGATCGCTAGTTATATATATGTCGGCGCGTTGAAGTATTAGCACTCGGCGCAACTACCGTCGGATAGTTTTTAAGGCTTGGATTATGTAGGTAGGCGTCACCTAGCTTTGTTTTGGTGGACTAGTGATGGAGGTGGCGCCATCACTGGTGTAACGCTGCAGTAACTTACTCTGCTGAAGTTCGTTGTGAAGTTGTGTCGTTGACAACCAATCAGAGTTTAGTAAGTTGGTATACCGTCCGGCAGAGGCGCTAGTGAGCGCGGTGCGGCGGACACGTGCGCGAGGCTCGGTGGAGCTCACTTATACTTTGGTGTCTGATTTGGGATAGGGTACTTGACTGTATTAAAAATATTATGCCAATTTACGCCATCCATAAACATGACATAATGAAAAAGCATATTTCATTGATTTTTTTGATAAAAATATGCTTATTTTTTGTAAAAAACGCGATTAAAATAACTGTATTTTCGACATTTGATCACGTGATCGAAAACGGTCTGTAACTGGCTTCATCCCTAGTGACGTCACACAAATCTAAACAAACAGATTTTGTATTGATATTTGCGAATTTAATGTTGTAAAGCTATTTTGAGAGCGATTTATCCAGAAATTTTCACCAAAAACAGTCCGGAGGTTAAATGTGAGAAGAATGGAGAAACATTTTGTGCAAGCAGACAGCAGTAACTTAGCCAAAATTAATGTTTTTATGATTGCATATTTCTTTAATAATAATCCACGTCATTGTTTCTACGCTGCAGAACTCAAAACGTAAAAACTACAATGTCAGTATTAATTTTTAATTGTTCTCCAAGCAAAACATTCAATCAAGTTGTACAAAAAGTATGTTGTAGTAAGTGGATATCACTATTTTGTTAGGTTATGTCGAGCTTTACAATGTTTAAAAAGAAAGTAACAGTACATAAAATAGTAATGCAATAAAAACACAAATTATAATAGAAATATATAGACTCAAATATGTACCTCAAAATGATCTTCGCACATAGAAACACTTGAATTAGCTCCAATACTTTTGGGTTCTCTACGAGCTACTTAGTTCCAACCTTAGATTGATTCCAACCACTTTTTTCGAGTTATGGGGAGTTTTGGGTCCATTGGAACAGGAACAAATATTTTTTCGGGTGTCTTTATGGAAGTATTTGTACAATTTGGCACTACACAATATTTATAAACCATTACTTCTATTAGAAATTAATTAATCATCAAACTTTTGCAGCCTGGCTGCAGTTGTTTTGTTTTGTGTGACGTCAATTAGTCACGTGATCGGAGCTATGACGCAGGTCTGCGTTTTGGCGCGATTTTTTTTTATTCAAACTTTAACATCGATTTATATCGCAAATACGACTGATATCCAGAAAATATAAATGCAGTATACATTATTTTATATCAGACAATAATGTGCAATAGTTTCCCACAAGTAGTCAAATACCCTATTGTCACTTTTAGAGGTTAGAAATTGGAATTGTTGGTTGGAGGGTGGTAGCGTTCGTTACAAGGCGGAACACCTTGTCCCCAAGTAATTTTCAAGTAATTTGATATTGTAACTATTAATCATAGTGTGACGAAATAAAAACTGTAACAATGTACGTGTGATGTCTCATTCTCCTCGGCCACTATACTCACGCCATAGAAACAAGATTTATCTGATGAAGATCGGCCATCCACCGACCGGTGCTCCCGCCTTCACGCTTCCAGGCATCGCCCCGTCATATATAAACCTTCCGTAAAAATGTATCTAACTGGTGGTGAAAACCGCATCAAAATCCGTTGCGTGGTTTAGGAGGAGTTAGCGGATATACAATAGGGTATTTGACTACTTTTGGGAAACTATTGCACATTATTGTCTGATATAAAATAATGTATACTGCATTTATATTTTCTGGATATCAGTCGTATTTGCGATATAAATCGATGTTAAAGTTTGAATAAAAAAATATCGCGCCAAAACGCAGACCTGCGTCATAGCTCCGATCACGTGACTAATTGACGTCACACAAAACAAAACAACTGCAGCCAGGCTGCAAAAGTTTGATGATTAATTAATTGCTAATAGAAGTAATGGTTTATAAATATTGTGTAGTGCAAAAATGTACAAATACTTCCATAAAGACACCGGATAAAATATTTGTTCCTGTTCCAATGCACCCAAAACTCCCCAAAACTCGAAAAAAGTGGTTGGAACCAATCTATGGTTGGAACTAAGTAGCTCGTAGAGAACCCAAAAGTATTGGACCTAATTCAAGTGTTTCTATGTGCGAAGATCATTTTGAGGTACATATTTGAGTCTATATATTTCTATTATAATTTGTGTTTTTATTGCATTACTATTTTATGTACTGTTACTTTCTTTTTAAACATTGTAAAGCTCGACATAACCTAACAAAATAGTGATATCCACTTACTACAACATACTTTTTGTACAACTTGATTGAATGTTTTGCTTGGAGAACAATTAAAAATTAATACTGACATTGTAGTTTTTACGTTTTGAGTTCTGCAGCGTATAAACAATGACGTGGATTATTACTAAAGAAATATGCAACCATAAAAACATTAATTTTGGGTAAGTTACTGCTGTCTGCTTGCACAAAATGTTTCTCCATTCTTCTCACATTTAACCTCCGGAATGTTTTTGGTGAAAATTTCTGGATAAATCGCTCTCAAAATAGCTTTACAACATTAAATTCGCAAATATCAATACAAAATCTGTTTGTTTAGATTTGTGTGACGTCATTAGGGATGAAGCCAGTTACAGACCGTTTTCGATCACGTGATCAAACGTCTTTTTTTTTTTATTTTTTAATTCTTTATTTATTTTGGGGACTTTTGCCAGCAATGGCACGTCAGTCCCATCATACCTTAAACTAAATTTACAATCAACTAAAAAAAAAAAACTACAGCTACATTTTGTATACAAAAAATAAAACATGCAGGCGACGAGCGACGCAGACGTGATCATACCCATCCATCCCGCTCTGCAACAAGTCACAGAGCAGCACAGACACACGCATGACGTTCCGCGCCGCTCGCCGCCCGCGCACATGTGTAGTCCCATCGCGGCCGCGCTGAGGTACCTACGGTGGCAATCTCCGCACGGCCGCGACGCGACCATAGATACCTAGCACAACTGACCAAGCTGAGTCAACATTCAACTAAGCATAAGCTAAACAGCTAAGATGACGATTGATGTCTGAACATTTCATAGACCCGAATCGCAACTTCGGTCGTCGGTACCGCTAGGATATGGGTGAACACACCCATGTCGTAACGATTCAGTTTTAAATCAAGGATCAAAGAATCTCTTTGATCCATGTTCCGGGCGCATTCCATCAGCAAGTGGTATGTGTCTTCTACTGTTCCACAAAGTCCACAATCCGGTGTCTCCTCTTTCTTCATTAAAAAACCAAAACTTTTTGATGGAAAGTGCCCAGATCGTATTCTATGCGCCAGGACAATCATTTGTCTATTCATGTTTGATGTTACACACCAAGGTATTGGAGGAGGCTGACATTGAATTACTTTATACCAGATACCTTTTTGTTTGCTTCTTTCATCAAAATATTCTTTGTATTTCGAAAAACACTTCTTCTTATACCTATATAATACTTCTGTATAATTTGGTTTTATAGAAACTTCAATTCCTTCTGACACTGCTAGTTTGGCTAATTTGTCAGCCTCCTCATTACCTCTAATGCCTATGTGCGATGGAATCCATTGCAATTTCAAATCTATCTCTTTCTCAACCAGGTTATTTATCTTGTTTAAGATATGGTAACCTATAGAGACACCTCTGACGACACCAGAAGCGCATAGACATAAATGCTGCAAAGCACTTTTGCTATCTGTTAAAATTACGCTATACCTGTGGGTCGAGTTAGCAACGGAGTCGAGTGCTTGTGAAATTGCAATAAGCTCCATCGTCATAATAGACACATCAGAAGTGGTTCTGTACATAGCTGAATTATCATCTTTAGGGTTGCAATAGGCCGCTCCGAGGCCGTTAGCATTCTTTGATCCATCCGTGAAATACTTAGCATATCCCAAATATTTAGTGTTCAATTCCTTAATAATATCGAATTTTAGTGAAGTAATCTCATGACTTATTTTAGAACCAGTAACACACTCTAAATTGCTTTTTATTATCCCATTTAATTTTATGTAAGTAACCCAAATAGGTAATGAAAACATTTCAAGTGGGTCGGAAGAATGGATATCAAGATCTTTACAGTCGTTGAGTGCATACACTATCAAAGGTTTTTTTTTAAATCGCCAGTATGGTAAATTTACCACTTCTTGAAGTTCAGTAATAACTTCAATGGATTGGTTATTAGTGGAGGCAAGACTTTTTAAACAGAATTTATATGCAAGATACAATCGTCTAAGGTGTAGGGGTGTTACGCATAGTTCGCTCTCCATAACATGTATGGGAGTGCTTTTTATAAAACCTCCTATAATTCTCAGTGCCTGATTTTGTATTTTTTCTAGTTTTGATAAGTGAACTTTTGCACTGCAATCATATAAGAAACTACCGTAATCAAATCTACTTCTTACCAATGAAATATACAAAGTTCGTGAGTACTTAGGGTGAATTCCCCATGACGAGCCTGCAAGTACCTTAAACAGGTTTAAATGTTTGTTTGTCTTTTCAGACAGCTCCTTAATATGTTTGTTCCAACGCAAGGACTGATCAAGCCACATTCCTAAATACTTCACATCAGTTGTAGTGCTTATAGTCTTGTTATTAATTTTAAGGTTGATAGTATTCCATTTACGCCCTCTACTGAACAACATTAATTTAGATTTGCTATCCGAAAGCTCTAATCCAATCTCATTAAGTTTACTTACTAAAGTATCCAGTGCATTTTGTAGATGAAATTCACAATAGTTCAGATTATTACTACTGAGATATAAAACAAAGTCATCAGCGTATTGAGATACTGAAATTACGTTTGCTAAGTTTTCACACAATTTGTGTGTAGTTATATTGAAAAGCATTGGAGCTAGAGGATCACCTTGCGCGAGACCTTTATTCGTCCACCTACTATATGCTGTATTACTACTGCCTTCAGCTTTTATTTGAAGACACCTTGAACTTAGAAACTCCCAAATATAATTACAGATGCTGGTCCCTACGTTAAGCTCGTCAAGTATGCTGACAACTTTTTCTACTAAAACATTGTTGTAAGCATTTTCAACGTCAAGAAAACAGCTTGCTGTTGATTGGTTGAGCGAAAATCCCACTTGTACGCAAGCTACTAATTTGGTCAAAGAATTTAAGCAGGACTGGCCTCTTCTGAAACCAGTTGTATATGAAGGCAGTATTCCAGTTTTTTCTATATACCATTCCAGTCTTTTCCCTATCATATTATGAAAAGTTTTGCATATGCATGAAATGAGTGATATTGGACGAATCTTCGGCTCTTCCCTAATGTTGTTATCATTGTTACTAATTTTAGGTATAGGAACTATCGTTATTGCACGCCACTGAATTGGTATCAGGCCAGAGGTGTATATAATATTAAAAAGATAGACCAAATATTCTTTACACACCCGTGGTAAGTGGTACAACATGGAATACGTGATTCCATCACTACCCGGAGCAGTGTCTTTTTTCTTCAAACTATGTTCGAGTTCTTGCAATGTAAAAGGTAATTGTAACAAATCGTTCTTAGATGTGACCCGGGGTTTTTTGTTTAGGACGGAATCCGGTGTAAGGCTACGTAACAGCTCTTTTTGTTTAGACTCGGAAGGATAGTGTTTAGGTTGGTGACATCCCTTGTACCAGCGCATTTTTCTCCACATCTCAGAAACTGAAGTCGTTTCGTTAATGCTGCTGCAAAATTTCTGCCAACTGGCCCTCTTAGCTTTTATTATTAAATTTTGAGCATGCAAAGATTTTTCCTCTAGGTTTCTGAGGTTATCAGGGGTAGGATTTTTTCTGAACGATCTAAGAGCCAGTCTACGTTGTGCCACTGCTTCGGATAGTGAGGGATCCCAATATTCTTTAGGTTTAAATTTAGCTGTAGGGTTTGTACATATTTTTGCATATGGTATGTTTTTATCCGCGGACATAATAATCTGTTGCTGTAAGTAGTCGTATGATTCTTGTACATTTAAATAGCTTGTATAATCCACGCTAGAAAATGTGTATACCAGCTCATCACTATAAGCTACCCAATCAGCTTTTTTGAAATTTCTTTTGCTACAAAATTCTAAACAATCTTTATATATTAAGGTAGTTTTAATAATGAAGTGGTCACTTTTTAAGTTTTCGTTTAAAACTTTCCAGTTAAACATTATCGCTATGTCAGATGAGGCAAAGGTTATGTCAGGAGATGTTCTTTGTATCCTGCTGCTAACTAACTTAACTCGCGTCGCATTCCCATTGTTAAGTGCTATAAACCCATTTTCTAGCGATGAACCTAGCAATTGTGACCCCCTGGTATCGGTCTTATACGACCAATTAGTGTGATGCCCATTGAAATCCCCCGCTACTAAAGTTTTTTTAGAACTAGCAGAAAACAGCATATCCCAATCACTAGTACAGGTGTTTACTGGTTGAGTGCAATATACAGATATGATATTTTCCAGATTTTTACAATTTAGAATTTTTATGTGTAAGGCTTCTATCCCGGTATTAGTTAAATTGGTTGGACAAACATGAGAGCGAATAGACTTGTGAACAATAACTGCAACACCACCCCAGGAATCGTGTCTGTCTTTTCTGTATACATTGTAACCGGTAATGTTTAAAATATCATTATGATCTAGCCAAGTCTCTGATAATATTGCTACATGAATTTTTTCCTGGATTAACAAAGGTTCTAAACTAATAAGTTTTGGTTTTAAGCTTTGTGCGTTCCATTGGATAATATTGATTGCAAAATCTTTTCCTGGTGTGTTATCCATCATGCATGCTAAAAAACCGTTTTAGCATATCCCCCTCTGTAAATATATTCATAACACAAGACTTTATTTCAGCCACGATCACTTTCACTATAGCCATAATTTTATCTTCTAGCTTTTGTCCCGAAAATAGAATCTCTTTTAGTTTTTCAAAAATCTTATTCCACTCAAACTTCCATTGCGTCTTCTTACATCCTTTTTCTTGATCAGATTGTCTTGATTCTTCAACGGATCTACTGTAGGTATTAAAGTCTTCCCTTGCAGCTTCTTGTTCGAGCTGCGAAGTTTCTTTGTAGGGTTTCTTGATGTTATTTTTCTGGTTACTCTTTCTTTGACTTTTTACATTCCCAGTAAAAGGTATGATGACAGAGTTCGTTTTTTCCCTTTCTTCTTCTATATCTTCGATGTTCAGACTTGCCCATACTACTGCAGAATTCGTTGTTGAGCCGACGGCGCTCGCTTGATTAGCCGTGCTATTATGTATATTTAGGTTTGATGCCCCATTACTTGTGCGCAGCGTAGGATAGTCTTCAGTGTAGCCCTGTATGTTTGCGTATTTCATGGCTTTCTTAACCTCAATATATATTTCAAGCGCTTTTTTATATGTCTTATTTTGCTCGCTCATAATTATACGAATTTTTTTTTCCTTTAGAAACATTGGACAGTTTTTATCCAATGCCATATGGGACCCTTTACAGTTTAAGCATTTGAAAGTGTTGGTTTCACAGTTTTCGTGTTCGTTTCCACATTTTGGACACAGAATTTTATTGCGTGGGCAAAACTTCCTGGAATGGCCAAAGCCCCAACATCCAGAACACTGTGTCACGGGAAACACGTAACGTTCTACCTTAAACCTGCAGCCAAACGCATATATGTACTCGGGACAATCAGGAGTTTTAAAGCAAAGTCTAACAGTCTCACTGTCAATCCACTGTCCATCACTGTTCATGCGTTTTAAACGCCTTATCGATATGATGTCTGCCGAGCCACTGAATGATGACGTAATTTCTTCATCGCTCATTTCAATATCTACTCCTTTAATTAAGCCATATGACACATTGCCCTCATCATTAAACTGGGTCCTAATATCCGACTGCAAGATTTTTTGGCAATTTATTAGTTTTTCGGCATATTTCTTTTCATGAAATTGAACAAACACCTTGTAGGGACTCTTATATTTTATTCGTGTAATATTAGTTATATTTTCATCTCTCATGATCTTTGCGAGTGCCATTTGTTTCGGAAGCGGTTGCACAGAGAAAAGGCATACTTCAACAAATGTCTCTGATCCGTCTTCGTTCTCGGGCAACATACCTTGAGCGCTAGCCGGAGATAATAATGGGTATTTTCTCATTGATTTTTTCTTCGGACGACTGATCGAGGTGAAACCTTCCTCACTACTTCCATCACTCTTGCCGCTACCAGGATGAGGGCGTTTTTCAACACTTTCCGTCTTGTGTCCACTTTGCTGAGCACAATCCATTTCACCGTCACTACTGTTGTCCGACAAAGGCAATTCTACACTTTTTGGCAATAACACATCGCTATTGTTCGTAGCCATGGCTAGACAGCGGGCATAACCCGCGCGCGTTGGGTAGATAAGCACTGATAAGTACCTAGGCTCGCTTACAACGTGCGCTCGAGACGGTGTCCGTCGCGCGACTGTGATCAAACGTCGAAAATACAGTTATTTTATTCGCGTTTTTTACAAAAAATAAGCATATTTTTATCAAAAAATCAATGAAATATGCTTTTTCATTATGTCATGTTTATGGATGGCGTCAATTGGCATAATATTTTTAATACAGTCAAGTACCCTATTATACAGACAGACAGACGCGGAAAGCGACTTTATTTTATAGTATGTAGAGAGTGGATAATTTAAGTTGGGGTGCCACATGCGTAGCGTACCACATTATTTCTGCGTATGTAGTGACGGTCAGCGGTCACATCACATTGCAAGTATAGGTGAAGCTTGTCTCTAAGAACTGTGAAGTGGTCTGCCTACTTCACGTCGAGTCAAAGACTTTTGCTTTACAAAGTGCAAGTCCGGCCTCACTGGAGCCGCTCAGCATGTGCAAAGGGATTGTGGTCTCTGTATCTGTGATAACATGCAGAAACTCCTTGCAGTTTCTGTTGATGAAACCATAGGTTATTTATAAGCTGTCAATCTGTATGTCAATCCACCTTGTGTCATAGTCAAGTCACTCTGAAAATCTAACTTGTATTTTGCTAATTAAAACCGTTATTCTAAAGGTTTTATCTTATTTATCAATTTAATTAGCAAATACGCAATCCATGCAATGGAAAAATATTTGCGTCCGGATAAGTTGGACGTTGATCCTTCTGACAGCTCTGCTTCACAAGAATGGGAGCATTGGAGACGAAGATTTGAAATTTTCCTGTCATGCAGCGGGATTGATGTCAAAGATGACAAAATGAAATTTAACTTATTGACCAACCATCTATCTGCTAAAATTTACGCATTTATCAGTGAGTGTACCAATTATGCAACTGCCATAAACACTTTAGACAAAATATACATCAAGCCACAGAATATAATCTATGCTAGGCACATGCTTGCGACTAGGAAGCAGCATAACGAAGAAAATGTCGACGCATACATACGAGCATTGAAGTTATTGGCTAAAGACTGTGAATTTGGTAAAGTTGATGCGGAGACTAATAAAAAAGATAGTATCAGAGACGCATTTATTGCTGGCATTAAATCAAACAAGATTAGACAACGGTTGCTTGAGAATCTATCACTAACACTTGATGAAGCTTACAATCAAGCATTATCGTTGGAAATGGCTGAGATTAGTTCGCAGAGCTTTAATGTACCAAGTGTAAGCACTATTCAAAGTCCACAAGAACGCCAGGAACCAATTGCAGCAGCGTCCCATAAAAGAAAATGTTTTTTTTTGTGGAGGGCCTATACATTCTAGAAAAGATTGCCCTGCATTCAACACCACCTGCCAAATTTGCGACAAAAAAGGACACAACGCTAAGGTATGTCGAAGTAAGCAACCTAGCAAGGTTGCTGCAGTTGTAAATGAAGGCAATGAGAATAACAACAGCTCGGCATGCATTATAGCCGCATCCCCAGATTCTCTGAAGAAAGCAACAGTGACTGCCAACATCAAAGGGATACGCGCTCAAGCATTGATAGATACTGGCAGTTCTGTCAGTTTTATAGATGATGATTTCTTCAAGCTTTGTCGTCTAAGAAAAAAACACTGCAATCAAACAATATCAATGGCCTCAACTTCTCTCACGTCTCAAGTAGAGGGACAGACCTATACTTCAGCTAAAATTGGAGATCACAGTTACGAGGGTCTCAACCTGCTCATCGTGAAAAACTTGTGCGCAGATCTCATCATTGGCCATGATGTTCTAGGAGAGCATTCTTTGCTTGAGTTTTCTTTTGGAGGAGCAAAGGACCCTATGAAAGTATGTAGTGTTGCTGCAGCATCTGTACCGGCTGTACCTTTGTTCTCGAATGTTACTCCAGATTGTAAGCCTATTGCCATAAAATCTAGACGGTATAGTGAAGAAGATAAAAAGTTCATTGCAGAAGAAATAAGCAAACTCTTAGCTGATGGAATAATCGAAGAGAGTACTTCTCCTTGGAGGGCACAAGTTCTAATTTCAAAGAGTACTAATCATAAGAAGCGACTTGTTATCGATTATTCTCGAACGATTAACAGATACACACAACTAGATGCCTATCCACTACCAAACATGGAAGAAATGGTGTCTCAGATTTCTAAATACAGCGTATTTAGTGCATTAGATTTGCAAAGCGCTTACCATCAAGTCAAAATTTTGCCAAAAGAACGTCATTTCACAGCTTTTGAAGCTTTAGGAAATCTTTATCAATTTCGAAGAATTCCATTTGGGGTTACAAACGGAGTTTCAAGTTTCCAAAGAACCATCGATTGGGTTATTCGTATGGAGGATTTGAAAGGGACGTACGCATATCTTGATGACATAACGATTTGTGGAAAAAATCAGGAGGAACATGACGAAAATTTGCGTAAATTTATGACAGCTGTTCAAAAATATGACCTAACTATTAACAGAGAAAAGAGCAAGTTTTCGCAGAACTCCATCAATATATTGGGATATAATATAAAGGATCACTTAATCAAGCCAGATGGTGAACGTTTACGTCCATTATTGAGTCTACCACCACCATCGGATTTACCATCACTTAGAAGAGCTATAGGCATGTTTGCACATTACAGCAAATGGATACCAAATTTTTCAGAAAGGATCTATGCTCTTGCACATACGCAAGTATTTCCACTGAAAGACGATTTAATTGGAGCTTTTGAAAAACTCAAAACTGATATTGCAAAGGCTACTATCCATGCTATCGATCATAATTCACCATTTACAGTGGAAACAGATGCATCGCAACATTCAATTGCAGCAACTTTATCACAAGCTGGCCGTCCAGTTGCATTTTTTGCCAGAATGTTGAACAATTGTGAACTTAACCACTCGGCTATAGAGAAAGAAGCTTACGCTATAGTGGAATCATTAAGAAAATGGCGCCACTTTCTTATTGGCAAACCATTTCGTCTTATTACTGATCAACGCTCTGTATCATTCATGTTCGACAACAAAGTGACGAGCAAAATTAAGAACGAAAAAATACAGCGATGGCGTTTAGATTTGGCTCCCTTTAAGTATGATATTGTATATCGTCCAGGAAAACAGAATGATGTTGCTGATGCACTTTCACGTGTTTGTGCAACGATACCAATGCGGAATGAGAAACTCAAATCCTTACACGAAGCATTGTGTCATCCTGGAATAGCGCGTATGAACCATTGGGTGAAATCAAAGAATTTGCCTTACTCTACCGAAGAAGTCAAAAATATGACTAATTCATGTCGGATATGCTCTGAAATAAAACCGAAATTTTACAGAGCTGATTCTGATCCTACATTAATCAAAGCAACATCACCTATGGAAAGACTAAGCATTGACTTCAAAGGTCCCGTGCCTTCTAATACAAAGAACAAATACATCCTGACAGTAATTGACGAATATTCACGCTTTCCATTTGCGTTTCCATGCGCTGATATGAGTTCAAATACGGTGATAAAGCATCTAAATGAGATATTTATGTTATTTGGTTTGCCATCCTACCTTCATTCAGATCGAGGAACCTCATTTATGTCTGCAGAAGTCAAAAGTTTTTTGAATTCACGAGGAATAGCTTCAAGTAGAACTACCCCTTACAACCCTAGAGGAAATGGACAAGTAGAACGTTTCAATGGGACGCTCTGGAGAACAGTACAGTTAGCCCTTCGTTCTAGTAACAAGTCTATTGAAAATTGGGAACAAGTTCTTCCCCAATCTTTACATTCGATACGATCTTTATTGTGCACTGCCACTCACTGTACGCCGCATGAGAGAATGTTTACCCATACCAGGAGATCGTCGAATGGAGTATCTATACCTACTTGGTTGACAGAATCAGAACGCGTGCTAATGCGAAAATTTAACCGCACGAATAAATATCAACCAATCGTTGAAGAAGTAACATTACTCCATGTAAACCCTGACTATTCTTATGTTCGCCTTGAAGATGGTCGAGAATCTACTGTTTCAAACCGTCATTTAGCACCGTTGGGACAAGATAGTCAGATAGAACAGGAAATGCCTGAAATATTAAATGAAACAAGAGAATCTAGTGACGAAGAGTTCTTTGATTCTCATGACTCAAATGACGCAGGTCAGGCGGATATTCAGACAGTTGAGACAGTTCCAATTACAGAACCACCTATAGATGAGCAACAGCGAAGATCATCAAGGGAACGGCGACTACCAAGTCGCTTCGATGACTACGTGCTCAGCTAAACCACTGGCAGCTTAAGTTTTCAGCCTGGAAGAATGTGATAACATGCAGAAACTCCTTGCAGTTTCTGTTGATGAAACCATAGGTTATTTATAAGCTGTCAATCTGTATGTCAATCCACCTTGTGTCATAGTCAAGTCACTCTGAAAATCTAACTTGTATTTTGCTAATTAAAACCGTTATTCTAAAGGTTTTATCTTATTTATCAGTATCTTTTATTAGAACTGTTTTTATCTGATGCCGGCCTCGCGGTTTTCTCATCGCACTAGCCGCCACCGCCTGAAAGCTCATCCCAGTATATAAAAGGTACTCTTTGGCTCATCCACATAATATATCTGTGGAAATACTGTGAGTTTTACGCAAGAACGTTGTATACCATAGACATAAAACGTCCTTGGCTTTACGTAATCTTTGTTGCCTCACATCCGCAATAAGTGGCATGAGCCATTGTGTGGGGGGTTAGCGTATTTCTCTTTGGATTTGGTTTTCTCTTTCTCCCGTTGGTTGGACGGCGGTCCGTCAGTTATAGTATAGTATGTACTTTTTTTTTTTTTTTTTTTCTTCTTCTTCCCCGAGTTGGGGCTTTTGGCTCCGCATGATTGATGCAGTTGCCATATTCAAGTCGTATGAGTTTAGTTTTAGAATTTAAAGGTAGGGAAACGATACGCGAAAATTAGGATATAGGAAGGATAAGGATGGACGGATCAGAGGAGTGTAAAAAATATAAATAAATAAAATTTATAGTTTAATGTCATTAAAGATGATAAAATCAGATAGAGAGTGGTAGATAGAAAAGGAATTGCTACTGAGAAGAGATTGTATATTAGTAGGTAATGGAACACGGAGGGATATCAAGTCATCGTAAAAGGAGGCATGGTCATGTAAAGGACAGGAAAAAAATATATGGTCCAGATCCCCATAATCACCACATTCGTAGTATGTACTATAGACACATTTTTTCAAAAAAAAAAAACCTTCGAAAAACCGTTTTTTATTTGATGTGACGAAATTACCGTATTTTAGCGTACGGTAGTAACTACTGGACCGTATACCGTACATTGTGCGATTTGAAGGCCTAATTACCGTACGAAACGGTGATCCGTACTTATGGCAACCCTGGGCGGCATACCTAGATCTGTCTGTGTTAGTGTCTGTGCTACCCACAGATCTACGTGCTACCCACTTATACAAATGCATCAGATGATGCATTTTTTTAATCTTAATAATTTTAGCGTCGCACGTCTATTGCATTTGCCAGTGTTAAGTATTTAAATATTTGCAAGTGTTATTAAATATCGTGATACAAGATGGATACAAGTCATAGTCAAGCAAAGTAGGTCACGACTCACGGTCAAGCGAGTCAAGTGAAAATCATGCCCTATATTATAGTAGTGAAGTGGCGGTCTTTACTAGTGGCTTCTATGGAGTTTTGAAAACATCACGAAAAGACATGTTTCACGTCGTTATAATAATTTTACCACAGTCGATCACGTTCACGAGCACTTAATAAATAGTAATCCACCATTATTACACATTAACACTCGAAAATACTCTAGTTTGGGAAAATATACAATGAAGCGATATGTTTATTTCACGTTGGCGCCAAAACTCTAAAGGGTAACCTTACAACTCAAATGAACCACAACATGGCTGCGATTACTAGGGTAGGATAGGAAAGTATCGATTATTCATTATGCCGTGCGTGTCGGATAAGGAGTAGGAACTAACTATTAAGACTATTAAGTTCTGTGCATACATTGTAGAAAAATCTCCGGGGGTGCCGCTAACCTACGAATTGAAATTAGGGTTTGGTTTTAGAAGAAAAAAAAAACATATTGTAGGTACTGAGATTTCTTAAAACCAATGAGACGCGAAAGCGATCATTGCGCGTTTGTGTTAGTAAATGATTACCAGAAACAGACTCGTACGCGGCTGACCACTCGCGGGTCCGCCTAACGCAGTGGAGGCCCTAAGGCCGCGTAATGCTCCCTTATTGGTATGTGCCTGGACCTTGCACATCCCACCAGGAATCTACTGAGATATTATTATAGTTTGATAGATAAGTGGTGATAAGAGAGGTAACTATCTCTATGTCATCAGATCCAGAGTGGCTTCCTTCTGGGCTGGGCTGAGGAGTTCGAAGAACGGCATATTGCAGTGCATGGGGGACTACCTTGGAGCCCGATTTTATAATCGTGGCTGACAGTGCACCAGAGTGCGAAACGAAACTTACTGTGATATTTTTAACTTAAGCTATTTTTAATTTTCTATTTTCTATTGTACAACAATATGGGTTCCATGCCTGAAGTAAAGACATTTTATTTATATTTTATTTGTTATATGAAAAAATTTCGGAAAAAGCCCTAATGTAATTATAATCCGTGGTCAACGATGCTAATCCGTGGTCAACGATGCTAATCCGTGGTCAACGATGCTTAATCCGTGGTCAACGAAGCTTAATCCGTGGTCAACGATGCTAATCCGTGGTCAACGATGCTTAATCCGTGGTCAACGATGCTTAATCCGTGGTCAACGATGCTAATCCGTGGTCAACGATGCTTAATCCGTGGTCAACGATGCTGGTATTTCAACTAGTTATTTCTCTGCATACTTCTTTAGTTTTAAATTTTGTTGTACACTGTTTGTTGATCCTTAAATAAATAAATAAAAACACCCCTAATATTATAAATGCGAATGCATACTAAGCTACTAAGTTGGGTCTACTTTACGTGGTGGACTTTCAGGAGTCAGTGAAAAGCGAATTGAGGTATTAAGTATTATTGTAATAAAACACTGGAAAACTACAAAAAAAATTTGGTTAGTTACAAATCTGATGGTTGCACTCGGGCCGAAAAGCGTCGCGACTCGCGGTACTTGCGGTGCGTTCGGTACAGCAAGGCGACTCTCATTCAATTTCTATGTAATTTTTTTATTTCCAAGATTTATGCAGAATGTCTTTTAAATTTGCAATTTTTTTGTTTTGATTCCGAACCTTTTCATTGAGTTGTTTGATTTTTCGTTGTTGCAGAATACATTTTTCAGTAAGTCTTTGTATTTTTTCCGCCTGCATTTGCTGAAAATAATATGAATATAAACATTGAGCATTTATTTTTCCTGTGAATGATGGTTAAAATGAGCTTTATTTAATGAAAGTGACCATATAAACCTACAATATAACCAGCTATGCCTCGCGGTGATTACTCCTGAAAACAACAGTGAAAATTCCGTCACAACTGTTTCGGAATCCTTACACACATAACATAAGTACACACATCACTTTTATATAGGTACTAGCTGAATCCCACGGTGCTACCCGTGATTTTTCAATTTTCCCGCATTTTCTGGGAGAATAAGTACCTACCTTATGTCCGTCCATAAAATATGATGTATACTATCATCCTGCCAAAATTCGTTAAGATCGGCTTAGCGGTTTAGTTGTGAAAAGCGAACAAACATCCAGACAGAGAGACAGAGTTACTTTCGCTTTTATAATATAAGTAAGGATGTACAATATAATTATATATATTATGAGGGAGCTAGTGTGTTTCCACCCGAAAATCGGGAAATATAGAAAATCACACTTGAAACCGTGGGATTAATAATAACTGAAATTATTGGTTTACTTTTTCTTTCACATACTTTACTGTCTCTGCAATTTGATTGATCAACTGAGGTGTTCTGTACATCTCAGTTACTGTACACAGAATGAATCAATATCATTCGAACTTGTTACCTACAATACGTACATGGTCTTTTAAACTTAAAATTTATTTCTTCTCTCTCTCACAACTTCCAGGGAACTAGTGTCATACCGTCAGGCCTCTTTCCATCGTCACGCACAAGACCACCGGTTCGAGCACAGCTGCGATATTTTGGCGGTGGAAAATGCCCTGCGTATGATGACGTTCAAGTTGGCGTGTCAGCCAATACGACCAGCGCGCTGGTCGTATTAGCCGACTCCAAGCGCTACAGCGCTTCTCGATCAAGAGAGACTATTGTGACCAAGCTGGTCAACTGCAGTACCACACTGACAGCGTTGGGCCTCACAGCGCCTTGCATCTAAGTTGACAGCTAGACGAAATGCGGTACCTACCTCTTCATGTGGTTCCTCAACAATTTCAGAAGATGATGGAGAAACGTTTGTTTCTCGTAGATCGCTCTTTTCACGCAATATGGATGATCTTTGTTTATCTGAAGTCTAAAAATATTTACATGTACAAATATTAACTACTACCAATATTATATTTTTAAGACGAAACAACCTTGCTGCTGCTTCATGTCATATAATTATCTACGGACGGACTCTCATTATAATTAATGTGTGGTCTTAAGATTTCAACGAGTAGGTACCTGTGTGAAATTTCATCACTGTGGATTGTAAGAGGAAGTGGTTCCAATTTGGCTAGCAAGATTTTATGTAAACTACAAGGTAAAGTTGTGTAAAAGATAAGTAATATTATTTATTTTATTTATATTACACGGGAATTACTCCCGTAAGAAAAAAAAAAAGTGTGAATACCACGTGAGTTTCTATAATATAATATTATTTAGTTTTACGAACTCAGAGCAAATTATTTCTATTTGATCTGTGCCCTGATTCTGTCTAAATTAACCTCTAAACCATGGTCTTTATTCATAGAATAGCATCCAAATTTTTAGAGATTAGCTTAACGCGGAGCGTTACGTGCGTGTTTTAGTTGCAAATCTGGGCCATGAGTTAACGAACAGAAATGATGATTATTTTGAACATAGTAAAAAACTATAGTTAATGTGACTGATAACAAAAAATTATAATTTAGAAGTCGTACTTACCATACAAAATATTGTGGGGACAGAGTTATCGTGTAACCTTATTACATCAAGCGTTGTATTAAAACAGCTTTTCTCAAAGTGGAGTGAACAGACAGACCTTTGTGTATGACGGGTATTTATATTTAGGCTACCAATGGCTTTTAGCCATTTTTTCTTCAAAACTTCATTTCTTGGAAATCTAAAAAACAAACAGTATACCTATACATATATTTTATTAAACAAGTAGTCGCGCGCACCACTTTCCACCACCAGTTTTAGTGGTAAAACCTGAGTAAAACCCATTATGTCGTCTATGGTAAAACCACGAAGAGCACTGGGCCCTGATTCATTATCTTCAAACACGCGCGTTACGTTAACCTCTAAAAGTCAGGCTTGATTCCCTAGGAAATAGAGGTAAAAAAAATTGAGGTTAGCTTAACGCGCCGCGTTACGTGCGTGTTAAAGTTACGGAATCAGGGCCCTGGCCTGTACCCTGATGGGTGGAGTGATCAAAATGGCCTCTGTAACGTTTTGTTACTCAAAATACAACAATGCTTTAGAAATCTGTTTTTTTTCCCTCACAGATAATGAGATGCTGGTATGATTGTAGTAGGTAAAACAGAACGTTTGGTTATTAGATGATAGTTAGAAATAAACTGTGAAAAGCAAGATAAGCACAATAAAAAAGAGTATTTACAAAGTTATTTGTTGTCGTTTCCGACGTCATTTATAACTTTACTCGAAACCTTCCTAAGATAGTTCTCAACTTAGTTGTGAACGGTTTTTAACACATTTCCCCTAAAAACATGTAAATATTCGTTGTTAAATCATTACGACAAAAATAATGTAGAATGGCTACCCTGCCCTGGCTGCGAGTTTTGGCGCCATCGTGGAAAAAAAACATGTCGGCTCGTTGGATTATTTTCCTAAACTTGTGTATTTTCGAGTGTTAATGTGTATTAAATGGTGAATTACTATTCATTAAGTGCTCGTAAACGTGCTCGAGTGTGGGCAAGTGATATAACGAGGTGAAACGTGTCTTTTCATGTTTCACGTTTCAAAACTCCATGGGAGCCTCTTGTAAAGTCTCCACCACTTTACATGGGCATGAGTTCGACTTGACCGTGACTTACTTAGCTTGACTCTGACTATGACTTGTTTGACGCTATTAAGACAAAGTAAACTGTTTAATATTACGAGTAAAGGACATTGAATCCACGCTCATGAAGATTTGAGCAAAAAAAAAAAAATGCCCTGCCTGCGAATTAACATAAACCCTGAACTCGCAAAAGTGAAGCGGTTGTGGATCTCAATCTCAATAGCAAAGGGTGTAACAAGCGCTAAGCAATATACAAAAGTTTGAATTTATTTGCGGTAACTTCTAAATAAAACCCACAGTATCGATATTCCATTTTGGTTGGGTGTACCACATCACTACACTAATCAACTAATAATAATCAAGTATGACATTGACAACAAACAAAATGCAGGTAAACAAAATAGGTAATGTCAAATGTAAACTAATTTATAGATAATCATGGTATTTTGGTACTAAACAAAACCAAATAAACAACTAATTGAAGTTAATTTTAAATTTGGCAGGCAAAACAGAAAGATTTAATGTACTTTGTAAGAAAATAGGCTACTAACCTGTGAACAGTTAATTGAGGTAGGTTTTTGTTCTTTCTGGCACCACACTGCACTATACTACATACAGCAGGCATGTTGAATTAATTGATATTTTCGCACTCACAAAATTAAATAACAGAAGACGAATTAATCAGATTTTGGCTTAGAGTTTAAGCAAATCAAATGTACTACAGATTGACGAACCACAACATGGCAGCCGTTTTATTGCCAGTTCGTTTTTGTAGAGAACAACTATACCGCACAGATTTATAGAAGCCTCTTGTCACAGCCTCTTGTAGTCTCCACCACTTTACTAGGGCGTGACTTTGACTTAACCGTGACTTACTTTGCTTGACTTTAGCTGATTTGTTTGACTAAATTTTTTGATAACAATTTGATACTTGACACTGGCAAATGCACAGGAGTGCGACGCCAAAATACGCAACAGGAAAGAATTTAAAAAAAGAGCGCCCCAGCATTTTTAGGTTATTTCTGCGCTAGTAAGATTTCTTGGATTTATTTACGATTTAAGAAACACTCAGTGATGCACACGGATTTGTCAGCGCATTTACACACCGACGAGTGCAATGTTTTGATAAAAAAGTTAATGGACTGCCATTCAGAGGTACTCTCATTGCGTAACAAAAGCAACCAAAATATTTAGTTTGGGGCTAGACTGCTTTAAAATTACATAAGGCTCAGGGTTGTATTAAAAGTTCTTCTGTTGTACGAGCTTATTAATTCATTGCTTGTTTAGTTGACTTTCGCAACTTCCAATAAACTTACCCTTATTTACCTTTACAGCATTCATTCCTTAAGTTTGTTGGCTATTGCAACGACTACGATAGTGATATGAGAAAGTGTCTAAAAGGTGAGCGCCTTAGACGCCAGAAAGCTAACTTAGACGAATCTAGAAGACGCCACGCCGAGATCCGCGCTCGAATAGTCTCACAAGAACAAGTCAATAACTAACTGCATTTAATAATGGAAACGGTGGAGTTTGGCATTTTAGATTCCATACCAGATTATACCGAGTACAAGTCGTACACAGAGAGATATTTCACCAAAAGATATGTAACTAATGTAGATGGAATCAAGAATAATGATATCATGATTATGTTCCATTCAAACAGGATCGCTCTTCTGTGTCTTGCTCCAAGCCATTTCTTCTTCCAGAACAAAGAAGACTATACAATCAATTTCAAAGTTGGTAAACTAGATAGACGGGATAATATTGTCAAAGGGAAAGGGAAAAAAGGAGGACAGTTACTGAATCCTAAATCAATCGTATGCAAGGTTGAGTACAAAGACGGCACCAGCTTTGATGTACCTTGCGGTATGAAAGGAAAGTTGATTGAAGTTAATGAAGAGCTTGTCAAAAGTCCTGAATTGTTGAGAGATATGCCCGATGCAGATGGTTTCATTGCTGTTATCCTGTCTAGTATTGAAATATCCGATACAACAAAAAAAGAGTTGTTGACTCCAGAAGAATATTTGAGTAGTTTAAATGATAACGATGGTAAAAGTGGTGATGTTGCTAAAGAATAAATGATATTTTTTTATTAAGCATATTCTGTTTTGTTATTCATCATCATCATCATCATCAGCCGGAAGACATCCACTGCTGAACATAGGCCTCCCCCTTTAACCTCCACACTGACCGACAGCCTGCATTTTGCATCCACTGGATGCCCGCGACTCACAATGTCAGTTCAGTTCAGTATCTTTATTTCAATTGGGTACAAATACAAGTACACTTTCGAAAGGTCGAAAATTAAACATTAAAAGTACATAGTCTCAACGAAAAAAAGGAATACTTCTACATAATCATTATAAAATCGATTACTTACTAGAATTGGTGTTGTCAAGTTCCCGTGTTGGAAAGCGACCAAACTTCAATTTGGTAGTAAATTAAATGTCAAAATTGTATAGTAATAATATCTATAAAATGTCAAATAAATAATAAACTAAGTAGTTAAAATAATATGTGGGTAAATTTCATTTCATTCTGTACAATATTAATTAATTAAGTCCATGTCAATATTTACATTTCGCCATGCTTTTTTATCTTTTATAAACTCGTCTACCTTATAGTAAGCTTTGTGAGACAAGAGCTTCTTTAACTTAACTTTAAAATTCCTTTCGTTAAGGCATGTCAATGTTTTTGGCAGAATGTTATAAAAATTTATACAATTTACAACAAACGATTTTTGAATTTTTGCAAGTCGAGTCTTTGGTAATAAATATTTATCTTTGCTTCTTGTATTAAGACCATTTGTAGCGTAGTTATGCAAGTGTTTTCTTGCATACAAAATACACTCGTAAATATATTGACATGGCATTGTCAGAATGTAAATAGTTTTGAACAGTTCTCTCAGGGATTCTCTAGATCCAAGCATGTAAATACCTCTAATAGCTCTCTTTTGGAGCACGAAAATATATTGAATATCCGCCGAATTTCCCCAAAGGATAATGCCATAGGTCATAAGGGAATGAAAATAACTGAAATACACTATTCTAGAAGTGTGAACATCGCAACATTCTCTTATTTTTCTGATAGCGTATGCTGCTGAGCATAATTTGCTTGACAATTTCTTTATGTGAGGGGGGGGGGGGGGGCACTGCAATTTGGTGTCTAAGATGAGACCTAAGAATTATGTTTCCTTAGAGAAAGTTAATGCAATGTTATCAATCTTAACCGAATTCAGAATCTATTATTTACTAAAGTAAAGTTTAGGCAATTGGTTTTTTGAGCATTTAGTGCTAGATTATTGGTGCTAGAGACGTCTTTAAGTATTTTGTTGATCTCGTCGGTACTCGTGACTTTCCGGTTAATATTGAATAACAACGACGTGTCATCTGCGAATAGTATAATTTTAGCGTATCTCTGGACAAAAAACGGCAGATCATTAATGTACACTAAAAACAGGAATGGACCCAGTATAGATCCCTGAGGAATTCCCACATTCACAGTCATAGCATCAGACAGTAGGTACACCATCAATATCAACTTGCATAGTCCTTTGAGATAAAAATGATTTTAGCAGTGTGAGAGGCCCACCTCTAACACCGTAGTAATTTAGCTTATCTATAGTAGGATGTTATGGTTTACGCAATCAAAAGCCTTTGACAAATCGCAGAAAATACCTACAACATCTTGACTTCGTCGTCGGTCCATCTAGTGGGAGGCCTCCCTACGCTGCGTCTTCCGGTTCGTGGTCTCCACTCCAGAACCTTTCTTCCCCATCGGTTATCAGTTCTTCGAGCAATGTGGCCTGCCCATTGCCACTTCAACTTGCAAATTTTAACAGCTATGTCGGTGACTCTGGTTCTTTGGCGAATATCCACGTTTCGTATATTATCGCGCAAAGAAACTTCGAGCATAGCTCTCTCCATTGCCCGCTGTGTGACTGAGCTTTTCCAAAAGGCCAACAGTTAAGGACCACGTCTCAGTACCATATGTCATCACTGGCAACACACACTGGTCAAAGACCCTCGTCTTGAGGCACTGTGGTATCTTGGACGAGAAGATGTCACGCAATTTCCCGAACGCTGCCCATCCGAGTTGGATTCTTCGGGCGACCTCTTTGCCTAAGTTGGACTTACCTAACTGAACAATCTGTCCAAGATAGGTGTAATGGTCAACAACTTCGAGAGTATCGTTCCAGAGTTTTGTTATTGCAATCGGCAATTTTTTTCTTAAATAACCTGACAGCTATTCTATGTTTAGGGCTCTATAGAGACTGTACAAAGGACTTTAGACAGTAGGTTCTCACCTTCAAACAAACAAACATAAGGGAGATATGCCTGTAATACAATTATCGTTTGTCTTTTTTTTTCCACTATACCTATAGAAGGCGGCAGGGTCGTATGCTAGATGAGTTCTAGAGGCATCAGGCCTGATTGAGGCCGGAGCTTTCACACCCACCACTCTACCTTACCATATCTCCCTTGTTTGTATGATCTGAGGTCTGCGCAATGGTGGTAGTGTGTGCATCTGTGTGCCAACATTCCCTCATTGCGCCTCTTTAGTAATCAAGATGTTTGCCTGTCACTTCATTATAGGTATTTTCTAGCTGCGTCCCACAGTTCCATTCGTGTAGAATTCCCACGGCAATGGTAAATTTTTCTAGGATAAAAGTATCTTATGTCACTCTCTGGCCCTCTCAAGTATCTCTATGCACAAAATCTTGTTGATCTGTTGCTCTGCTGGTGCGTGAAAGAGGAACAAACCATGGACGTAACAAAACCTAATTACCAAACAAACACTTTGTCAGCTAGCAAACAACACCGCTCAAATCGAAATTTGGCAGTTCTATCATTTTAATTACATTGGGTGCAAACTTTTCACGCGGTTAGATCTACCTGTGAGATTCAGGAATTTCGACCAACCAGCAGCCGTTATTTAAATAATTTTAAAACAGCACAAGTCAATTTTATGAGCAACACTAGTTTTTGTCTCTCTTATAAAGTAGCATCATATTATTAGCGCAGTGTTTGCTAGCTGACGTTATGCATTTCTAGTATTGGTGTGACGTCAGTAAAAAAAATATTACTAGGCATGGTTCTACAGATATTAGATTTTAACTAGCTGCGCCCCGCGGTTTCACCCGTGTAGTGATGAAAAATGGCGATGATGATGAAAAGTAGGTAGCCTATGTCACTCTCTGGCTCTTGAACTATATCCAAGCAAAAAATCAGGTCGATCCGTTGTTCTGTTGCAGCGTGAAAGAGGAACAAACATCCATACATCTATACATCCATACATACAAACTTTCGCGTTTATAATATTAGTAGGATAGGATAATCCAACATTTGGAAACGATGGTAGCCGAACGGTAGCATGTGTGCTTTACAATCTAATGGTACTCTGTTCGATCTTCAGCCTTGCAACAATGACTTATTTATGTGCAGTATTGATGTCTTCGCTAAACAGCAGTCAAGTAAAACATTGTGAGGTAACTGGTATGTCCATGAACCTCAAAAGTTCAAAGACATGACATTCACCAACATGCACTGGGCCAGCATGGTGGATTAGGGCCCAACCTCCTCTCTGAGAGAAGTCCTGTGTCCCAGTAGTGGGAATATGGTAGGCTCAAATGATGATGATAACATTTAATATTAGCATAGTTATTACCAATAACACTTTCAACTATCACAATCACATCCTAATCATGGTAAATATTCCATATTCCATATTTTTTTTTGTGTATGAAAGTGAATGATCCAAACAAGTTTTCTTACCTACAGTTAATGTAATATTGTGTCATTACCTTATCACTGTTTACGATGACCTCTGATCTTTCTTTATGACTGTCTGATAAATCTCCTTATTTAGTGGCACCCGTGGACGAAATAAACATAAATTAGTTCAGTGAAAATGAGTTCTATTACCCTGCATAGACTCACTAATAGACTAAATAATGTGAAACATATACCTGCAATATTAAAGTTTCGGTCGTATAGCGATGATCATAATGCAAAGAAAACATCTCTTTATAGCTTGCATAACAAATATGGCGGCAAAGTGGTCAATTTCGCCGGGTTTCTACTCCCAGTGCAGTATTCTGACTTGAGCGTGTCGGCTTCACACTTGTTCACTCGAAACAGTGCTTCGATCTTCGACGTGTCGCATATGCTGCAGACTAACGTTCGTGGAAAAGACTGCTTTGCATGGTTCGAGTCTATCTGCCCAGTCGACTTGAAAGGTATGGCTAATGGATCCAGCTCTCTAACTGTGTTTTTGAATGATAAAGGAGGTATTATAGACGATTTGATTGTTACGAAGGTGACTGACGAAACACTGTACATAGTCTCCAATGCGGGACGGTTGGAAGTGGATAAGGAGCACATGAAGGAAACTTCTGAAATCTTCAGACAGAAAGGAAAAGATGTGAGCGTTGACTTTTGGGATGTAAGTCAAAGGGCCCTCATTGCCGTTCAAGGCCCTAAAGCGGTATCAGCTCTGCAGTCTTTAACTAATATTGTGTTGGACGATTTGGTGTTTATGACGTCACGAGTGGGGACCGTGGCGGGCGTCGAGTGTCGCGTCACTCGTTGTGGTTACACCGGAGAAGATGGAGTGGAGATATCAATCCCAGCTGACAAAGCGGAAACAGTTACAGAGGCTTTGCTCCAGATGAAAGACGTTAAACTTGCTGGCTTAGGAGCGCGCGATTCGCTACGTTTGGAAGCTGGGCTGTGTCTCTACGGTAATGATATTGATGAGAGTGTGACTCCAATAGAGGCAGCTCTTACGTGGTTGATCGCAAAGCGGCGGCGTACGGATGCTGGCTTCCCTGGTGCGGATATAATCTTGAAGCAAATAAAGGAAGGTGTGACGAAGAGGCGAGTGGGCATAAGAATGGAATCTGGCCCACCTGCTAGGAAAGATGCGGTTCTCAAGAACCCAGTAAACAAAGAGGTGATCGGTAAAGTGACTAGCGGGTGTCCAGCTCCGTCGCTAGGCGGCAACGTTGCTATGGGGTACGTTCCTGAAGCACTGAAGAAAGTCGGCACCCAACTCTTGGTCAATATCAGAGGTAAAGACGTCCCATGCACCATCGCTAAAATGCCTTTCGTACCATCCAAATATTACGTTAAAAAATAAAACTTATAAAAATTAATAGTATTTTATTTAAAATATTTAAATCTAACAGGAAAGAATGGCGACTCAGGTCGCTATTGAGAAAGAATATAATATTAAAGACTAATTAACATAATAATAATTTGTAAATTAACGACTTATTATTATAATTGTCATAGAAGTACAGTGAGATAAAGTTATGTACACACCTGTTAAACACAAATGAAAGGAAACCGGGAAGGAATGTAAATTACATTTGCACTGCATTATGGAAAATGTTAATACTGTTACACTACACTAAAACAGTAACCGGCAAAAATTTGGCACGCGTAAATAGTAACAGTAAATATTTGGAAAGAGAATCCGCTGCAGTGGCGTCTTAAAGGTCATAGCACACATATCAACTCGGAAAGGGATCGTAACCGTATCAACTCGAGCCGTTCAGTATTCTTTGTATTAAACTACCTTGTATTGTATGTATTTAATGTTGCATAACAGTAAAATTATGAAACATGTGCAACAATAAGAATGTACCTATCCACAGTGATTCCTCCAAATATAGTTCTTGGCAAAATAAAATCGTTTTCGTAGCTTCAGTTTTTGACTAAGCAATTTCTAAAAATACTGAAATTAAAGTTCAAAGTCTAACTTTAAAAGTTTTATTTCCAAACCGTTTTAAGCCAGACAGGCCAATAACTGAAGGTATAAAAAATTGCACATGAACGATCTTGGGCTAATACGGCCAAACGGCCAATGTGTGGATGTGGAGAAATATATACTTTACCGTCTCGTTATCCACACGTGCCAAATTTTCTCCGGCACTGTACTCGACTATCACAGGAGTTCCACCTATTGGTGTTATGGAATGATTGTCATAAGTCATCAGTCTGTTTTGACCTTATTATTGTCCTAATCTATGGGGCTTCCGCGATTAATACTTTTCAATTACAAATATACATCACTATAAAGGCTGAATTTTTAACCGTCAGATAAGTTTTAACGGTTACAAATTTTACATGGCATTTTTTGTATAAAAAAATCTGCCAGTACGTCAAAGATCATTGTCCATTATAGACCCTGCAAACAGCAAGATCAGAAACCAATTGAACTGATAGTATTTTTCTGCGCTGGGTCAACACATCCATACAAGTAGACAGTGTCTTTAATTCATCCGCAAAAAATATCAGAATATTAAAAATTCAGCCCGGAATTGTAAAAACATCGATAAAATTGAATTTTTGAGCAATTTTGATTGTCGTAGAAATTTGTACATTACATCACTGGATTATTTAAATTAATTACAATTAAGTACATTATTTAAGGTAAGAAACATAACGTTGCGATGCCGAAATCCACATGTAACATGTTAAAATTGTACAACTTGTGCACTATCGTTATATTTACTGAATCATTCAAATTATGGAGGTTTTAATATTGTGGAGGTACTAAAGTGTGCAATTCAATCATAAACCTTTAGGATAGACACCGCAAGCACGTCAAGTTTTATGAAAACCCAGCGAGTCACATTTTTGTACCAATAAGATCAATTTAGTGGTAGTTTAACTCGATTCACACAGCCAAATGCTTTATGCATGAAGAGTTTTTAGTTTACTTTGGCGCAATTTGACATATTTGTTCAGAATTTAGTCAGTTGTAACGTGGAAAATAAAAATTTACCCATGTTACTACTGGAGTAGTTAGTTTAGTAGTAACACGAACTAAAAAAATACCCGTGTTACTGGTATGTAGTAACACGGGTAACAAAGGGTCTGACATGCTACTGCCAAGACGATGGAGATAGAACTGAATTATGCGGCGTGCTACTTGGAGCATTGATCCAACTTAACATAGGCTACTGACATGCAAAGAAGGTGAACTCGTGGGGTCTATCCTGATAAAGGTCTGTGAATCCGACCAACTTGTCTGTGGAGGTGGCCAAATGAGGGAAATAGAAGTTTTTTCACGATAGCTGTCATTTGTATTTAGAAAACACGATGGTAGTTCCCCCGTTCAACTCTAAACATAAGTTGGTCGCACTATACAGTGTCTATATGTTCGACAACGATTGCGACCTAGGGCCTAACGGTTCCCTCTTAACGCAGGCTCGAAAACCTGAAACAGCACAGTTCGGAAAATCACGCGAACGTGAACATTAACGCGCCGAGATACGGTTTGCGGTCGCGCAACTTTTAGCAATCACCTAAACAGAATCGCTTCAAACAGATAGCTGTAAGGCCCCAGTACTTTTATCATAATTGAATGTAGGAATAATATAATATAATACAGTTTTTTGTAAAACAATTCATCAATGTATGTTAGACCCAGGATAGTCTAGCTATACTCAGTCCAATTTTTATTCAAGATATGACAGTTGCAGTACCATATATAAAAAGTTGAATGAAAACTGTAAATTTTGTTCGCTTTTGGTAAGTTCATGAACGGAAGATTGTAGCTGGTAGCCGATATGCTCTTGTAGTATTCAAATAAATTTTAACCAGCTTTTACAATGTTACGAGCTATAAAACTTGGCGCAAGACAAGTGTAAATAGGTAATTCGCAACGCCACTCTATAAGAGCGCTTGCAGACGATACGTAGTACAAGTAGAAGTTGTAAGTAGCTACTACGTATCGTCTGCAACGTTTTGCTTAGTGGCAGTGGAAGTACTACAAAGCACTACCACTGCCACTTGCAGTAAGCAAAACGTAGCAGACGATGCGTAGTAGCTACTTTCAACTTATACTTGTACTGAGCATCGTCTGCAAGCGCCTCATTTCCCGATGTTGCCGAGCAATACTACTACATAGAACAGTCCACCCGGCAAAGAGATCAAACGGCCGGACTCACCGGAGTCCGCAGGGTGGGTTGGTCATTTGTTGTTCAAGTCTGGACCGTCTTTGAAGTTAGACTGCGCCAAGCGAGCGATGTCGTCACTCAGCTTGCTTAGATGTTCTGACACCTGGAAAAACAAAGCGGTGAAAATTAAACGTCAACAGAAATACAATCATCGAGATTTGTCACAATCTCTAATAGAAAACAAATAAAAATCGTCCGAGCGTCGTTGTACGTACCTAGACATCGATTATATCGTTCGCAATATCACATTTACTCCAATTTAGACGTAATGTCATCGTGGCTCTGGCAAGGTTCAAGGCTGGAGTGAATAGGTTTCTTCTAGATCAACGTGTTCCATCTTCGGCCGCAACGTCGCTTACCACCAGGCGAGTTGGTGGCTAAACGTAGATCTATTCTAGATGGAAAAAATCTTACGTCGGTAGGCTGATGTTCCTTAGAAGAGCCTCCCCGGGTTCGCTCCTCCTGCATCCGACAGTTGACCTGATAGTTGATCTGGTTCTGCAGCTTCACGAATATCTTCCTATATTCATCCTGGATCCGGTTCATTTCGTTGTTCACGTGCGTGTCCTTTTTCGTTATGTAGTCCTGTCCAAATAAAAAGTACTTGTAAAACGGGATCGCAACTTGAGAAACTTTTTCGACTGCCCCGTTGGCCCTGTTGGTAGTGAACCTGCCTTCTGAGCCTTGGGGGCGTGGGTTCGATTCCCACCTAGGACATACATTCATGAGATGAACATTTGTGTTTGTTCTATATCTGAGTGTTAATATCTATTTAAGTATGTATTATATATATTTTTATGTATATCTGGCAGACATAGTACAAGCTTTGCTTAGTTTGGGGTCAGATGACCGTGTTTGTAAAAATGTCCCGAATACTAACATTTTTTTATTTTTAACCAAATTCAAAAAAGGAAAATGTTCTCAATTCAATTTTATTTTTGTTTGTTTGTCAGAACTCCGTCAGTTATAAATATTTTTGGAAAATAATTTTTGAAAGGATATTTGCTTTTCTTTCAGATTGGATAGATATTTTACCAAAATCGAAATATGTCTTCCAAGTAAACGAAATGGCGTATTTACTAATTTTGAAGTCAGTTTTTAAATTGATTGTCCCATGTTACTACTAGAGTAAGTTAGTGGTAACACTGACAAAAAACCCGCGCTACTGAGTTTTGGCGCCAACGCGGAAAAAACATGTCGGCTCGTTGGATTATTTTCCTAAACTTCTGTATTTTCGAGTGTTAATGTGTACTAAATCTTGAATTATTATTCATTAAGTGCTCGTAAACGTGTTCGAGTCTGGGTAAGTCATATAACGAGGTGAAACGTGTCTTTTCGTGTTGTTTTCAAAACTCCATAGGAGCCTCTTGTAAAGTCTCCACCACTTTACAGGGGCATGAGTTCGACTTGACCGTGACTTACTTAGCTTGACTCTGACTGTGACTATGACTTGTTTGACGCTATTAAGACAAAGTAAACTGTTTAATATTACGAGTAAAGGACATTGAATCCACGGTCATGAAAATTTTAACAAAAAAAAAAAACCCGCGCTACTGGTAGTGGTAGTAAGGCTGGTAGTAACACGGGGAATAATAGTGTTCACTGTTATCCCATTAATCAAATGCGTTTATTCAAGTGGCAATGGTAAAAAATCCAAATGCACAAAACTCTTGTTCAGGTAATAATGTTATACATACCTTGTAAGTAAAAATTGTCTTCTTAGCATTCCTGTATTTTTCTTGAACCATTTGATGGTCCATTTGCAATTTCTCATACATCTTCTCTAACTTTGATAAGTTCGCTTGTAGTTCACCCAGTTTCGCCTTCATTGCTTGACATTCCTTGGCACACGAAGATCTTTCGCTTTTCAATACATCTTCTCGGGATCCTAACTTAGAGGCCCTTTCTTTGTACTTCTCAGCCTTTATTTTCCATTCTTGAGCACAATCTTTCGCCTTGTGCCATTCTGCTTGTACCTCGTTATGGTCTTTTATTAGCTCCGATATCTCATTCTCTTTCGATTCCAATATCTGTGTCACTTTCGCACGCTCTGATATAATGAAGTCTTTCAGTGTCTCCACTTCTTGAGCTTTTCTTTCTAATAGTTCTTTTAGCTTTGTGATAGCTTCAATTTGTTCGTTTTCGATTTCTTTAATCTTTCTGGTGCAGTTCATTTCCATAGTTTTCATTTCTAGTGTAAACTTTTCGGCAATTTGGTCCCGTATTGCTTTCTCTTTCATCATTAGAGCAGTCTGGAATGAAAGAAAAGAGTAAGTTATACGATTGACAAAAATTATATGGCCAAGTCAAAATCAGTTGAATATGGCAAATACAGGCAAGTAGAGTCTTCAGTTCCGTGTGGGAACCGACTCTGTGTCAGGGGCGGATCCAGGATTTCATTTTGGGGGGGGGGGGGCATTCTGCCAAGGTTCGAAGGATTCAAATCGAAAAATTGAGTCGAATGTATGGAATTGCTAGGTGTATTGGGGGGGGGGGGGGGGGGGCATGACCCGCATGGCCCCCCCTGGATCCGCCAATGCTCTGTGTGTTATCCCGGGTTTTATGTGCGGCTAAGTCTCCAACAGTACCGGTGTTAGGGTAGGACGCCAGAAAGAAAGGGGCGCCGCAGGCGCATTAAAAAAATCTATTGCCTTTCTTGCCTTTTATCCCTTGGTATTATTGTTATTGCCTTATATCAAATATCTATTTGCCTTTTTTCGGTTTGAATGGCAGATTGGGGGGAGTGTTAGAAATCTTGCCCAGGGCGTTGGTAGTGCTAAAACCGGCACTAATAACCGGTAAATGCCGGTAATACTAACTAACCAGTCTCCAATGTATGTCACAGAGACTTGTGGACATGTGAAAACTATTTTGTGACCTCTAAATTGAAAAGCATCGCGAGTGTACATCCTCGCTTTGCCAAGTTACGTTAGAACTAGGTTTAGAACCTAGAGCTTGCGTGCCGTGAGTGATTTACCGATGATTTGCTCACTTCATATAACCGTGTATCGTGGCCATGTGGAACAAGTTTAATTGGGATACTCGACCTTCAGAAGTCATATTTGTGTAATGAAATAATTGGAGGTTATACCTAGTCACATTTAACCCTGGAGGTCGGGTTTCGTTCCATACACTTACCTTAGGCAATGGGCAGTTTTGGGGCAGGTATATTTTTTTACCTTAGTCGGTGGGCTGTTGTTAGTGCAGGTATTAACATTTTTACCTTAGGTGATGGGCTGTTGTTGGGGCAGGTTTTTTTTTTTTTACCTTTATCGATGGGCTGTTGTTTGGGCAAGTATTAAATTTTTTACCCAATGGGCTGTTGTTTGGGCAGGTTCTTGAATCGTTACCTTAGCAACCATGGCATCATCTGAATCATGCACGACATCGTCGCCGCTGTCCGCCGACTGAGCCGACATGGTTTCCTCTGTATTAGTGCCGATGGACCGTTGTTCATGCAGTTTCTTGAATCGGTCCATAATGTACTGCTGGAAAAACTCTGCTTTGTTCTTCAGCTCCTTCATCAGAGCTTCGTTGCTTTCTTGAGATGCTGCCAGAGAAAAGTTTCATTGCATATCTCAATTATAGGGTTATGTGGAAAGGGTGTAAAACTACAACCAAAAGTAGCTCATTGTACTCTAGATTAGTAAAATTCACATATGGGTCCACCACTAAAATCGCAAAAAAATAAACATATTGGCAGTAGATTCTATATGGGATAATGCTAAGAAAGGATACTGCGAAAGGGCCGAATTAAGGGAAGCAAAAGGGGATTGGAAGTTACATGCATGTACGCGTGCAATAGATTGTTACGGGCAATAACTTGATTTTTTATCGCGGTAGGCCATATAGTAAAAGTTATCCATGATGATGAGTACAATTAGCTCTTTACTGGCTTAGTACTTTTTTTCTATGTAAGCTTGACTATTAATGAGGACTCAGTTATATATGGGTGATATTATATACAGGCGTCTTATACTCATATTCCAGTATTTCGGCCTTGCCACTTACCCAGTTTGACGGTGGACTTGCAGAGTTGTTCTTCTAAATACTTGATATGTTTTGCCTGTTTCTCACACTGCGCACAAGACTCGATTTCTTTCCGCATAGCGTTCTTTTCATCTGTAAACAAATATGTATTCATTTGAAAATTTGTCTTACGCTCAGGAAAAATACGGAAGCGTTATACCTACAGTTTCCCTTTTAGCACTTACACCCCCCTTGGTGGCCTATTTGATTACATTTTGAGCATAGATTTGGAGTTGTGTGCCGCTCGGCTAGGCATGAAGGTATTTATCCAGTTTCCTGTATAAGGTGTTAAAATTACTTTACCATGGAGGTATAGATCCAGTATCATGTATTAGGTGTTAAAAATTACTTTACCATGGAGGTATAGATCCAGTATCATGTATTAGGTGTTTAAAAATTAAGGTTCAAAATTACTTTACCATGAAGGTATTTATTCAGTTTCCTGTATAAGGTGTAAAAAATTACTTTACAATAAAATGTAAAGTGTGGTGACTCCCGCTCCGGCTCGTTCCTGGTGCAAAGGTTGGCCATTGCCATCCAACGCGGTAACGCAGCGAGCGTTTTGGGTACCTTTGCGCCGGGAACGGTTAGTGTTGGGTTATTTGAATAGTTATTAGTTTAGTTATTAGTGAATTCCAAATATTTTGGATTTATTTGACATATCGCACATATAGTTATTACTTCTTTATTAATAAAACCATTGCTTTACAATGAAGGTATTTATTTATCCAGTTTTCTGTATAAGGTGTTAAAAATGACTTTACCATGAAGGTATTTATCCGGTTTCCTGTATAAGGTGTTAAAATTACTTTACCATGAAGGCATTTATCCAGTTTCCTGTACAAGGTGTTAAAAAATAAGGTTAAAAATTACTTTACCGTGAAGGTATTTATCCAGTTTTGTGGTAAATTCTTTCTGCTTGTTCGTAAATTCTCGTTGCAACTCGGATATTCGTTTATTAGCTGTTTCTAGTTCAGTTCTACTGCTGGACAGTTCTGTTGTTAGTTTTTCTACGTGTTGTTTGTGCTTTTCAATCCTCTCGACGTGGTCTTTCTCTTGTGACTTGAACAGTTCGCGTTCTTTTTGTATTTTAGCTTTTATATCTTTTAGTTCTCTTGTTATGGAGTCTCGAGAGCAGCACGCCTGTAAAATACAAATATAAGGTCACCAACTCACTTGATGGTAAGCTTGGTGGTAATCGAGTCCTAAAGGATCGGCAACGTATTTGTGATGCCTCTGGTGTTACAAGTATCCATAGGCGACGGTGACTGCTTACCATCAGCCCGTCTGCTTGTTTGCCACCTATGGCATTAAAAAAAAGCGACGGTGTGGCCGAGGATGGAGCATGTAGGATAATTCAAGGATAATTATCTCTGTCACATCACGATGAGACATCTACTGCAGATTTTAAGTTGAAACTGTGAGTGTGTCCTTAAACAACAGGCTTAGCGAAAAATGTAACTAAATACATTACACATACTGAAAAGATAATTTAAATTGGCTGATAAATTTCTGAGATGGCATTTAAAGTTTTTGGTGGGGATAGAGAGCAGATGGGCTGTCCCTCTCCCGCAAAGCGTGTGTTAGTATAGCATTTGTATGATCTTGTTCTTGACGTCATCACGTGCTATAAGTGCGCTCTCTGTCTAGCATAAAATTAAAATTATTATAATTTATTTATTTTTGTCAGTTCAGTTTGGAGAAGCTCTCGCCGTTTCCCTCAACATCTCGACACCACTTCGTGGTTGATATTCTGAAAACCCGTACGAAGCGCTTTGATTCCACTTTCGTTGTGCGAACTGCTAATCTGAGGAATGCACTGCCTGAATGGGTTCCCTGATAGTTACAATCTGGGTGTTTTCAAATCACGAGTGAATCGGTTTCTTCTAAACAAGTTCAAAACGGCAATCTTCAGCTTCTTCTTTCACGGGCGTTTCATTTATCTTATAAAAAACGTAGATAATTGTAAATGCGTGCATGTCCGATACAACCAGACAGTCCGATAGTAACATTTGTGCGGTAAAAACGAGAATTTATGTTATCGATACCGAGTACCGAAAAAACCAGGAATCGGTTCTGAAACCCGGTTCTTTTTTTACATTAAAAAAAACCGGGAAATCCCGGTATTTTCGGTTCCGGGATTTCCCGGTTCTGAACCCTAATTGAATATTACATCATAGACAAAAAAAAATTGTCATCTAAGTCAAAGGGGATCGCTGTCGTAACCAAGGAGGTTGTTTCAAGGATGTATATAACGCGGGTGACACCGCGGGGCGCAGCTAGTTTGTACTAAATGAAACATCAGTCACTTTATTGCCATACCCAATCAGGGTCATTATGTGGTACCTACTTTAAACATGCTACCTAAGATCTGTCTGTGATTTTCATAATATGCAATAAACTATTGAGTATTGACATAGACAATAGGAATAATAAAACTATCCATGATCCTTGGTATTGAGTACAGTCAACTAGCCTATGATTAGGTACCTGTAGATATAAATTCTTGAGTTCTCCATTTTCCTTGAGCGTGTCTTTCAGCTGGCCGCTGTACCGCTCCAGTTCCCGAAGCAAGTCAGCGTTCGCCTCCTGCACCATCGATGAGCGGCTTCCCTTCTCGTGTTTCAGTTTGTCGTGGTCTAACTCTAGTTCGGTGTATTTCAGCTCCAGCTGTATGAAAAGAGAACATTTTTTAACCGACAAAAGAAGATTATCAATTTGATCGGTATTTTTTTTTGTATGTTTGTTACGCGATTACTAAGCCAATTATGAATTGATTTTGATGATTTTTTTTTAAATGGTTGGTCATACTTCAGAGGTGGACCGATATATATTTTACCGAAATTGATTTAGCGCTTTTTGAAAAAATCAATAAAAATCATAAATATATATACAGAATAGCGGTCTGCCCCAGCTTCGCACGGGTATAGATTATAGCCTATGTCACCCGGGGATAGTGTAGCTTCCCAACAGTGAAAGAATTTTTCAAATCGGTTTAGTAGTTTCGGAGCCTATTCAATGCAAACAAACAAACAAACAAATCTTTCCTCTTTATAATATTAGTATAGATAGTATAGATGACGTTTTGGTTTGTAGTTCCCTTCAGCAAAAGTTTTGATGGGGACTTTAAATCTCAATCAAATATCTCAATAAACAAATTTAATTTAATCTCTGTTTTAACTGTCATTTTATACTTTTTAGTTTAAGTTTGTACATATAATCATGAAGTCAGTTAATTATGTAGTTAAGCATTCTGGACGTATTCAGACTCAAGTTAAGGCGCGGTACAATCGTGAAATTAACCAAAAGAAGTGTTTTTAAACGCTTAGTGCGATGTGACGAAATTGATTAATAAGATTTAAAAAAAAACTACATGTAGAAAAAACACCTGTTAATAATCTTAACCGAAACACATTTCGATAACTTATCAGGATTCTTAAAAAAAATTATTACAAATTGTGCAACAAAAATCGCTTTTAAATTGAAGTACTCTGAATTTTCAGCGACAACAACATAATTTTTTGTACTAATTGTATAGCCAGACTAGTGTTTTAAAACTTTAACCAGTTAATTGATAAAATAAATTTTTATATTTCGATATATCAAATAAAAACCCTCAAAATAACATAAACACAAGCACAAAGTCATCATCATCATCAAATATGATGATATACGATATTCGACTTTAAACAAAGCCGCTTTAGATAGGAAATAGATAATGGCGTGAGCGGGTAAAAGACGAATTTGAAATCGTGATCAGTCCGCGCCTTAAGGCGAGGTTTTCCACTTTTAAGCAACGCTTGTTACTATAGATGACCATAAGGCTTAATATGTTGTATTAAAGTAGCATTTAGTAACAATATCCTATGCCATAATACTCACATTTTTAAGTTCAGCCCTGACATCCTCCATTTCATTTCTAAGGTCTTCGTTTTGCAGTTTGTAGCTATCCAATAGGTCGCTGTCCGAATTGGACCCAAGTAGGTCCAGTTTGTTCTGTAATACTGCTAGGCGGGAGTTCAGTTGCATCTCTATGCCTTTTTGTTCTTCCACTTTTGTCCGTAGATCTGATTCTTGTTTGCGATGTAGTTCTATTTTCTTGTCACTGAAATAATGAAGATAAGTTGAGAACATTTATCATCATCAACAAGAACAGTAGGCAGAGAACATATTTCAAAAGCTAATGCCATAATTTTTGTTGATTAAAATATTGTAAAGTGCAGATGAGAAAGCTGCGGCTGGGGTAAACGCTCTTAAGGTGGTACGATTCACCTATGGCGCGAAATTCAAGTTTTAAACAGTTTTTTGGTCCTAGTATCCAGGCCAGGTAATTATTTTTAAATAACACAGTGTTTTCGCAAAATGTTGGCTGTTCTTTACATTATAATGTACAATTATTTTACAGTAACGCACCATATTTCTTACATTTGTGAATAAACCGTTTGAAACAGCAAAAATAAGTTTATTCACAAATGTAAGTAATAATGTGCATTAGAGATAAATAGCTTTACATGATTTTGTAAAGAATAATAATCAATTTGCGCAAACATTATGGTTGTTTACAATAATTACCCGGCCTCGCTACAAGGACAAGAAAACTGTTTGAAATTTAAATTTCCCGCCATTTGTGAAACGAACCACCTTAAGGTGAAAAAGATAGAGAATTAAACAGTAAGCAATAAGAATGGCAGTGTATTTCTGTTTGACTATTTTATGAGTATGTTTATGTGTGTTATTTGTTCCAGAATTACTTCTGACCGTTTATTTATTTCCTCCTGTAGCGAAGACATCTTTTGTATCTGTATTTTATATCGACTCAGGACCTCTTTCAATGTTGATAGTTTACCGGGCGATGGAGGTTCACCTATAAATAAAAATAATACACAAATTATGATAACAATTTTATTGGTATTACGATTTTCAGTCACAGTCCTCTGCTAGCGTTTTCACATCCCTGTACGACGTCACATTCGCTTTCTCTTTATTTTTAGCTTCCTTTTTTTTTGTAGGTAGTCTTGCGCTTGGCCACCATCTCGCTTGATGTTAAGCGACGATGAATTTCGGTAGAAGAAACCGATTCACTCTCGACTTGAAGACACTCAGATTGTAACCGACGGGGAATACCCATTCAGGCAGCGAATTCCACAGACTAGCAGTTCGCACAATAAATGTGGAATCAAAACACTTCCTATTTTGAACTTATATTATTTAAGAACAAAAGCTAATAACATTTAAGGACACTCTTATGTCAGGCCCAGCCGCTTAGTCTACACGACAAACTATCATGGAGTCATGGACAGCTGACTTGTAAATCGATTACGAACGCTGTCAAATTTAAATCGCATTTGGATAAATAAATAACACGGGCATTCTAATACCCGCCATATTCTGAAAATCAGATGGTTATCCAGACAAGCTCAAAGTGGGGGAAGGCTAGGTTGCACTGTTTGGATGCTTACGAAAGACCATTTAGATAGTGAAGTACCCCCATTCTAAATGATCTTTCGTAGGTGGCTTTAGTAGGACTTTCGCTATTGGAGGCACTTGAATGTCTAAATGATCATCGTATGTCAATGTATGTGTATGTGTGGAAGGAGCCCAATACGTTGGACAGGTCAAATCCACACCACTTTTAACATCACCGTTGCCGAAGCGGTTCATGCTGCTGAAAGCCGGAACAGGTGGCGGAACATCATACGAAAGGATTGGGGAATCGACGCAAGGAGGGAAGGGGATGTCAAGGAGGGAGGGGGATCTCGGAGGGAGGGGGATGTCTGTGTACCATATCTAGATAGAAGCTAGAGCACTTACAACAGGACAGTCATTGTATTCTACAGGGTTAATGGTAATAAGAGAGATAAAGTAAGATAGTAAGAACGGGGAACGTCTCCTCACCAATGTATGCGTTGTCGGGCATAGTTTCCATGAGTATCTGGTGCAGTGTGGTGCGCCATTGCTCGTACTCCTTCTGGCTGCTTGCTAGTTTGTTCCGGTACAGGACCAGCTCGTGTGCGGTCACTTCTAGCTTTGACTGGAAATAACAATTAGGTAGGGATTTATATGTATTCTTCTTAAGACACAGGTAGACTAGCCGTTTCACGTTTTAAACAATAATTTTCTAGTTTTTACGCCTTTCCCACGATTACAACATTGTCTACAATCACATTAATCATACTATCACACTAATATTATAAATGCAAAAGTTTGTGTGTGTGTATGTATGTATGTTTGTTATTCTTTCACGCTGAAATGGCTGGACGGATTAGGATGAAATTTTGAATATAGATAGCTTATATCATGGATTAACACATAGGCTACTTTTCATCATTATTATCATCACCATTTTTCATCACTACGCGGAGCGCAAATAGTATAGTTATATGATTATTAATGGGATATTTACCGTGATAGAAGCCGACGGGAAGTCGTTCACTTTCCGTAAACATGGTGCATGTAACTGCGCCGAAATATCGGAAGCTCTATCCACAACACTATCACGGTTAATATGCCGTTAATAATCATAATAACTGTAGTGAACAACCATGATAGTTTAAACCATTGTTTACAATGTTGCCTTAATTCAGGTGAGCTGCGGTCCAACGCATAACCTGTGCACATGCTCCAACTCGTTGGTTAGCATGTTATAATCCTAGGAACGTGTAATTCCTTTAGCCTCACACTTTCTCCGCTCACTAGCCTGCTCAGCGCTTTCTCTGACCTATTAGGTAGCATGTCATCTCGTCAGCATGGTATATAACTAGCATAGTGTTTATGTAACTCACCCCAAGTTCCTTCACCTGTTCCTTAGCCGCGTTTCTCTCCGCTGCCAACTGCGCGGCGCGTTCTTTCAGTCTCGCACTCTCTCCGCTCGCTAGCCTGCTCTGCGCTTGCTCCAATTCATTCGCAAGCCTGTTGATGGTAGCCCCTTTCTCTATAATTATCTCTTCTTTTTCCTTTTCTCGTTCTTTGCATCGCCTTTCTAGGTTCTTTATTTCGTTGTCCTGTAGTAATGTAGAAATGATAGAGACAAACAGAATGACCATAAATCTTAGGCCGTGTATAGTATGTAATAAGCGAATTAGCAAATGCGTCTCGTTTCATTTTAATTGAAATGAAAGAGACGTAGCTCGGTCGTTCGGTAGTTTTGGTTTGTACAAAGCTTAATGTGATTGTTTCGTTTTCTTTAGGAATTGTTTCTTGTACTATGGGTCCCTAAAATAAAGAAGTAATAAGTACTCACTTTGTCGTCGAGCCTACTTTTGGCTTTCATCAAATCATTTTGCATTCTGTCCATTTCATCTCTATGCCTGAAAATAAGGTAACTTTTGTAAGAAAATATTTACAATATATTGCAATTGCAATTTTCTGTGTAATTAAACGTAGCCCTTATATAATTATGTCGCAGTCGTATCGTGGAATTGGCTAAAGCAGAAGAGGCTGGTCTGGTCATGTACAAAAATGCCCAAGTAATTCTGGCATGGCCATATTGTTGAACTGTTCTCGATTTGAGCATTTTATTGATTGGACCTAGACATATCATAATGTGGCAAATAGACAACAGACATTTCATGAAATTGTGTTATTTTATAATATGGCCATCGAGATAAAATTCCTTTAGTCACAATCTTTCAGTGAAAACAGTCAAAAAACGTCTGAGCAATATTGTACATACACAATGTGTATATATATATATATATATAAATTATATACTTCACAATGCCACATTTACTCCAATTTAGACGTTATGTCGCTTGCATAGTGTTCAATGTTAGTTGTCCGCTATGTCATCGTAGCTCTGACATCGCGCGGCGTTGTAGTTGGAGCGAGGTTACCTTGTAACTAACCAAAAATTCTGCGCGATTCGTAGCGTGCGCCGAGTTTTGGTTCGGACATTTTTTTTGGAACGATTGTGACTCTATTTCAAATTCAAATTCAAATTCAAATTCAGTTTATTTACACATAAAATATTACATTACAGTTGAAAAAACCATGGCGTAATACTCTATTTACTTACTACATAATATTATTCTAATTAGACTAACAACTATGAAAATAAATAAATAATAATGTAACATAAAAAGTGAGATCAATATTAAAAACTACAACAAAAATATTTTCACATAAAAACAATAGCACACTTAAAAATAATAGTAAAAGATAATTATCAACAATGGTAAAAATTAAACTAAAAATAATGACATTATGTAATACATTGACAATACTGGTTGCACTTCCTAACCAGTATCGTCCATCTATCCGCAAACATATCTGTGTCGGGAAATACTAAGAGAAGCTTGTTGAGGTGTCGTTGTGCACGGAACACCGGAGAGTGCTGGCGCGCCACAGTGCGCGCCGGACTCGGCGCAAACAGTGGGACTCGCCCGGTACGGAAACGCACGCGATGCTCCGGTACACTCAGACGACTCGCTTCACCTAACAATTCGGGGCAGTATACTCTCCCATGCAGTATTTGCAACACCGTTAATAACTGACTATGCAATCTGCGAGTTTCAAGAGAGTAGAACCCAAGAGAACCCAATAAAAATTTTGTGGGATATAAAAATGGATAATATCCATATATTTTCTTATATAAAAAACGTAAGAAACGTTTTTGGACTTTTTCCAGCATCAAAGTGTAACTTTTCTCATGAGGGTTCCATATGCATGCACTCGCCTCAATTTTTGACCTTATTAAGGCAGTGTAAAGCAACTTCATAGCCTTAACATTTGTGAAGTCTTTGCAGTTGCGCGTCACAAATCCCAACCTTTTAAAACAATCTGCCGCAAGTGCACGCATATGGTCGTGAAAGGTAAGTTTTGGATCAAACAGGACACCCAGATCTTTAACTCTCTGATTTCGCGAGATTTGTTGTTCATTTATACTGTAGTGCGCTATTATAGTATTTGTGGATTTGGTGAAGCTCATCACGGAACACTTTGAGACATTTATGTTGAGTTTATTTTGTTCACTCCATGATAGTATAGTGTCCAAGTCTTTTTGGAGATTTATACAGTCATGGACAGATTTTATGGGTATATAGAGCTTTACATCATCGGCGTAAATTAAGCACTTGGAATGCAGTAGTGATTTCGGCAGGTCGTTAATCATAAACGTGAAAAGAAGTGGCCCAAGGGATGAACCTTGGCTGATACCTGACGGCGTATAATATGGTGGCGAATCATGGCATCCAAGGCGCACAAATTGTTGACGGTCTTTCAGGTAGTTTGCAAAAAATGAAAGAAGCCGAGGAGCAAATCCAGCTGTACTTAGCTTTTGGAGCAGGATATTATTGTCTATTTGGTCAAAAGCTTTTTGAAAGTCAAGATATATGACGTCTACTTGATTATTCTTATCCATGTTCTTAGAGACAAAGTCTACCAATGTAAGTAGGTTGGTGTTTACAGATCTACCTTTTCTGAACGCGTGCTGAGCGTCGCTAAGCTGTGATTCTACTTGTTTGTAAATTTTATTATGTAGTATGCTTTCGAATAGTTTTGCGAATGCTGATAAAATAGCTATGGGCCGATAATTTTCCACGAATGCTTTGTTGTATCTCCATGGATATGGCCAGTTCTATGATCAAGTTATGATAATATGTATTAAATTACCTGTCTTGCTGTTCTCGAAACAAGGCATCAGTATCATGAGTATGCGCCACCTTCAAAATACAAAATAATGAGTGTTAAATGATTCAACAAAATCTGTGAAGCCGTTTGAAGATTTTCAGCTCTTTTATCGGGAGTAAAAATAAACAGTTTATGCATGTTTGGTAATTTATACTTGGTCCTTCAAATTTTTTGTTATCTTTGGCTTAGCACCAGTGCCTGTTGATTTAGGAATATCGATAATTTTGTTTGTGCACTTTATTTTTTATAATTATACTGTGTACAACCATTATCCGATAGCGTGTTTGCAGCTTTAACAATGAAAAGAAAACAATTCAGATAACTAGTTGAGGTGCGAGGCGATTAGGTACTGAACGCTGATTGGTCCACCCAAGATGACGACCTTGGTTCTTGCACTTCTTTCGTGTCATTGGTGGGAGACAGCACATTAGCGGAATTGCACTAATGTGCTGTTTGAAAATGTTCGTCTTAAAAATACAGCGTGAGAAGTCATTAGTTTTGGTAGAATACCTGCATTGTGTGAAGCCTCTGCTGCACATCTTGCAGGCTGATGCTAGCTGAACGGAGCTCCATTTTCATCTGTTCTTTCTCTTGGTCACTCTCAACGAGCTTCTCTGTCAATTTTTGTACTTGCTGCTCAAGTTCCATCAGTTTGTGCTTGCTTGACGCTGCAACCACATTTAAAACCTATTTACTTATTTTATTCTTTCTTCTGTAATTTTGGCGTCGCACTTCTTGTGCATTTGCCAGTGTCAAGGTTTAAAATATTGTCATACATATCATCAAACAAGTAAGATTCAAGCAAAGTGGCACGGTCAAGTACACGTCATGCCATAGTAAAGTAGTGGAGACTTTACTATACTTATGTGGTGTTTTGGAAACATCACGAAAGTACATGTTTCACCTCATTCTATCACTTGCCTACTCTCGAGTATGTTCACGAACACTTAGTAAGCAATAATCCACCATTACAAAATTAAATCAATATAATTCCGTTCCATGCACGGTTGCCTGGAAGAGATCGCTTTAAGCAATAAGGCCTGTTAAAAGGCTAGATAATATTTTAATTTTAATGTTTATGTTATTCTTGTTTTGTGGTTTTTTAATAGAGTTAATGCATTGTATTGTATTGCACATTAACACTCAAAATAACACAAGTTCAGGGAAATTATACAATGAGGCGACATGTTTATTCCACGTAGGCGCTTCACTTACATTTTAAGATAAGTTTTTTGTAAATTGTAAATTTGGCTTAAGTATCCGTGAAATAAAGAATATTTATTGAATGGCAGTGGGTTATCCAGGGCTGATGATGAATGTACCAAGTAAATGATGAGCCTCCTGCAGCGAGAGCTCTGCCTTGTCGCGGTCTGCGAGCGCGGCGGCGAGACGCGCTCGTAGTCCTTCGATCTCAGAGTCCAGCTTCTCCATCTGGCCCGCGAGCTGCTGGCATTCCTTCACTCGCATCTGGAAGACAAGTTTCAATAGTCAACCGGTGTTTTTGATTAATAAGAAAAATATAGTATTATGAAGAAATTATTTAGATTAATTAATTAGATTTATTTAGATTAGGCTTATAAAGTTCTGAGATACAAACAAGCGTTTTAAAGTTTTTAGTTGGAAAACAATGAACAGAAACAGAATATATTTTATTTAAATTCATCATCATCACCAGCCTTTTTTTAAATAGTACACGGGAATTACTCCCAAAATTTGACTAGATGAAAATCTCCCGAGGTTTGATCACATCTAACTTTTTTCATAAATAGAGGTTCGTCACTGTATTGTTATTTCAAAATTATTATTACCTCATACATAACTTTCAGCTGCTCATTGTTCATGTATTCTTGCCTGGCATCATAGTTGTTTATTCCATTCGAATGACCTAAAAATAAATCAATGAGTTTTAAAACACAAGTGAGGCTTTAAACACATATCGCCAGGTTGAGTCGACAGGTTTGGTATGTAGACTTGCGTTTGACCTCCAACTCGCCTGATGTTAAGCGATGATGCGGTCTATGATGGAGGACACTTGCCTGTAAGAAACTGATTACTTGTGATTTGAAGATTGAAGACACCCAGATTGTAACTATCAGGAAACATCCATTCAGGTAGCGCATTCCACAGACTAGCAGTTCGCACAGTAAAAGTGGAAACAAAGTGCTTCGTACGGGTTTTCGGAATATCAACCATAAAGCTGTGTCGGTTTTTCGTGCCGGCTATGGCAGTCTAACAGAAAAATGGGCAGGAGGGAATTAGAGCATGCAGATCTGATTGCACACTCTCCGTTATATAGAATCACGCCTGCTGACAGTGTTTCCACTTTATGATTTTTTTACTGGCAGGTGCCTTTATTAACTAAACAAAATACAAACTAACACTACAAAATCAGTTAGACTGCCTACAGACCATTGAAGATGTAAAGACAATATATGTAAATGCTCAAGTCTACTGAGCAGTTGGCAGTGTGCCTAGCATGCTAGCGGCATTACCACGCTGAATAGCAATGCTTATGCGTTGGGCCAGAAACACGTCAGCATTTTGAACATGCATCACATTAACCCGGCGCTCTGAAAGATTTGAAAATGGAGTGAGTTGGAGGTCCCCAAAAGCCTAATGTCTCGACCACAAATGGGTGACAAAAATTTAGCTACTCATTTAAACACAGGCAAAAATTTAGAGGTTAGCATATTTGCACCACTGTGTCGAACTGCCTGTTTCACAAAAAAAAACAAATCATTTTTTTCTTGCATACAAAATCACACAAATGATCTCGCAAGATTTGCAAGTACATGTACATATGTATTTATATTCTATACCTCTAAAGTCCTGTTGAAAGTAATGATTCTGTCCATCGCCAGCTCCATATGGACTGAACTGTAGTTTAACGGGTTCCTCCTGGAGCCGCACATGTGGTAGATGGTTCTTGGGTGTCTCGCAGTAAGGCTTGGGGGATTCTGACACTTGTTCCTTGAGATGGTTCAAGGATTCTATATAGGTTGGAGGTAGTCCTGTTCTGGGTTGTGAACCTGCAAACATAATAATATTATTTATATTAATATTAGAACTGATGTGATTAAGCTACAGGTAAAATAAAAAAACCCACTAAAGATTCGGAAATGAGTTCATTTAAATTCGTATTATTTATGTGAAAAGCATTTTGTAGTTACCATTACTTTGAGCTGGATCCAGGGTGAAGTTACCGCTACTATTGACAGAGCTGGCTTCATCATCATCCAACAGATCATCAAATGCGTTTGCCAGTTTGTGTTTCAACTGTAAAATTTAACATTCATAGACATGTATCCTACGTCAAATTGTGGTGAATATTTTTAGTTGCAGCCTATTAGCTTTAAAAGCTAAGCTTGTTAGTAAAATGTAATTAGAGCAAATTTAGAGCAGCATCACGACTAAGGTCACGGTGGTCACTCGTGGAGACCACGAACCGGAAGGCGCAGCGTAGGTAGGCCTCCCACTAGATGGACCGACGACATAGTAAGAGTCACTGGCATCCAGTGGATGCAAAAGGCAGGCTGTCGTTCAGTGTGGAGGTTAAAGGGGGAGGCCTATGTTCAGCAGTGGACGTCTTCTGGCTGATGATGATGATCACGACTAAGTAGACTAGGGAATACTTATAGTAGTTAAAACCAATAAAATTGGATGTTTTACAAGGTTAGGTACCTCTTCGTTCCTCCTTTTCTGGTCTTCCAGTTCCTCCTGCTCCTCAAGTCTGTCCTGAGCGCTATTGTTAATGTGGATGCTGGCAGCTCCTTGAAATAAACTCATCCCAGGCCCTTCCATTACAGATATTTTGTTTTGCTACTCAGAGCAAATATATTTCTATTTGCTCGAGTGCTTCTAAAAATGCACTGTTCTATAAAGATGTTATATATTCAGACAGACAACGACAGAATGCTTAATTCTTGATAAACTTTGGAGCGTATTCATTTGAAACAAATAAATGTAAACAATAAGAATTTTATAAAACGTGAACTACAACCAACACAACACAATACTTTTTTTTTTACGACTATGGACACAGAGTCCTTCAGTCGTAATATTAACCAAGTTTACATAGTATCTAAGTCAAACAAATCTTAGTCACAGTCAGAGTCAAGCAATTTATATGAGCGTTGGTGTCGATTCTGTTCTTCTTGTTTCGAGTCGATGTTCCGCAAAATACGATTCTGTTGATGAGGTAAAACACGTCTTTTTTAGTGGTTTCCAAAACTCTATAGAAGCCTCTTGTAAAGCCTTCACCACTTACTGGGGCATGAGTTTAACTTGACCGTGACTTTATTTTCTTGGCTATGACTTGTTTGACACTACAATATAATACAATGTAAACTTGTTTGATATTGCGACTGAAGGACTTTGTATTCATTGTCATGAGAAAATATTGACAAACAAAAAAAAATATATATAAAAAAAATAGTTCCGGCTCAGCCAGCTCATATTCTCTTTGTGTTTTGGAACGCAGCCGGTTTAAATTCCGTCTTTTATTTTCTCTCTTCAGCCATACTTGTTGCTGGCAAAAATGTTATCTTAACTTTTGCCATTAAAAAAAAAAAAAAAGTTCCCGGTTCCCGTGCTACTAATATTTTATTTTAATTTGACTTAATATAAGTTAGTACTATGGCTTTCAAAGCTGTTACCCACGTTCTTTTTGATATGGATGGTCTAATTTTAAGTAAGTATCACTTGTTTCCTAAAAGTACCTAGGTACTTCATATAAACCTATTCTCAATTTCATATTCTTCCTAGTTTTTACCTTACTGAAACTAAAACACTGTTGTATCCTCTCAATTCGAACTAAAAAAAATAATATAATAATATCCATAACTGTTTAACGGTACGCCGTCCTCGCATACGAAAAATGATGAATTTTTTGTTGTCTAAGTACATAACCAAAAAATTGTCTAAACATCATCGATAAACACTTTTTACCCACCGTTCGTCATCTAACAATAGAATACACGTACAGGCGGTGACCATTATAATTCCAATTATTTCATAGATACTGAGGATTTATACACTGAAGCGTTTCAAAATATAGTGTCACGATATGGGAAAGAATACAAATATGAGCTTAAACTTAAGTTAATGGGCCGTCAGGCTACAGAGACTGCCGCGATCCTAATAGATGCCCTAGAGTTGCCAATGACAGTTGAAGACTTCTTAACGGAGTCCAAGAAACAGTATGAAGTGTTATTTCCTGATACCAAAGTTCTACCGGGTGAGTAAATGTTTTCCTATATTGTGTATTAAGAAGGTACGATTTTGGATTAATATCTAATGTGTGAAAAGTTTGTTGCTGTATTGCCACTTTAAACAAGCAGTAGATAAACCTACTGACATTTTTACTCTTACTGTCAGAGTAATAGCCCATTACAGCCCGGGCCCGTATTGATAGCCCGTTGGTCTAGTTGGTAGTGAACCTGCCTTCTGAGCTTGGGGGCATGGGTTTGATTCCCACCTAGGACAAACATTTATGTGATAAACATTTGTGTTTGTTCTTTATCTAGTTGTTAATATCTATTTAAATATGTATTTAAAACTATATATGTATGTATATCAGTCTGTGGCAGCCATATCACAAGCTTTGCTTAGTTGGGGTCAGATAACCATGTGTGCAAAAATGTCCCGAATATTTATTTATTTTATTTTTATATAATAAGAATTTTTCAAATCGGTTTAGTAGTTTCGGGGCCGATTCAATGCAAACAAGCAAACAATCAAATCTGTCCTCTTTATAATATTAGTATAGAAAAATTGTGAAATAAAAATGCATATTTTATCACAATATTTTTTTAAATGGCTAACGGCTTGCAACTGCTTCTTACATATTATTATCGTTTCTTTAATGTTATTTAAAGAGAAACAAAACAAATTCATATTTGTGGTCATAGTAAAAACTTGTTCATATTGATAAGTATAGAGACCTCCTTTCCGCTAAACTTTGTAGTTTTTTTTAAACCTACTTGGCATACTCTATTTTAAGACACATTATTTATATTGGAAATTATTGTTGATCCATAAAACATTGACTTTCAGGAGCGAAGAGGCTTATAGAACACTTACACAACAGCAAAATTCCTATAGCCTTGGCCACAAGTTCAACTGAAATGGCCTACGAGTTAAAGACTAAGAAGCACCACCAGGAGCTGTTCTCATTGTTTTCCGTTAAAGTCTTTGGATCATCTGACCCTGAAGTGAAGAAAGGGAAGCCGTCACCCGATGTATTTCTTGTAGCTGCTGATAGATTTCCTGATAAACCTTTACCAGAAAAGGTAAAAACACCATTAAGATTTATCTGATGCAGTGGCGTAGCTAACGGAGGGCTAGGTGGTGCAGTGCACCGGGGCCCTCAAGCTCAGGGGCCCCTCGGGTCCTGACCAGTAAACATCAAACTGAACTTGCGAAAATTTCTCCCCCCTTCAGAATATAAATATAACAGGTTGCATCATGACTTTAATCATGGTAATTTATACACATATACATGTGTTCTAATAAGTAGCTTTGCAACTATAGTATTCATATAGGTAGGTAATTATATTAATATTTTTACTTGATAAAACCGTTAGCAGTTTAGAAAATATTGGGGCCCTACCCAATATTTTTGCACCAGGGCCTTTACTTACCTAGCTACGCCACTGATCTGATGTGTAGGAATAGTTAACTTATTTTGAAACTAGCTGCGCCCCACGGTTTCAACTGCGTGGACATTCCCTCTGGAACCATAAATTTTCCTGGGATAAAAAGTTTCTTGTCACTTAAGTTTTTTATGTGACAGCCTTTTTTATAGTTATTTTCTAATTTTCGGTAAATTTTGCGGGATAAAAACTATTTTGTTCTAGAAATTGTGTTGTCTTTCGTTACATCTCTGTCGTTATACTGGTTTATAAATAGGCTACTATTTATCTCGAAAAAAAAAAAACAGATCCTGTAGGTTTCCTGCTAGCTGCTATATTAGCCTCATTTGACTTGCAGTGCCTAGTGTTTGAGGATGCTGTGAACGGAGTGTTAGCGGCGAGAGCAGCCGGCATGCAAGTTGTAATGGTGCCGGACACCAGGATGCCCAAATCCCTCACCACAGAAGCTACTCAAGTGTTGAGCAGCTTGCAGGAATTCAAACCTGAGCTGTTTGGTTTACCGCCTTTTGAAGAGTAATTTATTTGGTTATGAAATAGCATAAATAGATATATTTAGCATGGCTGATGTACTAAGTTATCATGTGTGTACTTAAGGGTAGGCATAATAGGGTGTTTGACTGTATTAGAAATATGGTTCGTGCTGATGCAATCCTAGAAGATAATTAAAAAGAATATATTTAAAAAATATTTAATTACTAAAACTTCATATTCACTTTGCGGGAAAAGGGAAGAGCACCACTTCCTTTTTTATTGTCTAGAGAAAATCTTAAATGGATAGCACCGTCTCCGGGGCGGGCAGGGTGGTTATGTGGGACTCGCCGCAAAAAGGTCGGCCTCATTAAAAACCCTGAAGTGTTCCACTTCGGTGCTGAGTGTCGTGGCCACTGGCACGCTTTCGCACTCCACCGCGACCTCGACAGCGGTACTCCGGGCTCCACCTAGAGGAGCTAGGTTCCTCCGCAGTGCCCACACGATGACGATGTGTTGGAACACCAGACATCACATCGTACATCCTCCACCTGTGGGACCAGGCCGGCAGTTAGGCGCCAGACAGCCCCGTGTCTGAACGCCCTTGATACCTGTGCAACGCGCCTGCCACTTCGGTCGCAGAGTATATGGAGAGCGGCGTAACGCGGGTCTTCCCCTGTGACCCCACCGCAGTCCGACATCAAACGGTGGCGACTCCGTCGAAGCCGCGGAAGGTAGGGAAAGGGGCACTCGAAACACCAGCAGTCCTTTTCCGTCACGGCTTCCTACCTTCGACTGCAGTGTCTTCCATACGACACCGCAGTCCATCTCAGCCCGAGCCAATCAGGGTTGGGTATCAATGATGACATATTATGGTACTGAGACGTGGATCTTAACTGATAGTCTTTTGGAAAAACAGAGTCACACAGCGGGCAATGGAGAGAGCTATGCTCGGAGTTTCTTTGCGCGATAGAATCCGGAACGTGGATATTCGCCAAAGAACCAGTCACCGACATAGTTATTAAAATTTGCAAGTTGAAGTGGCAATGGGCCGGCCACATCGCTCGAAGAACCGATAACCGATGGGGAAGAAAGGTTCTTGAGTGGAGACCACGAACCGGAAGACCCAACGTAGGTAGGCCTCCCACTAGATGGACCGACGACATTGTGAGAGTCGCGGGCATCCAGTGGATGCAAAAGGCAGGCCTATGTTCAGCAGTGGACGTCTTCTGGCTGATGATGACGAAGTATAGTGAATCAGCCGTATCGCGTAACAAGCGCTCGTCGTAAACTATAGTCACCCACACAACACGCACGATCGCTGCGTATCGCGCACGTCAGCGATCAATAGTGCGGCCTATTCATCGCGCTCGAGGAATGGGTGATGCGGTAGTTTGTATCGGATGTATTTATCGATAAAAGTAAAAATTTTACTGCGCGTATTACACAAGTTTTTGTTTAAGGGGTTTTCATTGCTAGGATTTTTCTGTTGATAAAATTTTTCGGGTATATTATAAATGTGCAGGTCGATTTTCGGTATGCCAATTTTGCGGTGTAGTTTATGAAGGTTGGTACTGAACAGAGTACTTTAGGCTTTATTTTGGATTACCTGTATTAGCCGACTTAAATAATTTCTTCAGTATACAATACCAATAATACATTAAAATACATATTTCTTCGCTATTTTATCCCATCAAATAACTGCTCGATAGCCTACGGTCGCTTTACGCCGCGACCCCGCCTTGACTCACGTGATGCAACATGATGTTGATGTGATAATGAAAGTGTCATCGTAATTACTAGCTTATAAATAAGTCGCGCGTGCATAATTACCTACTTATCGCTCTGTTTTTGTCACAAATGACGTAAGTAACTGTAAATTAGACTAATTAGTTTAATTATTTGTCTTGAACTATGTTTAGTTCTGATCTTCTAGCATTTAACCACGGGAGATGCCAACGCGATAATCTGCTACCATATTCTCTGACACTGCGGGGGGAGAGGAAAACGCGAACACAGGTAAACGCGCGCGAATCATAGTACTAAGGGATATCTCCCTTGTTTGTCTGATCTGAGGTCTAGAACTAACCGGGATTGAAGAAAACTAGTTCGTTGGATACGTTAGTACCTTGTAGTGGTAGGGAATTTTCTTCATTACAAGTTTCTTTTTTTATCATGTAGAAGAAACCCGCGAGGTGGTCCCACAAAAAATTCAATAATAAGGGTTCAGTCGTTTTTTAACCAGCTCAAATAATATGGACTTTTGCCTACAGCGCCTACGAATTTCGCGATAACAAATCCGTACAATTGTTCCTCCAGCTGTCAGAAAATCTCCCAATGGGTCAGCATGGTGGATTAGGGCTTGATTAGGGCCCATCCTCTCTCCCTGAGAGAAGGCCTGGGTCCCTGATGTGCAAAGTGGATAATAATGATGAAAATCCTCTGATAAAAAAAAAAATACAAAATTCCCTTAACAAAGGAACAATCTATGCTAGCGCCACTGACTGTTTAAACAACATTTTAACTAATTGGTTTGATGGTGAATAGCCGTCTCAATGTTGACATCGGATCGTAGTATTCAAGATAAGATATAAGAGATCGAGGTGACGTCACCCATCCTCGCATTCAATATCTCCATACCTACAAGATGCTAATTACGAAGTAGTTTCGTTTTGCCACTGGCGTCGAATTTTCGTAACTTTGTAGATGTGGTAATTATATATTTAGTGAAAAATATTTAAAAAAGTGTAGAGTTTAATAAAATGGTGTTGCCTGTGACGCATGTTTTATTTGATATGGATGGACTGTTATTGAGTAAGTTATTTGGTTTTCAACAAATTGCCATACATTCTAGCCCTGACCGAAAGTCCATATACCTATTCACCCGCTGAACTGAAAAAGCCAGGGATTTTGTATTGATTACGATACGTAGGTATTTTACGCGCGTGAACACTCGTAATTCCACACTGCAATTTGCATAGACCTAAAAAAATGCATTATTGCAGTGGGCGAAGTACGAGGCCCCGGGCGGTTGGCCCGCTCGCCACCCCCAAAGGCCACCCCTGCTTTTGACTTTACTGTGTAATAGGAATACGTAAGTAAGTATAATATGTGACTAGATATAAATTTATTAATAAGTACTTACAAATTGTAAAATTTGGTAATTGAAATTTGTATGCAATTCGATACCTACGTAATTTTGCGAGTATGCATGTACATGTAAATCTTTGTACTTTGCCCACAGCAGATATGCTTATTTAATACACAAAATGTTTTCTGTAGTAAATAGCAAAGAACTTCAAAAATTATAAACCCTCATGTCTCTCATACAAAATTGCAACCCGTTTCTTACACCCCAGTTTTTATTTTCAAATTATTTTGAACAATTTCTTCTTTTCCAGACACTGAGGACCTATATTCAATAGGGTTCCAGAAGGTAGCAAGCCGCTACGGTAAAGACTTCACCTTCGGTTTGAAATGCAAGATCATGGGCCAGCAAAGCCGGGAGTTCTCGCAGACCATTATAGACGACCTAGAGCTTCCAATGTCCGTCGACGAGTTTATCACGGAGACGCGGGAAATATTTGATGAGTTGTTCCCGCAGTGCCAAGTTATGCCTGGTGAGGATTTTAATTTTGTGTCGAACAGTAGGTAGGTAGGTACTTTGCCTTAAATGCGGCAGTTACTATGCGAATAATTTGACCCAATTTGTATCAGTGTTAGAATTTGGCCATCCATCAGTGAAAGTTATACCTGGGGTGAGGTGAGGCTCATCCCAGTTCAGAGATTCAGATCTCGAAAATTATACCACCTAAACAGCAACAAGTATCTAAAAATAAACCGGGCAAGTGCGAGTCGGGCTCGCGCACTGAGGGCTGAGAGTTCCATGGTGAATCGATGGTGAACAGAAATTTGTCACCGACACGCACTTAATAACAATCCACCATCATTGCACATGAACACTCGAAATAACACAAGTTTAAGAAAACAATACAATGAGACATGTTTTTTTTTAAATATTGGCGCCAAAACTCGCAAACAATAACTTTCCAGGCGTGAAGAAGTTATTAGACCACCTCCACGACCATAACATCCCCATGGGCCTCGCGACAAGTAGCAGCACGGAGTCCTACGCGCTGAAGACACAGAACCACCTGGAGCTGTTTGACCTCTTCAAATACAAGACCTGGGGCTCGTCAGACCCTGAAGTGAAGCGAGGGAAACCTTACCCAGACATATTCTATGTTGCGGCTAATAAGTTTCCTGACAAACCATCCACAGATCAGGTATGTATGAACCATAAAACCTTGGACCCTTGGTTATAGAGGCCATCCGCTATTTCTATTGATTTCATCATCATTTCAGCCATAGAACGTCCACTGCTGGACATAGGCCTCCCCCATCGATCTCCAAAAGAGCCGGTTGGAAGCGGCCTGCATCCAGCGTTTCCCTGCGGTCTGTTTTAGGTCGTCTGTCTATCTTGTGGGTGGACGCCCTACGCTGCGCTTACCGGTCTATTGATTTGGCACCATTAAAATGTGAGTTATATTTTAAAGAAGGTACACAGCTATAGTTACGAGCTTGGGTTGTACCTACTCAGCTTATTAAGGTGTTCCTACTAAGCCAAAAGGGGGTCTTTACCTATACTCATCATTATGAACAACTTTTACTATGAGGCCAACCTTGAAATCCCGAAAAAATATCAGCTGTTCCATACATTTTGTCGCTCCGTATCAAAAGGACTTTCTAACGAAACGTCCGACCTTTAGAACATCCGAATTTTCTCGAGTGTGGATGACCGTTTTCTATGGAACAATAGGTTTTTTTTCTATAATACGCTTGCGTTTGACCGGCAACTCGCCTGATGTTAAAACTTTTACCATGGGTTTGCCCCACGGTATGTATGGTAAAAGTTGTTTTAATTATAATTATGGCTATATTTTCATCATTACACCTATTCCGCGTAACATTATGTGCATTCTTATAAAAATATTGACTTTTTATGGTGGCAAATTCAATAGAAATGGTTTATGGTGGCCTCTATACTCGGTCTATGGTTTTACAGCTCTGATAGATGCAGTAGATTTACTATGGATGAAGTTGGTAAAGGAATGAGAAGTGGCTCTCAAGCGATGCTGTCAAAACACACCGTGTATAAGCCGGTTGGTTGGTGTCAACTCACCAACAAGCCAACAACGCTATTCTACAGGGGTGCGGGGCGGGTAACACGACATCGGGTCACGCGGGGAGTGAGGCGTCAAAACGGGATAGAAAGGTGGGCAGTTCGGTGAGGTCGGCACCTTTCTATCCCGTTAGTAGTCTTTCCTGCACCTCTGTAACCAGGATTTTTTCATGGGGGCAGTTCGGGTCAAATGCGACGTTACTTAAAATTATGATGTCTGCATGATCTAATTCCCTCCTGCCCAGTTTTCTTTCGGACTGCCAGAGTGGGCACGAAAAGGTGGCGCCGCTACATGGTTGCTATTCCAAAAACCCGATGAAGCGCTTTGGTTCCTTTTTAATTGTGCGAACTACTAGTCTGTGGAATGTGTGGACGAGTGTTTCCGATAGTACAATCTGGGTTTCTTCAAATCGTGAGTGAATCGGTTTCTTCTCGGCCAGCGTGTTCCATCGCAGACTGCATAATCTCTTAACATCAGGCTAGGTGGTGGTCAAACGCAAGTCTTTAATAAAATATAATAAAATAAATACTGCTAGGGAGTGGTAGCTTTCCCTGTCCTGTAACTGCCTACGCCCTTGGCTGTAGCTTTGCGGCCGACCTATAATCCCGCTTCTTTCTTTCATTCCAGTGTTTAGTGTTCGAAGACTCCATAAACGGCGTGCGCGCGGCTCGCGCGGCAGGTATGCAAGTTATCATGGTGCCGGATCCCAGGCTCGACCGCTCTTTGGCTCCAGACGCAACCCTGATACTCAACTCTATGGAGGACTTCTGCCCGGAGATGTTTGGTTTACCACCTTATAAAGAATAACTCCCTTTTAGGTCTAATAATTAGCTAAATTGTCTACGGGCGTGTTCCGGACCACTTAAAATTAGGAGCAGTCATTGGTCGAAGAACGCCATATTTGTTTACATAGACATTTGAAAACAAACAGGCGCACCAACAGCGCCAATGAAAACTAATAAATTTTCTTCAAGCCGTGTTCTTTCTCATTAGCGCTGTTGGCGAGCAACTTAACTCGCCCGTCATCTCTTTCTTTAGAAGTCCTATGTCCAACAAAGCATAAATGTGATATTTGTAAGCGAAATATTTTTACTAAAATTACAATAAAATCAATTGAAATGTAAAATAGCAACATTTTATTGACCATTATCCTTATAAATAAGTACAACAAAGAATGTATGACTAGAGAAAGACTTTGAGATTCGCTTAGAGCGTTCTATGGTAGGCTATGCCAAAGTGTATGTATATAAGGTACAGCTAAGTAGTAAAAAAAAAAAAAACTTATTTTTGTGCGTAAAGCATTATGGAAATACTGTAAAAATTATATTCAATATCTGCTATAAAAGTCTAGAAAAAAATTACTGGCAGTTTTCTATGGAATCGCTGTATTTTTTTCGCGATTTCCAGGTTTGACCCCATACTAAAAGTTGTTCATAACGATGAGTACATTATACATATATGTACCTACATACCCTTCAGTATTATCACACCTTTTCGAAACACTTTGTTTATTGAAATCAAAATATTTCAAAGCTGGCCTTCTGATCAGCTCTAGGCTTGCTGTAGACAAGAATTAGCACAAAAAATACCTTTCGAAATAAAGGAACTTTTGTTTAGAAATTAAAACATAAACTTCTATATTTGGTATGTTATGATAGATAGCAAAATGTTGTTTTGTCCAGGTTTTGTTACTACACCCCAGCACCTATGGTCATATTTGGTACGCAGTATGCAGTGGTTCATTTAGTATTACATAACGCACGGGCCTATTTTCAAGTAGAGCTGTGTGCGTTGGGTCTGTAGAAGGCTTTAGAGATACAGGGACAGAGAGCAAGAGTGTTGTGAGATTATGCATTATGAGATTGAAATAAGATGCTATAAAATGTTCTAAGCCTACTAGTAAGTATCTCAAACACATTCAATCATCATAACTAGGCAGTCCGAATAGTTCAGGTTTAAATTCTTCCAAAGATCCGAGGAGGAGAGTGGCACCGCTGCAATCAGCCAAGTCGATGCGTGGATCGGGCACTAAGACTACTTGCATGTTCGCAGCCTGACCAGCTTTGAGACCATTTATCGCATCTTCAAACACCAGACACTGTAACAAAGATAGAAATCCCTATTATAAATACGAAAGACTCTCAGTTGCCTTATCACAACTTACAAATTATGATTAAACAGGTTATATTAGGTAAGCATGCTCTATCACGCATTCACATCCACTGAATAACCGTAGTAGCGAAACCACTGCACTAAAAACAAGTAGACTCACTACTCGACTAAATATATGTAAACACGACGCCCATTGGTATAGTACGTGTAAGGGGAAACAATGGAATTCATTAAAAAGTTCGAATCACGGGGAGAACTGAGAGCAGAGGACGGGTTTTTATTCAACAAGGATATCATAATAAATCGCTTGGATTACCTAAGCATTTAATCAAATATAAAACGTTTAATTAAATATTAAAGTTCTTTTCCACACAGCTTTTCTGGGATATCCGAGGTAAAAGTACTGGTCCGAGAGTATAGGCCAAGCACGGGCACTATAGGGCTTGTGGCTAGGTATTTTGTGTTATAATTTGCTCGCTTTGTTGAGCGATGGTGTCTGAGCAGAGCAATGGTGTGCAGTGTGGTGGTAGCCGAGCTATGGTATTAACGAATAATATAAAGGCAAACCTTATTGTGAGTATGTGTCTTCTTGACTAACGAAGCTGAAATTAGGCAGGTAGATTCCTTATGGGTGTGGGGTGTAGATGGAAAAGTTTTAACGAAAGGGCAGAATGGGCGGCATAAGGGGGTTGTAAGCTTAAATGAAAGTCTAAGCATAAGAAGTCACGGGCAACAGCTGGTGAAAAATAAAAAAAAGATACCGGAATAACAACAAATTTAAGTTTAATTTTTAGGCCTGCTACAATTTATTATTTGAGCCAGGGGTGCTGAGATCTGCACTGACGTCCTGCATGGGATGTGTCCCTGCTAGAATCTACCCGAGCTAACCCAGCTCCTTGAAATACCGGAGCAAGACTAGTGCACTGTCACAGTTGCTTTAGTGGAGTAGATGGAAGCTATGACTTAATAATCTTTATTTATTTTGTGCCAATATTCTTAGGTCATAGATATTATTCCTGTTTTCTCGAGATTAACTTAAGTTAATCTCATTACTTAAGTGCGAGGGGCATAGAGACAACGTTGATTCAGAACTTACATTCTCAGGCTCTGGTTTATCAGGGAACCTGGATGCACAAACCAAGAAGATCGAGGGGTCAGGTTTACCCTTCGTCACTTCAGGGTCTGAAGAGCCCATAGTGAGGTGATGAAACAGTTCTAGGAACTGCTGGTGGTTCTGCATCTTCATCTGGACACTTTCCTTGCTGGAACTTGTAGCAAGAGCAATAGGTACACCATTTTTGTGCAGATGTCCAACTAGTTTTTGAGCACCTGGAAACACCATTATAGCAATAAAAACGATGCAATGTATATGGCAGGGATGTAACGGAGGTAGTTTTATCGGAACCGAAGGCGGAGTCGGAGTTTTTAAATTTGCTTTATCGGAGCCGGAGGCAACATGTGGTGGAGGTGAACGTGTCGTGTGCGTAATAAATTAACAACAAGTGAAAAAATAATTGACGATGCACGTAGTGGGAGTCGGGGCGATTCCCCGCGCGAACCTGAACCTGTTCATAACAGTCGACACAGGCCGCCGCCGCCGCTATGTTATGCTTCGACCTCCGATTTAAAAGTGTCGGAGCCGAAGTCGGAACCGAAGGTGTAATAATAATCGGAAGTTTCGACTTAACGGAACCGGAGTCCAAGCTCCGTAACATCGCTGGTATATGGGTATCTACTGAAAGTTCGATGTGAACCAACTATTAGGCATCATGAAAAAAAGGTTAATTTCTTTGGGCATAAAGAGATTTAACATTTAAATATTTCAGGATGACGGGCACAGTGCATTGCCCAGCAACTTGCTCGTCTCGTCATTAGTCGGGCCCAGACTGACAGATGCTCGGGCTTTTGCCTCATGAGCCGTATATGCCGAGACAAACTGAAAGCATGCCTCGTGTGGCACCCTGTGCCATCAGTCTATGTTGTAAACAAGATGGGGAATCACGTATTTGTAGGGACCAAGGCTTTAATATTGTTTTGTTATTTGATTAAAAAACAAGAATGGAAATCTGGATCATAAAATTATAATTTTTGTTTGGTTTTATTCGAATGTTCAGGAAGTTTGAAGAGTCCTACAACATTATAAAACTGGTATAAAGTTGTATCAAGCGAATACTGTCTTCAGTCAATTTTGGTGTGCTCGCATAGCAATGTCAAAACATACCGAGCAAGCAGCTCAGACCGAGGCACCTTTGAGCACGGCCCACGTATTGACACCAAATGGCTCAGAGTCAAGGCATGCATGATCGAGGCAACAAGCCCCCGATGCAGCCTGAGCCACGTGCATACCAACCCAAGCAAATAGGCTTGCGAGCCGCACTCGGGCCATGCTCGATGGGTCTGGACCCGGCTATTGAGTTGCATTAAAAAAAAACTATCGTTTTATAGCATCAAATTACAACCAAAGCATAACAGGTATGGTTGTATTTTGATACTACAGAAATCAAACCAAACCTAATTGCAAATAAATGTAACTGGGTGTATTTAAAAAAAAATGTAATTGAACTCAGATTTTTATAATTTTACCTGGCATTAGCTGCACGTTAGGGAACACTATCTCATATACATCGAAACACTGCTTCATGAACTCGTCGACTGTTATAGGTAGGTCGAACGTCTTTATTATCTTGCTTGCACATTCGTGCCCTTGGAAGCCTAGTAAACTAGACTTTATCTCCCAGGTAAACTCCTTTCCGTACTTTGCGCATACTGTAGAAAACGCCTGCGTATAAAGCACTTCCGAATCTGTAATGGAAAAATTTCAGTAGTAGTAGGCACTTTGAATTTCCTCATATTATGCAATAACCTGGATATACCTACCTAATAACAATCCGTCTAGATCAAATAACACATGTGTAACTTTCTTAAATTGCATATTTTAAGTTTTAAGTAATAAACACAGAATTTATAAAAATATTTTCAAAATAGAGCACCCGATCCCGCTTGCAACCGTGAGAAACACTTCAACTTCAACTTCAACTCTTATTTAATGGCCTCTTTTGTGGAGTGGGGTCACCACAATTTCGCCAATGCAACGTATTGGGATAAACCATCAAACGAAGGAGATTGTCCGGTTAACACAAATTTGGACGGTGATTATAATTCCACCGTGAATTTTCCAGACGGAGCGCTTATAAGTACACTAAAACGAAGATAACTATAACTATGACATATTTACACACACAAAATACCTTCTAAAACAAAATAGGAATAAAAAAAAAAAAAAACAAACAACTGCTCAAGTACAACTTTTCTACATTTACAACTTAATTTTATTAACTTTAATAAATTTACACAGAATATAAATAAATGGAGTAAATACAAGGGAGAGGAGACATTTAAAGGAGATGGGACGAGGGATGTCAGGAGGAATGACATTATAAAGAGAAAACTGTAATTTAGGACAACTGAAAAACATATGATCCACGTTTCCTTCATCCAAACCACATTCACACAGGGAACTATCCCTAACCCTAAGTTTGGCCAAAAAAACAGGAGTGCAAGAGTGGTTTAGACGCAAACGACAAATTGTTGAGGTGGTAACCTTATCAGCCTTTTGACATTTTGAAAACCAAGGTTTATGCGGAATCTCGGGTTGGATATCACCATAAAATTTACCTTTCAAATTCTTGGAAACTTGCCACACTTGACCCCATGAATTAAATAAGATCGGATTCAAAGTGGTACAAATGTCATGAGAATATACTACACTATGCTCAACGGAGCCAACTTGAACCGCATTCTTAGCACATGAATCGGCTGTTTCATTTCCGAGGATTCCTGAATGCCCAGGAATCCATGCTAAAACAATATTAATGCCGAGTCTGCGGCATTGCAACAGAGCATCTCGTATTTTAAAAATAATAGGAAATCTAGATTTGGATCGAAAGGGATTAGATAAAATACATTGAAGGCAACTTTTAGAGTCGGAAAAAATAATTGAATTGTTTACATTATGGGATTTTACAAACAAGATGGCTTCCAGAATTGCGATGGATTCTCCAGTGAACACAGAAGTGACAGGAGGACACTTGTAGCTAAGAATGATTCTAGTAGAAGGAATCCACACAGCTGCACCAACAGGACTATCTGAGGATTTAGAGGCATCAGTGAACAAAGTGAGCCAGCCTTTGTGCTCAGATAAGACTTTGCTGATAAAAATCCTGTTGGGTTCTAACGTGCTCTTATCAATCCCGTAATCTAATATGATGTTGGGTTGGAAAACCAACGCATCATATGGCGTAGAATATAATGACATTAATGAGGATTGATAAAGAGGGTCAGGAAGGCGGGTGAACTGTAAATAGCTACGAAGAAGACAAGGAAGATCATCAGGTGATCGATAGCCACGGGAAACATAGAGATCAGATAAATGGACAAGCTTAATAAGAAGAGGATGTTCAGAGTTTTGAACAAGTTTAAAAAAGAATCTGTTAGAAAGATACTGCCTGCGCAGAGCAAGAGGGGGTTCAACACACTCGACCTGCATGGCATTAATAGGAGATGACTTCATTGCTCCAAGGATGATACGTAAACATTTAGATTGAATTTTGTCCATTTTTTTAAGGCCAGATTTATAAGAAGGGTCGAGAAGAAACGAGCCATAATCCATATGACTACGTATAATAGCGTTGTATAAAAGTCTTTGCGTGAAAGGATGTGCTCCCCACCAGACACCAGAAAGAGATCGGAGAACATTAATATTTCTTTCACATTTTTGAGCTACATAATCAAAGTGAGTAGTGCCTGCCAACTTCCAATCTAACCAAACTCCTAAAAACTTTACCTTATGTTCTTGAGGAATAACTTCATCGTTAACTTTTAATATAACAGGGGGAACAAATCTTTTTTTTGTAAATACTATAACACTACTTTTGGACGCTGATAACGATAACCCGTGCCGAAGAAGCCATTCAGACAGATAATCAAGAGCAGTAGATAATCTCCTTACAGCATCATCTAGAGATTTTTCGGATACGTAGAGAGACAAATCATCAGCATATTGCAATATTTGACAGAAGGATTGAACAGAAAGTTCTAGGTCACTGGTGTACAGGCTGTATAGTAAGGGACTTAAGACTGACCCTTGAGGCAAACCTTTCCAGATTGTTCTAGGCGAAAGAAAGGAATTTTGATTCTTAATAGAAATTGTTCTTTCCATGAACAAATTACAAACAAACCTGACTAATTTCTCAGGAATTCCCATCTGAATGAGTTTATTCCTGAGAGTCGGAAGTAGGACACTATCGTAGGCTGCTGCAATGTCTAGAAATACCCCTACTAAAAACTCTTTCTTCAAAAAAGAAATACGAATATCAGAAGTAAGAACACTTAGATTGTCCATCGTACTCATGCCTTTACGGAAGCCAAACTGCGACTTAGCTAACAAGTTTCTACTTTCTACAATCCACTCAAGGCGATGTTTTACCATGTGTTCTGCTATCTTGGCTAAAACAGAAGATAACGCAATCGGCCTGTGACTGCTTGGATCAGACGGGTTTTTGCCAGGTTTGAGAATAGGAATGATAACTTGGGTTTTCCATGGTTGGGGAATAGTTCCATATTCAAAAAATATATTTATCAACTTCAAATATAATTCTTTACTCTTATCCGAGGCATTCATCACGAACGAATAAGGAATCCCATCAGCTCCAGGGGAAGAATCTACTAGACCGTCAAGAGCCAGTTGAAGCTCAGAGAACGAGAAGGGGGAGTCAAAATTATCCAATGATGGAAGGGGGCTTGAAACAGAAGGAAAAGAGTCCACATAAGGAACTGTAGGAGGGGCCAATTTGTCTGAAAAGGCTTCCAGCCACGATGACGGATCGTTAATTGCAACATTATCGACCATACATGATCCTCTATATCGTTTAATCTCTTTCCAAACCAAAGAAGAAGGAGTTCTAGGGGATAATAATTCACAATAGCGAACCCAACCTAGTTTTTTCTTCTTTGAGAAAAGTCTTCTTGCTTTAGCAGCAGTCTTTTGATACTTCAGGAAGTTATCTCTGGTCATAGTAGCGTTATAGTCTTTCTCAGCCTTATTTCTCTCTTTGATGACTGCAGTGCACTCGGCATCCCACCAAGGGGTTGAAACTTTAAACTTAAAAGGTTTTTTAAGAGGAAAGTGCTCATCTGCACTGGATATAACACACTCTACAAACTTAGAATAACACTCTATTAAATTGCAGCTGTCAACTGTAGGGAGAGATTCTAATTTAGTATCAAGAGAAGAAGAATACGAGGACCAGTCAACATCAGATAATCTGTATTTAAGAGAAGGACAAAAATTGCGTGCTGGAGATACTCTATTAGGAATAGAGAGAACAATAGGAAAATGATCACTGCCATAAGAATGAGACAAAATACTCCAAGAAAGGACAGAAGCAAGGGAAGGAGAACATATGGAAAGGTCAACAGCACTATTCGGATTTTGGGAAGGAAATACTCTACGGGTAGGAGAACCATTGTTAATGATACAAAGATTTGCATCATCAAACAATTCAAGGAGGGCAAGACCAAAAGAGTCATTATGACTAGAGCCCCATGAAGAATGGTGAGCATTAAAATCACCCATTAACACAATGGGAGGAGAGATTAAAGAAATAATGTATTCAATAATTGGAATTAAACTTAAGTGGGGATGAGGAATGTATGCAGATAAAAATGAAATATTTAAAGCTTTTACAGCAACAATATTAATGTCGGAAGATAAAGTAGGGAGAAGGATTTGTGAGAAGGGGAGAGAGCGCCTTACAAGTAAAGCACTTCCGGCATACCCGTCAGCCCTATCATCCCGAAGACAGGAGTACCCTGAAACCCCAAAACGGGATCCCGGCACTAACCATGTCTCCGAGATGGCAATGACTGACGGGTGGAACTTATTAATGAGGTGAAGAAGTTCAGGTTTCTTGCGACGGATACTTTTGGCGTTCCACTGGAGAACTGAGACTAAATCCATAATTATTTGAAATGGACATAATTTGAGAAAGTTTACGGGCAACGTGGGACGGTAAGTTGGTGTTACTTTTTGAGATGATGTTAATAATCATGGAGAGGAGGACTTCAAGCAAGCTTTCATCTTGAGATGATGAAGAGTTTGACTGTTGGGACAAGGCAAACCCATCAGGTAAGACAGACGGCTCATCAGCAACGATAGCCTGATGGGCAGCCCTGTCAAAAGATTTTCCCAGCGGGGCTCTGGTGTTGGGCAGGGAGTGTACCGTTTTCCTGTAGCTTGAAGTTGGGCGTATGAGATGACTGGGTTGGGTGACTTGGGAAGGAGGGAATTGTGATTGGGAAAATACCAAAGGAGAGTGGGATGGGTTTGAGGAGGATTCTTGAACAACTTCAGCATAAGGTTTCATGGCTCTGGGAAAATGTTCTGAAGCCGACGCGTATGAAACATTTTCCTGAGACATAAAAAGTTTAATAGACTTCTGTCTACCCTGCTCAGGACAGCTCCTGCTAGTGGCAAAGTGCTGGCCCAAACAATGCAAACAGGAAGCCTTAATTTCTTCAATTTCACACAGATCTCCCGGATGAGGTTGAGCGCAACGGAAACATCTTGGCTTCGAACGACATTGAGCTTTAATATGTCCAAACCTACAGCAGTTCTGGCACTGAATAGTCGGGAATTGGTAGGTCACGACTGGAAGGGAAGTATGGTATGAGAATACCCTTGAGGGAAGAATTTGGCCTTGAAAGGTCAAGACAATAGTTTGGGTAGGGACCCAAGAGGCCCTTCCCTCTACGACAACTTTTCGGTTCAATCTGCGGGCCTTAAGAACAGGCCCGCACCCACTGGGCAGGACCAGAGACTCGACAAACTCATCCATCGACATATCAACCGGGACTTGACGAACCACACCCATCTTGGTGATGTGAAATGTTGGGATGAATGCCTCGAATTTGCTTAATTCCAGAATTTCGTTATCCAAAAACTTATTGGCATCAGTCGCAGTCTGGAATTCGACAGAAATTTTGTTTCTGCCCACTTTTTTGACACCGTCAGGACAAATGTTGCACACTTTGTTTCTATGTAAAAATCGGCCAAACTTAATTGGCTGTATGGTGGACCCCAAAGATGGATCTGCTTCAGATTTTGAAACATGGACCAAAAATGGCCCTTTGTCGTTCGATGAGTAAGCCTTAATGCCTATAACAAGATTAGGATGCACAAAGATGTTTTGAATCGACGCAACCGCCATATCCTTATCAATAATGGGTTTTTTAGCTATACTCGCATCAGAGGATACATCATCCATACGGCGCTTAGCCGCGGCAATAGTCGTAGGAAAACCGGTTGAGTCGATCCCCAAATCTGGCGGATCAGGAGGGTCAGGAGGCAGGGGATCCATCTTGGATACCCCTGAATTTCTACTACCCACTACTATTACCTACTAAAAAAACTATTCTACCTACAAATAAAAACTAAAACTAATTACTCCGAATGAAAATTTTGAAAATATAGCCAAAAACATGCAAAAATAATATTTTTATGGAAAAAAATCTCTCTCACACGTGTGACAGCTCTCCTTCCTCCAAGACGAATTATTTTAATTTTTTCGTGAGAAACACATTTGTTTTGTTTGTTTGTCATAATAATTGACATTTGACTTTGATATGACATTGACATTCCTATTATATAAAAAAAATATATAAAAAAATGTGACTAGGCTGGCTAAATTCATTAAGGATATACCGCCACGTATTAAGTATTTTACTGACAACGTTTATGTAACATACAAGCGCACACTACACAAAAAGTTAAGACTGCCATAGACTGTTAAAGGTCTAAGAACAATCCAAATGCTCAAGCCAACTACCAGTAGGTAGCACACCCAACATGCTGGCAGCATTACCATGCTGAATGGCAATGCTTAGGCGTTGTGGTAGAAAATACGCCAGGATTTAGGCCACGCGTCAGAAAGATTTTTGAAAATAAGGCGAGCATCGAGACTCTGTCACGTGCAAGGCCGCTTATATTTTGTATAGTTATCTAAGGCAAGTGCCAGTTAAAACAAGTAGTGGAAAGAGACTTTACTAAAGGTTTATAGTGGAGTTTTGGAAAAAACTTGAACATTCACGTTTCCTTTCACCTCATTATATCACTTGCCCACATTCGAGCACATCCACAAACACATTATAAATAATTATCCACTATTATTACGCATTAACAATAGAAAATAGACAAGTTTAGGAAAATAATACGAGACATGTTTTTTTCATGTTGCCGGCAAAACTGGCCAAAACTCCGACGAAATTCTAAGCTGGCTTATATTTTTATACTGTGGTAAAACGGAAGCGGACGGGACAATCAAACAGAAACGGAAATATGTAAGCATGGCGGGCTTTTTTAATATACGCTGACACTTGACACTTTCTTGTTTAGCTCGACAAAATAATCAAATTGTTTTGCTTACGAAATGAAACTCGTAAGTGTAACTGTAAACTGTTATGCAATGCTACTAGTAGTAGTAGGCAGACACTACTGTGAATAACGCAAATAAAGCTGCCTAAGCTGCTTTATTATACCTATAGGGCATGCGTGCTTTGAAGTTACACGCATATCGCTTGTTATACAGGAACTTGTTTTAATTATAGTTTGCATCTTTCTAAGCTCCCAGAGCTACAACGTAACGTACCTACGTACGTTCCTCATTGGACCCATAATAAACCGGCCAAGTGCAAGACGGGCTTGTGCACTGAGGGTTCCGTACCACCACAAAATACAAAAAGTAGTGCAAAAATAAAAGACAATATCATGCCCAGGTGGTCACCCATCCAAGTACCAACCGTGCCCTACGTTGCTTAACTTGGTGGTGGACAGAAATTTGTCACTGACTCGCACTTGGGCATTATTTATTTATTTATATTTTAGTTTAAAGCGTGAACTATAATCATGCCAAGTTTGACGCTTGTACGTATTCCGTTTTTTTTATTAGTGCATATACAAAAATACATTTCAAAAAATACGTTTGTTATTATGGGGTTTAGTTTTTACTTTACCCTTTAGTTTTTACTTTGACTTTATTATCATTTTTTAGCTAATCCGCCGTAACACATCATATTCTGTGAAAATTTCAACTGACTATCTATTTTTTTCGGGCAAGTGCCTTTAATAACTAAACAAAATACAAGCTAAAACTAACACTACAAATACAGTTAGACTGCCCATAGACCGTTGAAGGTCTAAAGACAATCCAAATGCTCAAGCCCACTACCAGTTGGCAGCGTACCCAACATGCTGGCGGCATGTTGGGTATCTATTACTATCTATTACTATTCTAAAGATACAACTGTTAAAAGGTAAGACGGACAGACATACAGCGTAGTTAGTAATAGGGTCCCGTTTACACACTTTGGGTACGGAACCCTATAAACAACATAACTCCAACCAGATTTCTTAGATGCAAGAAGTATTGAAAAATAATTATAATCAATTAGCTGAGTTAATTTTCTTCTTAGACATTCAGCAGATGGTATAATAGGTATACCCACAGAAGTGTTACTTACGAGTACCCCAAAATAAAAAAGACTGTCTGCCGGTTTTTCTTTTTTTTTCTGTCTCGGCTCGACATTCTATTGATCCCTATGCGACGAGGGAGAAAGGGCGCATTCTGCCTAGTATACCTGCATATATAATATCCTATATCAAACGGTCCAGACAGTTGGCGGCGTCCGCGTTTCAGTCCCGACCTTCCTACAACCCCAATGCCCTTGGGGAATAACTAACTACCCTTTATAAAATGCATTTAAAACACAGTCGACCAAGGTTTTGAGTACATAAGCTCGGAACGGAAGTTATTATTTTTTTATTTAGGTTTGTGCCTATTGCAATCATTCAAGTTCGGAATCGTTAGTTTGCATTAATTTTGATTTGAAGGTTCCTTCACATCATACACACAAAGCAGGTGGGTGCAGTGTGAGTTACTAATGTACCTAGGTACCTAGGTATCTAGAGCCAGTTTCTATCTCATGTTCCTACTGCTGGGACTCAGGCCTTCTCTTAGGGAAAGAGGATGGACCTTAATCCACCATGCTGGCCGAGTGCATGTTGGTGAATATCATAAAACCTTTGTCTTTGAACTATTGAGGTTCTTGGACGTACCGGTATCCTCACAATGTTTTTCTTCAACGTTTTTGAGCGATGGCATCGAAACGGCACATAATTTATATACCAAAGGGTCGAGGATTGAAACGGGTGCCTTCAGATTGTAAAGCTCACGTGATACCTCTCGGCCACCATTGCTCTATTTCTATCTATAAAACATTAAATAGGCACCTAACCTACTAGGTTACCTAACGGTCGATAACATTAAATATGAAATAGAACGCCTGCGTCTTTCAAGGGCCACCGTGAAGACGCGCAGCCTTGAACCAATTTTTTTACAACCATGCCCTTACGTTTATCGATAAATTTATTAGGTCAATTTAAATAGTCGATGAAGAAAGTCGGACAAATCGTTCGATCTGTGCAATCGTATGTTGAAGATGGTACAAGATCACTCGATATCCACGATCCATAGTTTTTATTAATTCGTGGATGTAGAGCGTGAAATCAAGCATTCAGGCAAAGCAAAAAGTAAGTAGGTATATAGGGGAGAAGCGTGCTCCTCAGCACTCAGTTCAGTTGTAGTATAACCCTGCGGCGGTCGCACGTCGCGCCGACTTGCAGCACCGGTATAACAATAACGATTCCTGTGACATGTTAGTAAACAATCAGTGTATAAATAAAAAACACCGCGAGTCGCCACTCTCAGTACACTAGTGACTCCTTTTTGGTAAACATGTCTTTTCCGGGAGTTTTCCTGTTTTCACACTATTTAGAAAGCTTTTGGGTGAGTTTTTTTTTTGCGATTGTTTTGATTTCGTTTTAGAAGAAATATGAATTTGATTTGCAATAAAAAAAATGCAGAGTGCATCTAGTCGGGCTGGAAGTATTTTTTTTCAATTCAAAGATTGGTTAAAATTGTCCAGTCTTAAGGATCTCGGCTCGATACGAGTTTTATTAATAGATTCGTATTTATAAAAATCGATCTATTTTTAAGGCTTAGTTTTGTATGATTTGCTCGCCCGGTATCGGGTTCCGGACACAAAGTAAGATCGCAGTAAAAGAAGTTAGTGCGGTAAAACAATAAATTATTCAGTAATTTTTCTTGTGAATTATGAAGCGCTGCAACTTGCGTGGTTTGACGAAGTTAACTTGAAAGTTAATGTTTAATCGCTGTTAAGTTTCTTTTGATACAAAATGTCGAAGGCCTCTGTTTATAGTGTTGTATGTTAAACTGACCTATACGATTCGAGCGAAATAAAAAGTGAACTAGTGAACGTTGGCAAAGAGGACCTTCTGCGTACCTGCTCCACAAAGTATAGCCGACACAGAGACATGAAATAATTTCAATTGAAAATGAGTTAACCGACATCCACTTTCTATGACAACTTAGGAACTCGATGGTAGAAAAATATATTTCTCTATTTTTTAACCGACTTCAAAAAAGGAGGTGGTTCTCAATTCGACTGTATGTTTTATGTATGTTTGTTACGCGTTACACCACCACTTATGAAATGATTTTGAAAATATATATTTTTGTTTGATAGGTCATAACTTCAGAAGTGGTCCCATATAAGTTTTATTTGAATTGGCGTATTTTGAAAAATCAACATAAACAAAAAACACTATATACTTAGATGACGTTTTGGTTTGTGGTTTGCTTCAAAAGTTTTGATGAGGACTTTCAATCTGTTTTATCCAAGTACTTTGTTCCCTTTAGGGTATCTACAAAGTCCTTGGTGTTATCTGACATTTTTCTACTTACTAGTTTAAGTTTGTACATGTAGGGACCGAAAGTTTTGAACTCTGTATCTTTTTCTAAAAATTAACTTTATTGTAAACCTTTTTTTAACGTATTTATACTTACTTAGATTATCTACTCTGCCATTTGTGTACCGATTTACATGTTTTTATTTTATTATGTAGATCTTTTGACAAAGTCTTGCTTAGTAGTAACTACAATAATAATAATAGTAAAAAATCGAGCGCCTGTTGATTTGGGCAATATTAATAACTAGCTGCGCACCGCGATTTCACCCGCGTAGTGATGACAAACGGTGATGGTGATGATGATGATAAAAAGCCTATGTCACTCTCTGGCTCTTGAACTATACCCATACAAAAAATCAGATCGATCCGTTGTTCCGTTGCAGCGTGAAAGAGGAACAAACAAACCAACAAACAAACACACTTTCGCATTTATAATATTAGTATGATATGATTATGTTCAAGCGCTTACTGAGAAGTCGTTTTTAGGGTTCCGTACCTCAAAAGGAAAAACGGAACCCTTATAGGATCACTTCGTTGTCCGTCTGTCTGTCCGTCTGTCAAGACCCTTTTTCTCAAGAACGCGTAAAGGTATCAAGGTGAAATTTATATTAAATACTTGGGTCTACGGTTTCTTTCGACTGTAAAAAAATAAAAGTTGTAAGTCAACGCAATCAAAAGATATGAACGTTTATGTATAAATTTATAAGTTATAAATTTGGAGTTATATCATTTAAAAATATAGTTATATTATTTTGCTATTACAAACTTACATTTTGTAGTTGGAATGTAAAGAAGAACCTTATAGTAAACTACAAAGTTAAGTTTGTCTTTCAATATTTCAACTTGAGTTTTTTTTGGACTCGCGCTCAGAGGGTTCTGTCCAACGGAACCCTCAGAGCACGAGTCCTACTCGTATTTGTCCGGTTTTTTTTAATATGAAACGTCTATAGGCGCGCCTTGGCAGTAAAACCGACTCTTATGCCGTGACGGTAAACAACGTGACGCTCTCTTATGCCGCCATGTTTCACATCTGCCGGGTATCCCGTGAAGGAACACTTTATCAAATTGATAATTATTGAAATATTCTTTTTGTTAAACGCTACATATTCACACCTAGAGTAGGGCCTATTTTTATAGATCACATGTGACAGCTGTCTTTTGTTTATTACTAACAGCCGCAATCAGAGACGTTACTTAAGCTAAGGAATACTTAAAATTGCTCTGTCTCGTTTTCATGTGTGACAATTTAAACAATTCAACAATTTTAAGTATTCCTTAGCTTAAGTTACGTCTCTGAGTGCGGCTGTTAGTCAAATTAAATCGTAAAATTGCCCTTTTTTGACATGCAATTTTTTCAAATAATTTTTACTTTGATGTATTTTTAACTGAAAAAAGTGAAGCAATTACGCAGTTCTAACTTTGAAAAAAAAAAAATATATATTACCTACCTATCGTTACAAGGTATAGGTTACGTTGTTGAATTTTGAGTGTCAAATGTTATATATCAAACTGGCCCCAATTTAGTCTTAAAAATTAATAAAACATTTTTTTTAAATCATGACTGATAGATAAATCTTAGCCTATTGATCACACCAATAACTCAAGGTGCTAATCTACCTACTTTAAGTTTAGCTGTATTTGTAACTCCTAAGCGTTGGCAAATCTTTTTCGGGTCACCAAGATACCGGCCTAGCCGAGTTTGGGGCCCACTGCTAATTCAATGTTACCTATTTTAGATATTATTTGTGGCTATGTATATACAATATAATTAGGATAATGTTAAACCGTTTCAGAAATAAATGTTTACTTTACTTTGCTTTCGAAATTTTACGTACCTACCTACCGCAGTTTTTTTTGTAAATTACGAATGCTGATATTATATGCTATCAAAAAGTAAACTTGGCAGTTCAACCATGACTGCTCAACGGCTGAATAGATTTCTAAAGTTCACATTTCCTTCGTGCTCGGTCAGTTAATTGTTTACCTACGCACACTTATTTATACTAGTTGCTATTAGTACCTACTGCTTAACTTACTACGATGTAAATTATGTTTTTTTTTATTTTTTTATTGATAGGTTGTCAAAACTGGACATACACATGAAGAACTTACAAAATAAATGGGCTTAAATTGAAGACAAGTACATTATGTATATGCCCTTTTTGTTGTAAACACAGCATGCTAAAAAAAAATTAACCTATGCCAATTCCAAAACCATTTCGAGATTTTATGTTACCAACCCTTATTTTTCTACTCTGACCCTTTAAAACGATAAGATGCCATTTATTTTAACATAAAACTAAGAAATCATTCGACTTTCATTGACCTCTAAATAACGTCACGGTGTAGCATTTTATTTTCTGTGCCTTTTAAGAATAAAAATATTATACATTTGACACACTGTTCGTCACACAGAATAGAATATTTTTTCATTTCTGTGGTTTGACTGTCTGGTTTTTTTCAGGGCTGCCAATATGGGGTGCTTTTTTAGACTTCTCAACGCAACGAAATTTTGTGATATATGGTGACGTCACATAATTTCAATTTTCAAAAAAATATTGTAAAATACAATATTTTAACTACTCAATAGAAAACAAAAATATTGAAAAAAGGTTTCTTAAAATAGCCTTATCTACGAAATAAAAATATAATAAAAATACAAAAAAAAAACTTTACATACCAAATTATTGTACATATTATAAACTAATGAATTTAAATTAGAGTTTAGAGTAAGAGTCTCTTAACGGCCTCTTATACCAAATTTGACGGTTTTAAATCAATTTTATTCAGTTAAATTACAATATTTGAGCTGAAAAAAAATACATGTCACAGATACATCTGTGTTTGAGTTTATGATTTGGTTCAAAACACGATAGAATAAACTTTCCTCGATCAAAAAAAAATCTGAAACAAAGCCGATTTAGTTGTTTTTTTTTTCGTTTTATGCTCTAATGAAAGCTCGTAACAACCTGGAAATTGCATGTACTGAAAGGCAATTTTATTCTTTTTTTTTTTATTTGGATATAGTTTTGATAGTGAATAGTTTAGTTTTTTAGTGAAATTAAAAGCGTAAAAAGGACGCGAAAATTTGCGCGCGCCGCGTTCAGTACCGCGCCAGGCGTCATCGAGGTCAGACCTATGTTAGTTTTTGTCGTTGCACTCCCCCCGCGGGCGTCCTAACTCTTGCGTGGCAAAATACATCGTCGCTATAACTTGGCGGTGGCTGAGGGAGCGTTTTGTTGCCTACGCGACTCGGATAATAGGCCGTTAAAAGAAGAGACAGAGCAGTGAAAAATATCAATCTCATTACAAATATTATTGTATCCAGAACACAGGCGATACAAATACGAGTGCTGGCCATAATTTGTACGAGCGTACGGAAGTTTAAGCGTTTACCTATTTTCGAGTCGGCGGAAGGACGAGGGACAAGAAATTTATGTTTTTCTAGCAGCTATCAATAGGTCCTTGTATGAGCTTATGCATTATTTCGTTTCAGTTTTCATTATTATTTTGACAACTAAGGGAACATTTATTGAATCTGGCGTTACTTGGCGGTAGTCAATCTTAAATATCGTTTTTAACCCTCGAAGCAAAATGAGTTACGTATAAGTTCAACGTGTGTATCTGTGTCTATATGTGGCATCGTAGCTCCCAAACGGCCGAACCGATTTTGATTTAGTTTTTTTTTGTTTGAAAGGTGATTTGATCGAGAGTGTTAGTAGAACAGAAAATATATTTTTATCTTTTTTGTGGTTAGTAGCTAGAAGAATACAAGTAGTTTGTAGATTACCAGATATTATACCAGGGTTAGCAAAATAAAATTTTTTACGTGTCCGGGGCCTGACGGATAAGGCCCCTGCACTGTTTCCGCGCTAATTCGAGCCCGCGTAAGGAGTTAGCCGTCAGGCCTCTGTACGTTCAAATATTGATTGAATATTGATTTGATATAGCTATAAATTAATTGAATTTTTCTTGATTTGTATAATTATTGTTATGAAAATGTAATTACGTTCTTAATTAATTATTTATAGTAATCATTATATTAAGTTCATTTTTAACCTGTATTTGACATGTATCTTTCTGATATTAATAAAATAACTATGAACTATGAACTATATATATTATATAACACGCTTTATACGATTCCTCAATTACACAAAATACGTTACGGTTTACGGTCACGAATGGATGGCCGCAGTAAGACGCGTTGCGCATGTGAGATGATTTGTCGTATCGCTGTTTGAGCACTAAAGGTTGACTTCCGGGCATCGCGGCCGATGGCAGCGGCTTTTTTAGGGTTCCGTACCCAAAGGGTAAAAACGGGACCATAAATACCGGCCAAGTGCCAAGTGGGGCTCGCGCTTAAGGGTTCCGTACCACCACTAAATTCCATAACGAAATTACCAGGGGCCTTACGGACAATTGCTATTACAGGCACCTAATAGCGGTATATATATAAATCTATATATAAAAATAAATATAAATCTAACTGAGCGGATTAGGTGCCTGTAATAGCAGTTGTCCGTAAGGCCCCAGTTATATCTTGGTAATGAACAGAAACTTGTCACCGTTTCGCACTTGGCCATATTTTTTAAATATGTTGTTATACTTTAGAGTGTGTACTATAGTGTGTATATATCTTGCCAAGTTTGACATTTGTAGGTAGGTATATATTACCATTTTTACATTAGAGCTAGTACAAATATACGTAAAAAAATACGTTTGTTGTATGGGGATTTTGATAATTTACCTTTTGTTTTTACTTTTTGACTTTTTAAATTGTTTTATTTATACAAAACACGAGAAAATCATATACACATTTAAAAACGCATGCACAATAGATGGTTTGAAATATTAGTCACTTTGTATCATGTTTTGCCTATAGTTAGTATATAGGCGTAGTAAAATTCTAGAGATGGCGTACAAATACCGCAAAATATTATTTATATTTAAAAAAAAATAAGCTAAATGAAATAGTCTAAACAATTTCAATAATTAATAAAATATCATGTTGATCTAATACATATAAACATTTATATAATTGGAAAAGAAACAATTTGATCGCTACAACTAAATGAGAGATGCGCTTTTTTTCCTGATTCCAAAAATGTAAGTAGGTAAATCGATTTTGAAATAGTTATGCCTTATTCGTTTTATGTCAAAAGTGTTTCTGTAAATTCTATGTAATAACTAAGTAATAAATATATACCTATCTGAAAATAAACCGTCTTACCACAAAAGATTTAAGAACGCTTTAGACATGTGTTTAGCAATTGTTTCACTGCGAAAAATATGCTAAACACTTGTCTAAGGCGTGCTGAAATCTTTTGTGGTAAGACGGAAAATGTTTATTTAGTAATATATAAAATAAATATTTGTAGAGAGTAGGTACAGACTAAAGTAAAGATCGTTTACGTTGCTTTTTATGCCTGACAGAGATCAACCTTGCCTGAATGATTTCTGATATGATAAAATTATTTATACAGTGTTTTTAATATGTACCTACCTACTTATAAACATTTTGTTATCAAATCTAGACAATCGAAAACAAAGGAATCTGTTTGCTCAGCATTTGCACTCCTGCTGATGACCGGATGACTTTCAGCATATGAGACATGATTTGTGGCGTCAGATTACTTGTAAAAAGTGTTTGAGGAGCATTTTTACGATGCACTAGTAGTTAGGTTAAGTACAACCTTAGATCAGACAAACAAGGGAGAAATGATAAGGTGGCGTGGCCGGTGCGAACGCATCTGGCCTAAATCAGGCTTGATGCCTTGTCAAACTAACCAAGCAGACAACCTTGTCGAACTAACCAAGCAGACAACCTTGTCGCCCTTTTTGCATGTGGACTTAGTACATTGGTGTTGCTACAATTAGGAATATTAGTGTGCGTAAAAAAATAAATAAGTGAGCCGTAGTACTTACAGTTTTTGCGTCATGCAGTTTAGCGGTACCTATATTATTATTATTATATTAGCCTGCACCGTCCCACTGCAGGGCAAAGGCCTCCCTTCCCTCCTTCCATTTCTCTGTGTTTTGAGCCATTTGAGTCCAGTCCTTCAAGAAGGAGTCCAGTTCGTCCCTCCATCTCCGTCTGGGACGTCCGGGAGGTCATTTGCCATCCTATGGAAGCCATTGTGCTGTGGTTTTGGCCCAGCGATCCTCCGACATTTGACTGACATGACCGGCCCAGTCCCACTTTAGGCAAGCGGCCTTCGAAAAATATGTATGAAGAAATGGAGAAGGGAGAAGAATGACAATTTACAAGATAATATAATAGATAGCCCGTTGGTCTAGTTGGTATTGAACCTGCCTTCTGCGCTTGGGGGCGTGGGTTCGATTCCCACCTAGGCATTCATGTGATGAACATTTGTGTTTTTTCTATATCTGGGTGTTAATATCTATTTAAGTATGTATTTAAAAACTATATATGTAGGTATGTATATCAGTCTCTGGCAGCCATATCTGGCAGCTTTGCTTAGTTTGGGGTCAGATGACCGTGTGTGCAAAAATGTCCCGAATATTATTATTATTAATTTAAAAAAACAGTATGCTAGTCTATTGCCTTGTTACTAAATTCACTGGTTTCTTCTAAGACAGCAAAGAGCGTAATAGAAAATAATATATATAACAATGAAACAACTGAATAGTATATATCTAGTCTAGGATACGGTGACTGCAAATATAAATCCACACGATTTTCTTATGCACCCTTATCTCCTCTTTTCAATGACGAGATAAATAAGATATAAAGAGTGACGAGCTACGTACAAACTACATTCACCTACAAGGGTTAAAGGATGAATAGTTATATACCGTGAATAGTATAATCTGCGGACTATAGGTACTTATATTCAATTGCCCGTTGAATGTTATATCAGACATATTTTTTTAAATGTGGTTAGGTATATGTAGGTAATTAATTGTAGATTATACCTCCTACAAGATAAAAATAATTTTTTAAATCTTTATTTTGAAATGGGAATTCAATTTGAGGGACTAACAGCCGAACTCGGAGACGTTACTTAGGAATACTTGGGAATACTTAAAATTGCTCTGTCAACTTCTCGTTGACGGAAATTGTCACACATGAAAACGACGTTAAGTAACGTCTCTGAGTGGGGCTGTAAGTTGAATCCCGAGAGCAGCGAACTAATCCAGAAGAGAATCCTGAGCTGAGCGAGGAATACAAGGACCCTGTTTAATATTTTTTTTTAGAGTTATGGACTTACTACTTTTTTTACCATTGACTGCTTCGACCAAAATAAAATGAATGGACGGGCCCAGACAGCTCATTTTTGAAGATTACAAATTGAGCGCCTGCGCTCACTTCGTTTCAGTCGGTCTCTAGCCATAGGAAGTGCGACACAAGACTATTGTTACATGATAACGAAACATCTGACAATTTTATGCTTTCGTGTGGTTTTCTGAAGTGTAATAACACAAAAAATATAAAAATAAAATGTCTTTATTTCAGGCATGGAACCCATATTGTTGTACATAACAATTGAAAATAGAAAATTAAAAATAGCTTAAGTTAAAATTATGATAATACAATTGCGTAATATAAATAAAAATATCAGTCAATTTCGGTTCGCACTCTGGTGCACTGTCAACCACGATTTAAAAATCGGGCTACCAAGGTAGTCCCCCAAAACCCAAAAAAAACCCGTATCAATTTTTTTGTAACAAATGTACTGTACATGGTTATAATTAGGTGTTGAAGTAGGTATATGTCCGACGGTTTTGACTCGTTTTTACTGAGCAAGTTCTGGTTAATATTAAAATGGTTATGGCACGTCCATTCATTTTATTTTGGTCGAAAATTGACTGCGAGAAAATGAACAATACCTATAGGTATTTATATTTCCAATGATATAAAACAATCATAACAGAATAGAAACTGTTTCTTAACTTAGGTACTAGTTTCATATAATCAAGGAAATACTGTAAATAGAAAATGAATTAAGTAATAAATAAGCAAAAATTGAGTTTCTTATTTTCTGTGAAAAATTAACAAGAACGGATAGCACCAGTGACAGTTTTAAAAAGGGGTTACTTACATCAATGGATAGCACTAAATACTTACTCAGAAAGATATGTAACGCCATACTCTAGGATTTAATTATGGAGGATGTAGATATATCGATCCAAAAGGGTAGACTCTATTGTATTTTGACAAGTCTATGATATCATTCTCTAACTTTTTATGTGTCTGAATCATTTCCGAATTGTTGAGTCAGGCAGCCTTTACAGTGCGACCAACTTATCTGAGAGGTGATCGAATAAGGAAACTAAAAATGTTTCAACGGCAACTGTCATTTTTGTTTAGAAAACACGATGTGGGTCCTGGCTCCTTAACTTTACCTTCAAGTTGGTCGCTGATCCTCTGGCATTGAAAACAGGCGCCTACTTAAAATCCGTTACAAGAAAATAAAAATTGCATGTTAGAAAACAAGTTCTACTCATGAGTGATTATCGCAATAAAATTAGGTTAAATTACAAGCGTATTTTAATTAGGTCATTACTATACAAGGTAATAGATTCCAAAGTCAAGGTTCTATTCTGGTAGATTATAGACATATAGGTGATATAAACTTTGGGCGAAGTCACTGAAGTAGTAATATATTGTTTATATTGTTTAATGTACTACGTAGTACATACTACCTCAGTGGGCGAAGTACGAATATTCGCTACGTAAAATACGTATCGAATTCCACAGAAATTTCAATTTCGTTTTTTTTAGAAGTAGGTAGTATTATTCGCTTCTTAAAATACCTACGTATCAAATTCCATACAAATTTCACTTTCGAATATCATAATTTGTATAAAGTACGAATAATCGCTACGTATGGAACACTGTATGGAATTCGATACGTATTTTAATACTTATCGAATACCATACAAAATTCAATTTCGAAATACAAATTTGTATGAAATTCGATACGTATTTTACGTAGCGAATATCCATACTTCGCCCACACCTTAGTATTCGTTCAGTTTTAAGCACCAACGTAAAAAAAACATGTCGCCTTATTGTATCATATTCCTAAACTTGTGCATTTTCGACTGTTACTAGATAATAATGGTGGATTCTTAGAATAACTACTCAGAGAAGGTAGGTTTCCAAACAACGCCTTCTCAAAACGTAAGCTACAAATTCGCTTTGTAGCTTACGTTTCGATTGGTATTTTAAACGATTTAAGCAAGAAAATTAATGGATTACCTGTGGAATGTCACACCATAACAGCTCTTATGCTGCTTTTCTGATTTGTTGTGGAACGATTTCACCGCACAAATTGTCATATTAAATTTTTTTTTATTTTTTTCGGAGCCATATATGTCACCATTTGAATGGCTTAAATTTTGCGAACGTACTTGGTTTCTTTGTATAGTTATTCTAAGGGTGGATTATTCGGTGTTCATGAATGTGCTCCTGTGTGGCTGAGTGATATAACGAAGCGAAACATGTATTTTCGTTGACTCCAAAACTCCATAGAAGCCTCTAGTACCTAGTACCTCTACCTGCTTAGTAAAGTCTACTACTTTTCTAAGGCATACTTATGTCAGTGAAATACGTAAGACGTAGGTAGCGGTTGTGATGTTACGGCGGATTAACTAAAAAATATTAAAATAAAAAAGTAAAAAAGTAAAAATTAAACATAACCTAAACATAAACGGTCCTCATAATAACAAACGTATTTTTTTTAAACGTATTTTTGTATTTGCTCTAATGTAAAAACGGTAATACGTACAAGCGTCAAACTATTTAGTATTTATTAACTATTATTATTTATGGTTTCTATTATTTTATTATACATAGTACGCACTCTAAAGTATACATCAATTAAGAAATAATGGCCAAGTGCGAGTCGGTGACAAATTTCTGTTCATTACCAAGTTATAACTGGTAATTGGGTTATTTCGATGACCTCATTTTCTTTCACCAGATTGTAATGCTATATTTTACTAATTTTGAAGTCAGTTTTAAAATTGTTAATTATTTTATTTTTGATGGTACGGAACCCTCCGTGCGCGAGCCCGACTCGCATTTGGCCAGTTTTGTTTCGTAAACGTAGAGAATGAACACAAAAGCATCACTCAAAATTTAACTACTATTTTTTTTAATAACCTCGAGCTATTAAAATAGTTTACGATTTCACGACCGATTAAATAAATATTTATTGAAGTCAAACAAAAGTTTCGAATAGCAAAAACAACTTTGCACGCTAATAACTCGACTCGACTCTAACCTATGATGAATTTTTATTTATTAACAGAGTTACAGAACCCTATACCGAGCGTCTCATGACACGCTCTTGAAAGTTTATTTGTGTGTCTGCTATCGATGGCCTCCCACAACTGGTTAGTTGGCTAAAACTACCCCATTAATATGGTAATGGATCGAGTCTGCTCGTAAAACTCGTAAAGCATCCTCCACATGAAAATTCGTCTCAAAAACAAGCGCAATAAAGAGTTTAGTATCAAAATAAGATAAGTCACTAGTTGAAGCAAAGGAAACAAAGCCGTAGGCTGTGCGGTTCCCAAACGAAAAGAAATGTCTTATAAAATAAAAATGTACCTACAAGTCGTAGCTAAGGATAATGTACAACACAATCATAAACTACCTACCTACCTAGTTAAATCAAAATGACAAACCAATACAAAAAGTGTAACAAGTGTACCTAAAATATTTTGTTATGGAATCATGTAAGTAATAATAGGTTAAGTTTTTTGAGAAATAAATATTATATTAGGCAAACTACTTACTAAATATTGCACACCCCGAAACCCCACCCCACGAAATAATTACATTGTTGGTTTTAAATAATAGTTAATATAACAACAATAGGTAACAATAAGTTTGGTTGGTTGGCTTAGTTTGGTTGGTTGGCTTGGTTTAGTTGGTTGGCTTGGTTTAGTTGGTTGGTTTTGGCTTTGGTTGGTTGGTTGGTGGTGATTGGCTGGTTGGTTCGTTTGGTAGTTGGCTTGGTTTGGAGTGATCTTTAAATACACTTGCAACGATCTTCTTAGCAGTTAAGTGATTGCCGAGATAATGAACATTAGGTACTACAAGAACTACTAATTAACTAAGTTTAATACTATGGTTATTAATAAATACTAATTAATACTATTATATAATATATATTTAGATGTTTTTATTTCAATTATCACTGACTTAGTACAATATTTTTATAATTTTGTCTGAATGTTTATGTCTATAAATCCATGGTTACTTGAGAATAAACAATTTGAATTTGAATACTTACTTACTGGGTCGGTGCGATGACTCCAAGTTGGATCTTGGTTTTCGACAATGAAAGACGCCACTCCATACAGTATTTTGCGATCTCGAGCCAGTCAGCAGCTGAAGCTCACGCCGATCCGTTTCTACGGCAAAACATAAGACAAGACCTACTTAGGACACTACCTGTCGGCTGTCCTAAGTACTTATCTAGTCAAGTCTAGTAAATCGCTCTCTTCACGGCCCGATCTTCAACTCGTGCAACATTACTGTGCAATCGAGGTCTGTTTCATCATTTCAGACACAGGACGGCCCACTGCTGGACATAGGCTGTGCTGTGTGCGTTTACATTACTTCATTATTCTTATATAGATGAAACAAATAGGCATGCCCATTGCCCATGCTAGAAAACGCGTAGCAGCGGTTTTATGGCATGCTTTCGATAGAGCCTCTGTCAAGGTCTAGGTAATTGTTTAATAATGCACATAACAATTAATTGACATTTCATTATCTATTGGGTTACGCGGGTGTACTAATCTGAAAGGGTCCATAGTACCCATCATTATGAACAACTTTTACTATGGGAAAATTAAGGGAACACTGGAATCACACATAAAATCAACAGTTCAATACATTTTCTCAAGTGTGAATGACAATTTTCTATGGAACAGCTGATATTTTTTTCGCGATTTCAGTGATGGTCCCATAGAAAAAAGTTGTTTATAATGATGGGTACTATGGACCCCTTTCGTCTTCCGTCTTCCGTCGACCTCCTTTTCGCGTAACCCTGTATTTTCTAACGTTAAATGTCTACCTATTGAAAAGCCGTAGTATACAATTTTCCCTATAGCTTAGAGAAGCTATAGTATAGTAAATATTCAGGACATTTTTCGGGACATTTTTGCACACACGGTCATCTGACCCCAAGCAAAGCTTGTAATATGGCTGCCAGAGGCTGATATACATACATATATAATTTAATTAAATATATTATTATATTTAAAGACCTATAACCTGTTCTAAACTCTTCTTGATCTTTGGGCGATGTAGGAATATTCGTACATAGCCCACTAGTTTATAAACAAACCTAATTCGTTGTCTACTACTTCTTTACCTATATTCATATTATTATTGCTACGATTGACTCGATTTCCAAATTATGAATCAAAACTTGCTTGATTATAAATGATTTCGTTAAATATGAATCACAACTGAAATCATTCATTATAATTTTGTGCAGGGTTTGATAATCAATTACAATAATCATAGTTTTTTTTTTAATGGCTACCGGTCAAAATCTAGGGCACTTTGACCAACGTCACGTCAACAAAACACGGAAGCTAAAAATTAAAAAATATGGCCAGTAATCCATACATTAATAAAAGAAGTAAAACATCTAAGTACTTACAAACACGAATATACAAAGACTTATACAATTACATTATTGTCTGAAAGAATAATATATAATACGAAAAAAAATTATATAATTTGATGGAAGAAGACCAGACAAACGATAAAGATAAAGATAATTTATTTGCACAAAACACGAGTAAATCATACACACATTTAAAAACGCATGCACAATAGGTAGGTTAAAATATTTGTCACAGGGAAAGCAACTAATATGCTAATATCTACTAGTATCTACTACAGGTTCTAGTAAAATAATCTTGATTTCATGTTCATATATGCTACTTTATATGTATGTGTACCTACCATGTTCTGACAAATAAATATTTTGAATTTGAATTTGATGATTGACAAGTAAAACACAAAACCTATATTTTGTCACAAGGTATTTTCAATGTAATGTCCATATTTTTGTCTTATTTTTGGTTATGTCAAATAAACTCTGTGAATCAAATCAAGTATCAATTGTTTTACTGACATGTAGACAGTAAAACAATTCGCAGTGTTGTCATCTAACCGTTTTCTTGTGATTAAATACGCTGATTTATCTATTGTGACGACCAAGTAAACAGTTTTAAAATAAGGTATTTTTGTTAAATTAATCTGCAATGAGACCTATAAATCTTGATTTTTGCCTTGCCGAAAGGTGAACCTGATCCTAAGGTGTGACAGATTAAAAAGAGCTGTGGGCGATGTACGAATTTTCGCTACGTACAATACGTATCGAATCCCATACAAATTAAAATTTCGAAATTCATAATTGAATGTACTCGTAATTCGATACGTATTTTACGTAGCGAATATTCGTACTTCGCCCACTGTTCTACCCCTGTAGATACAGTAGGTAGGTAGGTATACGTTATGTTCATTGATACTTATTGTTCATTTCTTTCTTCTATTTTCAATCCTGGCAACGGAGAGGTCATTTTTGCTCGGGCTTCAGACCACATTTTATTTATTGGGTATTTGCGGTTAGCTACTGTAAAAATAAAATTCGTGGGATCTCACGGTAAACTCACGGGATCGAAATTTAGTGCAGTCAGCTGTAAGCAATTAAAAACCCGAGTCAAGTTGAAATCGTAACAGAAGCTTACTTGTATTTTTTTCAAATCAGTAGATGGTCACTTTCAAATGTAAAGTACTTCACGTTAATTTTAATAATAAAATTCAGGGAATTTCGTGTAACACATACTTGTTACACTTTTGCCATATTTTTCAATAACATTTGAAGAACTTAAATAACGTTCTTGTGACCTTCGCGTGACGACTTATGAAAAAAGGCAGTCATGGGGACTGCCTACAGATCTACGCCGAAAGAAGTGAAAACTAAACATCACATTGGCATGTCTGTGACGCTAACCCATAAGTTTTGCCCCTAAAGCAGCTAAAGAAGTTTTCACTTCAAAAATTACAAAGCACATTTTAGCTAACATGGATTTGTGAAAACAGACTTTTGTTCATTATGTGAGTTAATGGCACAAAAAGTTATTGGCATCGTTCGAAACTGTAGCTATCAGGCTGAACAGATTTTCCACAGCATTTATTCCGGTCCAATGACTTAGCAAGGTACATAAACAATGTTACGGACTTGACGCTGCAGTCAGGACATCGTCTTGAGTGATGCCAGCCTAGTATATAGTAGTGGTGGTCAAATGAGGGTACTAAAGGGAGGGGTTTGTTCACATAAATCTTCGGTAAATCCTGCACCTAATAAAAACACAATAAAAATAATCATCAAAGAGAAATGCGTATAATCATTGCAACTGACTGATGACCGAAGAAGGCTATCAAAGAGTTTTATCAAACCCTACAGTTAGCGTTCATCATTTCAGCCATAGGACGTCCACTGCTGGACATAGGCCTCCCCCATCGATCTCCAAAAGGGCCGGCTGGAAGCGGCCTGCATCCAGCGTTTCCCTGCGGTCTCTTTTAGGTCGTCTGTCCAGCTTGTGGGTGGACGTCCTACGCTGCGCTTACCAGTCCGTGGTCTCCATTACAGAACCTTTCGGCCCATCGGCCATCTGTCTGCGTGATATGTGCCCACTGCCATTTCAACTTGCTAATTCAGTTAGCGTTAGCGGTTATATTCTCTTTGCATTGCAGTATAATAAAAGAAGTTATCTCACAGTCATATTGGTCTAACAGCACATGACTTACACTTTTGCATTTGACTGCACAATCTGCACATTTTCCACGAATTTTGGACTAACTGTGTATTTGGACAAAATGCGTATTGGACCAAGTGCTATTAGATCACTATTCACTATACAGATAAATTGGTCATCCCTTTGAAAACTTATCACTTAGTTGATTTGGGTGCTGTTTGTGCGTCAGTGTGGATGTGGTGAGGAAATCATTGAGTAGACGTACTGGGTGTTATAGTGACACATATCCGATACGGCAACCAGTCGGCCTTCACTGAGCAAAACGAATCGAGCCCTCGCTCGTCTGCGGGGAAGCGCAAGTGCACCGTCGGCGTCGTCTATACTTAACACTGTACTTATTACGCTACTGTGTAATTTTATTTCGTTGATCGAGAAAGAAACCCGTATTTTCTTCTTTTTTTTTCATTTAAGTTTTATGTCTATTTAGCCAGTGTCAAGTATCAAGTAATTTATAATTTCAATTTTCATCTTTTAATACTACTGTAGCATGTAGTTTATAATTTCAAATTGTAGAAGGTTTTCTTTATTATAAAAGAAGTCATTGTCGCAGTCAAGTCTAAGTCAAGCAAAGTAAGTCACGGTCAAATCCCTGATGGTAGAGGTCACAGATATAGAGGTAGATGGAGGGAAGAGTGATGGTAGAGATTTTACTAAAGGCGTCTATGGAGTTTTAGAAACAACACTAAAACGCGTTTATTTGCATAATGTCTTTTGCCTACACTTGTGCATGTTATTTATTGATCACTCATAGGATAATCATCCGCCTTTTGCAACACAGTTTTCAGAGCTACAATGCTGTATTGTCACATATTTTTATTTGCAATAAATTATGTTTGTTTATTACGCATTAATAAACACTCGAAAAAAGTTAAAGAAAATAATACAATGTCGCGACATGATTTTTCCATGTTGGCATTAAAAATACTATGTATTTTATCGTAAAAAAAGTTGTTTTTACCCACGACGGAAAGGATAAGGTTTGGGCTGCGTATGCTTAGGTCTTTTGGTCTGTTTTTCTCCAAAACAGCTGGACCGGTTTGAAAGCAGGTTTAAAATGTGGTGGTTTTTTAGGTATCTTTGATCTAAATCTGTCTAGCAATTTAAAAGTTAGAGCTTTTTTCTGCATTCAGTAATCGTTTTTTATTTATGTTTGTATATTTGCTGATCCATGGTATTATTACTATACCAGAATTTCCTCTTTCTAGATTTGTTGTTCACCTTCTAGAAATCTAGATCTATAATTTTTTGGTCTTTAGCGTCTATTTAATTCTTTCATTATTTGTAACTTAATCTCTACAATCACAAATGAAACGATAACCGACTGCCCTGTAAAGAAAACCCTCCCCAAATTGTACTCAGGGATAGAAAGTAGACCTATATGCCTCACAAGGCCTGTGAGGTCTTCACCTCATGACGTCATTAAGGTTCCATTCAACTCAGCACATCGCTCATTCAGCAGCCAACCACATTAGTCATGCCTGCTGATTACCAGGTGTTGTTCAGTTTTTCTGAGCGCAATCTCGCCAATGCTTTTACTTGAACAGTTTTTGCCGTTGTGTAACTATGTTGTGGCGTTGTTGCCATCTTGTCTGAGCGCTTGGCTTCAAGTTCAAGGTCGTAATATTTATATTGCAAGTACACTAGTATCAGGCAAGGGCTATCTTTTTGGTCCATGCACGCGCTACGGAGATGTGTCTCTTTATCTTGTGGTTTGTATTATGTTGCTTTCCATCTTGAATTATTGACTCCAACTATCTAATACGTAGTATAGTATGACCAAGAACTTTGTATACCTTGAGTCATTGGCGGATCCAGGGGGGGGGGGGGGGTGGCCCTCATGGCCCCTAGCGATTTCGACTCAACTTTTCGACCACAATGAAATCTTGGATGCGTCCCTGCGTCCTTAAGTATGACATCTTTGATTGACTCTTTCAAGGTCTAGTTTGAGCACAGAAAACATATAGGTACCTACCAAGTTTGAGTTTTGAATTTTGACTCTGCTTAAATTATTTTGGGAAGTAAGTAAATAGGTAAGCAAAAAATTATAATGACCTCAATTCATACAAATCAATTGCATACTTGTGATCGTTTTTAAATCAGTGGGTGCGGTGTCTATTCGCCTGCTTACCTACTCTAAAAATAAACCACTGTGTAGCGTTTAGCAGATTTTTCGGAAAAAAATATGGCTTACGGCTACATTGACTAGAGTATCAAACCGTGTAATATACAACAACACATCCGCGTTTATCACTTGTTTGTTTGGTGTCTCATTTCATATAAATAACTTGTTAAACTTTTTGACAATAATGTTGTTGATTTTGAAGGCACACTCTAGAATTAGAAAGACAAGTAAACTCTATAAAACGACACTCGATTTAACGGCCTCTTATACCAAATTTGACGGTTTTAAATCAATTTTATTCAGTTAAATTACAATATTTGAGCTGAAAAAAAAATACATGTCACAGATACATCTGTGTTTGAGTTTATGATTTGGTTCAAAACACGATAGAATATAATTTCCTCGATCAAAAAAAAATCTGAAACAATGTCGTTTTTTTTCATTTTATGCTCTAATGAAACCTCGTAACAACCTGGAAATTGCATGTACTGAAAGGCAATCCTATTCAAAAAAAAATGGGTTGGATAGGTTTTTGATAGTGAATAGTTTCGTTTTTTAGTGAAATTAAAAGCGTAAAAAGGTCGCGAGAATTTGCGCGCGCCTCGCTCAGTCCCGCGCCAGGCGTCATCGCGTTCGGACCTATGTTCGTTTTTGTCGTTGCACTCCCCTCGCGGGCCTCCTAACTCTTGCGTGGCAAAATACATCGTCGCCTTAACTTGGCGGCGGCTGAGAGAGCGTTTTGTTGCCTACACGACTCGGATAACCGGCCGTTAACGCCAAACTCCCGAAAACGACGAATTTACTTGACTTTGGTTGGTTTACCTTGTTGTCCATACAATAATACACTCTATGTAGCACAACACCCACTCTAAAACACGACAAAAATACGTCATTATTTAAGCAATAATCAGTACGTTGTAACACCTCGTATTTAAAATAAAATACGGAAGGAGCAAAAACGTCAGACGCAGATAACAGACTATACGCAATAACCTTTTTTTGTTTTTGAATTTTATACTTTACTAGTAAAGACATAATTATTATAATAGTAAAAGTTATATTAATTTTTCTTCTCTCCTTTTAACGGCAACTCTCAATAACGCCATAAAATGTGCAGTCCCTATATGTAGAGCTGTACACACTGTACAATGTCTTTCAGTCGAAATAATAAACGGGGTGTAATTTACAAGGTATTAAATAACTTCAAACAAGTCAGAGTCAAGTAAAGTATGTCGCGGTCAAGTCAAATCTAAGTCATGCCCTATTAAAGTTGTGAAGGCTTCTTCTGTGGAGTTTTGGAAATAGATGTCTCATCTCATTATATCACCCACCTACACTCGAGTATGTACAAGAACACTTAATAAAATAATACAAGTTTAGAAAAATAATACAATGAGGCGACATGTTTTTTCCACGTTGGCGCCAAAACTCTTAGAAATCGATAATAAAACAATGTTGCAACCCTATCTTTTTTGTAGTAAGTTTGTCTATGTTCAAGCAGCATGCCATTGCAGGCATACTAAATTTTCTGTGAATGTTCTCATGGATTATGAACGTTTAGTGGGCGAAATACGCATATTTTACGTGCGTATATAGGTATACTACGTATCGAATTCCATACAAATTTCAATTTCGAAATTCAAAGTTTATAAATAATTATAAACGTATCTTAGGCAGGCGAATATTTGTACTTCGCCCACTGTAAATAGGTAAGTAGGTACTGCCTGATCAGTCAATTAATCTATAAATATAGAATTATTTACCCTTTTGGAAATCAATCATGTGCGTACGAAGTAGTTACACTCTTAGTATGTCCTTGTGCACGTACAACATTATATTGGCCTTCACTATCAGTTTTATCAATGACATAACTCAACACAACTATTAACCGTCACTTTGTAGTCCATAATAAGATTAATAATAAATATAAAAAATAATTATAGCTCATGTGATAACGATAGCCGGAAGATCATTAATCATATATGAGAGTTCGTTTGCCTTCTTTTACGCACGTGTTTTTATTTCCTCTAGATACCTACTAGACGTATCTACTGTTAAAGACTTTATAATATTTAAAACACTTTTTTACTAAATTATTTTTAATGTACAAAAACCTCTTGAAGGCAGCTTCCCTACAAACCTATATATTGTATATCTTTCCCACTGTGAGGATTTTGGCGTCGCATTCTTGTGCATTTGCCAGTGTCAAGTATTAAATTATTATCAAGTTTGATGAAATGAAGTCAAACAAGTCAGTCGCAGTGAGAGTCAAGCAAAGTAAGTCACAGTCATGCCTTAGTAATGTGGTGGAGACTTTACAAGTGGCTTCTATGGAGCTTTGGAAACAACACATTAAATACATGTTTCAACTCGTTACGTCAATTCCACAGTTAAGCACGTTCAAAAAAATATATCCAGCATTATTACGCATTACCAAAATACACAAGTTTAGGAAAATTGGTTTTTTCATGTTGGCATCAAAACTCTCCAACGTTTTGTTCCATGACTTTAATTTTACTAAAGTCAGTCATGTGGTTATTTTTCTTCCCGTGAACGCAGCAGCTTGATCGCGCCGAAATATCGGGAGCTCTATGCACGACCTTATCACGGTAAATATCCCAATAATAATCATATATCTTAATTATAATTTTTTTGTCTTACATGTAAAAACAAAAATACATATTTAAATTAGGATTATAACTTGCAAATACAAAGCTTAAATAAAATTTTGTAACCCTAACCTACCTATCTAAAATCATAACTGCCAAGTCCTGTTTTGCTTACAGTTAGTGAAACTCTATGCTAGTGGTTAGAACCTTGCTGCCTAACAGTAAATGTCAAATGCAACTTATCCCGTTTCTACAGTTAGGATCTACCCGCCTACTTTTGAATGTGTTATGGCTCTACAGGCTCTAAACATCTCTAGTCGTAGGCAGGCATTCTCAAAAAAAAAAAAAAAAAACAATGTAAAGTTCTGTACGTCGTGACATTGTAAAACATGGATAGTGGATATACGCGAACGCGCGCCAAAAATGGTATTCACGCGACGTGGTCGCTTGCATATTAGCACTCCATATAAACAGCGCCTGTCTTGCGGGCGAGCGAGAGGAGCGGGCGCTCTAGGCGTCAGAAGAAAGCAAAGAGCCAAAATAACAAAACAAAAAAAATCGTGCGGAAAAAAAAAATTGTTGGCGCGTTGCGCCTCTGTGTAAGGGCGGGCGGCAGGCACGCTTGCATTGTTTGTAACCAGCATAAAATTTTGATTGCTGAAAGACAATCTCGCTCTACCCTGATCAAAGGCTAAGGCCGGCGCTGCATATAAATTCATACTGGTCGCGCGACGCGGCCGAAGCCGCCGCCGGTCGCGGTCGCAAAGATCGGAATGCTACCAGTAAGGTCACTGACCTCTCACAGCTGACCGTTTCTGTCAGCTGATTGGGTCTGCAAATCAGCCTGTAGATCTGTCAGCGGATCGGCTCGGTCATATTTTTAAATAATATTTGGCCTTAGAATCGTATTGATACCCAACGTACGTCTCAAAGTTCAACGTAAGTCTCAAATTACGGCTGTCGTCAAACCGAACTAGCTTCGTAACCGTTTCTTTGACATATTTCAGGGTTTCCTTATTTGCCCTTATACAATGTTATGCCTGTAGAAATCGACGCAAATTGTCCAGTATATTACTCCCATCTTGTAATCAAATGTATGTAACAGCAATAAAGTGGACTTATTACTAAGGAAGGGTAAATCGAAATGCATTCGGTCCTAGGCGATGAACTTGCGATGAACTGTCCTCGATTAATGCGGAAGAGGCTTGCAACAAGGCTCCATGACAACTATACTGATATAGGTATCGCATGAAATACGACTTTGGGCATCTACATACATAGTTCATAAATTGTATGGGATTTTATAAATGTTTTTTGTATTTGCTCTAATGTAAAAAAAGTTACTTACACAATACCAACGTCAAACTTGGCATGATTATAGTACCTACCTACACCTACACATTCTAAAGTATAACAATAAATAATGGTGAAGTGTGAGTCGGTGACAAATTTCTATTCATTACCAAGTTAAGCAATGTAGGGCGCGGATGGGTGACCGCCTGAAAGTGATGTTGTCTTTTTGCACTACTTTTTATGTTTTGTGGTGGTACGGAACCCTCAGTGCGCGAGCCCGACTCGCACTTGGCCGTTATTTTATTCCTAAATATAGTTTCTTTTTCCATAATGTTGAAATTGTGCTAAACGCCTTGCCCAAAGGTTTTATACTATAATACTAGGTACGTATTATAAAATCTGACCTGGCCAGTGAGCACGGCCTAAACGCTTTATTTTGTTCTTGAGATCTATCAACATATTGTATACTAGCTGCGCCCTGCGGTTTCACCCGCGTAGTGATGAAAATTGGTGATGATGATGATGATGATTATGATGAAAATATGTCTGTGTCACTCTCCAGACCTTGAACTATATACCCATGCAAAAATCAGGTCAATCCGTTGCTCTGTTGCTGCGTGAAAGAGGAACAAACAAACCAACAAACTTTTCATATTTATAATATTAAGTATTATTGATTTAGTACCTCCGTCCGTTGTGAGAGTCGCGGGCATCCAGTGGATGCAAAAGGCAGGCTATCGTTCAGTGTGGAGGTTAAAGGGGGGAGGCTTTTGTTCAGCAGTGGACGTCTTGTGGTTGATGATGATGATGATGACCTCCGTCCATCCATACCAACTGCTATGATAAAGTCATAATGTAACTAACCTATTAATGGCTTATTTTGAGTAAATAAACGAATCAAAGCAATAAATAGAATCTCAAGTAAAAAAATATTTACTTATCGTTACTAGGTAGGTAAAATACCCTATTTATCAACAAGTACCTAAATGTTTATTTCAACTGCGCATGTTTCTTGACGAAGAACGAAATAAGCATTAAAACGACGATGTACGATATGACATGATACTTAATTGATTTCAACTACAAGTGAGTTTGTATAAAGTTTGGTTAACTTATTTGTGCCGTTTGGGGTAGAAACACTTGGACCGTGGGGGCCGAGTTGCGGGGAGACTGAATAATTCTTTACGTAACCAAAATGCTGGTATTTTGTAAGAAAGTTCGCAATCCAGCGAGGCAACGCAGCCAGCATTTAGGACTCGGCTGCAATCCGAGATCGTTTGAACTATCTATAGGCCGATGGGGCCGAAAGGTTCTCGTATGAAGACCACGGACCGGTAAGCGCAGCGTGTGGTCCCACGAGACCCACACGATGGACCCACAAGATGGACAGACGACCTAAAAGAGACCGCAGGGAAACGCTGGATGCAGGCCGCTTCCAACTGGCCCTTTTGGAGATCGATGGGGGAGGCCTATGTCCAGCAGTGGACGTCCTATGGCTGAAATGATGATATATAGGCCTTCATTGCCTATAGATAGATTAAACGATCTGTAGTTAGAAAGTCATTGTCATTAGTGTATAGTTTAATAAAAGTAAAGTAATTTTCTAAATTCGTAAAAAAATAAAACTTAATTAGTAAGTTTGTGAAATTTTGTCATTGCAATGTTTTCCATATTATTATATGTATTTCAAACTCAAGAGTCTCATATATAAAAGGCGATGTATGTATGTTCCCAATGGAATTCAAAACGGCTGGACCGATTTTGACGGGACTTTACTTACTGGCAGGTAGCTGATATTATGAGGATATCCACGCGGGTGAATACGCGGGGCGCAGCAAGTACACTATAATATTAAAACTTTGTCATTACTGATTTTGACAATTAAGTATAGAAGAGAAAGTAATTTTTTTCTATTAAAACGTTACGAGAAATGTGAATTAACTGTTTACAGTCTAATAGTGCTAACAGACGCTCGAACGCGGCTGACCTCAACCGCCGTCTGACCAATGGGAGAGAAAGAGAGGGAAATATGATATTCTCACTCTTTCTCTCCCGTTGGTTGGACGGCGGTCCGTCAGCCGCGTTCGAGCGTCTGTTAGCACTATAATAGACAAACATAATTATTAATTTAAAAAACAATACTTCAAAATTAGCAATTTCGTTTACTTGGATGACAATATTATGCCATCTAAGTAAACGCATTTCTCAGTTATTTTTATTTAAAAACCAAACTCCTAGACCGATTTTGATGAAATTTCTATTGGACCAATCTGAAAGTATCCTTTAATATTTTTCCATATTGGTTTATAAATGACAGGGTTCTGAGGTACTTAACACACAAAAAAACTGTATTGAGAACCTCCTCCATTTTTGAAGTCAGTTAAAAACAAAACAAAAGATTAACAAAAATAAAATATTTTTTCGCGTAATTTTTTGCACGGACCCGCATTTGCACAGTGCATAAGTTTATGTACCTACACATTATCTTTGATTACCCATTTAGGATTGAAGGTAGGTTACAAATTATAAAAACTCTGCTACAAAATGCTGGCCCGATTATATTACGATGACTTTATGAGGGCCAATTTCATGAGGGCTCAGCGAACTAGCTAGGCAACCTACTTGAAGAGTTGCAGTTGATAAGTAAGCCAGTAATAAGCAGAAAACTCTTAATACTACATCACCATCATCAGCCATATAAGACGTCCACTGTTGAACATTGACCTTAGCACGCCACACTGAACGACAGCCTGCCATCTGCATCCACTGGATGCCTGCGGCTCTCACGATGTCGTCACTCCGCCTACCTATACGCTGCGTCTTCCGGTTTGTGGTCTCCACTCAAGAACCGTTCTTCCCCATCGGTTATCGGATCATCGGCGATGTGGCCTATCTATTGCCACTTCAACTTGGAAATCCGGCAGCTATGTCGTTGTCGGTGACTAGTTCTTCGGCAAATATATTCGTTCCGGATTCTATCGCGCAAAGAAACTCCGAGCATAGCTCTCTCCATTGCCAGCTGTGTGCCTCTGAGTTTTTTCAAAATGCCAGCAGTTAAGGACCACGTCTCAGTACCATATGTCATCACTGGCATCACGCACTGGTTATAGAGCCATGTCTTTAGGCACTGTGGCATTTTGGACGAGAAAATGTCACGTAACATCCCGAGCGCTGCCCATCCGAGTTGGATAATAAAACTTATACTATACAAGAGACTTAGTAAATTTAGACAATAGAAAACAGTAAATTTCTGCAGCGGCAGGCAACAGGCCCATTTGTTGGGTTGCCAGATCCTGGCTTATCAATTCCTGGACATTTCTGGGTTTAGGAACGGCGTCAGTACATGGACCGGTATGGATACTATACTATTATTCAGAGAGCACATCCCACGGCAATTTTAATTCATTTGATTTACGGGACTAAAGTTAAAAACTTATTGTGAATTCCATCAGGGTCAAAATCATACCTGTCTGCCAAATAGTTGATTGCTCTTTTCAGGAAAATATGTGCCTGTGATGTGAATTTATTCGTCTGGTCTTCTATGAGGTTCGGCAGCGCGTGCGTAGTTTGGTGTCCGAAAGTTAGTAAAAAACCCTAGTATTTGCGAATTCCGGGACAGTAAAGTGAAATTACTGGACACTGGACAAGACACCTCATTCCGGGACTATCTCAGATTTCCCGGGTGTCTGGCAACCCTAGTTGTAGCCGACGTGAGTACATAAGGCTTGTATACTTTTCTCAAACATTGCGTGGATAAACGTAAAATATACAATAAAAATATATAATTATTTAGAACTAATTTACACGTCACAAAAATTTCAGTAGAAACATTTTACCGGATTGTTATGGCTAGTGGATTTATGAGCCATACACATGCAGGACACCAGCTAAATCCAAATTTGTTTGTCTGTAAATTCTACCAACCTCGGCACAGCACTGTGGGCGACGTACCTACGCATTTTCGCTACGTCAGTTTTTAGTGAAACAACGTAATCAAACCGATTACGTTGCCGTTGTTTACGTTACCGGTTACGATTGCAATACGTTTGAACATGATGAATACGTCCCCAATTATGATTACTGTCTAGAGTGTTTTCTTCGAAGTGTGTTTTTCTAATTATGTATATACATATTAAATACCACGTTTGAGAAAAAACATATTTGTTTATTTCAAGAGTTTGAAGAAACATAACATATACGAGCTTTTTGGCTGGGTAGTTAACAACCGTTCAAACCGAAACAAATTGGATAATAGAACTATAAAGATATTGAAATATCAAATTATTCGTTCTTTTCCGATAACCCCAAAAAAACAGTAACGAGATTTCCAAAAAGAAATACTGCAAAAAGACGTCTCACAAGGTAATAATAATTGAACAATTTACGACATTTTTATCGACAGAAACAAATTATCTCTCATCAAGCGATACAATTTGATTGATAGAACATTATAAAAACATGTTATAAAATACCTCCGCTAACAGGTATAGTTTTATTTTCTGAAATCTACTCGTACAGTGCCACGAAACTTTAAAATAGGTACTCTGAAATAGTCGTTTAGGAAAATAATATACTTCCAAGTTGGCATAAAAATTCAGCTTCAATTTTTTTTTTTAAGTTGAGTGTTGTGTAGACCCCGGAATCACGCGTTGTTTTAAATTATGGAATAGAAACTTTTTAAAGATGAATAAGTTTCTTTTTACAATGTTCCAATGGTTGCTTGGAAGAGATTGCTTTTAGCGATAAGGCCGTCACTTGTGGCACTGGCTCGTAAGTGTTTTCTATCTGTTTGTAATTTTTATTTCTGGTGTACGCAATTAAAAGTTTTTATCTATCTACCGTCTTACCACAAAAGATTTAAGCACGCTTTAGACATGTGCTAAGCATATTTTTCGCAGTGAAACAATTGCTAAACACATGTCTAAAGCGTTCTTAAATCTTTTGTAGTAAGACGGATTATGTTTTACTAGAATGTCAAATTGACAAAATTCCCCTAACAAAGATATAATATTTTGTTAGCTATGCATTTTTAGTTACAAACTCTCATCATAGGTAAACATAAACATCAAATGTTTGTGTGCCCTAACCTAAATGTCTATTTACAAAGTCAGATTTGATAGTAACAGATTTATTGGGGTCTAGGTTTATTATCTAACAACGATAACTGATATTCTAATTAGCAGTTTCGTACGCAACTTCTAAAATTGGAACATGACATGACATGATAATAGACGTGGCTTACTTATATTTTGATTTGGAGCTATATTTTGATAGAAAAAGTACGAATAATATAGATACGTAAAATACGTACTTATAGAATTCCATACATATTTACAAATTATAAATAAATAAAATAAATAAATATTTGGGACATTTTTGCACACACGGTCATCTGACCTCAAACTAAGCAAAGCTTGTGATATGGCTGCCAAAGACTGATATATATACATATATAGTTTTAAATACATACTTAAATATATATTTACAACCAGATATAGAACAAACACAAATGTTCATCACACAAATGTTTGTCCTACGTGGGAATCGAACCCACGCCCTCAGGCTCAGAAGGTAGGTTCACTACCAACTGGACCAACGGGCTATCAAATTGAAAGTATACTTCGTTATACGTACCTATTTCACGTCAAATATTCGTACTTCGTTCACTCTAAACTAATACTGTAATTTGGTTTATCTATGAAGTTTCTTTGGAAAGGGCTATTGGTGCCAACTTGAAATAAAACCGGTTAAGTACGAGTCGGGCTCGCGCATTGAGGGTCCCGTACCACCACATAACTTGTTAGCTTCTAAAGTACAAAAAATAGTGCAAAAAGACAACATCCCATCATCGCCCAGGCCGTCCATTCAAGTACCGGCCGTTGTTTTGTTGTTGTTATACGTACTTTAGAGCGTGTACTATAATCATGCCAAGATTGACACTTGTACGTATTACCGTTTTTACATTAGAGCTAATACCAAAATACGGTTAAAAAATACGTTTGTTGTATGGGGTTTTTACTTTTTGTTGTTTTTAAATTAGTCCGCCGTAACATTACATATTCTGTGAAAATTTCAACTATTAGGTACCTACGGTTCGAAAGATACAGCCGTTAATAAGTAGGACAGACGGACAGACAGACATCGTAGGCTTAGTAATAGGATCCCTGGGTATGGAACCCTAAAAACGTCAACTCATTGTATTATTTTCCTATACTTGAGCTATTTCATATTATTATGTTAAAGAAAAGTGCTCCGCAAATTAAATAATTAAAAGAATTCTTATTTCTTAATAAATATATAAAAGTAAAATAAATTTATTGTTCTACAAAGTATATCTAACAAACTATACTACTATCCTATGTTCAAGTTTATTTAGCTCTGACAACCTGTAGTAACCCTGGTACAAGATTGCAAAAAAAACCATTAAGACGAAATATGCTTCAAATTTGACGATTCGTCCACACGAATATTCAAAAGTAGACCTTTTAAATCGATTAATTGACATCATTTCTTTATGTTTAATAAATTTTCTTGAAATATTTTATTCGGATGTGTTCACTGATATACGATTAAAGAAATTTGGCGCGATAGAAAAAAATCGTAAACTTTCCTAAAAAACACCCGTTTTTACGTTATTCAATGTATTGAATCAACTTCATTCAGTTTCAATAGAAGATATTTTTATCAACAAAAATTGTGTGTTATCCTAAAAATCATTCAAATACTTTAGTGGCCGCAGTTTTTTGTAAATGCGTAAGATTATTTGTAGAAAATAAAGAAAAAAAATAATTAACGCCGCATTGCCGTCATACAAGTGTACAGTTCTCTACCATTTCGCCTTAATTCTGATAACTTTTAAAGGTTTTTGAACTTTACAACATACAGGTAGGTACAATTCCTTTAAATATTTGAGACGTATTTTTTTTAAATCTAATATTTAATACTAGGTGGATGGCATCTTATCATTTCAATCATTAAATAATACTTAAAACAATAAACATACTTTTTTTAATAGATTTTTATTAACTAAACAAAATACTAGCTAAAACTAACACAAGACTGTATAAATCATTGAAGGTCTAAATACAATCCAAATGCTTAAGCCCACTATCAGTTGGCAGCGTACCCAGCATGCTGGCGCCATTACTACGCTGAATAGCAATGCTTATACGTTGTGAAAACGCCAGCATTTTGTTCACGCGTATAAAAAACATAAAACACGCTTACATAGTAATACTAGATAAATTATTTCTTCAGTGCTTTCATGAGGTCACATCGTATCCTTGAAAGTTCATCACGAATGTCGAGCAATACGATGCCCTAGTTACGAGCTTTGTGAGATGAGCTTATCTTATCTTATCGTTTAGTCGTCTATCTATGGCCTAGGCACACTTGCAATTAGACCAGCCTTGTTTTGAATACTAACGGTTTTACATAAATACGAGTCTTAGTTAAATTTAAAAAAATAATGTTAACTTAAATTTCGTCATCATCATTTCAGCCTCTGTTGTTCCCACAGAAAAGTTTTTTTTTTGTTTAAATTAGAACGGCTGTCAAGGCATTTTTGTAAGAAATTTGTTGTAGCCAGTGCACCCATATAAACGAAACGTCAGTCATTTGAAATTAGCTGCAACTGTGATGCGGACAAGGAACTTTGAGACCTAACCCAAAAAGGTAAGGTCCAAGTTCTTTGGATGCGGACTTCGATGCGTTGATTTAAATAAGAATGTTCAATCCAGGTTCACTCATAATGCATAATGGTGACAGATTTTTTTTCTCATTTTCGTTTTATTTACTCCTATTTTTTGTGGTTGTTCCCCCCACTGCTGGGACTCAGGCCTTCTCTCAGAGAGTGAGGATGGGCCCTAATCAACAATGCTGGACCAGTGCATGTTGGTGAATGTTGTATGTCTTAGAACTTTAGAGGTTCTTGGCTTGGGCATACCGGTTTCCTCACGATGTTTTTCCTTCGCTGTTTTTGAGCGATGGCATTGAAACTGCATAACAAATAAGTCATTGGTGCAGGGCCGAGGATCGAACCGGGTGCCGTCAGATTGTAAAGTGCAAATGTCATGCTACCGCTCGGCCACCATCGCTCTTAACCTTAAACTTGCTGTCTCGTTTTCTCTCGTGACAGTTTGCGTCAGCGAAAAGTCGACAGAGTAGGTACTAATTACACAAACAAACATTTCTAATTAAGGCCATTGGTATTTTATTTATTCGTTATACTTGATGTATCAAAAACACAAAGTGAAATGTTGGTCGGAAGTCTATTAATACGATTAATTTTATTAAGCACAAAAATTTACTTAGAAAATTTACGAAAACTTAAAATATTACAAAACCACATAACAATAAATATGTCAATAAGTCTAATAAATACGCAGGGGCGGCTTTATGACGAACCGTCGGTGAGTCATGGCGACACCGCGTACCCCGATTCTATGGGGCTAAAACCCCAGACTGACTTGCCTTAACCGGCCGTCTGGGGGTGGAAACCGCAAGAGCTATGAACCTAAGCTCCAGGGTGGAAGTGTTAAAGGACATAACGCCGCGAGTAGCTTTTAGTGAAAGTGCAGGTATAGCACACCTCTAGACACCCTAAGCCACCTTTTTTTTTTGGTTAAAATTTTCATGACTGTGGATTTAATGTCCTTTAGTCGTAATCTTAAACAGTTTACATAGTCTTAATAGCGTCAAACAAGTCAAAGTCATAGTCAGAGTCAAGCTAAGTAAGTCACGGTCAAGTCAAACTCATACCCCTGCAAAGTAGTGGAGACTTTACAAGAGGCTCCTATGGAGTTTTGGAAACAACACGAAAAGACACGTTTCACTTCGTTATATCACTTGGCCACACTCGAGCACGTTTACGAGCACTTAATGAATAATAATTCACCATTTAGTAGACATTAACTCTCAAAAATACACAAGTTAAGGAAAATAATCCAACGAGCCGACATGTTTTTTTCCGCGTTGGCGCCTCCCCTAAAAGGCTGTCACATATTGGCACCAGAGCCAGAGATGTGGCAGCCTTTATGGGGGGCCCATTTAGTGGGTGGCAAATCATCACCTGCCTAAATATATTTTAAGATGAGACAGGATAAGTAAGGCTGGTGCTCTTTCTCATCCTATATAGATTTGTTCTCCTATCCACTATATAGTTGTTCACCTCAATAGGCCAGTTTTTTTTAAATCCTGTACTGTACAATTGTTTTATATTCCATTTTATACAAACCCCATTCTTGTATTTTTAACTCAAAACGCCTCTTGGTGTTGGCTCCGGCCCACCCCACCAATGCCTTTCAAAGGTCCAGGCTTGACCCGTGAGTTATTTTAAATAGTCTAATAATTAAAAATCTTTGTCTAAATGTATTTATATGTTTTGTTTTTCATTTCTGTGATGAGCTTAGATTATGTATTTTATGTGGTGAGGTGGGCTCAGTTATGTGGAGGGACTTTCCTAGAGGGGGGAGTTCCATTTTGTAATTATGACATTTGTCTTTTATGACAATTGAATAAAAAAATTATAACATAATATCATATAATCATCATATTCTATATTCAATAAAAATACTCATACATTCTATGTAAAAAAAAAAAACATCATAATATAATCAACCATATCATAAAGATATGATATCATAAACACCATATCATAGGCACCATGACTTGTGGGCAAACCCTATCGATGTCTCCGGCATCATGAGACAGAATACACTCAGTTATTTCAGACGCTGTTTGAAACAGACTGCAGTCTAGAGATTGCAATCCGGGATGATATTCAATTCGGCTGGAACCGGCAATCCGGCCGAAACCAGTCGGATCCAGACCGGACCAGATTGTCACTTTTTTAATACGTCTATCTAATCAGTGTATATTTTTTCCAAATCGTGCGAGTGAAGTAAGTATAAACGGTTCTTTTTTGGGCAATCGTGGTAGAAAATCATATTTTCTAAATTAACAAACAAAACGATTATTTTCAACAGATAATGATGATGATGATGATGATAATGATGTTTGATGGTTTTTTTTTAAATATTGGACAGTCTCCGTCTATTCTATTTTTATACGGCTCTTTAAAATTTGGAGAAAATATTCTACCTCTAAGGGTGGAAAATTAGGGAATGATTTCCATTTATTGAACGTATACACGTGAAGCAGGAAGCTAGCTGTATTTTTTTGTGAAAATGTCCGGATCCGGTAGCCAAACGACGCCGTATCCACCACATTACCTGATCCATTAGATTGTAATCCCTATTGCAAGTCTTATTTGGAACCGGCCTTCACCTTAGTTCATTCGTTGACTCGACCTGGAGAGACTGAAAATCACACCCTATAAAATAAAGAATTTGTAATTCAAATCGAGAATCGCTCCGTGTAAACAAATTAAAAAAACTGTTCGCTTGCCAATTAAGAAAAATAAAACGACGTCTGCAGTTCAGTCTGGTCTAAATTGGTCCTTTGTATTTAATGCAGGCACTTTTCCATTGATGTCAATGTTGCAGCCATTTCTTTCGCACAAATCTGATTCGCAGTCGTAATGTTCTGGATTACTGGCTTATGTAATGTTCGTATGAATTGCTAATGCTGACTGCATGTTTTTAATTGAAATTGCATAAATAAATATGCTGGTCTACTAGTACTGACTTTAAGTATTTAGCGAGTTACGATGACTTTTTTTTCTCGTTCGAAAAGACACGTTTTACAATATACAGTAGAATTGGAAATCTACTTTCTTTTTGAAGTCTTCCATTTCACCATGAGTTTGATTGTTTGGTGCTGAACTTATCTGAGTACCGTTAAAGTTAATGCCGTTAAAAATACAACAAAGAGTGATTCGTTCGATCGATCAGCATACCGGTCGATCGGAGATAACGTATTGCATATTACGTCGTCACTTGCAGTTAGGTGGTCGGCCGTTGACGCCACGTGCTCTGAAGCTTCGGGCATTACGTAACTACAGTTACGCAAAGCCAATGTCAAGAGCGCTGCGTCAATAAGCCGCTCACCACGCGACCACGCCTGCGCCGGCGCAGGTTCAACGACCGCGATACCAAACAAATATTAAAAAGTACACGCATGCCCGATATTATCTTCATCAAATAAAAATATATATGATTCCGTGGAAACGGCTTGCCTGATCTTTATTTGAAGAGTCAACAACCTCATCGTTTGCCGGTCTGTTAATGAACCAGCATCAGGTAGAATAACTGCACTAACTTCTTCATACTGTGATATAGGTACATAGGATTACAAAGAACGATGGTACGAATGGATAGCGTTCGGATAGCCCCTTGGCAAAAATAACTGTTGGAAACGCCATTAACGATCACATAAAGTAAAGTTAGTTTTAGGAAGAGTTGCATTTTTATCACCGTTTGGATATTATGTCAAAAACTACAGAAAATACGTTTTTTCCCAATTCAATATTTTGTTTTGTGATTTGACCATAAATATGCTACAGCGCAATTATACCGAATTAATTGATTTATTGAACTGTTTACTACGCGACTAGGTACACACGTACCTAACTTTAAATGACGAATTTGCAGATGGAGTCACCATTCGTATTTTCCCTACGGTAAGGCAAGTCGACGCATACAATGACAAAGTGAGCAAGGAAAATGCAAAGTTGCGCATGAGTCTCGCGGTGTAGCTTCATAGTGCAGGAAACCACCAGACAACGTTATTCGCGAAGACGTCAATAACTGTGGTAGTACTCAATAACTGTGTCGATACCGATGTATGTTGAGATGAGACGTAATATTTCCGTCTTTGAAGGACTAGTGAAAGGAGCTATAAGCATAATAAATAAAAAATGGCTGGCCCAAAGAACTGGAGAATCAGCTAACGGAAGCCGTGTACGTAAAGTTTGATGACGAAACTATTGGTCTAAGGCTAAAAGATAGTAACGGTTACATACCCATACACCATCAAGTACTACGTTTCAGGCGGCAAGAGGTTACGGAGATGTGAAGCGTAAAAAACCGGACAAGTACGAGTAGGACTCGTGCTCTGAGAGTTCCGTTGGACGGAACCAACAGAGCGCGAGTCCAAAAAAAAAACTTACAGAAGTTGAAATATTGAAAGACAAACTTAACTTTGTAGTTGACTATAAGGTTCTTCCATACATTCCAACTACATAATGTAAGTTTGTAATAGCAAAATAATTATTTTTAAATGACATAACTTCAAATTTGTGGCTTTCGGATTTATTCCGACATATGTGCTATGAGACCTTGCCTTTTGCCAAATTTCATGATCTTAGGTCAACGGGAAGTACCCTATAGGTTTTGATTTCCCTGTGAAATTGCAAAATATGCGACATAAACGTTCATATCTTTTGATTGCGTTGACTTACGACTATAATTTTTTTACAGCCGAAAGATACTGTAGACCCAAGTATTTAGTATAATTTTCAACTTGATACCTTTACGCGTTCTTGAGAAAAAGGGTCTTGACAGACGGACAGACGGACATACAGGCGGACAGACAGACGGACAACGAAGTGATCCTATAAGGGTTCCGTTTTTTCCTTTTGAGGCACGGAACCCTAAAAATGAACTATCCCATTTGAACCAACACTGAAATCACGAAAAAATATCAGCTATATTCCATACATTTCGTTCAATGATATATTCTTGAAATGGAATAGCTGAATTTTGGTTCGCGGTTTTGGCTTGTTTCGTTGTAAAAGTTATTCATAACAATGCCCTCCCTTGTATTAGTAGCACTGTTACTAATACGATACTGCAATACCTTAACGGAATTTATGACAATTTGATGGCCTGATTAACTCTTCCTGGTGAACTATTCAGCATTTTTGTTTCCTTTCTAAATAAACATTTTAATTTTTCACAGAACACCCCGCATCCCTTAGTGGACTGGTCCGGCGTGCCCACGCTGCTGTTAGCCGTCATCGCTGTGTTAGTTGTTGCCACTGCTCTGACCACGAGACTGCCTGATGGCAAGCAGCCGCATCACCTGCCAGGACCCCAGGCATTGCCTTTTCTGGGCACGAGGTGGCTGTTCTGGAGCCGTTACAGGATGAATAAACTGCATGAAGCTTATGAAGGTGAGAGGAAACAGACATGGTGTTTGGAAATAGGATAATTTTGGGGTAGATCCTTTATAAACACATGAATACGTATTTAATTGTAACAGACATTATTATCTGATGTGTCGAACTAAAGAAAATATTCAAAGACATTGCCCATCATTTGTACATGTTTTAGGTAGGGTATATACAAGATATTTGGTTTTGGGCCAGCGCGGACATAGATATACTGTCAGTTCAATTGTTTTCTTCTGAATTTTGGCTTGTTATGGACAATATTTTATGACAGACTCAAATCAAAACAGCTCCATAGAAAATCCTAAACAAAACGACGTAACCCCGTCGAGTTAGGGTTCGTTGGATGTGTCTTCCCAAGCAATTTTGTCGTATCCTAGGTGATGAGAAGACGCCTATAAGATTCTTTTTTTAAAATAATTTATTGACTATCGAGTAGGAAATCTGATTCATCTCATTTGAAAGTTGTAGAAACCATAGTTACCATTACTGCGCAACCAATCTGTAGTCACAATAAGAGATTTTCACGCAGATATGTTCAGGCGTTACGGGACTGTCTTTGCGGAGACCACGCCAAGCGGTGCCATGGTGGTGTCGATAGCTGACCGCGCTGCGCTGGAAGCCGTGCTACGAGTGCCTTCTAAGAGGCCCTACAGGCCACCCACGGAGATCGTCCAGGTGTACAGGAGAAGCAGACCGGACCGATATGCATCTACCGGACTCGTTAACGAGTAAGATTTAGTTTTCTGAAGCTGGTTTAGCTCTAACAGAAGGTCTCCGAGAAAGCATACACATTAAAGCCAAAACTAAAGTAATGGAAAGTGTCTTTTCTAATGTCGTTGGTACAAAACAAGAATTTTACTTCGAGGTAAATAAAATTATGTAGGTAATAATTATATTGTATATTAAAATTTCAAAACCTACCCCAATTCGGAAATGTGTTCATATAATAACACAATAATAACAGTGATAACAATATATCACACAATATATAATATAAAACCGTTGCACAGATAATATTGATCTTACATAGCTAAACATCAAGAGAATGAAACCTTATTAATAAAATAAAAAAAACGGTTGAAGCAAAACGAGCCGTTTTGGAGAAAAAATGCACACAACTTTATACCTTTTCCGTTCCGCAGAGAGTAAAACAAGTGATTGTTTGTACAGGTAGATAGATAAACTCTTTATTGTTTACACCAAAAATTACATATTACCCACAATGAGACAGAAAGACAAAAAACTAGCGCAACAACTTTATCTTAAACTTTATCGCTAAAAGCGATCTCTTCTGAGAGGAATCATAAAGGAGTCGGTGTGTGCAATTATCAAGAAATTAAACCCGATAGTTTAACAAGGTTACGCTGAAAAGATGTACCTACCAAGCAAAAAACCCTGTAATCGCGAAAAGCGTACCTGTAATCAGCTGTTCCATAGAAAAGGGTCATTCACACTCGACAAAATGTATGGAACAGCAATTTTTTTTCGATTTCAGCGCTGGTCCCATTGTTAAAGTTGTTCATATAAGTACAACGGATCCCTTTTAACTTAGTACACCATTTCCGCGTAACCCTAAATCGTAGACATTCTAAGTAGTTAATGTTTTAGATCCCAGCATAGAACAATAAGAAATGAATGAATCTACTTAGCCATCAAGTAGTCGTACCTATGAAGGCTACCTAAGTAGACTCATTCATGTACATACTTGATGGGCAAAACCAACACCATGAAAAACGTATAAACGTGAGATGGTTACCAGCAACTGGGTAAAAAACTAACCTTTAGGCAGGATAACAATCGTCTACTTTATTCAAAAGTACTTTTATACTTTTGATATAATTGGCTCAGACAGACATGTTTAGAACAATTTTTTCGCCTTCACGGGTGGCATGACCTCGAGACTAAAGGAAAATAATTAAGTTGAGTCGTCGGTCCCTACTCCCTAGTAAAACATATTATTTAGGTACTTACTATATATACCTGAAACCTAAAAGTAATTTAAATATAACGTATTATATATAAAACATACCATATTTAATACAAATATAAAAGCGGCGCTCCGCGGTTTCTACCTCCTACAGGATCGGTTAATTTTTCAAGAACACTAGAGCAAATACAAAAATAGGTAAAACGTTTGTTGTATGGGGACTCCGCTTTAGTTTTTACTTTATGACTTTATTATAATAGGTATTTTAGTTTATGCGCCGTAACAATACTAACAATACATATTCTGTGAAAATTTCAACTGGCTATCTATTACAGTTCGTAAGATACAGCCGTTAAAATGTAGGACAGACGGACAGACGGACGGACGGGTGGGCGGACAGACGGACAAACGGACAGGCAGACTGGGCTTAGTAGTAGGGTCCCGTTTTCACCCTTTGTGTGCGGAACCCTAAAAATAAGGTCATGAATCAAGCTTGAGCACCTTGAAACTTTTGGCAAGGCTTTTACATTTGCCGGTCACGTAGTTTCGGCATATAAACACGTAGTTTTATATTGGCGTTTCTAGTTTTTACATCATTGTAAGCCGTTTCCTGTCTGGCCTTATGAGGTGCCTGTCTCGAAATCTATTCGAATAGACGTCTCTTTCATTGGGCATTCGACAAGCTTCGAGTTTTTTGATAACAGACCAATTTCTCAAGGATTATTGATTTTAACAATCGGCAAAAAGATTATGGCTTGCATAGCGAATTCGATCACGTCTGCTGACTCAACAAAATATGGTAAATTTTCACTTATGTTTGAATTTTAGCATCAATGTAAAGGATGTTTATGCAACCTTATTTAAATCTGCTGATGTTTAGCTACATTTGCGCTCCAAGAAAGCAATGTTTACAATGTTATTTTCTTTTCATATTATAATATAGTAAGCCATTTTATTACCTTTCCTTAAAGTTAGTTGTACATGTATTGTAGTTACATCTTATATTAGTTTTGTACATAATTAGGTATTATATTTACTACATATTTTACTTAATAAATTTATTTTATATTAGCTACATAGTTAAGTGTTTATTTTCTTCCTTTTTCTTCTCTGATTTTTGTAAAAATTATTTTAATTTTGGATAGGGCTCCCTCTTCGGGTATTGGCCTCCCCCAGATTACTCCAGTTAATCTCGATTTGCGCTCTGATCCTCTTTAAGTCTGTATTTTCAATCGTTTTTAAATATTATATAAGGTAAAATTATAAGAAATTATGATCTTTTATTATTATTTAATTTTATGTTCTCTGGAGGGTTATGGTCTTTATTTTTTAATATTTCCATACCTACCTAAAAACAATAGTCTGACTAGGGCTACAAAAAAAACCGATAACACCAACCTTTCTTAGATCGAAAATAAAGTTGTTTTGTACAAATACTTATGCTCCTACACTACAATACAATATCAGTTACACAAAATTTAAAAAAACAGTACCTTAAACTAACACAAAAACCGGCAGTGAAATAGAGGTCTTATCGCCTTGAAAGCGATTTCTTCCAGGCAACCTTTCAATGGACATAACTGTAAGAGGAGTAAGGGTCGGCGGTTTAGGTAATACCATAGATTCTAGCAAAAAAATAATAGTTTCGGTCTGTGAGTAATACATATAATATACATACATATAAACATACATACATACGTAGCAATAATAAAGAAAGATAGTGATTGTAGACAATAAGAAGAGATTTGGCCTGCCTGATAGAAGCAGGCAGCTCATTTCACAGCAGGACAGCTCGAACAGTGAAAGATTTACTGTAACTCCTAATGTAGTCTCATATTTTTTCTAGACAAGGCGAGAAATGGTTCCACCTGCGGCGCCACCTGACAGCCGAGCTGACGAGTCCACACACGATGCAGGGTTTCCTTCCTGAACTGAACAGTATCTGCGACGATTTCTTGGATCTGCTGCAGTCTTGTCGAAAGCCAGACGGGACGGTGCAAGGGTTCGACCAGCTAACCAATAGGGTGGGACTCGAATGTAGGTATACATACCACATGTTAGACAACTCGCGCTTTTCTCATGTTTTTCCAGTTTACTGAGATAAACAAAGAAACATGTTTTAATATTTAAGGACATGTTTTAGTATTTAAGGTATCCCATCTCCACTTAAAATGAGGTACAGGCTTGAGTCTGTACTTCTGTTTCGGTGTGATTGATTGACGAACAAATCGCACTAAGTAACAGTCTAATATTAAAAACGCGATTGATTTCCGAAAAACGCCATATGGCATATTTTGCATAACATAGCATAATTGGCAATTTATATATAAATGAAATAATAAAATACAGCTGATAGTAAAAACAATCTATAAGAACAAAATTAATGCATACCGCGAATAAGGTAAATTCGCAAAAACAAAAGACCTATGACAAGCATAATTTTATAATTAAATCCCAATTACGTAAAATGTGTTATCAAACGTTAGTGTTTTAACAGTGATTTCTAGATCTTTTCTAATATATCTACAAATATTTTCGCGGCAGTTACGACTAAGCATGCGTATTTGCCCAACGGTGCGTCTAAATTATTTAATGATCATTTAATATTCCCGCATCGTATTCGTCAAGAATATTTGGACGATAAATTGCTTATTTTTATTTCCTCCATAAAAGTTTATGAAGACGTTTCTTTGAATTATTTCGCCATGAAAATACCTATTTGGTTACTATTACTGGAGAGTGGAGACAGCTTATCTGCATGTTGATTACTTATAAACATTTTTGGAACTTTGTATAGAGCCAAAGTAATTAAGATAGTTATGTAACCACTGACAGCCAGTTTATTTATCTTAAGGTAATTAACTACACTGTTTTTAAAACAGTCCGTTACAGAAATTTATTTTTGTATAGGTACTTAATATACCTGCTTGGTGCATAAGATAACCAATCAATAAAAGCATTGATGAACAAGTTTCATAGTGCATTATGCGTCGCATGTCACTCCAACGGCCAGTCATTTGTAGACGTAACATAACCTAGACGTTGCTGATAGGATTCTTATAGGTAGCCTGTATCATATATATAGATTCTAAAACTACGATAAAAGTACGTACTACAGTGTCGCATTAAGTAACACAAGTCTACCTTTATAAATTATGAGGATGTATACTTTCTTTAATCTGTAATAGGCATGATGATTAATATTTTTTATTACCTCATAAAAAAGCTGATGATAAATAGACCGAAAACTAAAATTAAAATTAGTTCAAAAATAAATAAGTTCTAAGTATTTGAATTTCATGTTTGACAGAGAGCGCACTATACTGGGTTATGACGGCACGTCTCAGGCGCGCCATACAAATGTTATACTAACACATGCTTTGCGAGAAAGGGACAGAGTATCCCCTCTCTATCCTCACCTAAAACTGTAAACGCAATATCTCAGAGATTTATCAGGCAATTTAATTTATTTTTTCAGTATCTGTAATGTATTTAGTTATATTCATCGCTAAGCCTGTTATTTGTAATAAATTAAACATTAGGACATATGCCTATATTCATCTCTCTCCAATACAACTTTCAAAACCCTAAACTAATATTTTATGTGAGGAATGAATACCGCAGACCTAATAAGGTACAGGGTTACTGATATTCAGTTAGCATCCTCTTAAGGGCCGCTTAAATACGTCAAAACAAACAACTTTTATACTAAGGCTTATTAAAATTTGCGGGGGAAAAATCTGCTGTTTCATATATTTTGTTGGGAGTGAATGATTTATTTGTATGGAACGGCTGATTTTATTTTCCGTATTTCGAAAACTCGTTGAACAAAAGTTGTTTGTTTTGATGTACCGAGGTCGCTCAAAAAGGACCAAAGGATGCTAGCTGATTACCAGTAACCCTGTAAATAATTTTTCATAACAACATATTTGGCAAAACGGTTAGTGAAGAAAAGTGTTACACGTGTTACAAGTTTGAACTATGCTCCTAGTTGTTGTCGCGTCGGGCGGGCCCTAAGCAGTTATTTACTTCTCCCAGTGTCGAATCCGGAACTGCGTGTAGAGATAAAGAATGTGGGTCAGATATCGTAGAATAGCGTTAGACCGACGTACCCGCATGCATGCGTGCATAAAGGAATTTGCAACAGTAGAAATGCATTATGAAATAGCTGCTGTTACATAGTAACGCGTGCGCAAATCAGATAATCTGACGTCTTAATGAATATCTGGATGTCATGTTATCTGTGACACCTCGCGATAATTCTTACATTTTTTTTTTTACTTGGCTACGGCCCCATTGGTTATTGGTGCAATTTTGCCATCAACAGTAAGGGAGGAGATAGTGAGATTGTCTAAAGACGAGGTAATACTGGTTGATGACACTATTGCTGTAATAATTGCAGATTTGTTCTCAATAAACGTGGACGTACAGGAAACTTTGGTGGCAACTCAGTGATCGTGACTAGTCAGTTTTTGTTATCATGCGTATAATCATTCGGTCGGTGAAGATGAGACAGATTTCGTCATATTCCTTGTTACATTTTTATCATCTAGATAGGAGGTACGGTACCTATTAACTACAAAATTGATTTGAGTCAAGGCTTAAACTTGTGATAAGAATTTATAAGATGAAATCAGTACAGTTTAGCTGTCTTTGCTAAATAAAGGAGAGACGTAAGAATGTAGAGTTAGAGGTTCATAAGAAGGACGAAAGGTAGCCAAATTATTGTCACGAGTTTGCTAGCTGTTTTCTTGATAGGCTTTGCCATCGGTCTGTATAAATCAATAATATGAATATGTATCAATAAAATTAGTTCAACCGATGACGAATGATTGGATTCGACACCGAGTCGGTAAAATTGGAGGCAAAAATTGTAGATGAAATTCATTTACCGGCGATCTATGAAGAAGGATATCTAAAAACATAATTATGAAGAATATATCAAGTGAAAAAAAAGTGGAATCCGTGTCAGCAAGTGTATTAATTGAGCATTTCAATGATTTATCAAAAAAGCTGAAGCTTCGTAGTTGTGGTTCATTGTTCCATGCAAAAAAAAAAAATTGTTCAAACATTCTGTTCAAACCCTTAATTTTCACTGAATAAAGTGATTTTTCTCAAGTTTTTGTTTGTCTTACCTATAGTAGTGATGAAAAGTAGATTATTTACACACCCGAGTAGGTTCTTTTACGACCTCCTCGCTTGACTCGTCAGGCGCCGAAATATCTTGCTTGTAAAAGATTAGGTACTTGTCCCTTGTGTAACAATCTAAGACGTTCTGTTAAAATCTTAATAAATAAGCGTTTTCACTATTTTCTATTGTTTGAGTTATGGGGCTCGATTTTTTAATCGCTCGTATGATTTAGCACAAAAATAATCATGCAATGTGAAAGATTTTCTATTGAGAGAAAGCAAATTCGAATGGTTCACACCACTAGCGGGTGATATAATTATTTAAAAATAATGCGACTTTGTTTTGTATTTCGATTGGGAAAATCAGTTATTTAGCATGATATTTTCGTGCCAAATATCATACGAGCGATGCAAAAATAGGGCCCATGGTCTTGAGTTCATACAAAAATCCCAAAGAAAAAAGCACTTTCAATAAAAAAATAATTGAAAATTTAATATTACGGCGGATTAACTAAGAAAATAGTAAAAACTAAAGGGTCTACAACAAACTTTTTTTTAATACGTATTTTTGTTTTTGGTCTAGTGTACAAACCGTAACACGTACAGGCGTCAAACTTGGCATGATTACAGTACACACTCTAAAGTAAAACAACAAATAATAAATTCTGTCCAAAGGCGAGTCGGTGACAAATTTCTGTTCAACAAATTTAAGCAACGTCGGCCGCGGTCGGTACTTGGATGTGACCGCCTGGGCATGATGTAGTTTTGCTCAACTTTTTTGTACTTGTTTAGCAATTTATTGCGCGAACCTGACTCGCACTTGACCTGTTTTTATTATTTCCTCTGGAAACAAAACTACCTCATAGAAAATAACGTTTTGACATTTACGTTGGTGATTTACTAATTATGCCATGAACTTTGGATAGCGCAGACATTGAGAGGGTTCTTGGCGTCAGCATCAACTATAACTATCCAATACAAATGTGACTTTGTAGCAACGAGAACTGTACGAGGCCTAGATAGGCATACAATATATTATCAGGTTCATGAAGTGCATTAGGTAAGTACTGCAGCGGCCGACAACAGAGGTATTTATGGACGAACGTAGAAATGTAGCCGAGGTGTAGTCGAGGCCAGCATACGTGAGTCCATAAATGCAAATTTTTTACACACGACTCAAAAAGAGGAGTGTTACAAGTTTAACGTGTGTATCTGTGTGGCTGTGTCTGTCTGTGGCATGGGTAGGTCCTAAACGGCTGAACTAATTTTGATTTAGTTTTTTATTTATTGATGGGTGGTTTAATCAAGAGTGTACTTAGCTATTTTTCAAGACAATCGGTCCTAAACGGCTGAACTAATTTTGATTTAGTTTTTTATTTATTGATGGGTGGTTTATTCAAGAATGTACTTAGCTATGTTTCAAGACAATCTGTTCAGCCGTTTAAAGATTATCAGCTCTTACATTAGGGGTAAAAAAAAATCGATGTATGTTCTTTAAATAATGGTATCATTTAGTAGCAAATTTGAGAAAAGTAACTAATTATATAATATATATATAAGTCCTAATTTCATCGTCTATTGTATTCGCACTTTTGCTTCGCACTTTTTGCTCCTTATCGTATAACTAGCGGTCCGCCCCAGCTTCGCACGGGTATAGATTATAGCCTATGTCACCCGGGGATAGTGTGGCTTCCCAACAGTGAAAGAATTTTTCAAATCGGTTCAGTAGTTTCGGAGCCTATTCAATGCAAACAAACAAAAAAACAATCAAATCTTTCCTCTTTATATTCTTAGTATAGATATAGATTATCGATTGTCAAGCTAGAATGGAAGTTAGTAGGTAAACGTTTTCAACCGATAAAAAAAAAAGTAGGTATATAAAGTGCAAAAAAAACTGTTAAAAGAGCTGATTATGTTTAAACGCCTGAACTGATTTTCTTGAATCATAGCTAAGACGTTTCCATCAAGACATCTTTCATACAAAAAAAGCAAAATCAAAATCAGTTCAACCGTTTGTGAGCTACGATGACACAGACCGACACAAAAGTGCGAGTCGGTGACAAATTTCTGTTCACCACTGGTTCTCGTACGATCACCGAAGTTTTGGGCGCAGGGTTACTTAACGGCCTATTATCCGAGCCGCGTAGGCAACAAAACGCTCCCTCAGCCCCCGCCAAGTTATAGCGACGATGTATTTTGCCACGCAAGAGTCAGGACGCCCGCGGGGGGAGTGCAACGACAAAAACTAACATAGGTCCGACCTCGATGACGCTTGGCGCGGTACTGAACGCAGCGCGAGCAAATTCTCGCGACCTTTTTACGCTTTTAATTTCACTAAAAAACGAAACTATTCACTATCAAAAATCTATCCAAATAAATTTTTTTTGAATAAAATTGCCTTTCAGTACATGCAATTTCCAGGTTGTTACGAGCTTTCATTAGAGCATAAAACGAAAAAAATAAACTAACTCGACTTTGTTACAGATTTTTTTTGATCGAGGAAAGTTTATTCTATCGTGTTTTGAACCAAATCATAAACTCAAACACAGATGTATCTGTGACATGTATTTTTTTCCAGCTCAAATATTGTAATTTAACTGAATAAAATTGATTTAAAACCGTCAAATTTGGTATAAGTGGCCGTTAAATTGAATGGGTGCCTGGTGTTGTCTTTTGTACTTTAGTTAGTAGTTAGTAATTTAAGTATATAGCTTATGACCTTAATTGAGTCCTGTTTATTTCTTTGAGAAATTAGCCAAATTTAGAAAATGCTGTTTTATATTAAGTTTTTGTAAGTATTTTATGTGGTAGTACGCGGAACCCTCAGTGCGTGAGCCTGACTCGCACTTAGCTTTCAAAAAATCAATCGTTAAGGTATTTTTTGTTGATAATGAATAATATACAGGCTATATGTCGAGGTTGGTCCCATTTAAATTTAAAGAGGGTGGAAAATTAGGAGATGATTCCCGTTAAATCGTTTTATTTTTGGTTAAAATGTATATTGTAAATCTTGAAATAAATGAATGAATGATTTGGTTTCCAGCGGTATGCGGTCTGATGCTGGGGACTCGCCTAGGGTTCTTAGAGCGGTGGATGTCAGGCAGAGCGGCGACGCTGGCGGCAGCGGTCAAGGCCCACTTCCGAGCGCAGAGGGATTCTTACTACGGAGCACCCCTCTGGAAGTTCGCGCCCACAACGCTCTACAGGACGTTCGTGAGAAGTGAAGAAACTATTCATACGTATGTCAGTTTTAGTTCGCTATAGTTTTTTTTTTTAATACATTTTCGCCATGGGCAAAGTCGTCCTTGCCTTTATTTGCTCATTATTAAAAAATTCTCTAAGGCGTAATATTACAAGACTTAAATACTAATGAGTCCTAGATAGATTTTTGTTAGGTCCCTTTACTTTGCTCTAGTCGATAGTTATCATCATCATTTCAGCCATAGGACGTCCATTGCTGGACATAGGCCTCCCCCATCGATCTCCAAAAGGGCCGGTTGGAAGCGGCCTGCATCCAGCGTTTCCCTGCGCTCTTTTTTATGTCGTCTGTCCATCTTATGGGTGGACGTTCTATATACGCTGCGCTTACCGGTCCGTACTTAGTCTCCATTCGAGAACCTTTCAGCCCCATCGGCCATCTGTTCTGCGTGCTATGTGCCACTTCAACACTGCCACTTCAACTTGCTAATCCGGTGGGCTATGTCAGTAGCTTTCGTTCGTCTACGGATCTCCTCATATATGATTAGATCCCGTAGAGAAACCACGAGCATAGGTACAGTCTATATGCGTAACCCTGTATAAATTATCATCATAAAATGAACTTACATGGTCAAAAAGGGCTATATTCATCCAGATCGTTTTCCTTGAAAACCAGACGAGGAAGTAAGTTGCGGTAACATGCTATTTTTATGCAATCAGTAAGTGAACTTGACATTGAACGTTATGGGACGCCAGAGCGAATTTTAACGATAAAATTAATGTGGCCTCGATAGAATATTACATTGAGTTTATGCAGTCGGTTTATGAATAGTGGAGTAAATAAGGCAAAGCCCTTTCAGGAAATGTGCGGCACGGAAAGGTCTTCCGGAAATCCTTCCATTGAGACGTTAAAGTTATTGGAAGAACCGTGAATTTATTTGGCAAGGTTCAATAATGAACAAATTTAGAATATCATGCATTGCATCATATTCAGGGTTACACAGAGTCGGTTTTAAGACGAAAGGAGGTCATTGTAATCATTATTATAAATTACCTTTACCTACTATGGGTACAATCCAGAAATCATTAAAAGAGCATTGCCATTCAAAGTGCAATACTGTCAGCATAAATTGCTACTTTTCTTCCATCAAGGGGCATTAAGAATAGTTTTTTTAGGGTTCCGTACCTAAAGGGTAAAAATGGGACCCTATTACTAAGCTTACGATGTCTGTCTGTCTGTCAGTCCTACCTTTAAGCGGATGTATTTTTCGAACAGTAATAGATAGCTAAATAGTTAAAATTTTCACAGAATATGATATTAATGTTACGGCGGATTAACTGAGAAATAATAAAAAAGTAAAAAAAAAACAAAAAAAAAACAGCAAACGCATTTTTTTTACGTATTTTGGTATTAGCTCTAATGTAAAAATGGTAATAGGTAACAAGCGTCAAACTTGGCATGATTATAGCACACACTCTAAAGTATAAATGATAATATAAACATTCACGACATTCAACGAAACAATTAAAATGAAAAATAATACGTCAACAATTAATTAAAAAAATAAGTTAATCTTATGGGATCACCTATGAGATATGACCTACCAACCAAAAAAATAATCATCAAAAACAATTCTAAATTGGCGGAGTAATCGCGTAACAAACATACAAAAAAAAAAACATACAGTCGAATTGATAGCCTCCTCCTTTTTGAAGTCGGTTAAAAATACAAAAACAAACTAAAAGCTTTAGCAAAGAAAATGTAATCCCCCATCTTGATCTTAGTGTGATGTAACCAAGGACGTGTTATACCCTATTTAGGCCATACATCGTCCTTGGGTGTAACTTACCTACCTTATCGTTTTCTACTCTTCTTTTATTAACAGGGGTTGACAAAAAAATACACATCTTTCTATCTTGTGGCGCCCATTTTGAAAATATTAAAATTTTAGGTATTGCATATTGTATTGTCACCAGAACTAAAGGTGTAAGCAAAATTTTTGCAAAATCGGTTAGGAGGAAGTCTTTCTAATTCAGCTTGCAAGATTTGACCTAAACAAACACACATCAAACTTGCTTAAAAAAGTGTAGCACAATCTTTTGTGTATTTAATCCATAGTATCAAAGACTATTTTGTCGGCAGCATAGTATCCGATCTCATGGAGGAGGCAAAGTCGAGAACTAAAGGCGCTGCGCAAGATGACGGCATGCGGGAAATATTTCTGAAGATACTTGAAAACCCGGCCTTGGACATGAGGGACAAGAAAGCAGCAGTCATAGACTTTATTACAGCTGGAATTGAAACCGTAAGTTTTCTGACTCATAGTTTTAAACCGGTCTGCAAAAACCATAAAAGATGCCTAATTCTCTGAACTTTTTACACAGAATTTTTTGTTTATGGCTTTTCTCATAAAAAAAGATAAGTTCGTTGCCTAACAAAGATAATTCGTCATTGTTGCCTTAGCATTGCTGAAGACCCAACGGGATTTCTAATTCGTAGGAACCTACACTGGTATCTGCTTAAGGCTTAATAGTACATGATGACTAATTTTCAAAAACTGTTACTTTTACGACGATGTCCGTACGCATAGATCTACTAGAACCTTATTTTTTGCAGAATGTTGGTGTTACTTACTTAAAAACACCGGACAAGTGTAACCCCTGTGTAACTTACACCGTGAGGGTTTCGTACAACTTATTAAATATGTAGACAGTTCATCCGTCCCGGTAATCGAGTCTCGAAAAAATATTAAAATATTGATAGACAAACTTAACTTTGTAGTTGGCAAACAGTAGGTGCTCGCATAACCAACTACAAAACGTAAATTTGTAATAGCAAAATCATTTTTTTAATGTGATTTAACTTTAAATTAACCAACTTTTTTTTTGTGAGATGATGCTGATTTGCTTTGAGACCGTGCTTCTTGCGTTTTATCTTTTTGGGGTACGGGACGGAACCATAAAATAAAACGTTTAAAATAATTTTAATTAAAAAAAATATTAACCCCGGTAACCCTAGCAGGTGATGGCAATTATGTCTTTGGTTTCGGCTTTCGACGTTCGAACACTAGGTACTGAACTTTCAACAAATGGCGTTTGTTTACATATTTGTGACGTATATTCACTGGCGGATAGCTGCATTTTAATTTTCTCAACTTTTATAATAAAAATACGTACAGTTTTTATAATCTTTCAACCTATTTCGTTGTTATAAATCATATTTTCAATTATTATTGTTATCATCATGTCTATGTTATTGATAAGGCCGCCTATTAAAAGCCTAGAATGGCTAGATAATAGTGTCGTCATATTGTATCTGTTTTCCTTGTTTATGTGGTCTTTTAACAAAGAGTTATCTTATCTTATAACCCCGTTGTGATTCAAATAATTTGCAAAAATGCGTGAAACCATCGTAAACTTTCTTTTTGTTTACAGTTAGCAAACAGTCTAGTGTTTCTCCTCTACCTACTCAGCAGTCGACCTGACTGGCAGCGACGCATCCACGACGAACTGCCATCTAGTGCTGTGCTCAGTATCGAAGAGCTGGCCGCTACGCCTTCTGTGAAAGCAGCCGCCAATGAGGCCTTCAGACTGCTGCCCACCGCGCCCTTCTTAGCTAGACTACTGGAGACACCGATGACAATTCATGGACACAAATTGCCTGCCGGGGTATGTTGGATCAGCTTTTTATATCTATACTAATATTATAAAGAGGAAAGATTTGATTGTATGTTTGTTTGCATTGAATAGGCTCCGAAACTACTGAACCGATTTGAAAAATTATTTCACTGTTGGGAAGCTACACCATCCCCGGGCAACATACTTAGGCTATAATCTATATCCGTGCGAAGCTGGGGCGGACCGCTAGTTTATTATAATAACAAAACATGTAATTAAAACTTAACTTAACTTTTAAACATTTTTTAAATGTTTATCGGGACTTATCGCGCATTATTTTATTTAGGTAAAAATAGGTACCTTTCGCTCGACATTTCGACCATGTTACAATGGCCGTGGTCAGGAGGTGACTGAAAACTGTTGATGAGTCCGACAAGAAGGTTGTGTTCTTCTTGCGATTTTTCAAGATCAAGTACCTATTCAAGGGTGCACTTGAGCTTGAAATTCGCAGTATGACTGTATCGGCAAATGTCCTGCTTATTTATCTAAATAAACTTATGCGCAAAAGTCCCGATAAACATTTAAAACAAACAAAAGAATTGTCGATAATTTCCTTAAAATCTGCTCGTTTTTTTTAAATTATTGACTGGTTACGTTTCACTTTATTTCACGTACAATTTAAGTGATGGCATGGTGTAGTATATTATACACACGCCTAGCCTCGAATGGGAACTCCTCTCTCAGGAACAGTTCCTCCCTCGTTAGATGCTGGGGACAAATTTTCCACTTGGGGATGGGAACTCGATACATTTCTTACAAGGTCCAGTAAGAGTTACATTTTTATGTTTCCAGACATTCGTACTAGCTCACACAGGCGCCGCGTGTCGTAGAGAAGAAAACTTCTGGAGCGCAGAAGAATACTGGCCAGAGCGTTGGCTGGAGGTCAGAGAGCCTCATTCGCCGTCGTTGGTGGCACCTTTTGGCCGGGGCAAGCGAATGTGTCCCGGGAAGAGATTCGTCGAGCTGGAGTTGAACGTTTTGCTTGCTAAGGTCAGTATTTCAAAGCACTTTTAGAAGTCTGTTATTCAGATTATTGTTAAACATAAACATGCTTACTAAAACGTAACCATCTGGCCCTCTTTTAATGGATTAAAAAAAGGACGAGGTTCTCAAATTAAGTCTATGCTTCTTTTAAATATCTGGACCGGTTTAATAGACTTCAAAAAAAGGATCAAGCTATATCTAAATGTTCTGATCCTTTTTTAATACTTCTACTAGTATTATAGTTAAAAGATTAATAAGAAAACGACAATAAAATGTAGCTTATGACAATCTGGGCGCATGAATACGAATCTAACGACACTCCACACATCAAAATCGGCCAAACGAAGTTAAAATAGAAACATACAAAAAAAAACCTACATAAACACGAAAAACATTGCCCTCTTTTAAAAAGGGCGAAATTCTTAAATTATGTCCATGATTATTTTAAAGTCTGGCCGTGTTTTATGAAGAAATGCTATGAAAGGCTTTTTATCCAAGAAACCGATATTAGAAAATGACCTTAGCGATAAATAATAATTCTTTACGCCGGTATCCCTTTGTGATGGACATTGGATAGCCGGTCGTCGTATGTGACGTCTTTTAATCGACTCGTTATGTTTTCAGATCATGCAGAGATGGCGAGTGGAATTCGACGGTGAGCTGGACATCCAGTTCGATTTCCTTTTGTCTCCGAAATCTCCGGTTTCCCTGCATCTAGTCGAATGGTAGATACGTTTTAGAATGCCAGAAAACTGTCATTAAGGCCACGTGAAACACGAAAATTGCCCACCTGAGATTTATTTTGAACTTAGCTGTTTTCGCTAAGGCCCTCCATAAAAGTTGCACGTTTGTCTTTCCTGCGCTTACTACTTCAGGATTACATTATCCTTTTTAAATGTACCTACCATGGTTTTCCTCCACAGTTAGTTTGCTCAATTCTGGGCGTTGCATCACAACGCGTTGTGATGCTCCCGATCTTGTAGATGGTGGAACATTTGCTTTCATCTGTGACGGTCCCCAGCCTGGTACATGGTTTCAGAGATGTTCGTGCTGAGTTATCAAATCTTGCAACTGAATTTTAAAACAGCTATCCGCAACCGATTGAGATGAAATGTTGTTTGCATACACGTTTAGTTTGGATGACAATTAGCTAAATGACGTAATTCTAAATCCAATATGGCGGGTTCCCAAAGATGGCGGACTAGTTATTTTTTATTTACCCTCATGATATGGGTATCAAATCAAAAGGTTTACTGAGAAGAATACGAAAAATTTAACGTCACACTAAATCAATATGCCGGACGCCGAAAAACTTGTTTTTTTCACTATAATTTTTCTTCGTTTACCTTGGTAGCAGATCATAATAAACTTCAGTTGCAGACTCAACTCAAGTTGACGACCGATTTCCAACTCATTGTAGAATGTGAATAGGGCCTTATCGCACAACATACTTACGTTTTGTTGTGATTAATTTATCACTTTTGTTTTATAATTAGCTTGACTGATTGTTCAGAATATATTTTTCGCGTAATATAAGATTTAATTCCGAGTTATCGTGTCTCTGATATTCAGAATTTTAATTAATATTATATTTTTAAACCCAGCGTCTGTAAACTAAAGCTTTATCCCAAACTAAAGAATTTTAGTCTTGTGCTATCAATGTTGCTTTATTGTTGTACTTAGAATGGTTAAGTTTATCGGTTTAGTTATATTTAATGTTATTTTATGTAGAATAAGTTACAAAATCTAAGTCTTCCATGTTTAATTTCGAATTTTCAAATTAAATGGTATTCTTTTTTTAAATATTTTTGGATGCTATACACTTTGAACAGGGTATAATTAGTGTGAAAGAGTAATGCTAACTCAAGTTCCTTTCGAAATAATTTAGACAGCAACAAAACTAGCTAATGCTTTTGCAAGCATTTTCTACATTCAACATTGAAAAAAAGCCTCCAAGGGTTGGTAGTTTTAACACTTGATGTAATTAGTGTATTTATTGGCCATTTGTGACCTCTCTGATGATACTTTGTCAGGTTCTTGGGCTTTATTGTGTAAGCCTGCTATCCCGCTCGCGCGCAAGGTGTAAGTTGGTGCAAGCAAGATAGCACTAGATCATTGTTGCCCCCAGACTTACCCCCACATTCATAGGCGTAAATAAAGGTACACCGAATCTTCACGTCACCCTCAACCTCTAGTGATGTTTTTGATATGCCAAAACACTTGAGAGTGACGTGAGGATTCGAGGTACCTGGTATCTTTATTTGCGTCTATGAATATGGGGGTTAGACAATAACGCCCCAGAGGATGTTTTTGGTGACGCGCGGTTCGTCAGGCAAATGCAGGCATACGCTTGCATTTGAAAAATACACGATGTGAATATGACACAAATACCCTTTCCCTCAAGGGCCGAAACTCATCTAAGTGACGTTGTTTTTTATCTTCTTATGCGTAACCTGCTCCTTGCCACGCGTTGTATGGAGATTTGTTAGATTACGTGACACATCACTTGGATGGGCGTGATCATTCGTGATGTTTTCTTTACTCGTGATGTTTTCTGTACTCGTGATGGGATCCATTAGGCTCTATAGGGGCAAGAAGGGGTCCCACCCCTTTAGAGCCTAACGAACCCCATACGCAACATGCAGTTCTTGCTAGTATAAACCCTCAGATCAGACAAACAAGAGAGATATGTATATGCCTTAGTACAGTTATTATCGTTCGTGTTCAAATGCCTCCCTGTTTCAACTAACTTTTTTCAAGCTTTAATGCAAAATCTGTAAGTACGACTCACATACTAATTTTTCAGTCACACTTAGATACTTGCAGCTACACAAATGAACTAATAGTCCACACAAAAACGGGCGGCTGGCCGTCTGCAGAACTGCAGGCTGGGTTCGACTAAAAGCATCAAACCTGATTAAACCTTCGAACAAAATCAAATGAATGGACCGGCCATTGAACTTGCTCAGTAAAAACGAGTCAAAACAGTCGGACATATACTTCAACACCTAATAAAATTATAACCATGTACAGTACATTTGTTACAAAAAATAGATATCGGTTTTTATTGTGTTTTTACACTTCGGGAAAGCACGAAGGCATAATTTTGTCAGATGTTTTGTTATCATATAACAATAGTCTTACGTCGCACTACCTACGGCTAGAGACCGAATGAAACGAAGTGAGCGCCGGCACTCATTTTATGATCTTCAAAAATGCGCTCCTTCTGGGCCCGTCCTTTCATTTTATTTTGGTCGGAGGATTAAGCTTGATTTTTTCACACCCGCCACGTAACCTTACCTATATATTATTATCTCCCTTGTTTGCTTGGTCTGAGGGTAAGCCCACTTTAGATTAAACATTCACATTCTATAGTCACCGCGTTACCAACTGAGTCGTCGAGCAATAAACGTCATACCATAAGACCAGTAAGTGCGAGCGAGCTAGACAGAAATGGCATGTGGGTGCGAGCGAGATAGACAGACAATGATTTATGACATGACGACTCAGATTATAATGCGTTTACTATAGTATGTTTCGTTTACTCGGTAGATATAGTTTTTTACGATATAAATATGAAATATGGCTGTGTTAATCAAAAACATATTTATATAAATGTTATAACCGTAAATACCTCTTTTTATAAGACTGTATAAAATCGCCAGCTAATGCATTTTCAGTATAACATATATTATGAACTTTATATTAAGGGTCGGCTTTCCGCCTCAGCTGTCTCGCTCGTATATTTTTAACATTTTTGAAAATACAAATTCTTTAAGGTGAAATTTCAATAACCGGATTGGTATTATCGTTAGAATAACATTGTAAACATTTTAAAGCAATTATCATAATCATATCATCGAGATACAATTCCTATAGAGTCACAATCTCTCAATGTAAACAGTCAAAAAAATGTCCGAGCATTCCCCCTTTAACTTCCCCATTGAACGACAGCCTGCCTTTTGGATCCACTGGATGCCAGCGATATATTTGTATCAATTATATACTTCACAATGCCACATTTACTCCAATTTAGACGTTATGTCGCTTGCATATTGTTCAACGTAGTCGACCGCTATGTCATCGTAGCTCTGGCATCGCGCGGCGTTGTAGTCGGATCACGGTTACCTTGTAACTAATCAAAAAGTCTGCGCAATTCGTAGCGTGCGCCGAGTTTTAGTTCGGACATTTTTTTGTCACGATTGTGACTCTATTGTATCTCGATGAGTTGATATGTTTTATTTTCGCGGATGAGATCGATTTGCAAAAGGTTGAAGATGTACGAAAGGAATAGCTAAGCTCAGCGGACTTTTAAAGTTATTTGAATAATTCAGGTATGCAGCATACAGGCCTTTAATTTTGCTAACCAATTGCAGATTTCCAAATCAGGACATTGTTGTTTGCACTACGACGACTATGTCTCAATCGTTCACACACAGTGCAAGACTGATATTTTTATTGTCTTATAAAAAAGCTGACCATAAATAGACCCGATCACTGGGAACAAAACTAAAATGTGTTTAAAATGAAAGAACATTAAGCATTTAATGTATTGCTAGACAGAGATCGCACTATACTTATAAATGACGTCACTTGTAAGTACGCCATTTAAACTTCATACTCACGACACCCACTTTGCGAAAATTAATCGGACAAAAATATACTGGTACTGTTACTTACATTTATACGACAAACTATTGATACTGGTTAATGTGAGGTTGCAGTTATCATTTCGCAGCAATTGTTTTGCAGAATTGGGCCCCAGGCTTAGAATAACTACTCAGAGAAGGTAAGTTTCCAAATAACGCCTTCTCAAAACGTAAGCTACAAATTCGCTTTGTAGCTTACGTTTCGATTGGTATTTTAAACGATTTAAGCAAGAAAATTAATGGATTACCTGTGGAATGTCACACCATAACTCTTATGCTGCTTTTCTGATTTGTTGTGGTACGATTTCACCGCGCAAATTGTCAAAGTAAAATTTTTATATTTTTTTTGGAGTCATATATAACACCATTTGAATGGCTTAAATTTTGCGAATGTACTTGGTTTCTTTGTGTAGTTATTCTAAGGCCCCAGGATTGTGATTATGTATTTGCTAAAGCTGTGATATGTTGTATCAAAACTTTACATTCGATCGCGAAGCATTTCAGAAGTCCATGCCAATGTGCTCCTACCTTTACTTTGGCCAAATGTAGTTTTTTTGTAAATATTAAGAGCAACGAAAACATATAATAATGGATAAGGGTTTGTATCCACGGATCCTGGTTTGAATTAGCCACGGATCCTGGCGAGTTGTATCCACCGATACAGGGATCCGTTTTCTTCAACAACAAAAAAACATATTACCCGCTGACACCGGTATCCGTGGATACAAGAAATAAAATGAACTAAGCCGAATGGATGACATTGTATTCATCATTATGAACAACTTTTAAGATGGGTCAAATATTAAAAATGCGAAAAAAATAAAAATAAAATTGTTCCATAGAACAATAATTGTATTCACTTTTATTGTATGTATAGATAATATTTTCTGTAATTTCAGGGTTGGTCAGTAAATATCTTATATAAAATATAAGATAAATATGAATCCCTATTTACCTTGGTCACGCCATAACTTGAGAACGACTTTACCGATTTCTTTCATAAGTTTTTTAAAGTTTTCTAATACTCTGTAGAAGGTTCGTACAGAAAGAAAAATTTAGAAAATACCATAGAAAATTTCAGAAAAGTTAACGACTATTTTAACTTTGTCGGTTCTGATAGTAGATAATAAATTCCTTTCGGCTTGGTACACCCTTCCCGTGTAGCCCTGTATCAAAATCTACGAAGTCATGGGTTAGATTGTTGTTTTAATTACCTAATTATAATAAAAAATATCAACGATCATTCCACACATGATTATTTAAGTGTTTTGTAAGTGCAGCTTCTAAAATATAAGATAGGAGTGGCCATGTGATTGTATTTAGTTTTAAACGGAGTCAATTCCGCGCTTAAAAGCTAAACAGACGAGTGGATATGTTTGACCTCAACCGCCGTTTGACCAACTGGAGAGAGAGGGAATATTTTTATTGACTCTTCCTCTGCCATTGGTTGGACGGCGGTCCGTCAACCAAATCCACGCCTGTTAGGGCTTTGATTTTCACACAGCTTTTAACGGTCAGACAGAACTTGAAAAGAAATGTCGACTACAAGATTCACAGGGTATGCAGCCAAATGAGAAAAAAAAAAGTTAGGTATACATAATTTTGTTACACGATATATATTTTTTCATTTTCAGATGACAAAAAAAAAGTGCTTTCAAGTTCTGGTATAGGTCAAGTTAATGTTTTCGCTGAGTTATCCCTTAAGTTACGAATACAACTGTATGTTAGTGACGCTAAGTATACAGTGTGATCCAAAATATTATATGCGACCTATACGGGGCGACCTATATCTGTACGGGGTGTAGCAGAAAGGTGTAGGTAGATCTACCCAGCAAAATGAATAGCTTGTAGAACACAAGTTTGTTAAATTTAAGAAAAATAAATTGAAATCCATTTTGTATGAGCACACATTTCTTTCTCGAATTAGCAAGCTATGTATTTATGTTGTTCACTTTAGAGATTAACACCCTCAAGTTTTACTACACCTTTCTGTCACAAGTCACATCAAGGAATTAAATTATTCTACGGATGACTACATTCAATTCCGTGCAGAAAATGGCATAGTGGCTCCCAAGAAACTTGGATTTTAAACTTATTTTTGGAAATAATACTGGGCGTAGTACGAATACTCGATATCTAAAAATAGGTATCGAATTCCATAAATATCTGGAATATCGAAATTCAAAATTTGTACGAATTTCGGTAGTACTTAAGTTTACGTATGTCGAATATTCCTACTGGCGTAGGACTTTACAAGAGTGTTCACCGGTGAAGTGGGACCTACATTATTTTTGGCTCGCACTGTATATGGTTATCAGAAGAAACATGTAATTTTGTTATAACATATTATTGATTGTTTAGTTTATATAATTAAAATATAATATTTCAGAAGATTATTAAAGTATAATAAATCTTGTAAATAGTCGTTTTATTCAAAATCAATAGGGTTTTAAAATCAGCTGATCAATACGTGTTCACAAATACATCGATCCTAACGTCGTAAAATTTTTCTTTATCATTATGTTTGATATTTGATCAAATATAAGTAAAATATAGCTATATATCGTAATTGTTTGGTGTTCCACACCTGAGGATTTACTATTTTATTTTTGAATTTTACTGTCCATAACGCTTAAATATTTTCAATATTTTTTCTTAAGAAATGCATAATCGTTTTTTTCGATTCCTAGTCATTGGCGTCGATTTTGTCATACCACTCACTAAACTAAACCAATCTGACGGGTCTTAAATTATCTGCCTCTCTTTTCATTTATTTTTTGAGAGAAGGATGGCAACAATTTTAGAGCTGTCAAATTTAGTTGAGGTTAGTTTAGAGCACATCAGAATCGATGCCAATAATTTTTTACCGACGTAAAATAGGAAGGGGTTCTCTAGTCGACGCGATTTATTTTTAATTTATTACCACGCATAACTTTTTTATGTCCAGGGGCCGTATACGACTATCTGTTTTAAGCGAGGTGGTCTGTTTATCTTTTGATTCTGCCATATTAAAAATTATTTTTTTCAAAAAGGTGTGCGACCGCAAACCGTGTCACGGCGCGGTAAGGTTCACGTTCGCGTGATTTTCCGAACTGCGCTGTTTCGAGCCTGCGTTAAGAGGTAGCCGTCATCATCATCATTACAGCCATAGGACGTCCACTGCTGGACATAGGCCTCTCCCATCGATCTCCAAAAGGGCCGGTTGGAAGCAGCCTGCATCCAGCGTCTCCCTGCGGTCTCTTAGCCGTATGGCCCATGAAATGAACAAAATGTGCGGGCGATAGCTGTGTCTTTGTAATATTCGTGTAGATTTCAGTGAAATAAGATGTAAGTTCTAAATCAAACAAGTTCCCACAGTCAGATTGTTAATCTGTGGTTATCACAATACCTAAAGATAACAACTGACTTGCTTATCAATGACCTTGAACCCCAAAAGCGTTCCGTATCGCACTAAACACAATTTCATAAACATTCTCACGTTCCGAACAGTTCTACTAACATATCACTAAAAAATTTGAATAATTATCAAAAACTGAGGTTAACTAAGATAATTTGCGGTGTAATAACAAATAAACCGGCCAAGTGCGAGTCGGGCTCCGGCATTGAGGGTTCCGTATCTAAAAGTAGTGTAAAAAGACAACATCACGCCCATGCGGTCACCCAACAAAGTACTGACTCGCCCGATGTTTGCTTAACTTGGTGGTGAACAAAGATTTGTCAGCGACTCGCACTTGGCCATTACTTATTATTTTATTTTAGAGTGTGTACTATAATCATGCCAAGTTTGACGCTTGTGCGAATTCCATTTTTACATTATAGTAAATACAAAAATACATTTTTTTAAACGTTTGTTGTAAGGGACCTCCCTTTAGTTTTTCCTTTGGACTTTTTTATTATTTCTTATTTAATCCGCCGTAACATTACATATTCTGTGAAAATTTCAACTGGCTATTTATTACAGTTTGAAAGATACCTACATCTTTTTAAAGGTAGTACGGACAGATAGACAGACAGCGTACGCTTAGTAATGGGGTTCCGTTGACGCCTTTATTTGGGTACGGAACCCTAAAAAATCAGTTAAGTGCGATTATTTTTTCTATATAAGTGAGTGTGAGCAACCATCGCATTTTCTGATTGTAAGCGTTGTAAGCTATAGCCTTTCGTCAAAAATTTTAGTTCCTCCAGTTGGCCACTTTTACAGCAACGTCGCGCTTACGCGCATGCTCCGTTTGTTTTATATAAAGTTTGAAACGGAACGTTTTTGTCATTCAGAAGCAAAAGTCAGCTGTCGCCTGTCAGATACGTCAGTTAGTCTCTGTTTTTGATGGTGTTCGTTACTTTCTTTAGTTTTAACTTTTTGAAGATATCTAGTATTAAGTACACTTTTAACGATGAAGTTCTGTGGAAACATATCGTTCATGTTCGGTGAATCATCGTCCATCATAGAAAGATACGCTTTAGCTAAAAATGCTGGCTTTAAAGCGGTGGAATCGGCCTTCCCTTCGGGATTTACTTTGGAGCAGGTCAGGCAAGCGAAGGAGAGTGCCGGCGTAGAACAAGTTTTAATCAATTTGAAAGCTGGTAGGTAAATAGTTAAATACTTTATTACGATAAGAGCTTTGTTTAGTTTCATAACTGATAAAGTGCGGCCGCTGAAAGTACCTGTGTGACAGTTGCCATAACAATTTAAAAAAAATAACGAAGACAGTAAATTATGATAACTTTTACTAGCTTTTTGAACGTAAGATTGCAGCTGTCACACGCATTCTCTCAGCGGCTAGACTGTAGCTATACACACACTAATATTAATTATAAGTGCGAAAGTTTGGGTGTGTGTAAACTTGTTTTCATTCTACTTCATAACGGCTGAACAGATTTGGATGAAATTTGGTTTGAAGGTAGCTTAGACCCTGTCCTGTGGGTTAGTCAATGATGAACAACAGGCAATGCTATTTGTCTGTAGTCTTACTGATAGTAAACAAAAAACAGACAAAAAATAAATGCCCTACTAGATACCTAGAACTACGCAGTAGGACCACAGGCAAAAATGTCATTTTCATACTAACTTTACCGGCTGCTGCTTGTGTGAATTTGACCAGTTACGCATTCTTAAAAAATATTATTATTTTTATATATACACCTACCTAGATTGTCAAAATAATCATCAAATTGCCAAGCATATTTAAGAAAAAAAATACCTTCCTATCTGATCAGTTTTTTTTTGTCTTATTATTTTACAGATCAAGAATCTCCAGTTGTGACAGCAATTCCCGGTAAAGAAAACGAGTTCAAATCCTCCTTCGCAACTACAATACAATACGCGAAAGCAGTAAATGCACGAAAGATCCATATCATGGCGGGAACAATAGAGAAACCTACGGAGACCAACTGGGTTACTTATGAGAACAACTTGAAGTATGCAGCGGGAGTGTTGGGAGCGGAAAACTTGATGGGACTGATTGAACCGATCAACCATTACTCTGTACCAAACTACTTCTTGAGCGATTTTGGGAAAGGTAATATTTATTTGTCCGATAATTAAGTTCTAGCTATGATAATAATTTTAATGTTATTCTAAGTAAGTAAAGATTCGCAAACACAATAGGCATGATGACTAATATTTTTTTATTACCTCATAAAAAAGCTGATCATAAATAGAGGCCATCAACGAAAACAAAATTAAAATTAGTTCAAAAATAAATAAGATATAAGCAGATATAAGCATTTAAATTTCATGCTAGACAGAGAGCGCACTATACTGAGCCGTGACGTCACGGCTCAGGAGCGCCATACAAATGCTATACTAACACACGCTTTGTGAGAAAGGGATAGAGCATCCCCTCCCTATCCCCACCTAAAACTTTAAACGCTCATGATTTATCAGCCAATTTAAATTATTTTTTCAGTATGTGTAATGTTTTTAGTTATATTCCTTGCTAAGCCGGTTAATTGTAATATATTAAAGATGAGGACACATGCCTATTCGCAAATTTTGGTACATCCAATTTTCAATCTTTTACAATAGTTGAGATAAAGTTACTACAAACCGGCTTTAACTCAAATTGTGTTTATCGGTTTCGGAGCCATTAGAGAGAGCTTCATCATCAGGGAATACGGTCGCTCCCGGAGACGGACGCCCGCGAAGTGGCGGTGTCGTCGGCCATGGCCGCGGTGGCGTGTTGTTTATAATGGATCTTCACGCTAGTTTTAATGAAGTAGTTGAGACAAACTTCTCAATTATATTTTTTGGGACAATCTCCGTTTTTTTGGTTTGCTGTTGTACTGGTACCTTATTCCTAATGCCTATAGAATAAGGTTTATTTTATTAGCTACAACTTTTTAAAACCGTTTGTAATGAATGAAGGCTGGTTCGACCAATTAGAAAAAATCAAAGCACGAAATTTGAAAGTGGATTGATTACCATCCACAGACTTAGATGGCTAAAATTATGTAAGAATATGCATATTTAAGCCTGAACAAATATTTCCATGGCATGAGTATTAGTTTCTTAATCTACATTTTGATATAAACTATTTTCGAAGTTTAATTAGATTTTCGTTTGTTCCAGCTGTGGAGATAATAAAACGCATCAACAGCCCCCACCTGCGGCTGATGCTAGACATCTTCCACTTGCAGCAGATCCAGGGAGACCTCTCGCACGCAATCACCAAATTTATGCCATTCGTGGGACATGTGCAGGTACTTTCAATCGGTACTTTTGCTATTACAGAAAATTTACAGTTTATGTGATTACCATGAGTCAAATAGTGAGGTGTATTTTAAGAGGTAGTATTTTATATATATTTCGAGATAGCAAATTTGTTTTAGCAATGGCTATATTTCCCTTTTTAAAGATGTGACGAGACGAGCAAGTCGCTCGCCTAATGGTAAGCGTCACGCTTGCCCATATCTGCCACCCAGTATTTCAACAGTTCAAAAGTCTGCATGGAAAGGCATACTGCATTCACCACATGTTAGTCATGATGCAGTTTATGATGGAGCACACTTGTCTAGAAGAAACCGATTCACTTGCGACTTAAATTTTTATGCCCTGTAATCTGTCAGTTTCATGGCATTTTCCAAACCTACAGTAAAATTTTGTTCATCTCATTCCAAACAGAATCTTGAAAACCTTTGAAATCTATTAAAAACAATATGAACAAAGTAAACAAACCAATCTTAACTGATTACAGATAGCACAAGTGCCTCACCGCAATGAGCCCAACACTCCGGGAGAGATCAACTATGAGTATGTACTGAAGCACCTCGCTGCCAGTGGGTATGATGACTGGGTGGGCTTAGAGTACAAGCCCCTAGGTGCCACACAGGATGGACTTGGATGGATTAACAAATTTGGATACAGCTTGTAAAGAAGCAGATCCAACCTACTATAAACATGTCTGCTGTTACCTCTCACTGCAACTCAATGCGCACACTTAAACAAATGTTATTTTAATTCTTTGTTTTCGACGTTTATAATAATAAAGTCGAACATCGCTCGAACTGATGGGAAAGAAAGGTTCTTGAGTGGAGACTACGAACCGGAAGACGCTGCGTAATATATTATAAGCCTATTTTGACTTAACGGCTGACACTCCATGGATTTTATAAGAATATTATGTATATCGAGGATTTTTGTGTAGTTTTATTTTTTATACAATGTTAATAAAATAAGAAACCATATAAATATAACCAATCATAAATAAAATATTACTTGTGTGATTTACAGGCCCTTTTTAGGGTTCTGTACCCAAAAGGGTAAAACGGGACCCTATTACTAAGCCTACGCTGTCTGTCTGTCCGTCCTACCTTTAAAGGTATATGTCGAACCGTAATAGATAGCCAGCTGAAATTAAAAAAAATATGTAATGAAATAATAAAATAGTCAAAGAGTAAAAACAGAAGGGGGGTGGGTCCCTCCTCCCAATAAACGTATTTTTGTATTAGCTCTAATGTAAAAAACGGTAATACGTACAAACGTCAAACTTGGCATGATTATAGTACACACCCTAAGGTACACCAAAAAATAATAAATAATGGCCAAGTGCGAGTCGGTGACAAATTTCTGTTACTAAGTTATAACTGGCTATTTCGTTACTTGGAAGACCTTATTATTTCACTAAATCGAAATGCCATATTTTACTAATTTTGAAGTTGGTTTCTTAAATTGATAATTATTGTATTTTGTGGTGGTACGCAACCCTCAGTGCGCGAGCCCGGCTCGCACTTGGCCGGGTTTATTTAAGTGGTGTTTAGGCAAATATTTCTATGAATTAATATATAAAAGGCGATGTAGGTATGGACTCCAAAACGGCTGGACCAATTTTGATTCTATTTTCAGGCAATCTTCAGATTAGGCCAGCAACAATGACGTCATACATTAGAAAATCTTTGGCCAGCAAGTGATCTTGTGTAGTTTGGTAGCGATCCAATAGCGATCGGATCAACAGGTTATTTGACATTGACATAATTATTACAACATAGGAAAAAAAACATCCAAGCCAAAGGAGGTTGCTGTCGCTGCCAAGGAGGTTGTCTTTAAGTAGGTATATTGGTGAAACCTTAATAAAGTAATAAATTAAAACTGTAATATTCTGTAAGAAAACTATATATTTACATTTCAATATCAGTCTTTCAGACAAACGTAACTAGAAAGACTAATATTTATACGTATAACTGTACATTATTTACTTCTACATCAAACACACAAATTTTCAGTACCTTAATGTTGCTTAAGTTAATTAATATAATTAAAATAAAATTGCTCTCTCATTTTTGTATGTACCAATTTTTGTCAGAGAAAAGATCACAGCCATAGGCTACCTACCGGACCGATTATTTGTTCTCTATGGACTCCGAAACTGCTGGACCGATTTTGACGGTACTTTCACTGGCAGATAGCTGATGTTAGTAATCTCCGTGGGTGAAACCGCGGGACGCAACAAGCGGTCTTATAAAAAAGCTGGCCATAAAATAATACGAGTCGATCAACGAAAACAAAAACAAAATGCTGTGTTACAAATTAAGAAAAATAATTATAAGCATTTTGATGTTGTTTACAGCGCACTATACTTGTCTACTAATAACGTCACTTGTGAGTACGCCAAACAAACTCCATAATGACACTAACTTTGTGCCATAATGACACTAACTTTGTGGGAAAGGGACCGATCATTCCTTCATAATCCGAACCAAAACTTTTATTTGTTAGGTTTTGTTAGGAAAAAAAAAAAAAAAACTTCAGTAGTTTTATAACATTTCATGATTTTTTCACTAAACCTGTAATTTTAATACTTAAAAAAAGTTCTTCTCAATTCGGTTGTGTGAATTGAGAAGAAATTTTTTTTAAGTCTTAAAATGACAGGTTTAGTGAAAAAATCATGAAGACTTTTATAACTCAGAACTCCGTCATTTATAAACCGTTTTGGAAAATTCTTTTTTTATTTGAAAGAATATATTCTAAGATTGGTACCATGGAAAAAAAAAAACGATTCAGCAGTTTGGTATTCTAAATCAAAATAACTGTAAAAAATATGATATCCAAATAAACGAAATTGTGTACTTAATAATTTTGAAATGGGTTACTTAAATTGATAATTATTAACAAATCAAAGACCTGCCCGGTAGCCTATTGTAAGCTGATTTACAAACTATTTAAAGTAGACCCTAAGACATAAACTGTAACTTTGAGATTTCTATGGGACTGGCAGTCATGTATGACTCAATGTACCCAATAAAAACACATTTAAAAAAACTTAAGTAACATCTTAAAGGCTGTATTTTCTTTCATGCATAAATTCTATGTGGAAAGTAATTGCATCAATTCTATGGTACTTTGGTGGTAAGATGTAAAAGAGGTGATTTTGGGGCATAGGGCTTAGTTTGAAAATTCACCAAAACGTGCCTAGGGAGCAAAAGACATCATTGTGTGGCCCACATTGTCGTACAGGAATGAGACGAGCTCAGCAGACCAGCAAGTCCGTGACAAATTGTATTTTTACAGTTTTTATCCCTCGAGAAAGAGACAGACGTATCCATATTCCAGCTTTTGTTGCTTCTACACGCAGATAAAAATGGTGGAAAGACAATTTGTCCACGGGCCATGCTAAACCTTTTGGTAAGTTTTAATATAACCTTGACTTGTCAGACATTTAAAAAGTCCGAATATTTTAGTTAAAAAACTGATACAATAAATTCCATATGGTGGACGAGTGAAGTATTAAGGCCTCATAGAAATCGAGTTATTTGTACTCACAAATTAGTAGAACAAAAAAGGAAGTTAGTTATCAGGCGGCAGTGTGGCAGTTGATGCAGATATCTGGAACTGCTGTACCCAGGGGTGTTTTTTTAGAGAGCCCAGGGAAAGGCGCTCCTTGCTTGTTTGCTTGAGAAGCTGAAACAAACAGTTTAATGATAATACCCACTGCAAAAACAGGGTTTTTTTACGTTTTCCCTTAAATTGCCTATGTACAGTAGGATATCTATTAAGGCCCTTTCCTGACTTGTTTTAAATGTTTATCGGGACTTATCGCGCATTATTATATTTAAAGGTAAAAATAGGTACCTTTTGCTCGACGTTTCGACCATGTTACAATAGCCGTGGTCACGAGCTGGCAGAAAACTGCGGGTAAATCCGATGAGAAGAGCGAGTGTTCTCCCTTCATATCGAAAAATCGCAGGGTTGTCACTACGGCACACAGCACTGACTGTATCCCCTTCCCTCACTTGTCGGTACAGTAGCATAACAGAACTCCTATATTTCAATGAGTGCTTCCTGATTGGCGCAGGATCGTTTCGGCATACCGGCCGCGTCTCTGCAGAAACATCCAGTATGCGCTCGGTATTTGAAGCGGATGCTGCGCGTTTTCAAAACAAAAAATTGGCGGAAAGAGATATACATCGACAGTTAATATTATTTTCAACAAGCAACGCACGCTTTGCACGGGTGTAAGTCTTATTTTTTTACACCTTGAGTTACATTATTGGAGTTTTAATAAGGATCCCATTTTTTTGAAAATATAATATAGCCTCTGTCACCCGGGGAAAGTGTGGCTTCCCAACAGTGAAATAATTTTTCAAATCGGTTAAGTAGTTTCGCAGCCTAATCAATGCAAACAAACAAACAAACAATCAAATCTTTCCTCTTTATAATATTAGTATAGTAGGAATGTCGCCATTAGCTTCGCAAACGTTGATAAATATAACCGCTAAAATAGTAAAACATCTTCATCACTTGAAGACGACATTGTCTTGCGGCGACACAAGCGGTACTGGTTTTTTTTAATGGTAGCATACTGTCAAGTGATTAGAAGAACGCAGTGCGGTATCGTTTCAGTAAACCGAGCATGCAGATGTCAGGAAAGGGCCTTACCTCAAAATCAAAATGTATTATATGTATTTGTACGCGCGCGCTCGCACAGGTATTGAGCGTGACGTCACTTGCCGGAACCCAACAGAATGCCAGCGCTGGTTGTGTACAACCAGCAATATACTGAGTTGGGGCCGGTTTTTGTGATAATGTACCTACTTATATTTGATTATTATGTTTGTCTTTAAATTTCATTATCGCAAAATAAACATTTCTGTATTTTAAAATTAGTTCCATAGAAACTTAAGATCCTTACAATGAAAAGAATGCTGCGATGCACGGAAGTTAACCTTAAGGGATGATTTATTCTAAGTAAATAAATATAAAGCATTTTATGACTATATTCTAAAAGACTACTCACTTTTGAGATCAGATCCTTAGCGCCTTCTGGCACATGGCTCGGATAGACCATATCTAAGGCGAGGATCCTCTCGTAAGTCTTGTCCTGTCCTTCGCTTTCAAATGGTGGCTTGCCTACTAGGAACTCATAGAGCAGTACTCCAATACACCAGTGATCAACAGACGTGTCATACACTTCACGCTTGATCATCTCTGGCGGTAGGTAGTCGAGTGTACCGCACATTGTTCTACGCCTGAAAGTATAACAATGCTCGATTAGACGATTTAAGCCTTCATTTAAAACCCTTATCCTAATCTCATTTGGTAAAAAGTTTACAGTTTTAAGCTGCTAGGTAGCAAATAAAAATGTTCATACACCATTAAAGTTTTTTTTTTTATCGCGTATATGTCTGCATTTGACACCAACACACTGTTGGTTGGTTAGAATATTATTTGTTTCTTCTTTATTTTGTCATGGTGAAATGTAGTATCAATAACTTCGATATAATTATTATTTGAAATAACTGTTATATACATCTATTATACATAATAGAGACCGCAGGGAAACGCTGGATGCAGGCCGCTTCCAACCGGCCCTTTTGGAGATCGATGGGGGAGGCCTATGTCCAGCAGTGGACGTCCTACGGCTGAAATGATGATGATGATGATACATAATAGCACCCCTAGCACTCAAGTTTTATCCAGGTTTTCTGCATATTTCCCGATAGTTACAATCTGGATGTCGTTTCTTCTAGGCAAGCTTGCTCCATCGTAGAACACGTCATAGCTTAACATCAGGCGAGGTGGCGGTCAAGTACAAGCCTATATTAGAATAAAATAAACATGAATTTAATCTTTATCGAGCGATGATGGCCGAGTGGTAGCATGTGAACTTTACAATCTGACAGCACCTGGTTCGATGCTCGGCCCTGCATCAATGACTTATTTAGTACTTAAATAAATTATGTGCAGTTTCGATGCCATCGCTCAAATACAGTGACAAAGTAAAACATCTTGAGGAAGCCGGTATGTTCAAGAACCTCAAAAGTTCATTCACCAACATGCACTGGGCCAACATGATGGAGTAACCATAGACAATATTTAATTTGTAACAATAATTCACACACTCACACTTAAAGCTACACACTTATCTAAAGTTTTAAAACTTTGGATTAGGGCCCATTCTTTTCTCTGACTGAAAGAAAGCCTGCATTCAGTGGGAACATGAAATGCTGATAATGATAATAATGATGCATTTATCTTTATGGTTGTATAACTTGCTCACTTTTGTTTTTGTCAAGATCAGTTCGGCCATTATGTTGTGAAAAGGTAAAGTAAACAAACAGAGTGACAGTAGTAAGTACATGTAATATGTTTGTATAGGATAAGCCCGGCCCTGATGTCAGAGTTTTTAGCTGCCTGAAGACCTCTGACATGAACAAAACATCAAAACAAAAAAATGCTATGATCTGTCTAAAATAGGATGATAATTTTGACAGGTCACGCTCATGAAGTTTCGTATTTTTTCTGGTAAAATGTACTACAAATAGAGTCCTACTTTATTGATGGGTATCGCCTACTTAGTGAAGTGCCACACATAATGAATAAACCACAGACTATCTAAAATCGGTTTTGAAATAAAATAAATCAAACAAATAAACATTAATATCCAGGTAACTATATTATTTTTTGTAAATATCAAAGTTATTTGCAATTATTTATCGCACAATTACCTATTTGTAAAAAAAACTATTACTTATCTAATTAATGATTTGATTTTTTAAACTGTTATAACATTGAATATTAATCATAATTTTTTATTAGGTATTAGCTGCGCCTCGCGGTTTCACCCGCGTTATATACCTTCTTGAAGCAACCTCCTTGGTAGCGACAGCAACCTCCTTTGCCTTACATGACAATTTCTATATTTTAATACTAGTCTGTGGAGTTGCATTTCAAATAAAAAATGTGAGCTGTCAAAATTATCATCCTATTTTAGACAGACCAATGACCATAGTAACAAAAACTAAACAAATAAAAAACTTACTTCTCTGAAGGAGCATGTACAGACCAGCCAAAGTCAGCCAGCTTGAGATCTCCATCGATATCTACCAGAATGTTCTCTGGCTTGATGTCTCGGTGCATGACGTGGCGCTGATGACAGTACTCCACTGCATCTGCAACCTGGAATACAGCATAAAGAATAATACATACTGAGAGAAATTGCAGACTTAGGATCCCAAAGTAAGCAAGTGTACAAGCCGCAGTGAAGGTACTCGGACATTTACCGATACAGTCAGTGTTGTGTGGCATAGTGCCGACCCATATATAGCTCAATATCTCATATTGTTAAGCAATGCAAATAGTTAAAACGTTTCTTATGATTTGTATACAAAATTACTTTTGTGTGAAATCTTTAAGAGCTAGTTACTGATCTAAGGGCTAGTTACATAACTAACCTGGTAAATGTATTTAGCAGCTCTTGCTTCCGGGAATCTTCCATGTGGTGAGACGGTTAGGTGCTTATACAGCTCACCGCCTGCTGCGAACTCTACCGCCAGGTAGATACGCCTCTCGTCGTGGAACCATGTCAACAGCCGCAGTATGTTGGGGTGCCTAAAGAATTATTATCACATTTATACAATATGGAGGCTATTTTTTTTTTAAATATAATAATAGGCTTGCCTTTGACTCCACTTGATTCGCTCACAACTTGAAGATACACAGATTGTAATTACCGGGGAACACCAATTCAGGCAGCATACTCCACAGTTAAAAGGTTCGCAGAATAAAAGTGGAATCAAAGCACTATGTAGGGGTTGAGAATATAAACCTTGAAAAGTGTCTTTTCATGCCTGCCCTGGCCGTCCGACAGAAAATAGGCATATTAAGTAGTACTGCACTGACGTCCTACTGCTTACCATTGATTTAATGAAAGTTAGTGACTTTTTGGAGAAATCATCACGATATATGAAGATGAAAACACAGTAAGCAAAGATGTTATTGATGAACGAGAAACTGATTTCAATCACTGAAAAGAATAAAAGAGTACTTCTCTTTTTGGGTGATTTCAACAATCTTTAGCATTTTGATAAATTAGAATCTTGAACTGAGTTTACTTTGAGTTTATTTTAGTTTGAACTTACTTTAAATGTGATTGAATTTCTATTTCCCTCAGCACTTGTCGCTCGCATTTTGATTTAATAATCTGTGATTTAAAAAGAGTCTTGATCGCAACTAGATATCCGGTTTTCTTCTCTCGCGCAACATTAACGTGTCCAAATTTTCCTTGGCCAAGATTGGCGCCCAGCTCAAAATCTCTCGGTGACCATTTATACCTGAAAATTGGGTTAATTTAATCTGATGAGAAAAAGAAAATCAAAATAGAATTAGCGAAAAAGGTACTCGTACTTACGAGTTCCCATATGCTTCATGGCTCATAATCTTGCTCTCCAATTCTGCAACTTCAACCTGAGTCATTGTATTGTATCCAAGATTGTATCACTGTTTATATTTTCTCAAAAGTAAATAAATTTCTTTTCCTAACTCTTTTTCTTTCCACCAACCGTTTTGTCCGTTGCTTTGCTTGATTTGAATATCTATTGTTTTTTTTAATTATTATTATTCACCCATCGGGCAGGCTAAAGCTTTTAAGGCCATACCGCCTGTTCATCTGTTTTGTATAGTCTTAATAGCGTCAAACAAGTCATAGTCACAGTCAGAGTCAAGCTAAGTAGTCACGGTCAAGTCGAACTCGTGCCCCTGTAAAGTGGTGGAGACTTTACAAGAGGCTCCTATGGAGTTTTAGAAACAACACGAAAAGACACGTTTCACCTCGTTATTTCACTTCCCACACTCGAGCACGTTTACGAGCAATCAATGAATAATAATTCACCATTTAGTACACATTAACACTCGAAAATACATAAGTTTAGGAAAATAATCCAACGAGCCGACATGTTTTTTTTCCACGTTGGCGCTAAACCCCTTTTGGATTTGAAATTTGAAAGTGCTTCCAGGTCAAATTTTCGTAAAATGAGAGGTGTACCAAAGAAAAATTGGGAGATGTATGAAGATAATAATACAAAAAATCGGGAGACTACTATTTGGCATAAATCATATCGTAAGAGCATTTATTGCACAAAATCTGGTTAATACATGCACTGTTGTGTTGACATTATAAGAAACCAAACAAGTAAACGAGTGTGTTATTATATATTCAGCTATAATTAAGTATCGTAGTATATTTTACGTTGCGTGTGGTATGTTATTACGACCTTATTACATATTATTACACAGTAAATGCAGTCCACTTTTGCATTTCCTAGCACGCAGTTTTCTATAATTATGTGTAGAACAACTTTAGTTTAATCATTTAATGGACAGATGAACTAACAACACCATTATAATGAAACTGTATTGGCGAAGTTCACACGTGTTCGTTGACAGTTGACAGTCTTTTGTCGACTGCCAACGAACACAGTATATAAGTGGCGGTTGCATTGCAATCACCCTCTTTCTTTGCTCGAACCTCGAAGCGATAACAAGTGTAAACGAATTGTGTGTAAAACAGTTTAAAAGGTGATTTTTTGGCTGAAAAGCTAACAAATCAGAATCGGGATTAATAAGTTACAGATGTCTTCTTATTTTCCCATGTCCACAGAGTGTAATTTGTCTTTTGTTAAGTGGTTCAAAACCTGTTTGCTAGTCATGTTTTTTTTTAGAGCCCTAATTAATAGTTATTGTACAAAGTGGCTGTTTTATTCCTTGCGTTTTCTTGATTATAATTTCTTTGCTAATGATTAATTTAATACTAATTACTAAATAACTGTGCTCATGTTAAAAGTTCTTCAGATTATATATCCGATTAGTGTACTTATTGTTATATATGCAAATTTCTGCCGCCGATTCTGCGGCTGAGCCTGCTGTCGAGCCTGCCGCTGAGCCTGCTGTCGAGTCTGCGGCTGAGCCTGCGGCTGAGCCTGCTGTCGAGCCTGCCGTTGAGCCTGCTGTCGAGCCTGCGGCTGAGCCTGCTGTCGAGCCTGCGGTCGAGTCTGCGGCGAAGCATACAGTGGAGCCTGCAGTGGAGCCTGCCGCGAAGTCTGCGGCTGAGCCTGCTGTCGAGCCTGCGGCTGAGCCTGCCGTCGAGCCTGCGGCTGAGCCTGCTGTCGAGCCTGCCGTCGAGCCTGCGGCTGAGCCTGCTGTCGAGCCTGCGGTCGAGTCTGCGGCGAAGCATACAGTGGAGCCTGCAGTGGAGCCTGCCGCGAAGTCTGCGGCTGAGCCTGCTGTCGAGCCTGCGGCTGAGCCTGCCGTCGAGCCTGCGGCTGAGCCTGCTGTCGAGCCTGCCGTCGAGCCTGCGGCTGAGCCTGCTGTCGAGCCTGCGGTCGAGTCTGCGGCGGAGCATACAGCGGAGCCTGCAGTGGAGCCTGCCGCGGAGTCTGCGGCTGAGCCTGCTGTCGAGCCTGCGGCTGAGCCTGCCGTCGAACCTGCCAGCTGAGCCTGCAGCGGAGCCTCCAGTACGCAGTTACGTAAGAGACATTGTACGCAGTTGCGTAAGATCCGGTGTACGTAGTCGCGTAAGAGCCGATGTACGCAGTTGCGTAAGAGACATTGTACGCAGTTGCGTAAGATCCGGTGTACGTAGTCGCGTAAGAGCCGATGTACGCAGTTGCGTAAGAGACACTGTACGCAGTTGCGTAAGATCCGGTGTACGTAGTCGCGTAAGAGCCGATGTACGCAGTTGCGTAAGAGACATTGTACGCAGTTGCGTAAGATCCGGTGTACGTAGTCGCGTAAGAGCCGATGTACGCAGTTGCGTAAGAGACAGTGTACGCAGTTGCGTACTGACTTAACTAAACCAGATTCGGTTTTAGTCTGATATGATGTGCTTTTCAGTATGCAGTTGCATTCTGATATTATGTAACATAAAACGATAGTATAAGACTTCAAAATAAGATTGTAAAGTACACATTTAATTAACACGTATAACGTCTATTATCATATAATACATGACACGTATACACGAGGACGTGTAATTGAGTCGGATGGCCGAATGTAGAACAACTTTAGTTTAATCATTTAATGGACAGATGAACTAACAACACCATTATAATGAAACTGTATTGGCGAAGTTCACACGTGTTCGTTGACAGTTGACAGTCTTTTGTCGACTGCCAACGAACACAGTATATAAGTGGCGGTTGCATTGCAATCACCCTCTTTCTTTGCTCGAACCTCGAAGCGATAACAAGTGTAAACGAATTGTGTGTAAAACAGTTTAAAAGGTGATTTTTTGGCTGAAAAGCTAACATATGGATTCAAATACACCAAAAAGCTTGCAGAAAATCGGGATTTGGGAGACTTCGGCTGATATCGGGAGAATCACGAAACATCGGGCGACCTGGCAGCACTGATTTGAAATGAAATGGCAAAAAATAAATAAAAATAAATTTAAAAAATTGCACGGTCGTAGCGTAGTCGTAGAGAGAGAGAAGGAATAGAGAAGCTGCTCGAATAATAATACTTGTGCAAGCGAAATAAACTTATACACCGTTATCTGATAGTGAACGCGAGAAAGATAATATTTGTTGTCCCTTCATTAGCTCATTCTGTATTATTAAAGGGGCAGACTAACCGGTCGCGAAAATTTTGTAAGGAATATTTGTGCTTGTGTTTTTTTAAACGTTATTAGTATTACCTGCAGGGCCCTAATTCAGTAACTTTAACACGCACATAACGCGCCGCGTTAAGTTAACCTCTTAAAATGTGGACCTTAGGAATAAAGACCAACTTGCCACTTGACTGTCCAGTTGCCACTTTATTGTAACAAACACAGATACTGGGAAACATTTTCTAAAATAATCTATTAAATAATATACAAAAAGCATTTCAATTGTCATTTGATTTGTACGCTCAAGCAATTAAGCACGAATTGAACATATTAAACACAAGTTTATCAAACCACATTGATTTATTGGAATCCCACAGGTAATATACGGATATTGGGGAGTTATAATTTCACGCTACTGTTAACACAGAAAATCATAAAGAGTCCGCCATTGTTTCGTGTATCGTCATCTCTCTCGAACTTGTTGTAAATTATTTATTCTGCTCTTGCTTATGCACGTGTATGTGTATCCATGACATTGATGACATCATTGCGGGATGCCCACGTAACATTATTTCTCGGAGGGCTATACCTGGCGTAGTATATTATTATACCATGCTCCGACTGTTGTTTTCAGGGGGCTTAGTCCCAGATTTGATAGTTTTCGAAAACTTTTTTCGTTTACGTATTGTTCCATACATTTTAGCCCCCAGAGCTCAACAGAAGCCTCTTCTAAAGCCTCCACCATATTACTGGGGCATTGAGTTTGACTTGACTGTGACTTACTTTGCTTGACCCTGACTATGACTTGTTTGAGGCTATATTATAACACTATGTAAACTTGTCTTCTACTATATAAAAATAAGTCGGGTTTTCCTTCCTGACGCTATAACTCCAGAACGCACGAACCGATTTCCACGGTTTTGCATTCGTTGGAAAGGTCTCGGGCTCCGTGAGGTTTATAGCATATAGGTTTATAGTAGCGAGGCCGAAGGCCGAGCTCTACGCGTACGAAGTAGCGGGATTTAGCTAGTTTAATATTACGATTGAAGGACTTTATATACATGGTCATGCAAACAAAAAAACTTAATTGGCGCTATTTGTTGTAAACTTGTTTTTCACAACTGAAGGACTCTGTATCCAAGGTCATGGTATAAAAATATTTAAAAAATACCATAAAATAAAAATTTAAAATAAGATTATGATTTCTGACGTTACTCAACTTATACCAAGGACGTTTTATACCCTAAATCCATGACTTATAAAAACGTTTTTTTAACGTTAAACGTTTATAGAAACGTTTTTGCTAAACGTATTTTTAGATTTGTTCTAGTGTAAAAACGGTAATCCGTACAAGCGTCAAATTTAGCGGATTATAGTGAACATAATTAAACAACAAATAATAAATACTGGCCAAGTGCGAGTCAGTGACAAATTTCTGTTTACCACTAAGCTAAGCAACGTCGGGCGCGGTCGATACTTGGATGGGTGACAGCCTGGGCATGATGTTGTCTTTTTGCACAACTTTTTGTATTTTGTGATTGTAAAGAACCCTCAGCGCGCGAGCCCGCGCTTGTTCAGTTAATTTTTTTCATGAATGGAATTATGTTTAACATTCCAAATAATTAGATAAATAGATAAAACTCTTTAATGTTTACATTACAAATTTCACGAACAGCGGCCTGCTTTTTGAATCGGTTCGCCGAAATCGCCTTTTGCTTTTCCAGCTTCATAACTGTGGCCTCATTAGTATATATTTAATATTGACATATTAACATTCACCATATTTATAAGGGCATAGAAGGGTCGGTATTTTGCACTTCTTGCAATGTGCCAGCTTTTATCAGCAATGTGACAAGATCAGTTGGAAACCTGCAGAACGAATAATTTATGTTAGTTGCGGTGGGTAATTTCTTTCATAAACTGGTAACATTAATCATTTATTTTCTAAGTGAATAATTTGATAAAATTCATAGAATTAGACCACAAATCGACCCAAAAACCGACTAATTATGAATAAAATGTTTACGAATTGATATCCTGAATGTCTGTAATCGTTACAAGCGTTATTATGTTTACTTACTTGTGAAATAATTATTTCATCGTTTTGTCTCTCACTGCGCTTCTTGCAGCCCAAAATGCTACAACCAAGCATTGTAGAACCATTTTTACAGTTATTACTCAGAGAAAAGACGCACATAACACATTAAATCACCAAAAAATAATAGCAATAAATAATATTCAGACCCGTTTTGTTTGGCACTGAACCGTCAGATTTTGACATTACAGGACCAAAAAACAGGCCACGCCGATAAGGACAAAAAAGTCTATTTATATCGTTTTTGTACTTGTGCTGAGCCATATCAAGTTGTCTCTTTCACTGAAATATATTCTGGTTGTGTATATCTGTGGTTCCGCCGTGGTTCCGCCGTGGCCACTGGCCGGTGTATATATTACTCTATGGTCACTGGGCACTATCCGGGCGTTGATCCGGGCGCGGCACAGATCTGTGGGGCGCGATGTTATATTACTCCCCGGTGTATATATTACTCTATGTATGACTCTGACTCTGTCTCACGATTGAAGGGAGGCAATAATGCACGACACAGATAATGTACGGCATGATATTGTACGACATAATAATGCACAGCATGATAATTGGTGTACATGTACATGGAATATCATGTTGTACAATATCGTGCCGTGCTATATCATGCCATAAATTATCAGATCGGCCCAATAATGCACAAGCGATAATGTACAGCATGATATTCCATGTATTTGTACACCAATTTTCATGCTGTGAAATATTATGTCGTACAATATCATGCCGTACATTATTGACTCTGTTTAATAATGTACACCCCGATTTTGTACAGCATGATAATTGGTAACCATAAAAATTCAAAACTCGAGCTTCGTTTAGACGTGGACATTCCACGTCGAGTGTATTAGGTAGAAATGAGTGACAGATCAGTGAGACACAGAACACCCCGACTTGAGTATTTTAGGTTCGAAATAGGTTACAGAACCGACACAGAGCACCTCGACTCCACCTAGTCTTGTGGTCCCTACCCCTAGAGTGTATATAAAAAGCGCGGGAGCCCACCTGGAGTCAGGCTTGAGTTGGTTAGGTTCGAAATGAGTGACAGATCTAACACAGTTGTACTCCTCTCTCCGCCTCACCACCAAAAAGTTTTGATGGTTCTCATATTTTTAATCTGTGACTATCTCACACTATCTTGTTCAAACGAAGCATGGAATCATAGACTCAACAGCCAATAAGAGCAGAGGCATTTAAGCAATATTAGCCAATACGAGTGAGATAACATGCAGAAACTCCTTGCAGTGTCTGTCGATGAAACCACAGGTTATTTACATGCTGTTAATCTCTGTGTCAATCCACTTTGTGTCATGGTCAAGTCACTCTGAAAATCTAACTTGTATTTTGCTAATTAAAACCGTTATTCTAAAGGTTTTATCCCTTTCTACTACAGGACAAGTAGGAAAACGGCCCACTACCACCCATACATTGTGGATTTTCCTTGGATACGTACCAAACGTTTCGATTCTACGTTTCTAATCCGTACGGCCAAAGTTTGGAATAACCTGCCAGCTTCCTTGTTTCCTGAGAGATATTGAAACGTACCCCAAGTGATGCTTGGGTTATGTCCTACCTAGCAGTGGGCAGGCGCTTCAAAGAAAGATTCTATGAGAGTATAAGTTAAAATTTAATCAAGAAAAAAAGTGAAGTTACATGCGAGTTAGACTGAGGGTCGTGAGCTCGGAAGGTGGTGAGAAAATATGTTGGTCCCTTGTTAGGAGACTTAGCTTTAAGAGCGTAGGCGCCGATCGCCGCGTGGCTCGACGCGGCTCGTGGCACGTAGTAAGTTCAGCTGGGCAGCGTGACTCGGAGACAGCTCCGTGTGCGGCTGGCGAGGGTCAGCGTGCTGGGAGCGAGGGCCAGGAGTACTCGAAGAGCAGCTGGTGTATGGTCAGCGTGGCGGCAGCGAGAGTCAGTAGTACTCGGAGGGCAGCCGGTGTATGGTCAGCGTGGCGGCAGCGAGAGTCAGTAGTACTCGGAGGCAGCCAGTGTATGGCCAGCGTGGAGCACGGGCAAGGTTGCGGTGCCGGGAGAAAAACCCTGGAATGCGTTAAAGGCTACGCATCAGGAGTGGCACAATAAGAGCCGCTCGGTCCAGCCGCGTGAGTTCCACGAAGGTAGTGGCAGATCGGGACAGGCGCCCATAAGTATCACGGCGTGGTACCGGCGTTGCAAACATAATTTTGATCGGAAGGATCCAAGATACAGAATAATGCTTGAAGAGCTAATAACACAAGACGAAGAAAGAATGTGGTACAGAAAATTACTAAGAAATATATTTTACACTTTTAAAACACAAAACCTAAACACTTCAACAAAAAAACTCACCCGATTTTCTGCAATTCGGGGTTCGAAATTAGATTAGGTTCAGATAGAAATTTGCGACTTCCACTTGGAAACGTAGCGGCACCAATAGGCAGAATTTATGGCCGGAGGCCTTTATATCACTTTTTGGTTCTCGAATCTACGATTTTCCCAAGTTTTTAATATTATTTTGTTATTAAATGAGGGTTGATATTTGTTTCGTTTAAAGGTGAAAGCGATCTGACATTACGTCAGTCACTTTCATTCTGTCAACGATATTTATGTCAACGTGGTGACTTTTTTATTCGTTTAGTTTGGCTGCTAGCGTATGTGCCATTTGCCATGAACGGAAGATATTTTTAGAACCGTTACAATATAACCTGGGTCTTTTCAAGGCCAGAGTGAATAGGTATCTTCTAAGTCTGCGTGCTTCATCTTCGACCACATCGTCGCTTACCAACAGGCGAGTTGGTGGTCAAACGCGGACTTATCAGCGTAAAAAAAAAAAAAAATATCAACGAGCGATGCCACCTTTTATCATGTTGTACATTATCGGTCGTACATTTTCGGCCTGTTTCATCAAAACACGGCCTGTATTGCACGACATGATAATGAACGGCATAATAATGTACAGCCCGATAAAATGGACTTTTCCCACGTACATGGATTATTGCCTGTACAATCTTGGCTGTGCATTCCTTGCCGTACTTAAAAGACACGATAATATAGCTGATAATTGACGGCCAGTATTGTACGACATGGATTGTACAGCATGATATTCAATGTACATGTACACCAATTATCACGCTGTACATTATCATGCCGTAGAATATCGTGTTGGCAAATCATGTTGTACATTATAGACACCCCGATTGAACCAAAGAGTAGGATAACTATACCAAAAGGAAGATTGAAATAAAAAGTACTCTGTGGATTGAACACACTTTGAGCCAAAGAGTAAAGTAATATCAAAGATTATATACTAGAGTAGTGGCGACTTTACTAACAGGCTCCTAAGGTATGAAGTTTTGGAATTGACATAAAAATATATGTTTTACCCTTAGAATAACTACTCAGAGAAGGTAAGTTTCCAAACAACGCCTTCTCAAAACGTAAGCTACAAATTCGCTTTGTAGCTTACGTTTCGATTGGTATTTTAAACGATTTAAGCAAGAAAATTTATGGATTACCTGTGGAATGTCACACCATAATTCTTATGCTGCTTTTCTGATTTGTTGTGGTAAGAATTCACCGGGCAAATAGGGTGTTTGACTGTATTGAAAATATTATGCCAATTGACATCATCCATAAACATGACACAATGAAAAAGCATATTTCATTGATTTTTTTATAAAAATATGCTTATTTTTTGTAAAAAACGCGAATAAAATAACTGTATTTTCGACATTTGATCACGTGATCGAAAACGGTCTGTAATTGGCTTCATCCCTAGTGACGTCACACAAATCTAAACAAACAGATTTTGTATTGATATTTGCGAATTTAATGTTGTAAAGCTATTTTGAGAGCGATTTATCCAGAAATTATCACCAAAAACAGTCCGGAGGTTAAATGTGAGAAGAATGGAGAAACATTTTGTGCAAGCAGACAGCAGTAACTTACCCAAAATTAATGTATTTATGGTTGCATATTTCTTCAATAATAATCTACGTCATTGTTTCTACGCTGCAGAACTCAAAACGTAAAAACTACAATGTAAGTATTAATGTTTAATTGTTCTCCAAGCAAAACATTCAATCAAGTTGTACAAAAAGTATGTTGTAGTAGGTGGATATCACTATTTTGTTAGGTTATGTCTTTACATTGTTTAAAAAGAAAGTAACAGTACATAAAATAGTAATGCAATAAAAACACAAATTGTAATAGAAATATATAGACTCAAATAAGTACCTCAAAATTATCTTCGCACATAGAAACACTTGAATTAGCTCCAATACTTTTGGGTTATCTACGAGCTACTTAGTTCCAACCACTTTTTGCGAGTTTTGGGGTCCATTGGAACAGAAACGAATAGTTTTTCCGGTGTTTTATGGAAGTATTTGTACATTGTGGCACTACACAACATTTATAAACCATTACTTCTATTAGAAAATTAGTGATTATCAAACTTTTGCTGCCTGGCTGCAGCTGTTTTGTTTTGTGTGACGTCAATCGTCGCTCGACCGGAGCTATGACGCAGGTCTGCGTTTTGGCGCGATATTTTTTTATTCAAACTTTAACATCGATTTATATCGCAAATACGACTGATATCCAGAAAATATAAATGCAGTATACATTAAATTATATCAGGCAATAATGTGCAATAGTTTCCCAAAAGTAGTCAAATACCCTATTGTCATAGTAAATTTTTTTTATGGAGCCGTATAAGACTACATTTGAATGGCTTAAATTTTGCGAATGTACTTGGTTTCTTTGTGTAGTTATTCTAAGGTTTTACCCCATTATAATCAATATCCCACATTTGAACACAATTTATATTTACGAACATTTAATAAATAATAATCCATCATTATTATTCATTAACACTCAAAAGTACACAAGTTAAGAAAGTAAAACAATGAGGCGATGTTTAAATAAAAAACACAACCTTTTCTATATAATTTTATTGATTATTAAAGTACTTTTCAAGACAAAAATGTACCTTGAGATCGACAAAATGCCATTTGATCAGGGGGCAGATTTGATAGTTTTCGAAAACTTTTTTCGTATACGCTCAGAATAGAGAAAGAACCAGAAACCGCCTTAAGCTGTGATTGCAAGCCGCACGCTGAGTCCAAAAAACAAAACCCACGTCCCGCGCCTGTCTCACCTCCACCCGCGTAATGTTGCCAGCTTAGACATTACTTACCCGTTTTTGGTTAAATGTTATAGGTCAGATACTATTCACACACACTTTTAATGAAATCAATATACTGATCGGATCGACACAAAAACAAACATATACATATACTATATACATAGATTCAGTATAGTACTTATACTGAATCTATGACTATATAGTAGTCAATCTTAGAAGAACTAAAGGTGTAGGCCATTGATGTAAGTAAATTTTTAAAACAGTTGGTGTAGGCATATTTTTTTTGTAGGTAGTTGATTTTTCACAAAGTGCCTACTACAATTTCGAAAACTTTTATATGGGACCACCTTTGAGGTAGGTACCTATGACCTATCAAACAAATAAAATCGGCCAAGTGCGAGTCACTGAGGGTTCCGACCGTACCACCACAAAATACAATAAGGTTGTCCAAATAACCGAATTACCAGTTATTAAAACGCCTTCCAAAATTGTGTTCCAAAAGTAATTTGCTACGCAGTTTGCTACAGGCGCTCGAGTAACTTGGTAATGAACAGAAATGTCACCGACTCGCACTTGGCCATTATTTATTATTTATTGTTATACTTTAAAGTGTGTACTACAATTGTGCTAAGTTTGACGCTTGTACAATTATCGTTTTTACATTAGAGTTAATACAAAAATACGTTAAAAACACGTTTGTTGTATGGGGACCCGCCTTTCGTTTTTACTTTTGACTTTTTTATTTGTTAGTTAATCCGCCGTAGCGTTACATATTCTGTGAAAATTTCAACTGTCCATCTATCACGGTTCGAAAGATATAGCCGTTAATATGTAATACAGACAGACATCGTAGGCTTAGTAATAGGGTCCCGTATTTGCCCTTTGGGTACCGAACCATAAAAAAGATTTAATCAACAAAATCAATTCATATTGGTAGTCGGTAATAGTTATTTATGATACAAGTGCGGAAAGTTGGTTATTACAAACGACTAGACGAATGTAAGCCCGAGACGAAGTCGAGGGCTTACCATAGTCACGAGTTTGTAATAACCAATCCGTACGCGTGCCATACAACGTTTTACAACACATTTGCGAGAAAAAAACAAAAAATGGAAATTAAAAAAATACCGTAAAGTACACGCACGGTGCTATACAACGGAGCGTGCGGACAAATTCATTACAGCACGCTCCGTTGTATGATGCGTTTCATTACAGCACGCTCCGTTGTATGTAATGTTTAACTTTCGAACGATGTATACAGGCTTCGTAAGTGCACTTTTTGAGCAAATGTGTTGTAAAATAAATATACCTACAGTTGAATTCGCTTAAAAGAATTTTTTTACTTCTCTTTTCTGTGGTCGAATAGATACCCTCCTTCTGTAGTCGGTTAAAAAAATATTCTTTACAGACAAATCGTATTTTCGCAAGAAACGTCTGGTACCTCAGTGTTTCCGTAAAAAGTTTAAATAAGAGACTGTCAGATTTGTTAAAAAACATGGTGGCGCAACTGAGACGCCACCACTCGAGTTCAATATAAGTTGGTTGGTTCTCGAGATGGCGGGAAAATGGCGGGGAAACTCGGAAAACGCGCGCACCCGGGGTGGCGTCCGTTCGCTCATTCCGTACCCAACACGCGCGGCCGCGCGCCGCAATCAATACCACTTTTATATCAAAAACAACCCCTAAATTACATGTACTAGCTTTGATTTTAGTGTAAATTAACTGTAAAAATATCTATAAACTGTAAACAGTGATAAGTTTTTGCAAGAAACTGCGTCGTAAATCGTCGAAGGCAAGTAAGTGATCTGAATTATTGGCACGTTGTTATGACCTACTTATCGTCGGGGTTAGAAACTATGTTTTCGGTGTATTGGTTGCTATAGCTCCTGTCTGAGGCTTTGATCTATCGTGTTTTCGTAATTGCTTCTAAACAAATAGGTAAACTGCGACGTCGCCGTGTTTACTTCGTGACTAATGGGCTTTTGATTACTAAAATGGAAAAGCTGTTCATTATTAAAATTGATATTAAGGCGTAGGTACCTACCTAAATCCAAGAGGGTACCTCTTCCTACATAGAAGAAAACTTAAGGGGTATGAATAAGTATTTATTCGAAGTATTAATTCGGATTTAACATCAGAATTTATTTTTGTAGCATAGCTAGTGCGTAGTTTTCGAAAGTGCATAAGGCACCTACATGCCAGGGCCACGTATATCTACTGACCTTTTTTACTCGACTCGATTTTTCCATACTCGTGACTAGTACTTAGTCTTTCGAGCCCGTGAGACTAAGTTAATTCATGACTAGCATAATTATATTGAGTCTTTAATGGAGTTTAATGTGACTGGAACAAGTAACAAATTATTGTTTTAGGATTAAATTAAATTAAATATATGTTTATTGAGATCAAAACGACAGAATCAATTACTTACATTTACCTCACACAATAATACAAAAAACATAAATTAATAATAATTATAAATCAAAAACTACACAAGCATACAAATAAATAATGTCAGGTTTATAATTTTTATTTTATTTGATAATCTAAATGTCAAATAAAAAAATAATTAGATAATATGATATTATTGACTTGTTATTAATTACCTATCTTAAATAGGTATGAGCTATAATTAAACTTTAGACTTGATATTATCCTACGTCAAAAGTGTTTAAAGTTTAATCATAATAATTAGGTATATAAATGATTGAACATAAACACTTATGACGGATTTTATCGCATGTATTTTATATTATTTTAATTCATAGATTCAGTATAAGTACCCCTCTACGTTTTAATTACTTACGTTTCGAACTCTGCCATGTGTTTGAAATAATTGAAACGTCACTGGTAGACTAGATGACGGATGTCTACAGAAATGTTGTGAATAAACCTATTTACAAGTGCACACCGTCAATGATTTTTAATCTAAACTTTCCCATCCCTATGTACCTACACAGTTTGTTCACTATTGTCTTCTGTGACTGTCCTTAGTTCTTGCAGTTCTGGGCTGGGCTTTGATGATAGAATTTCAAGTTGTCCTCGCATAGCATCCTGGTATTACCGGTTCGCCTTGGGCTGTCAAAACAGGATATAAATATAGGATAGCTTTTATTGGTAATTGATTCCTATTATCCTTATCCTTACTATGTAAAAATAAATAAATAAAAATAACACACGCACGCGCATGCACACACACACACACACACACACACACGCGCATGCACATCATCACATTTTTTTTTCTTCATTTAATTAAAAAAAATAACTTATTTTTTTTATTATTTTTTTATTTGGTAAAAGGTAGTATTATAAAAGCGAAGTAACTCTGTCTCTCTGTCTGTTTGTTTGTTCGCCTTTCAGGATTAAACGGTTAGGCCAATCGTAACGAAATGCAGGTACAATGTACAATGTAGTGCGGACTGCGGACATAATTATATGGTACCTATACTTTTCCCGTCAGAAAATGCGGAAAAATGGAAAACCTCGGGTAACACCGCGCATCTTGTAATATATACAGAACTAGCTGAATCCCGCGGTGCTCCCGATAAATTTACTAACGATTGGCCTAACCGTTTGGTCGTGAAATGCGAACAAATATAGGTAGGTACAGACAGAGAGACAGAGTTACTTTCGCTTTTATAATATATTAGTAAGGATAAGAATAATACATGGATAATACCAATAAAAGCTATCCTATAATATTTTTAATCCTTGTTTGACAGTATCAACGCAAGCAAAGGTAGGTATAGATAGACCTTCACGGACCTCATCACTGCGAAACAGAAACAAGCATGATTTTAAGGAATCTTGCTCTGAACTTTACGCAACATAAACATTCCATTAGGCATGATGACAATATTTTTTTTATTACCTCATATAAATATCTGATCATAAATAGTGCACATCAACAAAAACAAAATTAAAATTAATCCAGAAATAAATAAGATATAAGCATTTTAATTTCATGCTAGACAGAGAGCGCACTATACTGAGCCGTGATGTCACGGCTCAGGAGCGCCATACAAATGCTATACTAACACACGCTTTGCGAGAAAGGGATAGAACATCCTCTCTCTATCCCCACCTAAAACTTTAAATACTCATATCTCAGAGATTTATCAGCCAATTCAAATTATTTTTTCAGTATGTGTAATGTATTTAGTTATACTCATCGCTAAGCCGGTTATTTGTAATAAATTATACATTAGGACACATGCCTATTCACAAAACTCGCCAGCGATAAGCTCTCGAGTCTCGGCGTTACCTTTATAATTATGGTCCTACCACACGGCCCTAATCGTTATCTTCGAAACACTGGAGGCATCCCGAATAGCCACGTCGTGTCATTGACCGTGGAATCTTGGCACCCTTATATGTCGCATTGCCAAATTTGCTTTGCACCCCTGTCCCCCAGATAGGGGAAGACAGTAGCCACAGTTCAACCCCTGTTAGACAAAAATATAGGCTTCTCCCTCTGTCTTAGGTAGGGTTGCCAGATTCTGGCTTATTAATTCCTGGGGTTATGAACGGCGTTAGTACATGGATCGGTATGGTTACTCTACTCTTTGACCTGGGGCCTTACGCCCAACTCTTTACGCGGTCTCAAACTAACGTTAAAACAGCGCTATTCGGAAAATCACGCGAACTTGAACACTCAGATATGGTTTACAAAATCATTACAAGTGTTTGTCCTAAAGAAATAGGGCCAGTTTTGTCGTTTGACAAGTCTTTGGAAAGACCACAAAAACATTTTTCAGACATGAAAATTCTGCACAGATAGAATTAATGTTAACCGCATATTTAATGTAATCACTCAGGAAAATCAGAGAGCACATCCCCAATTTTAATTCATCTGATTATAGGGGACTAAATTTAAAAACTTATTGTAAACTAGCGACCCGCCCGCCCGGCTTTGTACGGGTGTAATTTACGTGCGAAGTCGGGTCGGGTAGCTAGTTATATATATAAACCTTCCGTGAAAAATTATGTAACTGATGGTGAAAACCGCTTCAAAATCCGTTGCGTAGTTTTAAAGATTTAAGCATACATAGGGACGGACAGACAGCGACAGCGACTTTATTTTAAACTATGTAGTGATAGTGATAGTGATGATAGTGATAGCCTAGTGATTCCATCAGGGCCAAAATCATACCTGTCTACCAAATATATAGTTGATTACTCTTTTCAGGAAAATATGTGCCTGTGATGTGAATTTATTCGTCTGGTCTTCTATGAGGTTCGGCAGCGCGTGCGTTGTTTGGTGTCCGAAAGTTAGTAAAAAAACCCTAGTATTCGCGAATTCCGGGACAGTAAAGTGAAATTACTGGACACTGGACAAGACACCTCATTCCGGGACTATCCCAGATTTCCCGGGTGTCTGGCAATCCTAGCTCTTAGGACAACGTAGATATTTTGCTGAGTGGTGGGGTCAGCCAGGTGTAAGGTTTTAAATATGGTTGGTGCTAAGATTATATCATACGTAGTATAAGTATAAAATCTTTGGGTTGGTGGCTGTTCGACCAACCACCCGCATTCTGCGCCTGCATGTAACTGCGCCGAAATATCGGGAGCTCATTCCACAACCTTACCACGGTAAATATCCCGTAATTAGTACTAACTGAATCTCACGGCACAGGACCCACCTAGTGTGAGATCCAGGGCTACTTTATTTGGAGTAGGTATGTAAAAGTTTCTCACCTACCCACTAACTCTTACTTTGTTTTTTTTATTTATTTCATAAGCTTGTAAAAAATTTGAGCAAATAAACGTAATTTTATTTATTAAAAAAAAAAAAAAGTGGTGTGTGTGGTAGTTGTTTTTTTTTTTTTTTTTTTTTTTTTTTTTTTTTTAATAATCATATAAATTTAGTGAACAACCGTGACAGTTTAAAACAGTGTTTTAAATATGTTTACTTAAATCGCGAGTCCTTAATTTGACTTTCCTAGTACTTTATTTGAATTTAATTGTTTGCAACTGTCGCTATGACAGAAAGGAGAAAGGGAAATGGCATTGCGGGTTGTAGGCAAGAGCGAGGCTGGGTGTTCTGAGCAGCGGTGCAGTAAGTACCTTCAATATTCTATCTACATTGTTATACTTTGCCCAACATATACATATACATTGTTACTCTGTGTACTTAGATTTAAAGTGATACCTAATAATGATTGAATTGCAAGTAAATTGATATACCTACGTAGGTACAAGAGTTTATGTCCAGAGTATGAAATAAAATCTGTCTACCAACTGAAAGGAATTTGCTTACACTTGGTAATTGTCCTATGCACAGACAGACTGACCAATTTATCTATTATGATCGGTTCAAGTATTTTTTAGCTTTGACAACTGCAATAACCTTGTAAAAAGCTTTCGTTGTAAAAAAAATCGATGGAACAACAGTTTTTTTCGTGATTTCAGGGTAGGGCTCAAAGTAAAATAATAATAAAAATTATTTATTACAGGCACGTAAATGACCCATAAAATATAAACTAAAAAAAAGTTGTAATGTTGTAAAAAAAGTAAAAGTTGTTTGTAATTAATTATAAGTGCAATCGAATAAATTAGTCTCGTAAAAGAACACCCCATGTATTATGAGCTACAGTTACCAGCTACAATCTAACGTTTTCACCTAGCAAGTGATCAAAATCCAGACTAGACCGCAGGTCTAGAGACAAACCAAATGCCCATTAGTAGTTGGCTGCGTAGGTTTATACCCAACATGCTGCTACGCTGAATGGCAATGCTTATAAACATTGAGCCTTTACATTGAGCCAGAAAACACTAGCATTTTGGTCAATCCAGACGCTTTAAAAATAATATGATAATTGCGTATTTTATGTTTTAAATATGTACCTATAACGTTACATTCAAAACGTTAAAAAGCTTCTTAAAATGATTGACGTCATTTGCACGATTTGTTGCTTAATTAAATGGGATGGAATAAACAGTTTCACTCTTGCGAAAATGTTAATTTTGTTGACATAACGAGAGAAGGTACCTACTGACCAACTTATGTGTGGAAGTGCGTCCAAATGAAGAAGCTATCAGATGACTGTCAGTTTTGTTAAAAATACGATGGTGGCTCCTTGTTCAACTCTACAGATACGTAGTATAGGAAACTGGTTGACCACAGAATAATAGCGAGTGGAAAGTCATCGAGCGGCCCTTTCCCGTGGAAAGCTGTTTACTGTATGCCGACACGACGGACGATACGCGGTACGTGGCGGGTGCGGGAAAAAAGCTTCTTGTGGTGACCGTATGGTATCGAGATTATAGGATGGACAATATTGTCTTATGCTTTTTTAAATCACTTATTTAAGTTGCGAAAAGTAAGTACGTGCTCTTGCTGAGATGGTCTAATCTTAGTCATTAAAACTCGTAGACATATGAAGTGATATGTGTTTTAAATTGATGCAAAATATCTCAAAATCATCCTTTGTGGATCTACAATGTATTAATTATATATTTTTATAAATTTACTACAATATAACAAAACCAACACAAACTATAGATCACTCGCTGTGGGCGCGTGTTAGTTTTTTTCAAGTTTGCTGTTATTCTGATAACTCAGACTTTAACCAAGTGTCAAAAATTTATAGCGAAATACAATCTTCAAAGGGCGCTATTAAAATGCAAATGGATAAGCTCAAACTGAAATAAAATCGTAACCGTATATAACCATTAATCAAGTGCAGGCTCTATAGTGAAACGTCACTGAAACGTGGTTTCTCACTATGGGCCTCATAAGCAAGCTCAAAGTCGCACAACGAGCTATGGAGAGGGCTATATGCTCGGGGGTTTCTCTGCGAGATCGAATCAGAAATGAGGAGATCTGTAGACGAACGAACGTTACCGACATAGCCCACCGGATTAGCAAGTTAAAGTGGTAGTGGGCAGGGCACATAGCATGCAGAACAGATGGTCGATGGGGCCGAAAGTTTCTCGAATGGAGACCACGGACCGGTAAGCGTAGCGTAGAACGTCCACCCACAAGATGGACAGACGACCTATGGCTGATATGATGACGATGAGGACTTATAGTGAACAAGGACAATGTTCTGTCTTCAAATTATTTCGAGAAATATGGAGCCCCTACGTCATAGGTACTCGTAAAGTAACCGTAGTGTAGGGACACTTTCACTGCAGACGTCTGGTCACGGCACACGCCTTGATCATCCGATAACTGTACTCGTTACTCAGGGCCGGATCCAGGATTTCATTTGGGGGGGGGGGGGGCATTCACGGATTTAATTTGGGGGGGGGGGGGGGGGGCATTCAGACATTCAGAATCAAATCGAAAAGTAGAGTCGAATGTATGGAATCGCTAGGTGTTTTGGGGGGGGGGGGCATGGCCCCCGTGCCCCTGGACATTGACGAATGACATTGGCGGATCCCTGGACCCGCCAATGTCGTTATTTATTACCATTCAGTACTTAAAAGCACAATGTTGGCTTATATCAGTAGGTACGTAGAAACATTCTAGTTACAAAATATGGCACGTATACAAAGTGCTTTGATTCCACGTTTATTGTGCGAACCGGTAGACTGGAATGCGCTGACTGAATATTACTAAGTATATTCATGGATAGTTACAATCTACCTATATCTCCATATCACGAGTGAATCTGGTTTTTCCAGGCTCCATCGTAGCAAGGCAGCATCGCATCAGCAAGGCATTTTTGTAAGAAATTTGTTGTAGCCAGTTGCACCCATATAAACGCAAGGTCAGTCATTCGAAATCAGTTAGCAACTGTGATGCGGAGTTCGAGGCGTCATCTAAATAAGAATGTTCAATCAATGTTCATTCATAATGCCTGGTAACATATTTTCCTTCTCATTTCCGTTCTATTTACTTCTCTTTTCTGTTTTCTGCGATATTTATTATGTTGATGGGAAAAGTAAATGACGTGCCATTTTCATTGTACTGCAGTGTAATTCGAAGCGATTACACTTTCTCATGTTTTGTGAATTCCAGAGTTACATTTAAATCGTTGATGAGGTGTTAAAGGCTATGGGAAGCTCGGGATGACTGATTAGGTACCACAAACAGTTACAATAAATGACTTGATTTATCTAGAAGTTTGTAGAACGTGTGAGAAGGTTGTTTTGACGTGTGAGGCGACATAACTTATATCTTTAAAAGCTACACAGGGAGGACAGAAAACAGTTTTTTATACGAAGATCAAACAAATATTAGAAACTAGATTAGTATACGGTTTCACATGGGGCCTTACGGCTACCTGTTTTAAGCGATTCTGTGATTGAAAAAGTTGCGTGGTCGCAAACCGTATTCACGTTCGCGTGATTTTCCGAACTGCTCTGTTTCAGCACTAATTAGAGCCCGGGTTAAGAGTTAGCCGCAAGACTACAAGGATCGATATTTTTCGGGATACATCTATACTATATACTATATATATAATATTATAAAGAGGAAAGATTTGATTGTTTGTTTGTTTGCATTGAATAGGCTCCTAATTACTGAACCGACTTGAAAAATTCTTTCACTGTTGGGAAGCTACACTATCCCCGGGTGACATAGGCTATTATTATATTTAAAAAAAATAGGGATCCTTCCTAAGACTCCAATAATGTAACCCAAGGTGTAAAAAATAAGACTTACACCTGTGCGAAGCCGGGATGCGTGAAACCAAATTTTGTGGGTGTAGTTCGAACTAAGCTATAATATCTCAAAGCAAGCGTATTGATCATGGTTTTTATAAAAGAAGTAGGTAAGTATGATGGTAGGTATGTAGGTTGACCGCAGGGAAACGCTGGATGCAGGCCGCTTCCAACAGTCCATTTTGGAAATCGATGGGGGAGGCATATGTCCAGCAGTGGACGTCCTACGGCTGAAATGATGATGATGATGAGGTAGGTATGATAATACAATATTGAAATTGGGTTCATAATCATAGATTTTATTATACTTTCAGTTAGCAGGTTTGAATGCAATCTTCTTGATATTTCTTTTGAATTTGGGCCTATAGTGCTTTTTGAAGATTTCATTGTATTGGCGACACATGCTAAAAAACCGGCCAAGTGCAAGTTGGACTCGCGCACTGAAGGTTGCGCATCACCACAATATACAAATTTAGGACACATTTTCGTTTTAATAGGTACTTTTTTATAATGACCATAATAAAAGAGAAAACCGTTTGAAAAAAAAATTACCCTAACAATTTTGAAAACTTCCGTTAAATTTCCACATTTAGCACAAGCACAATTTTTCAAAAGAACGTTGACAAAGACTTTATACAAAAAAAAAAAACATGTGCGTTTGTTGATGATGAAGATCTGTATAAAGTGAAAGTAAAGATCATCATCATCATCAGCTAGTAAACGTCCACTGCTGAACATGGACCTCCCTCTTAGAGAGGGGTGTTGCCATAATCCCCAAGCTTGGCAGGTGGCTTGGGGATCGCAGTACGCTGTGATAGGATAGGACGCTGCTGTCCATCCTTCGGTGGTTCTGGTCGCAGTTTTAGGACACCCGGGTCCAAAGTAAAGATGCCAGGAAATAATTCAGACTTCGGGAGATCACTTTTCATAAGGGATTTATGATAGATAGGTACTTATTAATTAGGGGATCGTCATTGGCGATGAGGGTGCATTTTCATTGTAGATCATAAAATTTGATCGCACTTTTATGCCCATTGAGACAAATGATCAGTCTGTTGCTTTTAATTGAATGGGGGTCGGTAATTGGAGCAGACGATGTTTATTGCTTCCCGTGTATTGGTATCAAATAAAATATTGTGGGTACTATAGTCACCGCGTTACCAACTGAGTCGTAGAGCCATAAACGTCATACCATAAGGCCTGTAAGTGCGAGCGAGAAAGACAGATTAAGACCTGTAAGTGCTAACGAGATAGACAGATAATAATTTATGGCCCTACGACTCGGTAACGCGGTGACTATAGCTGCACCCTTTGGGTTTACCCGTGATTTTCCAGTTTTTCCGCGTTTTTACGAATAAAAATTATCCTCACGTTCGTCCCTATTATACACACTACTTAACTTAAACTTCACCAAGATTGATTCAGCCGCTGTTGCCCGCAACTTATACTCGTGGGTAGCTTTTTAATAAAAAAAAATATGCCATATGTGGCAAACAAGCTGACGGGCTGCCTGATGGTAAGCAGTCACCGTCGCCTATGAATACTTGTAACACCAGAGGCATCACAAATACGTTTCTGACCCTTTAGAACTCGATTAACTCGCCTTTTGAAGAACCCCATGTTGTAACTTCTCGGAAACACCGTAGAAGGTAGCTCATTCCACATTTTGCAGGTATGAGGCAAGAAGGATCGTGTGAATCGCACAGTGTGCGATTTCCACTGATCTATGATGTATGGATGAGCCTTCAGGCGGTGGCGGCTAGTGCGATGGTAAAACCGCGACGCCGGCATCAGATTTTGATCTAAGCTTGCAAACCCCCTAAGAAATGATTTTTGCCCCCTCAATCTGTAGCAAAATCATTTCTTAGGGGACCCATGGTTACTTTTTTGACAAATTACAGCGTCGTAGTTAAATAATTTTCAACACAACATCCACACCTCAATTTAACCAGTTTGAAAAAAACCCAACACAGTAACAACAGTAACACAACAGTATACAGTAAATAAGAACAGTGAACAGTAGTCTAACAGTATATTTATTAATTAATTGTAAATTAATTTGTTTCGTCAATTACACTTACACTTACGATTACGTCACAAACAGAAATTCCATATAAATATCAACCCCAATTTGCCCCCTTAATTCTGACCTTTCACAAAATCATTCAGCTTCTTATGTTCAAATAGTTTTCGAGATTTCGTGATCAGTGCGCCAGGAAGTCAGTGAAAGGGTATTTCGCTATTTATTTTTCAATTCATTGATCGACTCCGGCTTTTGTTTAAAACATAAGAGCTTCCTAGAGTTAAAATTCTAACAATAAAGATTACGTCGCATTGCTTTGATGGGATAAGTTCGCAAGCACCTCTACCACAAATATCCACGGAGCATTAAAATTTCAAAGAACAGCCGTTTACCACTAATAGGCTTGGCAAAATCTCGATGGTCAACATAGGAGAAATGGAGCACGACGCTCGATGACAACCGCTACTTCGGCCATTGTATTAGCGTCTGGAGCAATACAGAACCGACGTGGTCAATGTAAAATTTAAACATGTTACAAGTTTATAGTTAATGATTTTAATAATATAAAATAAACTTCAAAACATGTTTATTTGACAAAAAGTGTTACAAGTATCCATATGTGACGGTGACTGCTTACTATGAGGAAGCCCGTCATCCAGAAATAATAAAAAAACACTATGAATTAAAATAATATAAAATGCACGCGATAAAATCGGTTGTAAGTAAGTGTTTAATTTCAATATATTTATATTTCCGATGCCGATCGAGCTTCCCTTCCTTTCGCGCTGCTTCACCTCTGAGACAGCAGCAAACAATCGGCTTTCTTGTACGTGATTCATGTAACAGCTCCGTAGATAAGCACGACCGTAGTCGAGGTTACCTATATTTTAGTACTGGGGTGTATTGTCTTTGATTTTATCACTTCAGTGGCGCGAGCTAATGATACTCGTATCTTTTGAGGTTTAGTACTTTGGTTCTGGTTAGAGCTTACTGAGATAACGTTATGTTTTATGACTGTAATTGTACTTACCTAGATAAAAGGATAATCACCAGGTATCTTTATAATCTTCGTAGCTTGTCGTACCTACCTTCCACGTAGTTCAGAGTAAGGGGTGCTAATCTCTAAAAGTTATGTGATATTGCAATATGTTTGGTACGTTCAACGATCTTTGGTACGGCTAAAACTGCCTTCGAAAGTCATCCAGAATTGAACTGAACATGGACTGTTCCATAAAAGTAGCCTTGGAGTACAAGAGGAACGGACGCGTAAGGCACCAGATATCAAGGGGCGTCATAATGTCAAAAGCGGAAAAAAAACAAGCGAAAAATATTTTTTTTATGGCTCTTTGAGTTTTGGGGCGTGGCGTGGCAAGCGGCGAGGCACACTTTATTTGTAGCCTGCATAAAATGTTGATGTTGAAATAGTTTTGTGTCCTGGGGCCTTACGGACAACAGCTAATTGCGGCACCTAATCCGCTTAGTTGGAAAGGATAAGGATAAGGATCCGCGATAAGGTTCACGTTCGCGTGATTTTCCAACTGAGCGGATTAGGTGCCGCAATTAGCTGTTGTCCGTAAGGCCCCTGGACTAGCACATGGAATATCCCGCAATCAATTCCTGTACATCGTTTTCAGAAATGAAGCGCGCTGAAAAATAATCGCTCTCTATACTGATCAGAGCAACCCTATCTCCTAGGGCCGGCGCTGCATAACAGTTCAATTTAAAATGTTTCCTGATTGTTAATATTGTATGTACGTACTACAAATAAAGATCAATAATCACTTTGAACAAACACCATTCCAAAAGCTCTATATTCCGTTATATTACCGCAAACATTCCTTGACTCCAGGCAGACATTTCTGCGCAATTTCTGTGGTTACGCAAAGTGTTGGAATTATAGAAATGGAAAATTGTTGGGTTCGTGGCGGAATCTATTTCTTAGTTTGTTGTGCTGCGAGCAATGATATTCATTTATTTATCATTTGTCATTTGTTTTATCATTGCTTCCGAAGGATTTTTCTTGATAGTCTTTATTTAAGTAGCAATATTTCTCAATTTAAAAGGGCCGTTTGGCCCTTTTGGAGATCGATGTGGGAGGCCTATGTCCAGCAGTGGACGTCCTATGGCTGATATGATGATCAATATTTAAAAAAAACCGAGTTCAAAATTAGTAAAATACGCAAATTCGCTTACTTAGATGATAATTATTATTATGTGATTCGAGTAAACGAATTTTCCAGTAATTTTTATTTAAACTCCAAATACTGAACTGATTTAGATGAAATGTATATGGGACCAAGTAGAAAGAACATTTTTTCAAATAAAACAAAATAGTTTCCGGAAGAAATCGGTTCATAACTGACGGAGTTTGTTGTCGCAAAATCCTTTCTTAGCGGACCTCTACACCCCCAAGCCAAATTTCAGCTTCGTAGGTCAAGTAGTTTTCGAGATTTCGTGGGTCTGCTTGCTCCATCTTACATCACATCGTTCGTTATAGCGGTTATTAGAATTTGAAATAATAAAACATAGTTTATAGGTCCTTAGAGTTTTAGCTAGGCTAATGATTGTTTTAATAGGCCTATAAAATGTAAAATAGAAAGTAAGCTTTTATGTACACTACAAAGCAGCATTGTAGGTAGGTACCTACCTAGGTAATTTATATAGTAAGTTTTATTTACATGTAAAAAGATTAATTCAAGAATCTATAGTATAAATGAAATGGTTAGAGAAAAAGGCATTGTAAAATTTAGCATTATGCATAGGTTTTGCATTCAAGGAATTACTTGAAACTGTAGAATACCTATACCTATAAGGAGTAATCCCCGCGGGTGAAACTACGGGGCGCAGCTAGTAATATACCGCGGTATTGGCAAGTCGTGGTATCGGCCTACCATTTATTCTTTAGATCGTGTTTCGGCGAAACGTTCTATCGGTAAAAAATTGTATCGGCTAATAATTTGTTCGACCTATCATCCAACGGTGAACCGTACTTTCTGTGTAGCAGTTGTATCGTTCAAGGGTGTTTCGACGAATCGTACGTGACTCATAAAATGGGCCGCAAGGTTTTAGGAACAGCACACAGGAACAGCTGATATTTTTTCGCGATTTCAGTATTGTTTTTTAAGTAAAAGTTATTCATAATGACGGGTACTTTAGACCCCTTTCGGCTTAGAACACCCTTTCCACGTGACCCTGTATAATCTTACTTTCCTTTCATTCACGACCCTATCAAAATTAATTGGCACTTTTCTCCTTTCAGACATTAAGTTCTTAAAATTGCCGGCTGGCACGGTGTGAAGCCTTGGAGTGATACGTGGCTGCACGGATTCAAGATGGCGGCGGCACCGGCGGCAGCTTCGTGCATGAGCACGGAGCACGGATGCGTCATGTTCGACTGTCTGGTGCACCTTTGGGAATGGTGAGTTTTTTTATTTTAATTAACTGAAAAAAGAAATCGGTTTCGTCAAGTTCTTAATATTATATCAATTTAAATGAATAAAAGGTGGAGTAAATGGGTTTGAAAATTATCCTCAGCTTAGGCTTTTTTATACTTTAAAATATAATAATCGTGCCTTTAGTAGGTACCGTAATCGACGAAAGTACTTTTCGGTAATCAATTCATAGACTTAATTGGTAGAACAGAACATTACCTATACGATATTATCGTATAGATACTTTGCCAGGCATAGAGCTAAGATTGCGCGCAGGTTATTACAATCGAGCTAAATCCGGCCTTCTGTGCCTATTTATTTTGTGTACATATTATCTATTTGTAGCCAGCTAAGTTCCATTAGTGAGGAAACCCGATAGATGTTTCCAGTGTGATAATTGTTAACCTAATTGCCTTTCCAAATGGTTGTAAAGAAACCTTTGTACGTACATAAATATATGGGCGGTCGCGTTTCTTCGGGACAACGGTTTATTTACTGCATTCGATTGTACCTTGGTTTTACCAGCTAATTAGTGGCTTCTAGTTTCCCTAATTTTTCAACAAACTTGTATGTCTTTTTTTACAAGCATAGGTCTTTCAAATGCTTAGGTGAGGTTGGTGTGGTACTCGAATAAACCTTAACTCGAGGAGGTTTCCAGTAAGCATTGAATAGTTTTATTTGCCACCTCCTGGCTCCATCATCAGATCAGTTCGATGGTATCTACTAAATTATTGTATTGTCATCCGAATTACATTACATTTAAATCGCTACGACACTTAATATGCTAAAATTTACTTCTAAAAGTGCTAGCAGACTTGTGGATTTGGTTGATGGGCCGCCGTCCAAACAAGCAGTCTGTAGCTCAGTGTATGTGCCAGTCTGTGGAATGCACTGCCTGAATGGGTGTTCCCTGATGGCTACCAATCTGGGTGTCTTCAAATCACGAGTGAATTGGTTTCTTCTGGGCAAGCGTGCTTCACCGTAGACCGCATCATCGCGCGAGATGGTGGTCAAACGCAAGCCTAATACTTATTTAAAATAAAATAAAAACAACGGGAGAGAACGAGTGAGGATAACTTAATATTTCCCTCTCCTTCTCTCCCGTTGGTCAGATGGCGGTTGAGACCAACCAAATTCACACGTCTGTTAGAGCTTTAAGACTCAGAATACAGAAAAACTTAACGTTCTTTCTGTATTCTGAGCTTGGTTTACATAGTTACAAATGAAACTAATAAAAGCGTTGATATTTGATTGAATCAGGCGTTACTTTGAAGAAGTGTATCTTCATAACTCAAAAACAAAGAAACAAAACAAAGAAACGGTTAAACAAACAGTTTTGATAGAAAAGTGTTAAAAAAGTAAGCAATAATTAAATTGTATCGTCTCCAATAAGGTGAAATTTCGAAGGGCTATTTTTACTTGTAAATAGAAATCGACAAGATGCTTGAGTAGAAACAGCTTTCCTATAACCCGCAAAGTTATGCCGTTTTCACTTCTATTAGCGTTGATTTCTTACATTGACGCACGGATGTGATGTGGTGCAGCTGTGTTCAAAGCACTCTCTTCGTGGGCCGCATTTTTATCTTGCTAACATTTCATTTGTGCTAACAGGTTGTTAATTATTTTAGGTGATTCATGGCATTAATGCCTATTACAAATGTAGAACTTCTTGTTTAAGTTTAACCCTGATATTTCTAGCTCTCTTTCTAACTTCAGCGGAGAGAGCAAGAACGGACAAAAAATTAATGTAATACTGAAAAAACTATTCTGTTCTTAGAAGTTCTGGTTACTCCCTGGGTCTATATCATACCGACATTAAATGCGAAAGTGTGTTTGTTTGCTTATTCTTTTTTCATGCAGCAGAACAACCGATGTGTGTTTTTTCAAATAACTAATTACAAGACTGGATAGTGACATAGAATACTTTATTCCGGAAAAATAAGGGAAGTTTCAACATTATTCATAATAAATGTTGACAGATTAAAAAATTTGTTATTATTACGCTGTTACAAAAAATTCAAATAAAAGAAAAAGAAACTTTTCACTGTAGCTATGATATAATTATGAAGATCCAAAAATATTGACATTCTATTGGAAGATTAATTACATGACAAGACTCTCTACCTTGAGGAATATCGACTTAAAGCGGAAGGAAGATTAATTGAAAAAAAAGTAGGTGCATATGGACAGTAAAAAAAAATCACTACAATCACGTGACCACGTTTTTTATTGGGTAAGCTTTTTATGGCTTAAATTTGTCCATATCATGTCTGCAGATGTTAAGCAAAGACGCAAACCAGGATGGAGCTATCCTTAACTAGAAGGTACCTGTTTACTCTCATTACGAAGACTATTTTTTGGCAAACGCCAGACTTAACCCAAACAAACTTTTGGCTTTTTGACTTTTGGCAAATTCAGATCAATATATCTACCAGTATTTATTCATACGTTGCGTGTAAAGTGAAACATGTAACAAGATACAGGCGACCGGTAAGTTGGGCATAGCTGTTCTAATGACAATGTAAAAAGATGTAGGCGACCCACAAGTTGAGTATAGCTGTACTAATGGCAACACGAGACCGAAGTTCGTTCGTTCTTGGGAAAGCTATTTCCATGCCATTAAGGTGGGAAAATAATGATAAACTACCTAAGTTAGCCTCTGAATATTGGTGGCACCATTTGGTTGAAATGGTGCCTCGAGTAATTGATTAATTAATTTATTGGAACAATGCCTAACGTTTATTTCTGTATACAATTCTTTGTTTGCCAGAGTAGTGTGCAAATATTTCTGTGTTCGGAATGAAGGTTTCCAGTAAAATTATAAGGCATAAAAGAGATTTACCTTCGAATATCTCAGGGTGACGATATCATTGCATTGCCGCACAAGGTTTTGAATTTTAAAATGCTGTGTGGCTCAGAACTAATGAGCATGCGTATACGAGTGACTTGTTCGTCTTGTCCATTCGGTTGTAAGTATATTGAATATTTGATAGCCCGTTGGTCCAGTTGGTAGTGGACCTGCCTTCTGAGCTTGGGGGCGTGGGTTCGATTCCCATCTAGGACAAACATTTGTGTGATGAACATTTGTGTTTGTTCTATATCTGGTTGTTAATATCTATTTAAGTATGTATTTAAAAACTATATACTGGATATCACAAGCTTTGCTTAGTTTGGGGTCAGATGACCGTGTGTGAAAAAATTACCCGAATATTTATTTATTTATTTGAATAAAATCTATCTATATATATAAAAGAAAGTCGTGTTAGTTACACTATTTATAACTCAAGAACGGCTGAACCGATTTGGCTGAAAATTGGTGGGGAGGTAGCTTAAAACCAGGAAACGGACATAAACTTTTTCATCACTACGCGGGTGAAACCGCAGGGCGCAGCTAGTTATTTATATAAAAAACTTTTAAAAACAACCCTTTTACTGAGTGACGTCATATTATTTTTCGTATTCTAATCAGCAAAACCTTTCATTTGATACCTATAATATAATTATACCTATATATATATATACCTATCAAGATGGTAGATAAGAAAATTTTGTCCGTCATCTTGAGGCGTCCGCCATATTGAATTTAGTATGACGTCATTTTATTTTTCTTATTCTTCTCGGCAAATTCTTTCATTTGATACTCATGTCATGGAGGTGCATAAAAAATAACTGGTCCACCATCTTTGGGAGTCCGCCATATTGGATTTAGAATGACGTCACTTATCTAACCATGCATTGTCATCCAAACTAAACGTGTATGCAAAAATCAGGGCACCTCATTTGCTTGTTTGCCTCCTATGGTAGGTACTTTAAAGGTAGGTGATAACAGAAAAGACAAAACACAACCATATACAAATACCCGTTTTCTACTCTATCTATGTTACACGCATCACGTCTATTTGCAACATTTTCTACATTTCTATTGAATAAACGTAGGTACTCGTATCTATACATTTAGATATTTCCTGACATATCCTTTTATAGCAACGAACGGCTGTGGCGTAATGAAAAGTCTAGACGCATTGTCGGGAGCGGGAACGTATGTGAGTCATCTATGCTAGCGTGGTTTTCCATAGCATCCACTTTTATAAACGAGTGCAACGCAGGCTGCGTACTAAATAAAAATAAAACAACCTCGACTATTTTGAACTAGTGAAATTTTTATAAATTTTTTAATCGTCTTGCGTATGACCGCCATCTCTGAGATAATGCAGTCTACGATGGAGCATGCTTTACTAGAATAATACGATTCGCTCTTGATTTGAAGTATCGGAGAACGCCAATACAGGCAGCCCATTTTTTTAAACTGCTGGATAGATTTTGATTCAACATAGGTACCTGAGAACCACCGAATCGAATTCTTCAAATAAATAATAACATTGTATCGGCCTTTTCGGGGAAAATTGGTGCGGAAATAAAAACATACACAACACAACATATCACACAATCTCCTCTCCATTGCCATCGTAGGTACAAATAACATTGTGTTGTGGTTTTGTGATATTTTAACCGGATATGATACGCATGTGATTATTGACATTTTGATTTCATGGATAAGTTTCTATTTAAACTTACTTTAGTTTAGGACAGAGAATATAAGGCCGCCACTTGTGGCACTAGCTCGTAAGCGTTTTCTATCGTGTTGTAATTTTTATTTCTGGTGTACACAATAAAGAGTTTCTATCTATCTATAAAACAAAAAAGATATTCTACAAAAAGATGGCTACAATTTTTGCTTCTGTAGGTTTCCTTCTGGATAGAAGCTGTTTTTCATATTTTGATCTGTTGGTTGTAATGGCTACTTTTGATTTATGGATTCATTGGCAATGTATTGTTGTTACACTGTCCATGTAGTTGTATGATTACTAACGGGATATTTACCATGATATAGTTGTGAATGGAATAATACACGTTAATACCTAATCATATATTAACTGTAGTGAACAACCGTGATAGGTTAATACAGTGTATTGTCCGTGTACCTTATAAAATCTTACCTCTAATAGGTATATTGAAACCAAATTGGCAGACAATAACAAAATCAAGCGTTCATTATTTTTAATTTAGCTGATCAAATTCCTACCGTAGTTAATCTAAACTTAGTTCAAATACGTGGGTTTTGGCAGAGAAAGTAAAATTCGGTTTCGCGTCCAACCGGACGTTGCTGAGTGCGTCAACGCATTTTCGACGCGACAGTTTCACTGAAATAGATAACCGTTTGACCGAATAATGTGTGTTTTGTTTGACAAACGTCTCGATTTAAATTAGTTGGAAATTTTCATGTCGAAAAGTTTGATGGGACAAAGATACATTAAGAAAGAAAAAAAGTGCATGTCTAGAGAAATATTGTGACCATTCCGCATCTTGTGAAAAAACGGTCGCTTGAAAAACAACACAAAGCAACAATTTTGTTAGTGTTTAAGTCTACGACAATCTGACATCGTTCGTACCTTTGTAAAGTAAATTAAATTTTATTACATAAACTGTGTACAATGATGGAACAAATGCTTAGCAATTATTACGTAAATATATAAAAATGGCGATTTAGGGAATTATTTTCCAGCTAGATAAAATATTTATTATTCACATCACATAAATATAAAAACAAGATTAGCTAATAGGTAGGCTAGGTAGGATAAGAATTCGCAATTCCGTAAATAGTCTGCCGTCCCTTGGAATTAAGATCAGATAGGTATATTATACTCTGAATTACCCAGTTACCCCTCTGTTGGACTCAAACACAAGTAACCAATTTAAAAATATAGATTTCTGGTCAGCCCTTAGTGATGTACGATGTCAAGGTATATAGGCTAAAACCGTACGAACTAGTTATTTGTCTGTGCATTTATACAAAAATTGTTGCAAGATAAATAAGAAATCGAAATAACGATGTTTTTTATAATGCGTTTGTAAATAATAACGAAACTCTGACGTCACTTTCAAACTGAGCACTTAGACTATAAAACTAGATTCAAGGATGTAGCTAATAGTTGGAACAGTCCCAGTCTAGACTAGTATCTAAAATTAGAAATGGTACGATAGGTAGAATGGTTTTATTGTTGGAAAAGTTTCCTCCCAATTGTGTGTTACATGGCATCCCCGACACAAGGAATCTTATGGGAGCTATGATCGTAAAACTTTAATTCCCAAAAGTACTTCCAACTTTATGATACGACGATATATTTGTGTCAGGTTACGATATTATAGCGTTTGAGAAATATGTAGAGTTCTCAGACGCTATTACATGGATTTTATGCTACGTAAGTACTACAATCAAACTCAAAGACCGAGATCGTGATACCGAAATCCGACGAAGAATAAAGGTTCGAGATGTTGGAATCGCGGTAATGAAATTAAAGTGGAGCTGGGCAGGACACGTTGCTAGGCGCAGCGATGACAGGTGGAGTAAGGTTTTGACAGAGTGGTGGCCGAGGCAAGGTAAGCGTAGCGTTGGTAGTCGAGTTACAAGATGGATCGACGATATTGTCACTCTCTTTGGTCGAACCTGGACTCGACTAGCACAGGACTCAGGCAGATGGTTTAGCAAGAGAGAGGCCTATATCCAGCAGTGGAATGATTTTGATCATGAAGTACTTAGAGGTTTTATAAAATTAGCAATTAACTGGATCACATTAAATTTACTATGAAATATTGCAGTGACAGTTGATAGGGCACGAAGAGAAACATTAAACAGCAGGTATGCAAGGCCAACTAGCTACTAACATAGTTACATACCTACTTTATTGAACCGTAATCTAGCTGTCAGTACCGTCACTGGCGTCACTGTTACACTCGTAATATTATCTATTTAGTTTGCATCTACGCTGATATTGGTCATAGCACGTAATTGCTCTGCGATATCCTGACGAGTAATTTAGTTCTGGCTATTGATTTTTGCACTTATTTTCTCTATGCATAAAAATTCTGACTTGTAAATGCAACCCTCAATACCTTGAAATAGGTACTATAACGGTACGTCAGCCGTTGTCCATTCTCGTGGAAGGTTAAGTTTATTATTACCTACCTGATTATTGTGCTACGATATTCTAGGGAGTAACCTAGGTCTGGCTATCAATATATGCGCTAGTATTCTATAAGCAGAAAATATCGAGTTAAATGCTACCCTCATTACCTTGAAATAGACGTACCATGCGGTACGTCAGTCGTTGTCATTCTCGTGGAAGGTTAAGTTAATTATTATCTACCTACTTATTGCTCTACGATATTCTAGGGAGTAACTTTTTTCTTGTTGTCTGGGGGATATCTTCAAAAGATACCCAGCTTCATTGGGGTGAAGCTGGGTTATGTGAGATTGCACCCACTAAAACCTCCTCGGTGGCCGACCTCTGCGCCACACGGAGGGTACCGGGATCTCCATATAGGAACGCACCGGTATTCTAGGGAGTAACCTAGATCTGGCTTTTAATATATGCGCTAATATTCAATAAGCAGAAAAATATCGAGTTGTAAACGCGACCCTCAATATCTTGAAATTAGTACTTGAAATAAATGCAGTAGTAATTCTCGTAGAAGGTTTAGTTAGCTGATTTTCTATTTATTGCTCTACGATACTCTGAAAATTAATCTTAGTCTGGATATTAATATCTGCGCTCGTATTCTCTATGCAGAAAAATACCGAGTTGTAAATGCGACCCTCAATACCTTGAAATAGACTAGAAATACGGCCTTTTTACGGCTTCAGCCGTAGTAATTATTAGTATTGTGGTTCAGCGAAACACATTATCTGATTTTTACCCCCGACGCAAAAAGAGGGGTGTTATACTTATACGTTTAACGTTGTATCTGTGTACCTACTGTTAATCTATGACTGTGTGTCCCTCTGTGGCATCGTAGCTCCCGAACGGCTGAACCGATATTGATTTAGTGTTCTTAAATTCACATACAGATCAATAAATAAATCTGTAATAAATCCGTATTGATTATTATTAAAAATCTTCATTAACATTTGCGTAAGTAAATGTTTGTCTATTAGCAAACATACTCGTTAGTAAAATTAGCGACTGTTAATTAAGATGATTGATTACCATTTGAAGTTTAAAGTGTTTTAACAATCTAATTAGCTACTAGTTGCATGCCTACAGTCTACATACTTATATTATGCCAGTTCTTGCACAATAATAATGTAAATTTTGTAATCAATGGCGGTATGTAACAAAGGTGTAAATAGGTACTAGGTAAATAATTGTGTTATCAAATTTGTAACTTTTGTATGTATGTTTTGTATTATGTAAATTTGTAATTTTTTTGTAACGGGCATCAAGTGACTTTATTACCTAAAGCCCGTCGAGGATGCCAAGCGAGTACACACAAAGTGCACACAATAGGTAATCGGACTTATTATTTATTGTCTTTTAAAAATTCTGACTATATAGAGCCAAACTTGGAAACCAAATACAAATGTATTATGCAATTTAATGTCTTGCTAGACAAAGAACGCACTGCTTACAGATGACGCCACATGTAAGTACGCCACACAAAATCCACATTGACACTTACCTTGCGAGAAGGGACTTCCCTTCTTATCCGAATAAAAAGTTTGAGCGCTTATATTATCTCATTATTATTAGCTGATTAATAGTTTCTTCAGTAAGTTAATAAATTTAAATATATTTTCACTAAGCCTGCTATTTTTAACAAATCAAATGCCTGTCCGATAGTTACGCCGACAAATAACACTCAAAGCAGATATTCAGATTCATCGTTCAAACTTCTGCCCGGCCGGGAACCGAACCTGGGGTCTTCGTCTTGGCTCATGAGGCAAACATGCTAGCACTGAGCCAAAACAGTCGTCAATAACTACTTAATCTACTGCACAATTGATTATGTATGTATTAAGGCACTTTTAAGAGTAAAACACACCACAATATTATTAATACAAAAGTTTGTGAGTGTGTGCATGTTTATTTTTACCCGACTATGGAAAAGAAGGGTCATAACCCTCCTAGTTTGACCGTCTATTTACCTATGTATGTTCCATCTAATCTGATATACTTACTAATCATATTTTGACTAATGAGGTGCCTATCAAGAGTAGGCTAATGATGTCACACAATATCCAATATGGCAGATTTTATTACCTAATTTCATGACGAAAAATTTCATAATTTTTTGGGACATAAAAAAAAACCCTAAAATATTTATTCATATTAATATTTTAATCTTTTATCTTCTCTCATTTAACTCCATAAGGACTGAAAGTCAGATTAGACAATTAGGGTTAAACGTGACACTTACCATCAGGCGATAGATTTCTTCGTCTCGTCAGTCAGTTGCATTAATAAAAAGGTAATGTAACATCGATGGCATAAAGCAAAACATCAAAGCAATAACTTACGTATGTCGAATCCATCGGCACGTCCCCCGTAACCTACAAACGCAGATGGTACTGTAATTGGTATGTTACCGCCTCAGATCAGACAAACAAGGGAGATGTGGTAAAATGGCGTGGCGACTGGCGGGTGCAAACGCATCAGGCTTAAATCATGCTTGCCTTTAGTCAAACTCACCCTGCAGAAGGCTTTGTAGTCCTATTGTTATTTGCGTGTGGACTATTAGTTCGTGTCGCTGTAAGTTTTTTTTTGTTTCGCGCGCGCGTGTGTGTTTGTTGTACTACAAAATACCTAAGTGTGCCATCCTTACATTTTTTGTTTTAAGCGGTGTAAGTAAATAAATATCAATAAAAAAACCGACTTCAAAATTAGTATATTATACTTAAATACGCAATATCGTTTGCTTGGATGACAATGTATTTCCAGTTATTTTGATTTAAAAACCAAACTACAGTTTCGATTTTGATGATACTATCACCAGTCTAAAATTAATTGCATTCAAACAAAAAAATAAAAAATACAAATCTTTTTATAAACGAAGGATTTCAAAGGAATCTAAAAAAAAACTATATTTAGAAACTCCTCTTTTAATCGGTTAAAAAAGGGGAAGAACCATGGAGACATTTGAACACTAACGATAACTGCTCTACGGCATATCTCCCTCATTTATCTGGTCTAAGGTTTCTGCACTGGTGCACTATGTTCCATTCCATGTAGGGTCATTACTATTCATCGTGCAAACGGGTCATTGGTGATTTCTACGTTCATCTTGGTAGTTATAACACGTAGACATTTGGCGAATATTTTTGGTTTCTTTTCTGTTATTGGAACAGTACCAGGCAGTTTTTATTATAAAAAGAGCTGCAATCGAGCACTCGATCCACCTGATGTCAAGCAGAAATTGCCGCCTATGGACACTAGCGGTGTTGACGATACTTCGCCAGCCTGGAAAAGTTGTTGTAGATACCCTTTTTAAGAAACACTCCATGTTGAAGCTCGGCGGGGAGGCATTCAAAAGGACATTCTACACCTTGCAGGTCCGCAGAAGAAGGGAGCGGAAAAACTGGACTGTGTGAAATTTTCAGCTTTGCAATATGTGGGGGTGAGCATTTTGACGGTGCCGGTGTGTGCTAGTGGAAATCTGACGCAGGAATAACATCAAAAAGCTCTCCAGTACATTATAAAAAAAAAAAACTTTAAAAAACAAGCTGTAGAAAATGCAGACGGAACCCATATCTCTTCGGAGCTTCGTCCAGCTTCGGTGAGCTTGGGATCGTCAACAATCCCAGTGGCTCGCCGCTGTAGTCCCGGAGCCTAGAGGCTGCAGCCGTCATGAAATCATAGGAAAATCACATATTTATAAAAACGTATAGATCAAGTTCTTGGCAACACTATTACTTTATAGGCATGGAATATTGATAGATTCTTCATCACCCATAAAATGTATACCATAATTATGGACTGATTTTTACCCACGACGGTATGGAGAAAGTATATTCAATAGTCTTACTAATCCGGCACTTCAGTACATCGGCACGTCCAGTAGTCCGCCACTATACACCACGGGCCTTGCTCTCTCCGCCCGCGCCTTTCCTTTTCCTCTGCCGCTGCCTACGCCCCACACGCGCTCTTTACTCGAGATTACTAAGATAGATATCAGAAAGATTTGTAATATATAAATACATACTACAAATATATTATGGAATGTTTTATTTTATTTACCTTAAATTTCCCTATATAATCCCGTAATAATCCGAATATTCCAATAATCCGGCACCTCCTAATATTTAATAGTGCCGGATTAGTAAGACTACTGTATGCGTTTTCAGGTGACCACTTTTGAATATATAGTTTTAAATATCTTTGCAAATGTAGGAAACAGTTGTAGATTCAACATTGAAATTGTACTTCACCTTTTTTCCAATTTCCAAAAGTTATTATTACTTAGATGTGCCAATCTTTGTGATGCAGTTGAAGTTTATTGTGTGGTAAAATTAGCATTTCTAGCAAGCTTTGAATCAACAGCATAATGTAACTTAAGCTCTTAATGTTTATGGAAACTGCATGCTAATAATAAAGCTACACAACCGGAAATACTCTGGAAACAACCAAAGCTCACGAATGCTGAATACTAACCATTTGGCATAGTTTTTTACCTATCGATAAGCCGTTTCAATTTTAGTACTTATTTATTGTATTTCACTTTTACTAAACAGACAAAAAATATATAGAGTAAGGTGTTCACAGGTTAGGTACCTAATCAAAGTCTAGTTAATCAGCCCTAATATAAAGCTAGGTGTATTTTTTTTAGGATACGAAGAAATACGATTTGACTGTTACACAGAGAAGCCTGAGGCATAGTTGTTTTTTTTCAGTTTACGATGTCATCTTGCTGTATGTATTCGTTTGACATCTGTGAAATTGACATCTGTAATTTTTCCCAGTTGCGTATAAGTAAAAATAAATACTACTTACATGGAAACCAGTTAGGTATATGAGAGTAAAAATAATAACATCATAGAAATCGGTTACGAAACTCCGGTTTCTTAGACCGCCTTCGTACTGTCCCTTTTTGTGTCCATAGCAATCTTTTACCTCTTGACAAATAAACGGCGGAACCGATCTTGATTATACATTTTAAGGAAGTCGTGCTTGCGTTTGATTAGAAAAGAAACAAATTATTTATTTTTTCTTATTATTAAAATGAGAGGAAAAAAGAAAATTACGCACAAACTGCAAAGCACATTGTTTTAAATAAATAACAAAAAAATACATTCCCCTATAGATATTAAAATAAACAAATGCGTTAATAGAACGTCCTAACAGACACTTGCAACTTTTATGAATGTTTTACTATCAGTAAAAATTATGATAAAATGAAAAATGGTTGACAGACGACCGCCGACCGACAGACGACCTAAAAGAGTCCAACCGGCCATTTTGGGATCGATGGGGGAGGCCTATGTCCAGCAGTGGATGTCCTACGGCTGAAATGATGATGATGATGAATAATGGTTTTCTTCTGATAGCAGAGCCTATAATGGACAGTGCTCTGTGAAATTCAGAATAAAAAGCATAAGAAATACACACGCAAAATGTTAAGCAATCAATAAATATAAATATTCGGGACATTTTTTTCACACACGGTCATCTGACCCCAAACTAAGCAAAGCTTGTGATATGGCTGCCAGAGACTGATATACATACATATATAGTTTTAAATACATACTTAAATAGATATTAACAACCAGATATAGAACAAACACAAATGTTCATCACACAAATGTTTGTCCTAGATGGGAATCGAACCCACGCCCCCAAGCTCAGAATGCAGGTTCACTACCAACTGGACCAACGGGCTATCATTCAAAGGTCACAATTAAAATGGAAATGAAACAGCTCAAACTGAAATGAAATCCTCATTACCGGCCGTATCCATTAATAAAGTGAGTTATCGTCTTTAAAACGGAAATAGAGAGCATACTGGGCATAACTCTATTTTCATAGACGTTTTATAAACAATGGGAACACAGCAGGTGTTTCGAAAGTGTGTCAAACTGACTCCCATAGATAAACTTTATATTTTGATTGTATTTTACTTCTGTCAAGTGATATCCCCGTTAATTTGAATTTATTTCAGTGAATATTTATTTTGAATACATACTTACCTTCGAAAAGTCTGTTTAAAATTTACCATGGGCTACAAAGATAGTTACAGTTTACAGTTTTTTTTAATTTAATCTTTTTAATTGAATGATAGGCTTGCCTTTGACCACCATCTCGCCCACAACGACGGTAGATGATTATACACGAATATATGATAAACAATTAGTGACGACAATATCCAATCCACTGAAACTGTGTAGAGTTAGGTCACATTTCAAATGTTTTTTTTTCAAAGAGTTTATATAACAATGAAATTTTATATCAACCCAGCCCGACTTCACACAGCTATGGTAGACCAAGGTGGATCTAGTTGAGCTTGCGCATTATTTTTATATTATCTTTGACGCTATATACAATGGAAATTCACAGCAGGTGTGTCGAAAGTATGTCAGGCTGATACCCAGTCTATTTTCACTTGTTTTCGGAAACAAAGCACCTTTATTGGCCGTTCGTGCAACAACAAGTTAATTGGTAAAAGTGAAGAGAGTGAAGCTTTTCTTTGTGCCGTCGATAAAAAGGCAAATAGACGGGCAACTGAGTTTTTTCCTTCTGAATCACGAGGAAACAGTTATCAGTGCCAAAGCTTAAGGTGATAACGCACCGCCAAGTTTTCATACTTAAGCTCGGCCCAAGTATTTATTTGCTCAGACAGCTGCAAAAGCAATGGAAAATCTGATTAATAAACCGGCCAACTGCGAGTCGGGCTCGCGCACTGAGTGTTCCGCACCACCACAAAATACAATAATTATCAATAAAAAAAACCGACTTCAAAATTTGTAAAATATGGCATTACGATTTGGTTAAAGAAAATGAGGTCATCCAAATAACCCAATTACCAGTTAGAACATGGTAATGAACAAAAAATTGCGAAACGCTAGGTTTTTAACGTAAGTAAGACCAATTGCAAGTGAAAGTGAAATATTAAAAGAAAATGTTTTCATTCGCTTTTAACAATGCTATTGCAGATGTCAGAGCATATAAATTAATGAAAAAAGCGTAGTTCTACCAGAACTTGTAAAGTACTTAGAGTTTTAATTTGTTATCTTATTAATCTTACTTACTTATCGTACTATATTATAAGGTTAAGTGCGACAAAGGAACTACAGAGCCAATAAATTATAGTCCGTAAAGTAAATCCCTTCGCTGTTTTTATCGACTGGTCGATCGCTCAGCTCAGCGTCGATCGCTGTGACCATACTGGCCATAGTTTGGCTAGGTCTCCCGTTTCTCTTCCCTTGCTGCAGCCTGCATCGTAGCCCACCTGACATGTGTTTTTAAAAATAATATCGTTGAATCAAAATTGAAACCAAGTTTTTCGTTGTAAACGATTTCACTTTCAAATACAAATACAAAAATATTTATTTGTCTATTATTAACAAATATACAAGCTAGTACTATAACTAGTAGTACTATAATACTTTGATCGTCAGTTTCCAAAACAAATTACAAAAAAGTTAATAATTTTTCAAATTATAGACGAACATACATTATTTGTATATTTTTGTAAACTGGGCGCCGAGTTATCACCTTAAGTAGCAGTTAGGGCTTGCTCAACATTTTGGCGGAGGCCCGAAGTGCTCATTGAATTAACGGATTTCGTAGTTCACATTTTTTGTTGGTTATTTTTGTAATTAACATTGGTTATGTAATTTGTTATTAGAAAGTTATATCGACTTCCGGCATGATAATTATCGAAGTACTTAATTACCTAAAAATTGGTATTTTTTTATTGAATTACCATTTTTGTACTATGTTTTAGTCAAACGCGAAAGTTCGAGTGCTGTTGCATGATTTCTTGTTAATTGCTATCAACGACAACGACGGATTTATACAGAGCTATTTTACAAATTAATGTAGGTACCAAAATCGTTTTACTGATAACGTATAATTCAATTGTCTACACACTCTAAACACGTTAAGAGATTTTATACTACGATATAGAGATGTGTTGGGAATGTGATATTATTAGCAGTTGTAATAAATAATAATTTCATATTTTGCACGCTCTATATGGACTGAATACAGTGCTACAATTATTTAAATTTATTTTGAATAAAAATTATATCTTGAACATAAATACTATATTATAGTAGGTCTCTTAAACCAGTTTCCTTATAAACAGTTGGTCTCGCCCAAAAGCCTGCGACCGTTAACGAAGCCGGTATTCAAATTTAATTTATTACCATTTTCTTTTGAACTGCGTAACCCCTACATACAAACAAGTATCTCTATTCTGTACCCCAAAAGCCTCCGTCTTTTTCACTCTGCAGGAATTCGAAATACCTTATCGGCACACATTCGAGCACAGGTAAAACCAGTATTACCTTAATAGTTTCAAAAGCACGCTAAAAACCTTCACCTAGCGTTGTTTATTAGTTTAGAGAGGACAGATTGTACTTGGTAGGTTTTTAGATGTGCCAGCAGTGATGTTTGTAGCTGTCTCGCTTTAGCTTGTTGATATCGAGTATGTCTGTCGCTTATCCCTCCTCCCACTCGGTCCTCAGTGCGACGTAGTACGCTACTCCGACAGTGTACGGCGGACGACCGCTTGCGCCCTAGTGCAGCGGCATTTCAATAATAAAATCACCGCACATAAAACACTAACTAAAAAAACATAACTTAAAACTCATAAAAAACAATAAATAACTATCATTTTCATTAATATTTACGTGCCAAATGTATCATAATCAAAAACTCATTTTGTGTAGTGAAGTGAACAGTTCGGTTATACTTAAATGTGCGTTATTTTAACAATATTAAGTTAAATGACATGACACGAGTGGTTCTGGGAAAGTTGGAGAGGATTTGATGCCAGCGAATAAGGTACAGCAAACCGGATATTACAGTTGCTTGACTAGTCTCACATTCGAGATAGCATATTCCAAGAATATTAAGAACAGCTTATGTTTTAAATATAAGAATACCTGCATCCGAAAAGCATAGCATCTCGTGATGCGAGGTATAAATATTTATGTCGGAGATAAACACTGGTCTCGGCACGCCATGCCACCCCCAATATGGAGCCAGGTGTGCAGCCAACAGGTGTACAGTGACTCTAACCTTTACTTAGCAGTAAGCTTCTTGTTTAGTACCCAATTGTTATCCGCTATCAAGAAAGTTTCCTTTGAAAAGACATCAACGCGCCCTAAAAGTACGGAGAATGGATTGTTCATTTCGTGCAGTGTAATCATCTAAATTGCAGTCGTGACCGTATAAGAAATTGTTATTACAACCTGCAGGGAAAAACACTGTTATTACATACCGGATATCTGCCGAGAAGTGTCTCTGATGTCATTATTTCCATCTATTATATACACGGTCAAAATTGTTATTTTAGTTCTGACAAATGCAATTGCAAAACGATGAATGAAACATTATATTCTAATATTCACTGTAATATATCAGTTACTCCAGCTACTGTTTCATTCAAAAACGTAGCAAAATGAATAATTGATTATTTATATTTTCACTATCTAATGCAGCTGGCAGATATATTTTTTTTAGTTAAAGCGGATTTAAAGTAAACAAATTTATTATTAAGTATTGATCAATTAAATGTAATTGAAGAAAATTTTCATGGTGTCATGCTCATAAATAAATGTATTAAAGATGAACCCGAAAGTCGCCCATAACCGACATCATAAAAAAATAAGGATCACGACTACAGAGAAAAAACGGCAGGTTTTTGCAACGATCTCTGAGGAATTTATCCCCAGTTGGACCCGCGTCTTTTGCGAATTCTCACTTGACCCCCTAAAACAGATTAAGTATTCTCAGAACAGCAAGTGCATAATGTGCATATATATCTGACTTACTTTACATTTCCTGTTGAGTAGGTAATTATAGGAAACTTGTCTCAGTAAAAAATAGATCTAAACTTATTTTTATATATGTATTACAAACAATAATTTGCGATATTTATAGGAAGGTTACCATTCCTTATAAACTTCTATTATAAATTACATTTGCATGCACATGCATAAGTACGTATCAATTGCTTATTTTATTCTTCCATGCCAATTTTAATAAAATCTTAACATGATTGTTTACTGTGAGTCAGATATCAGCTGCTAAAATAATAAGCAGTAGGTAAAATAAAATCTTTTAGGTCGTCAAATCAAATATGGCGAGGATGTGTCATCGACATCTCACGTCTGGCCTCTCGGGGGCCTTTTGAGACTTCAAGCAGGTAGCTTGAGACCTTTCGCAAGCGTTTTTGTCCGGTACCTTTGTGTCATGAATGGCGTGGCGCTGACGAAGGTCTGCTTCTGTTTGCTATGCACTTGTTGCTATTGTACCTTCGGCGTCCTTAGCTTTTTCTGTGTTGCGGCATTCACTTTCTGAGAAGCGATTAAAAATCCATTATATTATGTTATTGTACCTATCTTATCAAATTTATTTCTCTAGCAACTAGATGTGACCTATCTGCTTCTAGATCGATATCTTTTTTGATAAGTTTACTGAGAAATAAGTAAAAAAACCTAGATTTTTTCACAACTGCGATAGTCACCATCATCATCATTATCATCAGCCCTGAATGACCCACTGCTGGGCAGACCTTCCTTAGTTTATGCCACTCTCCCCGGTACACAGTACTTTTGATGTCGTCAGTCCACCTCATCCTCGGTCGGCCTGGTTTCCGCCTACCTAGTCTCGCCAACAACTGCGATACATACAATAATTATATTCTAGAACAAGCAGGCAGGTATTAAACTATGAATACTTTCTTATGCCGTACGGTTAACTAGTATCACCTTATCAAAGCGGTCTATTAGTACTAGATTAGTAGGGACTTCCGCAGTACACCATGGTACAGCTCCGAGGTACGACCCCCCTCACCCACCCGCAGGGTGAGTGCCCGGCGCCCGCACACCGACCTATGATCAACACAACAAAAAGTCCTTCCTTTTCAACTTTTGTTGTGTTTGTTGTAATTCCACATTCGACTCAGGCTTGCCCGAGGGTGATTTCAAAGTTGGAATTCGGAAGATTAACTTCAATACGGGTCCATCGATTAGAAACGCTTTGGACGTTTCAAATAAGGACATTTTAGCTGCGGAATGCGCCTGTGGTCGTGTTGTTTAAAGTATCCTTATCACAATCTTAATTCGTGCTTGCCATGACATCGAACGTGAACGCCATAATTCAAATATCTACTTTGAATTCGTGAACATTGTTACCTGTAACATTGATTTAGGTATTTGCAAATCTATTTGTCCCGGGCATTCAATCTATCATTGTAACGGTTCGGTCTCCAAAGCGGATATTGGAAAAACTTGTTACGCTCGCGTTGCCGTGGAATATGCTCCGCTTTGCTCTAAACTTTTTTTCAAACCATTTTAATATAGCGTTGACTTTTATTTGCGCTTGGGTTCTGTTTCGTTTTATTGATCTTGAGGTCGGAGCAATTCCTCGACATTTAACCGTTAGCACATTGCGCAGATTATTGCAAAGCGTGAAAGGAACATTGGAATGCAGCGGACGTCCCTGCACTCTCATAACCTATCTGTATCTATAAAGCACGACCGAACAGTGTTCAAAGGCAGTATAATTCAAATGAAGATAATCGATTAAGCATGTTTCACATCTGAAGCGTTTACTTATCTTCCTAAGTGCTCGTACGTTATAAACACAGGAGATTTATGTTGCTAAGAAATATTACACATATGTTGAAGCTACACAGGAAAGGCGTTTCTTCCTGGCCGGTCGATAGGTAGTGCAGGCTGCGCTAGACGTTGCATAACCTCGGAATTCAGGGATCTACGCGTTTATCTCTAGAGTACGTTCGCCTTAACACCCACTTAGTCATTGTTTACGGACAAATATTTGAACTGAGTTCGGGTCACGTACCACGTGTATCAGAAACTCAAATTTTTCGTAACCGCTTTGCTTTAGTGAACGACAATCACCGTCGGTTAGTATAAGCTACTTATGAATTCAACAGTGTTATGTTTCGGGGAAGGGGCAAGGATCACGTTTCGTGTAAGAATAAGCTAAGCTTCTGTTACCTTTATGTTTATATTATTAGCTTTAGATAATTTTGCGTAGATAAAAGCCGTTTGCGTGTTCAATGCAGCTTGATTATTGTTGTTATTAATTTTGTGGAATCCAGTTAAATTTAACACGAAATCGTGCAGGAAATCATTAGTACTAGCTTTACTAATAATTTTTTTTTTTAAATTGAAACGTGTTGATAAGGAATCTTTGTACCTTCATATACCTAATCATCATGTGTGCCTTAGTATCTCTTCTTAGAAGCTGTTCCTTTATGTTTCACAACTTTATTTGCTGATAGTGGCGGTAGCTGTAGAAGTTGTCATCAGCTTGTAAACAGTTTGATGTGCCACTGAAATTTAGGACAGCGCGCGATGCGTCACCGTATAAGTGTTATTTCGAAAACGCTATCGCAATGTTAAACAAGAAGTACTTCCTTTGTACTTATAGGATACTGAAAAAACTACTTGAAAACGTATCACAAAATGGCTGTAAATTTGGGTTAAGGGTCATAACGTGCATAAGGTTGCATGGAAAATATCGTTTAAAGCGATAAGGCCGCCAATTGTTTCACTAGTTTTGAATTGTTTTTGTGTTATATACATCATATCTGGTGTGAACAATAAATATTTATCAATCCATGCTCGCTTTGAACTGGCAAAATGACATGGAGCAAACTAGCGCGTTACGTGCACGTATGTCATATTTTATGCATTGCATGTAGTATTCAATCAGACGGCTCGTTTAATTTTTTTTAATTTTGTAACCGTAATTACCGCGTTGTAACACGTTTACAGCGTGATTTCATACAAAATTTGGGACCGCAACATCCAACGTTAACGAATCCACGTTCGTTCGTGAACATTCGCTGGGCTGGGACGCACAGCATTGAGTACAAACGTTTATTGTTCAAAGTATGCAGAGTGACAACTTTCTTCTCTCACGACTCCGTCATACAGTAGACTGTATGTCTGACATTGCTTGATCTTATCAGATAATTTGGCGTCTGGCAACTACCTCTTGTACTACTGTGTGGACAACGAATGTCATTACACGCTTTAAATGCTGCTAACAGTTCAATTTGGTTCACAAACCATGCATGTACCTACTTAATATTTTTATTACGAATTTTTAGCCCTAATTTTCACACAGCTTTTGTAAAATTTTTAATAGTGTATCTTTTTTGTGGTGTAAACACCAACTTTTTGGCATTTTGGCGGGCTATTATATATTACGCAAAGGATAAAAATAGGTAAAGCTACTACCTTACACTTGATAACATAGTGGTGTATCCTTACCTTCATTTTAAAATACCTATTTAATAACAAACAACAAAGAGGGGTGCAGCAAAAATAAAAAAAAAACATTCGCATTTCACATGTACCAGACCAGGCTAGAAGACATTTATTTTTTCTTTTTTATACTTTTAAAATTTAGATCTATACAGTCAATGTGTATATGAATGTCTAGTGTGATTCCGCTTCTACGTTGTTTTGAGTACAATAAAGATTTGGGACTAACTATTTTTCTCTATAGATATTTGTGATGCTAATTTAAACCTAACCTGACATAAATATTAATTACATAAAAAAGTAAAATTAACCTAACCTGAAACAAATTGTAATTAAATCTGCAACAAAAAATTCGTTTAAACAATTTGTACTAATGATATTAATTTTAAAATATTTGTTAATCTTGATATTACTATAAACTTTATTTAATAGAAATGTAAATGAAAAATTTAACAATAAATACTGAAATTAACATGGATTTACTGTAAATATTATTTAATTGAAATGAACTTTAAATTTTGAAACTATTATGAAATTACTATAAATATTATTCAATTCAATTGAAATATAAATAAAATAAACAATTATACCCGTTTCCTCAGTGCACCTTGTCGACACGTGTACTAGATGGGGGTCAACTTAAATTCGACTTCAAGTTAAACAACATAAGTTCCAATGCAAGTTGATTATTTGACTATTTTCTAGCTTAGTAAGTAAACTAGATGGGGGTCAACTTAAATTCGACCTCAAGTTAAACAACATATAAGTTCCAATGCAAGTTGATTATTTGACTATTTTCTAGCTTAGTAAGTAAACTAGATGGGGGTCAACTTAGTGAACCTCAAGTTAACCGACATAAGTTCCAATGTTAGTTGGAACTGACTATTACCTACTATTTACTTGTTTGACTATTTTCTAGTTTAGTAAGGAAACTAGACAAGGGTCAATTTACATTGGAACAGTTAACTACGTTTAAGCTGGCGCATATTATTTTCTATTCACTTTTAATCCGCTTTGGGCGTTACATAGGCTAGTTATTATCATCTATCTATAAATATAAAACCGAAATACCACTGAATGACCTCACCACCACATCTCGTAAATTATTTAACATACGAAACTGAAATTTGGTAGGTAGATTCCTTATTCCTTCCTTCCGTAAACGTCCGCCAAGAAAAGATTTTGGAAAAGAGCCGAATTATAGGCGCTAAATAGAGGTTGGAAATTTATACGAAACGTGTACGAAGTCGCGGGCAATGGCTAGTATGAGGATACAAGGAGGATACACGAATATCTGTATAAAATATGCTGCTTTCAAGGTTATAATAAAAGTCTTTTAGGATTATCGGCGTGGTGAAGTCCAACCGCACGATAGCCGGCGATTAGAGAGGCCCTAACGGTGCTAATCTGCTGCTCCAATTGTAATGGGGTTAATATTGAGGTTTTAGGGACTTTCCTATTTAGTGTTTATAATTCGTTGAGTGGAGCTGATTTGCTGCAATTTTGACATAATAATGTAAATATGTCTAGATATAATATTTTGTCAGTAGATTGTCGTAAAATCGAAAAGTAGTATGAAGATTTTCCGGTAACTTGTAAAAGACGAAAGAAATAAACCGGCCAAGTGCGAATCGAAGTGCGAATCGGGCTCGCGCATTGAGGGTTCCTTACCACCACAAAATGTTATTAGTTATTGTTCAGGCTTGACGCCTTCCAAAATAGTCGGAGTAATTGCTACGCAGTCACATAGTTACGTTTGTTGTATGGGAACCCCTATTTCGTTTTTACTTTTTGACTTTTTTATTATTTCTTAGTTAATCCGCCGTAACTTTACATATTCTGTGAAAATTTCAATTACAGTACTATCTATAAAGATACAGCCGTTAATAAGTAGGACCAGGTAGGACAGACAGACAGACATTGTAGGCTTAGTAGGCATTACTTTCATCCCAACACAACAAGTAAACAGCAGCGAACTAGGTATTTTATTGTTAAACTGCTGTGTTTAGATTTTCCAGTCTCTACTTACTTGATTGATTACTTAACTATAACTTGAAATGCATGCAAGGTTGACTTGTGGTGATTAAACTGTATAAATAGTCCATCACTAATTTGGTACAAAATGTTAAGGTCTTAAAGTTTCAAATACCTATTGTATTCTTCTGAATGTTGAGACAAATTGCTGTAGCAAAGGTGAGCGATAAAACAAAATGTTACCATCATTGGAAGCAAAACAACTATTTGTTATTTCAATGTCGCGGCATTGAAAAAGAAATAATACTATTGCATATACTTATGGCAGTTATACTTTTAAGTAAGTTTTGGTACAAAGTCAGAAACGACATTCCATTATCGTGTCAAGTCGTGTGAAGATTTCTTTACTGCATTATCTGACTGATACGTGGTCTAAGTTTTTTAAGATCTAACAGCTGCAATGAACAATTTGAATGAAAACATTTTGATACAATGATACAATGACTTTATTGGTCTGTGAAACTAGGTAATAATAATTATATGTTACATAGGTGTCAAAACAGTTGTATGTGCTCTAGCTTCTACCTAGAAAATGGTATACAGACATCATTATGACTATGGCTATAAAAATAATAAGTAATTGCTAAATAATTATATAATATTGCTATTTGATTAACATAATTCAGGGATCAACAAACAAATCCGCAAACACTTTAACATTCTTAATTGTAAGTCAAACGAGTAGGTATTTCATTACATAGGTACATAATAACAAACAAAATTAAGCAAATGTCAAATCAATAAATATGTCAAAGAGAAATTACAATAGAGAAATACAATTCAGCTAACGTCACACATAATATTATTATCATTTAAAAACATATCCACAGTGTGTGTGTGTGTGTGTTTTGTTTTAACATTGCTGTGTTTCGTATTAAAGGGAAAAGTATCCAATGTAATTACAGGGCAAGATATTTAACATCTAATAATTATATGAGTGCCATGCATGATTTTAATAAGATTCTGTTTGAGACTGAATCGTAACACTTATCTTCAGGTGAGAGGCATGAAAAAAGGTGACTCATTTGTAAAAAACAAGGCTATATCGGCTACCTATCTTACCTAAATTTCAACACGCTAGGTATCTATTACGGTTCAAAAGATATAACCGTTTAAAGGTAGGACGGACAGACAGACGAACGGACAGACAGCGTAGGCTTAGTAATAGGTTCCTGTTTTTACCCTTTGGGTATGGAACCCTGAAAATCTGGCAAAAGAGATCAGAATTTACGGTGTTAATTTTAGCTTTCAGCTTTTTACAGTTATCACTACAGCTTGCTTTACAAAAAAGCTTGGATCAAGTATAGTTTCTAGTTTTTACTGAACTTCCGGCATTTATCTAAAGATTTAAAAAACACTACACAATTAGTAATTTGTTAGGTGCAGTATTTTATCTGAGAAATCGTCTATTCACACCCGCCTCGTACATAATTGCATAGTACACCAGTTATATCATCTTATAATCACTACTAACTGATTCTTGTGTAGTCATTATTAATAGTAACTTTCTTATAACAATTATTCTATTAAGAAGTAGTTATGATTTCGCTGATTAGAAGAGTAAAATCTTACGACTTCAAAGACTATACATACATAGTTAAAACAGAGATTGAAAGGCCTCATCAAAACTTTTGAACCACAAACTAAAACGTAATTTGTGTATGTATTTTTGGTTTTTGTTGAATTTTTCAATAAGCGCTGAATCAATTTTGATAAAAATTTATACCTCTGAGGTATGATCTACAAAACATCAAAAGAATCATCAAAATAAATACATAGTTAGCGAAGTAATCCCGTAACAAACACAAAAAAAAAACACAGACGATTTGATAACCTCCTTCTTTCGTCGGTTAAAAATAGGTAAAACTATACATAACATTACACATTAGAATTAGTCGAAGTCCATTGTATAATACATTACATTAAATTACAAAATAAATAATTTACAATTAAATAACATTGCAAAAAAAAAAAAAAACATTAATCATAATCGTTTCAAGTGCATAGTGTAGATAGATAGATAGATAGATAGAAACTCTTTCTTCTTTTTTACTCTTTCTCTCTCTCTTTCTTTTTACTCTTTATTTCTATTTTTTTTTCCTCTTCTTTCTTTAGTGTATAGATATAGGTACGTCAGAATGGCTGGGTTGGACGTGAATGAGCAATCAAAACACAATGGTATTTAGGTCCCACGATATTTTATCCACAATCTCAACCACATGACATGTCACTATTCCATAACATATGGGGCAATGAAAACTATGGGGAGAAATAAGTTGTCTCTCATACATATATTTATCTATGCTCATACTAATAATTGTTCTCGGCCGTTTCACATCACTGTTTGTTTTTAATAAAGATTACGTACGAAAGTTTCCTTGTCATCTAATTCTAAATTAGTACTTTCACTCAAAGCTTTCACTGGATTCACTATTAGATTTTTACTGTCGTGGTCATGTTATGTTATAAAAAAAACAAAATATCGACGACCAGTATGATTTCAACCAGGGCAACGTAATATTTTTCTAAATGTAATTCCTTTCCGTGCACTGCAAGAGAAAAGCCTTGCCTGGAAGAGATAGCTTTAAGAGATAAGGCTGCGTGTTAAAACCTAGATTATACTAGTTTTATTGTTATAATTATGTAATCCTTGTTTTTAAAGAGTTATCTTAACGACCCGGGTATTCGCCCTTAATGCTTCTAGCCACTAAGCTATCTCCCACTACATAAAGAACTCAAGTCAAAAGACATCATCGCATTTAGAGTTTAAGCAAAAACATAGTCGACTCTTTTGTTGTGTGCTTGGATGAAAATTAAAATGAAAAAATAACAGTTTATAATGTGACCCAAATATCATTATACCAAATTTACCCAAATATACCCATAATCTTACTTAGAAAGGTTAGTTAAAAGTGTGTTAAATAAAATTGGATTTGTCTCATTTCGCGCGTAAAAAAATCCGTCAACAAGAAGTAGACAGCAGTTTTAACATGGTATCTAATACTAATAGTCTAATCATTCAATGGATGAAGCATAATACAGCACTCATAGTCATACTCAATTTGTACACGGTAGAGTCAAACTGAAGACTAAATAGAATGGTATTTGCATACCTACCTACTTCAAGGTGTGTTGATACTTTCCTCCACATCACGGTCTCTGAAAGTTAGTATGTGATTTTACTTGCATGTACCTACCTATTGTATTTAAGGTGTAACTTGCCTAATATAAAATGTATCGCAAGCGTAAACAAACTGAAATAAAACCAGATTAATAACATTTAATAAATCACTTAAGAAGCAGTTCACCTGTAGAATAATTCACCTAAGGCGAGGTTTTCCCGCTTTGAAGCAATGCTTGTTTGCTACAGATGACCATAAGGCTTAATAAATTGTATTAAAGTCGCATTTACTGTAGCAAAACCATGACGCTTACACACAGTCGTGCGTTTCTCTGCTTCTATTTTTGTCGTATTTTTCTTCATATTTTCGAAAAGTATAGCTGTAATGTAAAATGTATATTTACCGTTCCCTGCATTATTACGAAATCTGTATATTACGATCCTAGACATCATTTAGTAAATATGCATTCCAATGAATCCAACAAACAGGGAGAAAAGCGCAAATCAGTGTTATTTTCATATATTTTTTTCTATTGCGCGAAATGTCCTTAATTGTGTTTCGGTCTTTACGGTTTCCTAGATAACATATAAAATTTGGATATGACACCATTTTTATAATTATAAGCTAAACATGGAAGTAAACAAACTAAAACTAGATTGACCAAAATTGCTAAAAGTGGGAAAAGAGGGCCTTAAATTAATATGTTTGTTGCGTAGAGTATACTTTCGAAACCGGTGACATCTCAAACAAATCCATATCCAAATACTGGGTATTCGGTTGTATAACGGACATATTAGAGGATATCATTTTAATCATAAACTTATTTCATTATAAACAACTTTTACTATGAGAGAATGAAATTAGCACTCAACGAAATGCATGAAGCGGCTGTTTTTCTCTCTCGCGATTTTAGGGTTGGTCCCATAGAAAAGGTAATATTCTCGAATATATCCGTTATTTAATCGAACACCCCGTAGAATTTTCTTATTCTAGTTTTTATAACGGCGTGCTAAATCTCCATGGAATGCCCATTCTGGGTAAACTTGGTTCATAAACATTTGACATTTGAAAGATGGCCCGACCCATCTGGTAGCTCAAATTCCTTTTGTGGTTCGTACGAGTTGGTGTAACTGCATTCGTGAACCAGTTCCCAAACGTAGGTATAAGCCTGTCTGGTATGTTAATGCCTTCGCTAAACCCCACATCGTTATACTGCAGGTATCTGTATCATTATTGTATAAGTACCATCTATATAGCTACGTCAGACGACTTTAGCTACCTGCTGTACCTTATATGCTAAATAATTACAAAGTTTCATATCGTACTGCGTATAAAGAGCCCCAGTATAAACCTTCCAGTATAGCAAGTTCAGAAGAAAACCATTGAACTGATAGTGTCTGTCCGCACTGGACCGAAACATAATAAGTAGACAAGTGCATCGATTCAGATGTACTTTAAACGAAAATAAATTTGACAGCTCTAAAATTGTTGCCTTCCTTCTCTCACATATTAAAATGAAAAGAGAGGCAGATAATTTTAGTCCTGTCAGATTGGTTTAGTTTAGTGAGTGATATGACAGAATCGACGCCATTGGCATCGATTCTGATGTACTCTCAACTAAACTAAACTATGACAGCTCTAAAATTGTTGCCATCCCTCTTTCACATAATAAAATGAAAAGAGGCAGATAATTTATTCATGTCAGATTGGTTTAGTTTAGTGAGTGATATGACAGAATCGACGCCATTGGCATCGATTCTGATGTACTCTCAACTAAACTATGATAGCTCTAAAATTGTTGCCATCCTTCTTTCACATAAAAAAATGAAAAGAGGCTGATAACTTTAGTCCTGTCAGATTGGTTTAGTTTAGTGAGTGGTATGGCAGAATCGACGCCAGTGTCTTTTTGGACCGTCTTGAGAGCATTTGTTTATATTAATTCCGTTCGGTAGATGGGGGCAACAAAATGGTTCAAGCTGAAATGGCTGGACGGATTTAGATGAAGTATAGAATATAGATAGCTTATGTTCTGAATTAACACATAGAATACTTTTTATCATCATCATCACCACTAATTTTCATCACCACGCGGATGTAATCTCGGGGCGCAGCTACTTTATAGATATTATCATTCTAACAAAAACTTCAATACCAGTATACCTTACCTGCAACCCACACATCATCTCGGTGATTACGCAGGCAAGTATTCTGTATCATAATAATGAAGTAAGTTTAATAATATTAGCTTGTATAACAGTAGGTACTAGCAATCTTTGGTACTAGGTACTATCGAGACGTGCTTATTGTCCAAAGACTTGGACTTGCTATTAATACTTGTAATGTCAGTGATTTTATTGTGCCCACTCTACTATATATAATTTAACTAGCTGGTTCACTTCAGTTTTCCAAGATAATAATAAGAAATAATATTAATAACTTTTATTTAATAGGGCCCCTTGTTGGCTGCGGCTCCTACCAAAGCCTATCAAAAGTCCGGGCTAGACCCGAGAATGTTTCAAAATAAATAAAAATAATATAAGACGAGTCGTCTCAGAAATATTTAAATATTATCTATACTAATCTATACTTCTATAGTAATATTATAAAGAGGAAAAATTTGATTGCTTGTTTGAATTGAATAGGCTCCGAAACGACTGAACCGATTCGAAAAATTCTTTCACTGTTGGAAAGCTACACTATCCCTGGGTGAAATAGGCTATATTATATTTTCAAAAATAAATAAATAGGGAAAGGTGTAAAAAAAAATATTTACACCCGTGCGTTGGGGTGCGTTGCTAGTATTATTATATTGGTACGTTTGAATGAAAATAGCCCGATGTCCATTATGGTTCACAATTTAAGACTGACTCCTACTAAGAAAGAAATGGGTCAGCTAGTAAGTTTTCGTAATAAATAGGAGTTGATACGGTATGACCCAGTTGGCGAGTCGCCGTAAGATAATTATAATTAGTATCTACTCTACCAGTAGCGTCTTATGCGCCATTTGTGTTTTCTGGCATTTTAGAGCACTGATAACGAACTCCTGTACATGGTTACGCGGAAAGGGTGTACTAAAAGGGGTCCGTTATTCTAATCATTAAGCACAACTTTTACTATGGGACCAACCCTGAAATTGCGAAAAATAAAACTAGCTGTTGCATATATTTTGTCGAGTGTGAATGACAGTTTATGGAGCAGTAGACATTTTTTTCGAGATTACAGGTAGGCCCAGAGTAAAAGTTGTTTATAATGATGAGTACGATGAACCACCTTTTGTTGTTTTTAAAAACAGACTTGCGCTTGGCGCTAACGCGATAAGCGCGTGAGCGATGATGCGGTCTACGACGGAGCACGCTTGCCTATATAGAAGAAACCGATTCACATTCGACTTGAAGACAACCCTTTCAGCTTAGTACACTATGTATCCCTGTATAGGTTGTCGTGACACACTTTGGCAATCATTTACCGTTTGTATTTAATAGTATTTTTATTGATTAAATTAAAATTAAATTAAATTGTTTTTTTTTTTTAAAGCTTTAAATTTTATTGTTGGTTGATAACTTTAACGACAAAATATTTAACGCTTCCGCAATAAATTTCTTCACCACTAGCAATGAAAGATAAATCATTAAAATATCTTATTGTAGGTATTACTAGAGTGCCCGATGGGATTTTAAGTTCTTAAAATTTTCGTTTCTTACAAAAGTAATCAAACTTCTATCCAAACTTTCTTTCCCTATTTATCCCCCTTAGTCTGAGGATCAGTTTCTAAAAAAACGATGCTATGTTACTTTAATTATAAACAAGTCTAAGTACCGACTTCTAAGTTTCTAACTACAAAAATGACGTACTTCTAGACAAACCTTCATTTAACCCCTTTACGGGATGAATTTTCGAAAATCCTTCCCCGATGTTCACCTTCGTTATATATATAAAACAATTGTGCAAAATGTCATGCTTCTTGACCCAGTGGTTTAGGCGATTTCGACGAAAATTGCACACAAAAGCACACATTGGTGTATCACGTCATATTTCAACTAAAAGATGAGAAATGAAAAAATATCTCTTTAGGCGCATGCTTACCTAAAGATACCTCGCTGAACTTTGACGTTCTTCAACCTCATAACTAGATAATGAATTTTGTGGGTGGTGTTCTAAAAAAAATTACTACAGAAATAATCACTGCTTATGTCCATTGTTTTAAGAAAGTAGTGTCAGCTTCCTAAATAAAACAAAACACAAGCCACCGTTAAGTTACGCTGTTTGTTAAGTTTCCCATTGTTTTTGGTTTAGTGAACTCAACGTGCTTATGTTTTTTTAGTAAATTTTCAAACTGTAGTGTAACTTTACACCGTCAGGGATAAACAAGTGTTAAGTAAACTCAGAGTAAACCATAATATTCTGCAGTGCTCAGTGTCTATTGGGCGTAAAAGTTTTCTATTCAATACCGTGTAACGAAGATTTTTTTTGATAGTGTTTGAACAAAAGCGAACTACTTAAAGAACTTTTTGATAAACAAGGCATCTTCGTATGTTATATTATAGGCTTTGAAAGCTTTTGCAATTTTGTCGTCCACATTTTAGGGATTGTGTAGAAAAATCGTAGGTACCTAATTTGACGTAGATAATTGCCCTAGTGCCCTTGGTCGTGGATAAATTTGTACTCGTACCTCGCTATATACAGCGTTTTAACGACACACGGGTTTTTACAAAGATAGCTGGCCTTGGACATTACATCGAGCACGTGCTGTGGCACTGAAGCCACAGAAGAAACTAGAATCGCTACCGGGTTGCATGAGGCATCATTATCTTCTTCATCTACGTCACCACAAAAGCTAGACTGCTTTTCATTATAAATAGTACTAATAATAATAGTACCAGCGCCCCAGAGCCTGACTCCGATATTTCAATGAGCTGGGTTGGCTCGGGTAGGTGCTGGTAGGGGGAGATGCAAGATATGCGGGACGGAAATGTGCGGGACGTCAGTGCAGTACTTATCGCCCTCATCTCGAATAAGAATTACATCTAGCTCAGTCTGAAACTCTTGGTAGAGTGGTCGTAGTCGGTAAGACGGTGGTACTAGGCGGGTACTACAAAGTCGTCACTGTGTTGCGGTGATCACTGATCTTGCAATGCCTCTCCATTTTACTAATTTCCTCGCATTACGAAGACACCCTGTTATATAAGACAGTTGCCGTCTTAATTAGGTCAGTCCAGCAAATAGGAGATTTGCCTTAACCTCTCTTTGCTGCTACTTGACCATGGACTGACCACGTAGGCCGATTGGAGCACTCTTTTAGAGGAATATTTAATGACACTCTCCACATCTCTACATCCCTATACATTCATGAAAACTTCCACTTTTCTGTTCACCGAAGTGGTAAATTTGTACTCACTTTTATCACAGAATAGACACGTTTTTAGGGTTCCGTACCTCAAAAGGAAAAAAGGAACCCTTATAAGATCCCTTTGTTGTCCGTCTATCTGTCAAGACTAAAACTATAGGGTACTTCCCGTTGACCTACAATAGTGAAATTTGGCAAGAAGCAAGGTCTCACAGCACATATAAAGAAACAAATCTTCAAATTGTTAATTTCGTAATACATTACATTAAAAAATGATTTTGTTATTACAAACTTACATTTTGTCGTTGGTATGTATGGAAGCGCCTGTTTGCCAACTACAAATTTAAGTTTGTCCATCAATATTTCAACTTTTTAATCGTTTTTCGTCGAGACTCTTTTGTCGACCCGGGATAGATGAACTATATACATACATATTTATTAAGTTTGTACGGAACCCTCAGGGTGTGAGTCCTACTCACACTTGTCTGGTTTTTTTATCTTCAGGTTCTCATAGTGCCGTCAATGTACAGTACAATACCAGCACTCTTTGTAGTCTCCACGGTCTGCCGACCGCGTCGGCACGCGTGCCACAGTCGAGACGTAACTTGTTCAACATTTATGAAATGTCTGGCCTTTGCCCGTGACTTTGTCGGTGTCGGATCGTTAGCATTTTTTACTCAAGGAATTTTACTATTTACTTGTTGTGGAAAATGGTTGAGAATGCTTGAATGCTTATGTTTTTTGTTTCTTTCTGGAAGTTGTGCCGGTGCAATGAACTGAAACTTTGTGTTGTATGACTTTGATAAACCAAGATAACAACACAACACTTTAGGAAAACCATGAACACACCACTTTACTGGCACATGAGATTGACTTGACCGTGACTTACTTTGCTTGACTCTGACTGTGACTATGACTTGTTTGACGTTATTTAATACTATGTAAACTTGTTCAATATTACGACTGAAGGACTCTGTATCCATGGTCATGAATAAAATTTATATAAAAAACATTAAATGAATTGAACACATGACTTTTTTTTATAGTAATTAAGGAAAACAAAATGCCTGTGCATTGAATTTGTTTATTTTCTTATCACCAATACCGACTGACGAGACAGGAGGTAGGGCCAATTTTATAGTTTTCAAACAAACGTACCTATACCTACATTCAAATGCATACTGTCCTTTATTTTGAACACATTTAATATTTTAAATGTTTATCAGGACTTATCACGTATTATTTTATTCAAATTGCGTAATCGCGAAAAACCAAATCGCAAAGGTTAAAAAAATAAAAATAAAATTACTACAGTTTAATATTGTTTTCACTAATCGGCTCTATTTATAGTCAGCTTTTTAATAAGACAATAGAAAATAATCAGTGAAGTCTTTTAACGTCTGTTGTCCTAAAAAATAACCTCGGTCACTCGCATTTTAAAACTACTACGACTACAATTTTCGCGAAGTTTTGGCTTAGATCTTATTACTATACTAGTTTTTCAAAAGGTACACAGTTGGTACGGGATTTTTACACACCCTTGTACATTCTGAGAGCTATTAATATGCTGTCTTCCTCAACAGAATTAAGCGCGCAGTTAAGATTTAATTACCTCTCTAACGGGGCGTGAGCACTAATGAAACAGGTGACATCGCCCGGGGCGGCCACCCTTCCTGTTCCTAATAGCTGGGTGGGCGCAGGGTGGCAACATAAATATTTGAAGCTGGATTTTTCGAGCGCTAACGTCAAAAAATAAAATCGGCAGTGATATTTTCCTAAACCTATGTATTTTCGAGTGTTTTATTATTTATTATGCGCTCGTGAACGATCTCGAATGTGGGCAAGTGATATAATGAGGTGAAACATGTCTTTTCGTGTTGTTTCCAAAACTTCATAGAAGCCTCTTGTAAAGCATCCACCCAAAGATTTCGTACGTGTGTATATTCTTTGCCTCCACCAGTTTACTGGGGCATGAGTTTGACTTGAACGTGATTTTACTATGCTTGACTCTGACTGTGACTATGATTGTTTGACGTATGTAATATTATGTAAACTTGTTTAATATTACGACTGAAAGACTCTGTATCCATAGTCTTGATTTATTTTTTAAAACAACGTAAACAGGATTTTTCACGTCTGGATCTGTACCGGATTTTACGAGTTTTGAAGAGAGTTTTTTAAATGTTTTCCGTAAGCTTCTGAGCTAGCTATGCTCATGTAGATCATGATACTAATTCAACTACCCACTACCACGCCTGATTGAGAGTCTATTTACAAAAATATGTTTTGAGAAAGGAGGGACAGGTTGAGAGTGGTTACTGACATAAAATAAACCGCACCGTAGAAATCTCGCTCAGGGCGCTGGCAGTACTAAAACCGGCACTGTTCAAAGACTTCCTACCTTACGTAGATATAAATCTCTTCTTTATACATAAGTAGGTAAACACAGTAGGTAGGTACATCTTTGTACTCGGTCGACGCTTACATAATACATATCCGTAGAGTTAATTAAAGGGTAGGCACAGAATGCCCAATTTTCAATGGCGACTGAGTCTACAAAAGACGATTTTATTAAAATGGCAAATTCTACAAATGCTCAATTCTCAAAATGACCACTACCTACTATAAATAAACGCCAAATTATCAAAATGACCAATTATACAAATGCTTAGTTGCAAAACGGCCTACTACTCATTTGGACCACCCCAATGACAGCCACTCGTTTTGGTCTTCATCGCATTTTCTGAATTATCACCATCATCATCATCAGCCAGAAGACGTCCACTGCTGAACATAGGCCTCCCCCTTTAACTTCCACACTGAGCGAAAACCTGCCATCTGCATCCACTGGACCCACTAGATGATTTTCTGAATAATATTGATATATTCCTTAGGAAGATTTGAGTTTCTTTATTTGACCACCTCCACATGTTAGTAGGTCCTTGTGTGTACAGTTTCTATTTGCTAGTTTCGTTTGGTCTATGTAGAGTTGAACTGGTTTTGTGGAACAAAGTTTCATTGAGAAGTGTTGAGCCGGGGTCCGGTTTGCTCACTACCAACGCTTTCATTGTTCACACTTGTAGCCCGCCATGACTGTGATATATAAACTTTTTTGCTTGTGATGACTATTAGCCCCGATGTACCGTTTGCACCATTGACTTGCACCATTAATGGTGCAAACAAAACTATTTTGTACCACATTGACTTGTACCATTAATGGTGCAAACGAAACTACTTTGTACCAATGGTGCAAGTCAATGGTGCAAGTCAATGGTGCAAACGGTACATTGGGAAAAATTTAGCCCCTGAGTTACTATCTGTCATCTATCTTGAGACTATCTATATCTAGTTACAAATAAACCACAAAATTAAAATTAAACGAAAACATTTAAAAAATTTAAACTTTTTGATTTTATTAACATTTCTTATACCTTCGTCGTCCGTCCTAACATTACCAACTAGCTATGTTTAACGGTTCAAAAGATACCGTTAAAATTCAAGAGAGACAGACAGATAGCGTAGGCTCAGTAATAAGGTCCCGTTGATATCCTTTGGTTATGGAACCCCTAAAACCGTTGTAATGTATATTTTCCTAGTCACGTTTACTACGCACTGATACTCGTGTGCACAACTGGCCGCCACATGGGTCTCGGGTTACAATTTACCACTGGCATGTGAATTATCTGAGTACACAACCAGTGCAGCCTGCGGTCAGGGTTGTCAACCGTCACTTGTCACTGAATAAAAAGTCATACGGTGGAAAATACGCTTTTATAATCTTTTAGGTATGGTACTTATACAAAATAAAATAAGCCTTTATTGCTGTATTTACAAATAACGACTTCCTTACTATTAGCTACTAAAATAGATTATAATTTCATTTGTATTTATTTATCGATAAACGGGTCTTTCCAATGTTACAGCTTGTCCATCGACAAAGGCCTGCACCAAAGACTTCCATCTTTCGCTATTTGGCTCCATGCTAGACCGGGAACTTTTTCAATATCGTGCGCCCATCGTTTATTTTGCCTGCCTCGACTTCTTTTGCTATCTCTTGGGACCATTCTGTTGTGAGTTTAGTCCATTTCTCTTTTTGGTCTCTTATCATATGTCCTGCTCACCTCCATTTTAGTAGTTTATAGATTGTTTCAACGATCTAAAATTTTGTTATTTAAAAAAAAAAAACTAATCTTACTTTGCTTCTTCTTTTGACTCCAGTCACGCTTCGTTCTATGTTGTTCTGGCAGACATTTATTTTCTTAGATAGCTGCTCTACGTTTGACATCCATTACGTTAGGCCATACCATGCCATATCCATACATATGGTACTTATTAATAGACATAAAAAATGGATTTTATCATTTGTACATTATTTTATTGTCCAGTGCAAAAAGTCAGTATACCTAATTATCAATAAAAAATTGAAGATGTGTTACAAGTTTGTCTATTTGTGGCGTTGTATCTGTAGCTCCCAAGCGGATGAACTGATTTAAATGACATTTTCTAAAATTTTAAGTTAGTTTAATCGATATGGTTTTGATGAAAATCTGTACGACTTTTGTAAAGTTGTGAACTCTTTACAAAACTGGTCGTTAAAAATGTCCTTGTCTTATCAAACCCTTAGGCTTATTGTAACTCCATGATGTCATCTACTATAAAGTGAACAAATGTTTACTAAAGTTATATGATTATTTACGGGATATTTACCGTGGTAAGGTTGTGGAATGAGCTCCCGATATTTCGGCAAATGTTTACTGTTATTAAAAATAATGTTTACTGTTATTAAAGATGTAAGTGGTATTGGGATAGTTTATTTAAATTAATGCAAATTAGGCCACGCCTGAAAATCATTTAGCTCCGACAAATACTTAACAAGCATTAAATTTGCAACTAAACTTTGTGTTCTGTACCGAAACTAAAACAAATTTCGGCAATTTGTTTCGTCATTTGAGGCGAAATATGTAAAAAAACTTGGATATTTCACAAGTTAATTCATTGTCAAACGAGTCAAAAGTGCGAGTCGGTCTCACGCACTGAGGGTTCCGCACCACTACAAATTTTTAAAAAGTAGTGGAAAAAGACAACAGCACGCCCGGGCGGTCACCCATCCAAGTACGGCTCTACTAGTTGAGTCTCGCAGTAGAGCCTAGGCTCCGAGTTGAGCCTTGGAGTTTTTTTTTCTAACCGACACAACTAGTTTCGACTACGGGAAAAAAACTCCAAACGGCTCTACTAGTTGAACCTCGCAGTAGAGCCTAGGGTTCGAAACGAGTACCCGACAAATTTTTCACCGTTTACACTTGGCCATTATTTATTATTTGTTGTTATACTTTAGTGTACATAATCGTGCCAAGTTTGACGCTTGTACGTATTCTTTTTTTTACCATAAGAGCTTATACAAAAATACCTCATTACCTTATACGTAAATAAAGGTTCCCTTTGGTTTAACTTTTTGGCTTTATTATTATTTCTTAGTTAATCCGCCGTAACATTACATATTCTGTGGACATTTCAACTGGCTATCTATTATTTGAAAGATACAGCCATTAAAAGGTAAGACGGACGAACGGACAGACATACAGGCAGACAGATAGACAGACAGACAGCGTAGGCTTAGTAATAGAGACCGTTTTATACATTTTGTGTCATCATCATCATCATAATCAGCCGGAAGACGTTCACTGCTGAACATAGGCCTCCCCCTTTAACCTCCACACTGAACGACAGCTCGCCTTTTGCATCCACTGGATACCCGCGACTCTCACAATGTCGTCGGTCCATCTAGTGGGAGGCCTCCCTACACTGCGTCTTCCAGTTCGTGGTCTCCACTCCAGAACCTTTCTTCCCCATCGGTTATCGGTTCTTCGAGCGATGTGGCCTGCCCATTGCCACTTCAACTTGCAAATTTTAACAGCTATGTCGGTGACTCTAGTTCTTTGGCGAATATCCACGTTTCAGATCTTATCGCGCAAAGAAACTCCGAGCATAGGTCTCTCCATTGCCCGCTGTGTGACTCTGAGCTTTTCCAAAAGGCCAACAGTTAAGGACCACGTCTCAGTACCATATACATTTTGTGTACTGAACCTTAAAACACCCTTGTTATTGTGACGCACGCTTTCTATAACCGGACGCACCTCTTTCTGCTTTGGTGCCAGATGTGTGTGAACCCTTAGAGGTTGTTTAGAAAGGAGCACGCGGATCCAAGGACGACGGCGTGTGCGCCGGTTGTTCACCTCTGCCGTGCCTCGGCCAGGAGGCGCGGGAACGAAGCGAGCTGGGACCGGATTGGGATCTACCACAGATTATCAAGCCTGAGTCTGGGATCTACTGATCATTTGCGATCGTAGATTGCTGTGCGATCAATCAGTGAATATTGATAACCAAATTCTACTTCTTGTCCCGTTATTTATTTATTTTATTTTATTTTACATGAAAAACAAACAGCTGCTTATTAACACAGTAGATATGAGATAAACAGTTACACAAAAGCCAAAAAGTAGTTTTCACTGATACAAACTAAATTAGTGTACAAATGCCCCGTTGCAACACCAACTTGGGCCTGGATAGATAAATAGTATTCGGCAGTAGTTTTAATTATGGTAAGAAGTAGTTGTTATTCTCTATTTTATGAGATTCCTTGCCATTATAGCGTGACTTCGTAATACGATCAAGTAATTGAAAAACAAATTTTCAATTTAAATAACCGTTTTCACAATATCAGGAAAATACTCAATTTTGGTAACAAAATTTTGCAGTTATTTAAATTTCTATGAGACCAATCTCAAAGAATATTCTCTAAATAAAAAATATATTAATAATAAAAAATGACATATTAGTTTTCCAAATACGGTTCAAAAATGACGGAGTTCTGAGGTAATAAACTTAGTAAAAATAAAAATAAAGAATTGAGAAGCCCCGTTGTTATTTGACGTTGGTTTAATTTCTATTATGTCAAAATTAGAACTTGTCAGTAAAATATGTATAAAATATTCATACATAAAATTTATATTTATATACGCGTTGACTAGAGAAAATCATCCTTTTTTCGACGAATAAAAATCTACTCTGTCTGTACCCTTAGTCTCTATGCCCACATAAACGCGTTACGTTGTCTGCGTTGAATTGGCAATGTCAAATTTTACTAATGCGATGAGGTCATAGATTCAGTATAAGTACGATGAGGTGCATAAAGTGATTGAATTGAACTGTCACAATAACGTAGAGCAAGCTAACGCGTTTTGTGCGCGTTTGTCTAGAAATTGTAGTACCCAATCATCCTGATCTCAAAGAAACAGCGAAAGCTTTGGAGTAGAGCATCTCCTAATTTGCAAGCGTTAACGGTTTATTGGGCACTAAGCAGATTTTACTCTGTGAAATGGTACCGCAGTTGCACAGCTCCATCGAAATTCAAATTATAGTCACTTTCTGCCTTCTTATCGGCATTTAAAACATTTGGCTCCACATTCAAGACAATTCAAGGCTTACGTCGTCGACAGTGTAGGTATAGGTAGTGTTTTGGAGTTAGATTTTTATAGAAATGATAATATCATTCCTCAAAAGATAAATTGTTTTGGGAATAAAATAAATAAATAAATATTCGGGACATTTTTTCATACACGGTCATCTAACCCCGAACTAAGCAAAGCTTGTGATATGTCTGCCAGAGACTGATATACATACATATATATAGTTTTAAATACATACCTAAATTTTTTCCCTGGGCAAGTGCCTTTATTAACTAAACAAAATACAAGCTAAAACTAACACTACAAATACAGTTAGACTGCCCATAGACCGTTGAGGTCTAAAGGCAATCCAAATGCTCAAGATACTTAAATAGATATTAACAACCAGATATAGAAAAAACACAAATGTTCATCACACAAATGTTTGTCCTAGATGGGAATCGAACCCACGCCCCCAAGCTCAGAAGGCAGGTTCACTACCAACTGGACCAGCGGGCTATCTATAATATCCTTGAGTATATTTGAGACCCAATAATTTATCGAAATTATTTAATTGTATTTCAAGACAGCTTTAAGATAAGAGTAAAATCTGTGTTATTTTACACAATCTTAGTACTAAATTCTAAGTAAGCTAGGTTGCGCATTATATAGATATTAGTGAGATCTTCGATTGGGTCGAGAGTAGGCCCCCAGATCCGGTCCCGGCATTGGACTCTGCATTCCTCTCTTGTGAATCGTACACTTTATTTGCAAGGAGTGCTAATGAATTCTTAACGGCACGAGTTGAGTGGTGTCAAACATGGTCGTAAAGTTTGCACTTATAAATTCGCTGATTGTCTAGTACACTTGTGCTTAATTTGGTAATAGTCTATTTTGTTTGTTAATATTTAAGTTAATAACAAAACATCATTATTTTTATTTTGAACTATGTCTAACTGTATTTTATTGGTAGTCTGGAAAATAGCCTACGAGTATATAATTGTCACTATAAAGCCGGCCACAGACAGCTGCGCAAGAAAATGTACGTCCACGTAGCTCGATGTAGCAATGCGGTCACACACTGCTAGTTGATCTATGCTACGCCACACCACGTCAACGTGAGAGAACATGAGCGGGAGGTCTCGGACCCGTGCTCAACCTAGGTTCTCCACCTGGGTGAAGCACGGGGTATTTATTTTTTTATTTTATTTTTATCTTTATTCAAGACCAACAGCACAAAAATATATACATAAGTTTTAATTAGGTTATTTTAAAGTACAGCCATTAATAGGTCATATTAGTGGTAGTAACAAGTCCTCGTGCTCCAACTGATAATATTTTAGTGCAGGAGCGAAATTTTCTCGGCCACGTATATCCGCGGTCACCCACGCGTGTGCCTCTGAAATCACATCATCGTAGTCGTGCATAGCATGCGTGGTACGCTGTGTATCACTATCACTACATAGTATAAAACAAAGTCGCTTCCCGCTGTCTGTCCGTCCCTATGTATGCTTAGATGTATAAAACTACGCAACGGATTTTGATGCGGTTTTCACCATCAGTTATATAATTTTTCACGGAAGGTTTATATATGTAACAAGCGCCCCGCCCTGGCTTCGCACGTAAGTTACACCCGTGCGAAACCGGGCGGGCGGGTCGCTAGTATTTATATGTAAGGCTGCTCATATTGAACAATGCTAAAGACGAGAAGAAGGGTTACACGTAGCCGTGCGCAGACGTCTGCGGCCGGCTTTATCTTCTGCTGTAGCAATGAGTTAATAGCAGTCTTCTTTTGTCTAATACATTTCAATTATGTAGGTTTTATTTAATTCAATTCAGTAGGTCGCTTTATTATGTGGGTGTAGTGTAGAGGTATCACTTCATTCTCCTGTCTGTTGAATTAATTTTGCATTTTACTTTCAAAAGGTTGAATAACTCTTAATAATACTGTCATACCTAATTATATGTTACACAATATTGCATAAGTCGTGTCTTATGTCGCCAAAAGAATGTGAAATGCGATATTCGGAAGTTATTACGTAACGCGAGGGTACAGGTGTTTCCGAATAACATTTTGTCTTAATAAAGTAGGTTACGAAGTAGTGTTGGTTTACCTTCGGCCTTAAAGTTATCAAGTTGATTCATAAATAATGAGAACGTGTATGTAGATCGTATCAATCATAATAGTAATATTGAATTCAATCAATCCGGTATATCAATTTCATACCAACAGTATCTAATTTGTAATAATTATCGATAGATAGATATAAACTTTTTATTGTGCATACCAGAAAATATATATATATATATTATATATATATTTTTTTAATTATCAATAGGCTAGCTTTTGACCACCATCTCGCCTGATGTTAAGCGATGATGCGGTCTACGATGGAGCACGCTTGCCTAGAAGAAACTAATTCACTCGTGATTCGAAGACACCTAGATTAACCATCGGGGAACACCCATTCAGGTAGCACATTCCACAGACTAGCAGTTACGAAATAAATTGCACAATAAATTAATGATTTTTTAAATTATTTGAACTGTTTGTTCCAACCTTTAAGGGCTTATTTTTCTGTTTTTTTTTTTCTAGCTGAGTAGTTACTTGTAGCAAGGATTAATAAATGGCGTCACCAACGTTTAGATTCGTTGCAAAAACACTTCAAGAATTTGGAAGCCGACAGGAAAGCGACCTTTAGCTTGGCGCTTAGAGCGCTCGGGGCGTAAATCTGGACGGCGCAGGTTCGAATCCTGCTGGTCGTCAAATCTTTGAATTGTCTATAACATAATAAATATAATTAGGTACATATAAACAAACTTAAAGAGAGTGAACAGTTGATATTTTTCTTTGATTTCAGGCTTGGTTCCATAGTAAATTTTTGTACATAATTATGAGTAGGTACAATAAATAACCCCCTTTCAGCTTAGGAACGGAACGGGAGTACCAGTTCCGCGTAACCCTGTATAGGTAATTCAATGAATAATTTGCACTCGTAAAGGCATCATAGGCTTAACATTTCCCAGAAAATTGCAAGTTGTACCGGTGTTGCAAGGATGTGGTTACAGCAGTTAATGCTGCAGGTTTGATACCAGTTTTACTTGTATCTAGTAAACGGCTAGGAGATGATTATATACATCCGTTCCAAAACATGGCGTGGATCGCAGCAGAATGATTACTAATTACATGGTAATGCTATAGAATTTTCCATATTTAATCTTATGATATACTTATACATTCGCTATTGATGATCGCTGACAGTTGTGGTAAATTGCAAAAAGTTGAATCATCATCATCAACCAGAAAACGTCCACTGCTGAACATACGTACAATACAGAATACAGATATCTTTATTTATCTTAAAACGCAATATAAATGTACAGTTTTCCAGTACTCCCCGCACTCCCCGAACATCGATGCTCGTGACTCACAATGTCGTCGGCCCATCTAGTGGGAGGCCTACCTACACTACGTCTTCCGGTTCATGGTCTCCAATCAAGAACCTTTCTTCCCCATCGGTTATTGGTTCGTCGAGCGATGTGACCCGCCCATTGCCACTTCAACTTGCAAATTTTACTGATGTTTTATATTAAAAAGTTGAATGAAAATATCGTTTTTTTTTTTCGTTAGTATAATATTTGCTGCAATAAGTTTACAGCAAATACTTAACGTTACGTTGTTTACGTTAGTTAGACAAACCAACAATGCAAATGAATATAAGATGATGATGGACATAATATTTTGAAATGTTATAGACAATTTAAAAAGATTGAAGGCAACATAATCGTAGCTCAATGGCTAGACACGGTGGTTTACCCGGGGCTGGATTTTTGAATCGCTCGTATGATATTTCGTACGAAAATATCATGCCTCCAACTATGTATATGCAAAAAACACGTTTATTTATAGCTCTGTTGGAAACAAACCGCATTAATATACGCTACGTTCGCATTTCTAATATTAAGAGAGATAGAGAGAAAGAAAGAAAAAATTTGAGAAAGAATTAAATAGTTTATTGGTGACAAACAACGTTTTAAAAATCACTAGAAGACGTAGCTAGCACCTAGGTCCTAGTATTATGGCCTGCCAGTTCCTATTCTCAAGCCGTTAAAAAAAACGCTAGTTTGTGTTTTCCATAGTTTCTGCGTACCATGTGATAAACCAGGCTCAATGAGCATAAATCAATAAATAAATCCAACAATACAAGTGGCTTTTGAATCATGTAAACAAAAGCCACTTGGAAGCTCCAAAGCCTATAATACCTTTTTGATGACATGCCAGTAATCATGTCTCATGTTTACTTTCACTTTACTACATGGTTGTAAATTGACTCATAGCAATTTTGTGGCGAATCAAAACGTGTCTAGAAAACAAGTAAATGATGATTTAATTGGGTAAACGTGCAACGAATTTGTTGTCATTACTAGCCTATGTCGTGACGTTGAATATTTATACAGATATACTCAGTCCAAGTTTGTTTACCTTTGAAAGCTGCAATAGCATTGCAAAAAGCTAAATAAAAAAATAAAAATATACTTCAGTTCACTGTATACCAGCAATCGGCTAAGGTCAGTCATTCTTACCAGAATAGGTCTAGTTACGTTTTACACATAATCTTTGTCATATAAGATCCTTTTAAGACAAAAATCGTACGCGCTTAAGTTAGACCAAGTAGATTCTCTTTTCTCTATGTTTACAAGTTTTATTTTTAGAGGATTTATTGAAAGTGATTTAAAGAATAACGTTTTTTTCTTCAGCTATAGTTACTTTGTCCAAATTCTTTAGCTTTGACAGCAGCAAAATCATTGTTAGAGCTGTATGAAAAAATAATGTAATATTCAGCTATAGTACTTAGGGTATCTTACGTTAAATAACGTATCATAGGTGATCTGAATTTACAGCTTTATTACAATCTAGTGCAAATGACAGTGATACAGAAATTCAACCGAGTATAGGTAGTAACTTAGGACTAACTAGGTAGGAAGGAAGGCTGTGCAAGAATGCGTATTGTGATCAGGTACTTATCTGATCCACTAAGAGTCATAGAATAACGTAAATTTCTGTAGAGTACTACGAAATTATGTAAATGTATTTAACACAACTGCTTAGGTTATTACGCTATAACGAGTAGCTGGTATATTCATAGAGAGTTATTCGGGAAATAGTTAACAAAAATCAGCGAATACCATTGAGAAAAAAATACCAACCCAAAAAAAATATATTTTTTCTCTATGGTGAATGTTTGTGAACGAACGGACATCACTAAAATTCTAGACTCTCGTGTTATAATTTAAAGCGATGGTGGCCGGGCGGTAGCATGTGCGCTTTATAATCTGACGGCACCCGGTTCGATCCTCGGCCCTTCAACAATGACTTCAACTCAACTTCAACAGAACCTCAAAAGACATATGACATTCACCAACATGCACTGGATGGTGGATTAGGGCCCATCCTCTCTCTGTGAGTAAGTCTGAGTCCCAGCTGTGGGAACATGATAGGCTGAAATTATGATGATGATGAATTAAAAGCGAAACAAGCAATTATGAGATAACGACTAATCTCTGATGAATCGAGATACCGAATTCAAATATTGTAGCGTGAAGTGCGATGCTGTCACAATAGCGTTATAGAATTGTTTGCTATTCAGTGTTACGAAACGGATCGTATCTGATGAAGCGTCAGTTGTCAGATCGGAGCCAAGCCCAAATGGCTTCAAATTTTGTACTCGATCTTCGAATAGGTTAATAATAATCGATTATGTAATTGTTACACCGTAAACATTTTGTGGTTACATAGTTTGTGATTACAAATCGTGGATGCAAACGGCCGCGGTGCAGCGATTTGTTGCAATTTATTACTGCTACAAAATAATTGTTTGACCATTCGTACACTTCAAGCCCAAAATAATTGTTTGAACATTCGTACACTTGAAGCCCGCGCTCACCAGCCCTTTCGTACATTTTTATTATTTAAAAAGAAAAACATGCCTTAAATAAGACAAAAACAAACACGATTGGGCATTCTTTAAAAAAGCAATATATAACATGGCGATATTTTACTACAGCTACATAGACCCATAGAACTTTACAACCTTAGAGCCGTCCCAGTATAAGTATTTCACTTTCTAAACACACAAAATGGCATTTTTGATGATTTTTAGTACTCCAAAATCGCGCATCGTAAGTTTTCGTCGTTGCCAAACACAGGATAGAAACTAAAACAAACAAGCAAAAACGGACCTCGGTAAAACGTATCTACGTATCATTGGTTGAGTGTATTGACACCCATTTCTCACAAATTAAGTTAAACCCTGCCTGCAAATGCACAAATAAACATTTCCTAATACCCAGTGACATGAAACAGCTGACAGATCTCCAACGCTCCTTCCGATTAGAACTCCCGCTTTTGATCGAAGCCAGTTTCAGGATCTGTTAATGTAGGTCGCTTGGATTGACATTGAAAGGGGAGCGACCGTCGTCGCCGCGTCTAAACGGAGCGCGCATTGTTGGGTGAGGGCCAAGTGGACCATCTTTCATATTGGTCGAAGACGGTTTGTAAACTCAAATCATTCGATTCGAAATTCATCTGACGCACTTCGGTGCTAGGTTTTCATTGAATTTTGCTAGGTTGAGCATGCATTCATATTATAAAGGCTGTACACTTTGATAGGTGACACTATTAATTATAGCTATAAAAAAAAAAACTATATTTGAATATTAGGTATAATGCGAATGTTTGTGCGAGTAAATAGGCTAGTTTCTACTAAACTCTGTAATGTCTGAACGGATTTGTATTAAATTTGGCATGGAAGTAGCTTATACTTGAATTTACACGTAGGTTACTTTTACCTCGTCAATTTTTTTTGTATGAGTTATCATATGTGTGAGCTATCGGATGAAATGTGGGATAACAGCTAGTTTCCCTAATCTTAACGTTTTCCAAGAACGTTTAACTGTCTAGACTAAAAAATAATGCGTATAAATTAGCCACGCTATTTTAATGATGCCAGACTAAACAGTAACTCCGTGCTATTCCGATAATTGCTCGGTTTTTCTACGTTAGCCGCCAGACGGCCTTGAGAGCTTGACAGTTTCTTATTCAGCCCTATAAAGATAAGGTAAATCAATCGGAACACGTACCTAATACAAATGAACAGACATTTACTTTATAAGGTATTTGTGTCCTACTTTATACATAGATATGTATAGGTATATATTTTACTTATTATTATAAATGCGAAAGTGTGTTAGTTTGTTGGTTTGTTTGTTCCTCTTTCACGCTGCAACGGAACAACGGATCGACCTGATTTTTTGCATGGGTATAGTTCAAGAGCCATAGAGTGACATATGCTACTTTTCATCATCATCATCACCATCACCAATTTTCATCACTACGCGGGTGAAACCGCGGGACGCAGCTAGTATTTTATAAAAAGAGCGGCAAACAAGCATGCGGTCCGCCTGATGGCGAGCAGAAACCGCCGCCTGTGACAACCTGCAACACTAGCGCTGTTGACGGTGAGCTGCCAGTTCTGGGGGAAGCACATGCCACATCTTGCAGGTCCGCGGAAAAATCGGTTGGTGTGGGATTTCCAGCTTTGCAAGATGTGGGGTGAGCTTTTTGACGGTATCGGGATGTGCGGTAGTGGAAGTCCGACGCAGAAATAAGATCATAAAGCTCTACCGAGCATTCCCTGAAAAACAAGCGATAGAAAATTCAGAGGGAACCCACATCTCTTCGTAGGCTATGTAATTCATTGCACTGTTAATCAAATCAAATAGTTTATTTGTCAGAACATAACGAATACCACAGAAAAGAGAAGTAAAAAAAAAATATTAAAAAAATGTTTTATTATGGAAACTGACGTGGTTTTCACACATTTTATTTATATTACACGAGAATTACTCACGTAAGATTAAATCGGCTTACGTGAGTAATTCCCGTGTGATATAAATAAAAATATGTTATTTGAACAAAAAATATTTATTACTGTGTTGAATTCACTCGTACACAGTAGCATACAGGGTCGAACAAATTGAAATGTTGTATCCCATGTCTTTGCCAGGCCCGGCGTACAGAACATGTAAGGGAAAGTTTAGTTGAAAGTTAAATAATTATGTCAATGTTAGAATATGGTCAAAATAGCTTATTTTATACCTAAATTATTTAAAGAAAGAAAAAGAATTTCAATTCACTACCTATATTAGTTGTATTTTTTAAATTTTATATAATGTATTTTTTTTGTCTGTATTACATATCAGAACATTTTTAGGGTTCTGTAACCAAAGGGTAAAAACTGGACCCTAATACTAAGCCTACGATGTCTGTTCATCTGCCCGTCCTAACTTTAAAAGGCTGTACCTATCTTTCGAACCGTAATGAATAGCCTGTTGAAATTTTCACAGAATATGTAATGTTACGGCGGATTGACTCAGAATTATTGTATTACAACCCCCCCACATATTGTACTTGTTGTACTATAAATATGTGGGGGGTTGTACCCCCCCCACATATTTATATTATTATATCAAACATATTTTTTTACATTTTTGTATTAGCTCTAATGTAAAAACGGTAATACGTACAAGCGTGAAACTTGGCATTATTATAGTAGACACTCTAAAGTATAACAACAAATAATAAATAACGGCATAGTGTGACAAATTTCTGTTCATTACCAAGTTAAGCAACGTAAAACGCGGTCGGTACTTAGATGGGTGACTGCCTGGGCGTGATGTTGTCTTTTTGTAGTTTGTGGTGGTGTGGAACCCTCAGTGCGTGAGCTCGATTCGCACTTGGCCGGTTTATTATCACTAAGAAATTAGGTAAATGGCGGGTTTATACTTTTCAAGTTTTGGCGGGTTATAATTTTCAAGTTTTGGTGAAATCACTTTTCGAGTTTTTTTCAGGGCTGTTTAAAAATTAAGTGATGTCTTAGACGTACGGCTAGTAATTAAACAACAACATTAGCACTCAATTATGAGCTAATTATTGGCTATCGATCATTCAACAAGCAGCATCCGCTGCGGGCTTTGAATGAAATAATAGCCGTAGCTAAGTCTAATGACCGGAAGACGGAGAGCTGTACGTCCGCCTGTCCCGGCTTCCTGATGGTAAATGAGTCACGTCAATCAGTACACTCAATCTACATAAGATTGTGAGCTTCAGAGCTTCTAAGCCGGAAGAGATGACTGGCGTTACTAATTATGAAAAAGTTCTTATTTATTTTTGGGGAAAAGAATTTGAGAATTTTTTTGTACAATGCTTGAGAACGGCTGTCAAGGCATTTTTGTAAGAAGTTTGTTGTAGCCAGTTGCGTCCATATAAACGAAACGTCAGTCATTCGAAATCAATTAGCAACTGTGATGCGGGGTTCGACGCGTTGATCTGAAAATAAGAATATTCAATCAAGGTTCACTCATAATGCCTGGTTACCATAGATTCATTATACTGAATCTATGCTGGTTACAGATTTTTCTTCTCGATTCCGTTCTATTTACTTCTCTTTACTGTGGTACAATGGCACATTTTGACTTTGGTGTTGACAGGCATGATCAACATGTGTAACCATGATTATACGGAACGGTTGTACTAAACTGAAAGGAGGACATTGTATTCATCTTTGGAATACCTTAAAATCGCGAAAAATAATCAGCTGTTACTTATAAGAATGTAATTCATATCATAATATACTCGACAAAATATATGGAACAGCAAATAAATCAATAAAACTTCGGTTTTAGAGCTCTTTTAGTAAAAGTTGTACATAATTATGAATGCAATGACCTAAGTATAACCCACTAAAACTTGAAAAGTAACCTGCAAAAATTTGATTTATTTTGTTTTCATATGATTTTACATAACTAAGGACATACCGTTATCTGAAAAAGAAGGATAACTTTTATTTCGCATAAATATGTTTACGATATTTTAATTAAGTATATTAGTTTTTTACATTTTACAGTTCAAGGGTATGTTTTTGATAAACTAGTAGGGTAACACAAAATATATCAGAAACGGTATACTTTTCAAGTTGAAAATTAGGGGTTTTATCGTTTGTCCCCATGATCGACCCATGTGGTGGTAGACGGTAATACTTGGGTTGCCAGCATTTTGGTCACGCATCGCATTAACCAGGCGCTATGAAAGATTTTTTAAAATGAGGTGAGATCCCCAAGGGCCTAATGTCTTGACCTCAAACGGCTCAAATATGTAACCACTGCCGATGTTAGCATATTTGAGCCGCTTGTGCTGCTCCGCCGAATTGGCTGCTGCACCAGCCCTTATGTCTCAGGAAGATATGACGGGGCCAACATTTTTAACTTCGGAATGTTGAAAATGTCCGAAAGATCTCTGGAGCGAAGAGTAGCTGATAGTTTAGTCTGCATTCATGAATATGTGCTACGATTCAATCGAATTAATTTGATTGTTCTATGCATAGTAAACGATCTAGGAACTGACCAGTCTTGGCGTTCAGCAGCTTAGAACATGAATTAAAATTTTTATGATCCGAGCATAAGTGCCAGGTAATGAAAGTACACTAAAGTGCGCATTGCAGAGCGGACTTCCATTTCGGTGAAACAGTGGCGAGTGCCATGGAAATTGTTGCCATAAACGTGTGAAATCGGATGCCTTTCTGCTTATTTTAAAATGTGGTTTTTTTCCGTCAATTGTTGGATACTTATCGCAACACGATGATTATGTTTAATTTAAACTAGGTCACTTACCTACTTACCCAGTAACCTATCTATCACTAATCGGTCAAATTTGAAAAAGTATTAATCGTGTTAAATTAGGTCGATGACTCTTTCGTTAGTGTTTGTATCATGATAGATAGATGTTATCATATCGTGGAGTTATCACTTGCACGTTTTACTTGATATGCAAGAAAGTAGGTAATTTGTACTAAGCATAGATCTATACAACTCTTAATCAAGTATATATATTACTACTTAGCATAGTGTAGACAAATAATAATAACTGGCCAAGAGTGTGTCGAGACGCGCATATGGTAGGGTTCCGTAACCAAAGCCATACATTCTTAGTTCAGAAATTGGTGGTTAAAAAATCTGTTAGCTATAAATAGTGCTTGATTATGCAAAACTACATAGTAAAGTGAGAAAATAAAATAAAGTATACTTTTACTCGCTTTCATATTAGTTTCACTCGTAACCATAACAAACTTACCTACTTCAAATTGTATAATCGATTTGAAACTTTGCAAGTATAATTTATGTATTTTAGTTGTATTTGTAACTACTAAGCGCGCGCGTTAAGTTAAAATTGGAAAATCTTTTTCGGGTCACCAAGATACCGGCTTAGCCGAGTTTGGGGCCCACTGCTAATTCAATTTAACCTAGTTTAGATATTATTTGTGGCTATGTATACAATATAATTATGATAATGTTAAACCGTTTCAGAAATAAATATTTACTTTACTTTACTTTATTTCATCAAACTGATCTGATGATAGAGCCTGGCTCCATCATCAGACCTTAGTCACCATGTGTCACCCCTCGAGTTTGGGTTCCTTTTTGGTTTGTTTTAACCAATTAATAAAGCGTGTTTTTTAATTAAACTATAATAATTATTAAGTTCTGGTACTCCAAAGGTATGTCTAAAAACTTAACGCTGCTTTGCCATACCTAAATCAGGTAAACAACTCAGGTTTAGGTTTAGTACAACGAAACACCGCAAAATTACACTAAATACAGAAATATTTTTTTAGAAACAGGTGCAGCGTTCTTGTTTGCAAGTTTGCGTAGTGGGGTAAAAACGTGTCCAATGATGTTTATAGAATAGAGTAGGTACATTTTCACACGAACCCTTAATTTTTCCGTTGGTATGCGTGGGAACACTCGCTTCGCGTGCCAACCTCGCATGGAAGTTATCATTATCTAAGGTTATTTAAATAAAGGTTAACGCACGACGTAAATTGATAAACTGATAAGAGTGTCTTATTTTTAAGACATTCGTAATCATTTATGCATCAAGACCTAGAAACTTGGAACTGTACAATAATAATAGATTATAATAATAGATTTACCCATATGAGAATAAAGAATATCTCAACCTATCGTATCTTTGACGGCTACACAGAAACTAGTACTTAACTCGATCTAAGTTTTTATTTGCTTTGACAGCTGCAATAGTATTTTAAAAAGGTGAAGGAAAACCTTTCACCTTTTTGATCACTTTGCTGGGGATTTGAAGGACTGTAGCAGGTTAACGAACACAAATAAAACAATCAGAGAAATATTTAAAAAAAAGTTTTTATTCTGCTATTACAATGTTATGGCAGCAGTCGGAGCAAATAAACGAATAAAAATAGATACTAAAGGTAGTGAACCATCATTACGAACAAATTTTTAAACCAAAACCAGCTAAAGTTATATGATTATTTACGAGAAATTTACCGTGGTATGTGGTTGTGAAATGAGTGAACAACCGCGATAACCGCGATAGTTTAAAACAGTGTTTTAAGAACCAGCTGCTCCATACATAAATGTCATATACACTCAATTTATGAAACAGTTGATATGTTTTTATGATTTCAAAGGTTAAACTTTATTAGTCAAAATATAGAACTATAGAAAAAATAACTGATATACCTACTTGTACGTGTTTATCTTACTGTATAGGCAATGAACTCATAAATTATTATGTTCCAAATAATAGTTCTATTGAACGGTTCTCAGAATATGGTTGTTACGTGATGATACTCAATGTGGCTTATGGATTCTTTTTATACTTCACCACGCACCTTATCAAACCGTTGACGATAACCATTCTTCGATTATCCAACGCAAATTGAATTGTTTCGGTCTACATGCTAGAGGCACGCGAAGTCATTGTATTTTACTATGCCATACATTAATAGTAAATAGCCGTAATAATATGACGACATAATATTAAACTAGTAATACTATTAACGTGCTTTTCTTTTGTTTCAGGATTGACCCACCAGTAGCGCAGTCACAATTTCAAATGGAGAACAAAAAGACGCTTCCAGCAACACAACAGCCTCTCACTCAACAACATCTGATGGCTCATCATGTCCATCCCGATCAGATATACACCCAGCATCACCCGCAGATGCAGACACATCTGACCTCCGCACAAGCTGGCCAAATCCAACCAAATGGCGTTATGCATCAGTTGCTTCAAAGCCAGTATCACTCCAACATGAATGCGCAGTCACCACTGTTGGAAAACAGACGTGATCTGTACGGGACGGGACACAGTCATGACTATGCGAGGCACTATGGAGCCAACGATAACTACAACTATCCGCAGTCACCACCGAGAGCAGAGAGAACCGAAATCCATACAGACCACAACGTAAATCATGAACTTCTCCAAAACATCCCGAAAGGATATAACGCGGAAGTCTACCAAGACTATTTAAAACGCAACCCACCGAAAGACACCAATCAAATATACCAAAATCATCAACCTACGTATAGGCCTAATATTAATCAGTACGGTTCTAAACCGTATCTTCCATATTCTAGTAGAATAGGACCACAGAGTAATACGGAGTTGTTGCGGAAACAGTATAATGAAATTCAGCAAATGAAACTTCAACAGCAAATGCACTATCAGAACCAAGCGCAAATGCATCAGCAGCAAAAGTTCGCCGAAAGACAACTTTTATTACAGCAAATTCATGGTGTCCAGCCACCACCTAATTTACAAAATAGCATATATTCCGACAGTTCGTATAGAGATTTGGATCGATATAGTAAAAATGATTATAAAGACTTCAGTCCTGAAAGTCAGATAAGTCAAGGAGAAATGGAACGATATGCGAAAAACAATGAATATAGGGAAATTGAAAAACAAAATCGGCAGTATCAAGAACAACAATGGCAGTCAAAACAAGCAGCCGAAATGAGAGAGCAAGAGCAACAATATGTTAGTAGTAGACGCCAACAAGAAATCAACCATGAAAAGAGTCAATCTCCACCAACCGATTTTAACAACCAAATTCAAAGAACCAACGTGGCGTTGGCTTCTCCCATGAAGTCAAGTGAATCTAGCACACCTAGTGTAAAATCGCCATCTTCAGACAGTCGAAGGAGTAGTAGTGGCACTGGCTCCAAGCCTGTGAGATCACCCGTAGCACAGCGGATACCATCTGCACCAGTTGCAATGGCTGGGATTTTATATAAACAAGGTTCAGATGGTCTAAAAGTGTGGAGGAAAAGATGGTTTGTCTTATCGGAGTACTGTCTGTTTTATTACAAAAGTGAGTAATTTACGTTATTATACATTTTTCTTAATCTCCACGGAAGTTAATATTAATATTAAATATAACAAGCTTTGCTACTAAGCCTAGGGGTCATTGTGGCTCAAAACCTGAAATCACGATCTAAATAAATAAAAAAAACAATTAATAAAACAAAAAACAATCAATAAACAAAACAAAAACATGAATGTTTTTTCATTAAAAAAACATTGTATTATTTTTCATGTTTTTTTTTTTCGCGAACCCTGCATTTTGTTTTTAAACCATGTTATCGGTTACGGCTCAGTTTTACAATAATCATCGGCAGCTATATTGTGTATACCCACAGTTCACAACAATTCAGTTAGTTCAAATAATGTTACACTTGCTTTGGGAATGCAGATCTAGATGAAGCAATTTCGAACAGCATACAGCAATTTCCTGGATTCGTTTATCCTTATGAGCAACTGTTACGATGGTTCCAACCCTGAAATCGAGAAAGTAATATCAGCTGCTCCATTCATTTCGTTGAATGTGAATGCTATTTCAATGAACAGCTGATATTTGTCGTGATTTCTGGGTTGGCCCTCATAATAAAAGTTGTTCAAAATGATGATCCTTTCGGATTGGTACACCAAAGTTTATAAAACTCTGTATATCCAAGCTATATTTCATTCTTATGAAGCTACCGCGCTACTGCAGTGCGTCGAGTATGTTCGCTGAGGCAGGGGTTCCTGACTTCTTCGCCGTAATCAGAACCAGGGTGGCTTCATTCTGGCAACGCCTGCGTCGTTCCGCTAACAAGATACTCGAGGCTGTCTCTGACGATTTCAGGAGCCCAATGTTTAAGCATTGGGTCTCGGTGCACATGGATGCCAACAAAAAATGACCCAGCACTATTGTGCTTCTTAGATTTTAGATTTACACTTAGGTATAAGTAGACGAGCGCCTCTTTACAGCGTGGTATCATTTTATTTTTATGTGTACTCTTAGTTTATATTTTATGGGTCAGTTACGTGCCTGAAATAAATGATTTATTATTTATTTATTTATTACTTTTTTCAGGTCAAGACGAAGAAAAGCTGCTCGGCTCAGTGCTTCTTCCTTCTTACAAAGTATCAGCTTGCACAGCTGAAGACAAAGTACTGCGGAAGTACGCATTCAAACTAGAACACGCTAATATGAGGACCTACATACTTGCAGCACCGGACCAAGAGGCCATGATGAAGTGGGTGAAGGCAATGACCATGGCTGCACTAATGCAGAACTCTGGGTAAGATTTGATAACATTTAGATCAAGTAGTTTCACACATGCTCAATCAACATAATTTGTTCTTATTTTTTTTTGTTTCGAACCCTTTCAGTGAGAGACCTTATCAATGATAAATGCTTACACAATTTTCAATTAAAAGTAAACAATTTGACCTTCATAGGTTACATTTACAATTTGTCGATGTTAACATATAGAAGCACCTGTATAAGGCTTTAGTTTACACGAGCGATGGTGACATCATGCTAATTCAAGATGATATAGCGGTTGATTCATCGAGTAATTTATAACTTTATTTTCAGCGAGAAACCACAAAAGCAGACGGACCGAGCAGCTGTGAAAACAGAGGTGAGTATTATTGTGTGCAGGGATGTGTACAAGCCTGCAGGTGATCGGCAGTTAGTCTGCCGGAGCGGAACCAAGGACAGCGATTACGCTCCATTATAACGGCAAATAATAAGATAGCCAAGCGATTGATTATATCATTAACAACGTATATAGACATGATTGTTAATAACACGATGACAAACAGCACGATCGTAATTCGCGTATAAGTAAAATTTTAATTTAGAAAGTACACGGTATAAAACTTTACCTGGTTCGATTTACAGGATGATGATGATGGAATACCGACCTACGCTAATGCTCCGCCAAAACCCAGGCGATCTAATGAAGGCTACAACTCGCCTAGCCCTGATATGTAAGTAACTCAATAGTATGTGTAATCAAGTAATAAGGATTTTTAATAAACACTGCGCAGTGCACACTTTATTTACATGTTTATAACATTACAGGTATGACCCTAACTACGATTTACTAAAAAAGCCAGCATCACACTACAGTCAAGGCACCGGTCACAACAGATACGCAGACCACGGAAACTACTCAACTAGTCCTAACCAAGAGTACACACGTAGCCAAAATCAAGAATACACCCGCAGTCCAAACCAAGAATACATCCGTAGTCCACAATCGCCTCCGTCTCAATCACAATATAAAGCATACGACGCACAAAATCTCTCTTTAACATTACCAAGTACAACAAACGACAATCAACAAAACACGTCTGCTATGTATCTAAGTAACTCACAGTCTCCTTACTTTGATAGGAATCATCATCAGGGACAAGAAAACAGGCAAGAGCAATCATATGATCGACAGCCTCAGCGAAATCCATTCTTGCAAGAAACTCCGCAATTGGAAACTCCTCCTAAAGAGCTTAATTTGCAAAACAAAGCACAGGATAGGGCTCCGTCAGTTCATAATGAGTATCCCGAATCGCGAAATATGAATGACATGAATGCATATAACAGAGACGTTTACGGCGAATTACATGCTAGACCAAATAGATCTGCCAGTACAGTAAATGAAAGACTAATTAATGAAAGGCGAACTCCTGATGCTTATGGACGGTCAACTACAATGACACCTTATAAAGGCAAAATTGGTGATTATGAAGATGTATACGGAAATTACGCATCAGAAAAAGATTATGGACAGATGTATACAAAATTACCGAATGCACCTCAAACTAGAGATGCAACAAGTATTTCAAGTCATCAACAACAACAGCAGCAGCCGTTACAAGAACCGGTTGGCAATTATGTAAGTGATCACAACTTTCATTTATTTTAAAAATTGGATAGCATTAATAGATAAACTGTAAAACGCTAACAAAAATCTTAATTAAATTACAGGTCCAGGAAAAAACATTCAGTGGTCCTGCAGTACTTAGGCGAAAGAAAATGCAAGCAAGTGGAATTCAACCTCCGATGCCAAGGCCACACAGTGCAGACTTCCTTGAGTATGAATCTAAAAACGAAATTCTAAATAAAACTGTGCCCGCCAGGAACGTAAGCGAAGCACCTAGACAGCCGCAACGTCCCAAATCTAGCCTAGACATAAATTCTTATGATCCCAGCTCAGACAGATATTACTCTGAAGAAAGTTACGCAGAAAAAATGCGTCAGTCTGCTCATTATTTGCAACAAAAAGGGAATTTGGGTCAAAAAACTATGGATATTCCATTGGCAAAGTATGCCAGTGGCCTAGCTCAAAAACAATTGAGCTCAGCTTACTCACATATTAACAACAATAATCTCGAAACAGAGTTAGCAAATAGAAACAAAGACAATATCAGCTATAGTTCAAAATACGCAGATATTGAAAGCTTGAATTCCAATTGGACTTTAAAGGAAAAAGGTATTGAAAATCTTAAAGAGTATAATAGCGTAAATCGAAGCGGTAGTGTGATGAGTGATGGCTCTAACGCTGGTTTTGCGAAGGACATTAGTAGATATGATCCTAATTCTGAAGGTTTTATAAGGTCTGCCAGTGCTCGACTGCCATCTACTTCAGCTGATAAAGATGGAGAGAAAAAAGTTCAACAGGTAATAAAAAGGTTGTGTAAATATGATTAATCTCCTCTTGGTTCACTTCAATATTTATAAATGTTTATATTTTACCAGCGCGAAGAGTCAATGAAAAGGCTTTTAGAATGGAAACAAAGAATGCTACAATCACCTCTCACAAGGAAAAGCACACCAGCAACGATATCACTTGCAAGGTCGTTAAACCACAGTCGCCAGTCTTTGAGATCGGATCAGTATAGTTCAAAACAGCCTAAAACTTATGCTAATGCTTCCTACAATAGCTACTCCTCTGACGACGAAGGTATGTGGATTTCGATTCTATTTTGTTTCAAAAGTTGTAGTTACATATTTATTTGTAGCATGATAACTGTATTCCGTTTTAAAAAAAAACCATTTATAGTATTTATACATAGTTAAGCATGTTCAATTGTTCAAGAAAAAATATAAGTTGCATGCAAAAATATTTCATTTCTTTTAAAGTCAGGCTGATAAATAAAATACCTTGAGTTATTAAAAATAGCAATTTGTTGAAGGATCCGTATCAATAATTCTTAATTTTACCTTAAACTTCTAGCCTATAAGATATACATGACTAGTTTAAGTTATTTAATTATATCTAAACAAAAAAACAGATAATCATTTTAACTATCACTAATAAAATAGGCCATCCAATATTGATTTCATATTTGACTCCCAATAGTTTAAATATTAATTAAAATGCCATTACCTCTTATTGTATTAGTGTTTATATTCTATTTATATGCAGTAGCATTATGATGACTTCGCTTTGCGGAGGGGTACCTTCCTGCCTGCGGGGATATTGTGCCACTAACAAAATAACTTTGGTTATATAACTGGTGGTGGGTTCCAATATAATAATATACTGTATTTGGTAAATTTACATCACTCTAACATTTGAGGTCTACTAACACTTTGATAATTGTGACAAATAATGGGTTAAGTACTTAGCTACTATTCATATAGTGATTGTCGGTTTCACTTTTGCACCTCAGAGGAAACATCGGGCACTGATCTGCAAAAACCCAGAGAAATGCAGGCAGGAAGGTCTCTCAAAGGGAACCTAATAAGTCCTATCTTTCTGAAACCTACAACCCCGCACGCATCCTCTGTTGATCAAACGAATGAATGCAAAAATGACCACGAAATAACAAATAACAGTACTGATAATACTTATGAAAATATTCTTTGTACTATATCTATTCCAAAAATCAATTTAGACAATGACGACAATGATTATGAAGATACTTGTAGCAACGAAGACATAAACGAACACGAAAGAAAACATTTTTGCGGAATCGAAAATGGATATGAAACACACGAAAGCGAAGCAGAGTCTGAAATAGAATACACTGACAATGATTTGGATGAAGTGTTATTAGAGTCAGATGCTGAGACCAAAAACTTGGATCGTGATCGTGCCAGCAGTTCTCCGAAAAATTGCGATGACAATAATGATAATAGCTGCCATGAATCACACAAAGAACTAAGTACCCCTACAATCACAAGTCAAGGCGAAGATCATTACTTGCCTATGAGTCCTCGAAAAGTGTCTGTTATAGAACAAGCTCACAAAGATATTATAAAAAATCTGCATGCCTTTGACAAGACTATGCAGCAAGCCTACGAAGATAACCCATATGTAGAAATGAACATCGGCACCGAAGAAGAAGATACTCAAACATACGAAATTGTTTGTGTAAATAATGGAAAAGTGGAACCAGTCTACATGGAACTTAATAATTTACCTGAAAAAGAAACACAAGATGAAGTATCAACGTTCAAACAATTAACTGATACCGCTTCAAATTTTGCTGAACCTAAAGATCACACCCTAAAAAGAGCATCTAAAAATGAACCCAAAATAAAAGACATATCAGAGTGTTCCGACATAGGCGATGAAGAATCCAAAGAAATATCTGTAGATAGTCCATTCAGTAGATTTAGTATTTCTGACACATTCAGGCCAGCATCATACTATCTCAGTGGCAGCAAAAGTATTATGGATGTGCAAGATTGTTTTGACAGTGAGACTTTGCCACCACCTATTCCTAGTTCTTCACCACCAGGCGATGATTTATCTGATGATGCATTGTCCAAATATATTTTAGACAAACTAGATCAATCAGATATGTCTAATGAAAATTCTATTCTTAAAATGCTTACTACAGAAAATCAAAAGATGAATACAGTAAAAAGAAAAACTACGTCTTTGATGATATATGGTAGTAGAACATCTATACACGATACACTCTCAAGAGGAGAAAAAATCCGCAATAGCCGTGCTAGTTTGAACGAAAGGAATAAAATGCTAGCTGCGTCACAGAACATGCTTAATAGTAGTCAACTCGATCAGTATAATTCTAGTAGCATTGAATCAGATTCACTTAGAAGTTACAATGCAGATAGAGGGTCATCTAGATTGTCTCTAGAATCTGATGTCAGCAGCAAATTTGACATGATACCTTCAAACATATCATCTGAAGTAGCTAGCCTAAATGAAAGCGATTCGGCCATTGACTTCAGGCATTCCGGGAGCTACAAAGATATGGAAATGATGATGAAGAGACGACCTCTGTCTGATGATTCAATATTTGAATTAGCGGAATCAGATTTTTTACTACCGAATGAAACGACGGGTAACGTCGATCTAGACAGTTATCTAGATAATTTACAACCGTGTTCCAGCAACAAATCTAATAATATAAGTGAACACAGCAACTGTAGATTCAATGTTTCTGCTGCCGATATTCCAAACTTGAAAGATAATTTGAACCAAGCTGTTGCACAGGCTGCTACACATGTTCGGTGCTCAAGTACACCAGTTGCACATAATAGCAGAAGTCATGACCACGGAAGTCGAAATCAGCTTAGTATTCGATTCAAAAATATTAGTGAACAAATTTCAGGATACACTGGTTCACAAAGTTCGTGTAGTTCAGCTGGAATACCTAGATCACCCATATCATATTATTGTAAAACTTACGACGAAGAAAAAATTATGCGCAAAAATTTAAACCATGGTACACTAGCTGATAAGATAAAAGAATATGAAAATGAAAAATTAACTTTGAAATCAGACACGAACGCTTCTTCCACTTCAACAGGCTTTCATAGCAGAGAAAGCTCTACTGAACATAGTGCGCCTTACTACTATTCCGATATTTCTTCACAAGAACACATTAATGTGTTACCAACTTCTCACTATCTAAAAAATACTAACCTTCATCGCAAACTAAACAATCAACGTCGAAGGGGACCATTGCACAAGAAAAATGAGATCTCACACATTCACAATCCCATCAAAAATAACCGTGTAATAGTACCAGAGCAATCATTTGAACTTGCTGCAGCCAGAAGCGTATCAGTAGAATTTTTAAGTGCAACTGATAAGGACCCGGAAATAGATTTGAAAAACATTTATGAATCTACAGGAAGCAGATATTCCAAAATACCTGAATCGATGAACTTATCAGGTCTAGGCTGTAAAAAAAATTCGTGTAATAATAGTAATACTGAAAATTATTCATTAGAATCTAGTGTAATTAGCGCAAGTGCGTTGATAAAGCTGTCTTCAACAAGTATGTCTTCACACTGCAGTGGAAATTCTTCTAACACAGTTTATTACGATGCAGAAGCTGAAACCAGTGCTTATGAAAATGTTATGTGCAACGGAGAAAAAATATGGGAAGATGATACTTTGTGGAGAGACAACCTGAGAAGAGTTTCTCACAGACATGCTCGATCAATGGATGATTTAGATTCCATGCCTGCAGACAGTGCAGCCCCTCGCAGAGTTAGTTTCGAAACCTGCGGAATGAACAGTATCAAAAGAGTCAAGAAAATATCGCCACACAAAATAAGTAGAAACGTGACTTACGTAAATTGTGACTCTCAAGGCAGAGCTCTAATGTGTCGAGAAAAAAGTCTTGGTTTTAACAGTGATTGCTTTGAAGAGGAACCAAAATCAGATGATAATGACGTATATGTGAGTCTTGCAGAGAGTGCAGGGCCATCACTCAAGCATTCGGACGAAGGTGTATATGAATCTTTAGCAGTGGCATCTCCAGGAAATTCTGTGTGTGTTGAAAATGCATCTGTAAGTAGAACAAATAAAAAGAAGTTTGAGATTGATAGAGAGAAGCTTAGGCAGTGGGATTTAATGTCAAGTGGGTTGATGAAGGGTGGGGTGGGACGCGTGCGGGGTGTGGGTCTAGGTGTGGGCTTAAGAGACACTGCCTGTGGCACGGATACGGGAACTGACAGTACAAGCAATGAAGGTATCCTCTAACATAATATGGTCCCGTAAGGTACACTATGTAAGTTACATTTCTTTAATCTATTCTGCAAAGCAAAGTCATTATATTGAGAATTGTAAATAAATTGGCATTTTTATGTTTTCTAAATTGAAATATAGTTACGAGTCACGGTATAAACACGATAAGGTGTACAGAAAAATCAAGCATGCATGAAGTAATAGTAACTGTATATTTGTACATAATATTTATTAGGTACTAATATGATATGCATACTGATAGGACACTTTATCATGTTTTCCAATCAAACACTAATATAATAATAAGTAAAAAGTTAAAAAACGCCAACAAATATTCATAATTATATGAAAATTTTCAGCATCTATGACAACAGCAGGCAATAACCCGGACCAGAATACAAACAGCAACATGAACAATCAGCAGGCATTGTCCAAGAAAGCTTTTCTTGGCAGTAACACGTCCATCGGACGAGGCAGTAACAGGGAAGGCAACATACCCGTAAGAGCAGTGAGTCCAAGAGTACGATGGGTGGAAGACAAGCCATCTAATGAACACTATGGCTCACAACAGTTGTCTACTTCTCAACAAAATGTAAGACTTCGTCTTTAATAATTCAAGTAGTAACATTTTAACATCAAGAAGTTAGTCCGAAGCATCAATATTAACATGTTTATCTTGAATATAATTTTCCGATAATTTTAAGAAACCAAAGCTTGAATTAATGTTAGAGATACCTACATCATTTCTCATTTTGAAATTTCAGCTAAACCATATGACATCAACAGAGGATTCTTGGGCCACAGCCAGATCGCCATCAAGGGCATCTCAGCAGCCAATCAGAGCTGTCAGTCCTAGAATCCGACGGAATACCGAAACCGACGATATGGTGAATGAAGCTAATATTTCATGTTTGCTTTGTTTTGATACTCAATTTGTTTTAGACTTTTATTTGTCTGTAGACTGGTCTAATGATATCATTTTGAATGAATGCCAAATTGCCCATCGCATTTATATATTGGTTATTGCATGTTAGATACCTACTTGAATGTTGGACTCAAATTTTGCATTTAGCACTACCATTATGAGGATCACAAGCATTGCGATGGACAATCTAAGGGCATTTGTTTTGCTGTACTTAGTTCACTTTGTGCTTTTATGTTGCTCTACATGTTTTATGTTGCCTTTCCCATCATTAGCAAAGGGTACCCCCAACTCAGCAGGAGTTGTCCGATATACCTACTGCGGGGGAACTTCTGGGCCACACTCATGAGGAGCTGGTCCTACTTCTAATTCAACTGAGGAGAAGACACGCGGCAACACATCGTGCGATTGAGCAATGCTGTGCCCATATCAATAGCATAGAGGTGCTTAGCTTTTTATTGGTGGTTTTTGGCATGGGGGCTTACATGTAAAACAATGCATGTACTTTTAATTCTTATATTTAAAATCACAAAACTAAAAAATAATACATCTTTAAAAAACCTATCCTATCATCTACATACTTTAACAACGTTCATAATAAAAACAGTTATGCTCGCGATAAAAAAAATTATCGCGATAATCATCCATAATCAAAATAAATAATTAACTAAATAAACCAATTACCTACTTCTAATCATAACCCAACTAACGTTTAACAATCAGATAATTTGGCTTTCAAAAATCTACTGACCCGTACTCTCACATCTAACAAATCAACCACAACAATTCGAAAAACAAAACTAACCAGCTTTTTAAACGTTCTAGGACTGTCTTGGCTCCCTAAAAGCAATGGAACGCGAAGAAAACCTCCAAAGACTGGAACAACTCAAGATCCAATTGATGGAGTTAGAACAACAGTATGAGAAGAGTAAGCCGCTTGTACAGCTGGTGGATAACATGGTGAAACTGGGTTCTTTGTATAACAGACCAGGATCGACGGTCGAGAGGCTTGAGAGAAATCAGAGATTGAGGCAGAAAGTCTTGGCGGAGCATGCTTTGGAGCAACAGAGGTAAGATTTTTTATAATAAATTCTTAATCCAGATGAAAGTAAATAATTACATTAATTTTACATAGAACATTAGCTCAAATAATAAATTTAGAAAAATTTAAGAGGTATCAGTAAAATTTTGATATCTCGATGAATGAAATATGAATTGTGAAATAAAAATAGTGTGAACAACTTTTCAGGTGGCTAGAAAGCGTAGCAGCAGGCAAGCCTTTAGAAACGGAAGCGGCCAGGGCCCGGGTTGCAGAACTGTGGGCATTGGAGCAAGAGCTAGCTGACGAGGCTGCTATCCTCCAAGGATTGAGGACTGATAAAGACACTATTGAATCGTTGCTTACTGGTAAGCGATGAGAAATATTTCTTTAATTTGTAGCTAGGTATTTAAATTTATGTACATGGGCAATTTGGGAGTCTTTGTTTTAAATTGTATAGATAAGATAGAGTCAAAATTCTGTACCTTAAGGCTTCTAATAGATACACCATTTATATCTAACCTACCACCATAGCTACCTGAGCAGATGAGATATTGTAGAAAAATATAGTGCTAATAGTGACAAATAACTCAACAGCAGAAGCAGGCGAGACCTTTTACTAGACACCACCTCTAGCAAAAAAACAAAGATATAATATAATATATAAATTAAAAAAACCCTTTGTTGAATGCTGGCAAATTGATGTTTTCCAGGTGTCAGAGGCAAACTTGCAACAGTCCAAAAAACGGACGTGCTCTCAGCTGAACCCCGGCACCATACTTCCGCTGGCTTGGAGGCAGAGTTGGCGCGGGTCCATGCGATGTTGGCGCACAATTCTAAGGTTTATAAGGTTTTATATGCACCGTGCACATTTTTATATTTTTGTTTATTTACTCTTTTATTATTGTTAGCTATATAATATTTTCTTTACCATACGTATTTCGAGCCTATGAGAGTATTATCCTATTTTATTATGTCCTTGTAAATGTGATTGGTTAGAAACTTCTGATATTTGTTTGTTGTACATGTACAGCTGGTGTTGGTTTCTATTTTCTAGACAAGAAGTGATGTAAAAAAAACAATTTCAATCCTACACTAATGTATATATGCCTGGCCTTGAACACTTTTAGTACTATTAAATATTTATTTTATTCTGTGATATCCTCAGCAAAATAAATTTTATATAAAAAAAAACAGAATAACCTTTTCGAATATAACCCTTTTTGACATTTGGTATAGAAACTAGAGCAGACGGTAGCGGATAACGCGAGACTGGAGCGCGAGTTGCAGCAACTCCGGCGGGCGCTACAGGCGCGCCGCGCGGCTGCGCCCGCGCATCCTACTGCTATGCTCGAAGACGGTAAGCATTTTGTGATGAGTAACTAAGACCAAATTTCAAAGAACTTGAATCCTAAAAATTCAAGTGTATTGCAACTGCTTCAAATCAGAGTTTATTCTTATCATCAGACGTCAACTTGTTTGTCTCATTCGGTTGTATTAAAAATCAACCTGTGCGGATATGCTGGGCACACACATTGACGACTATAATATTAGTGTGGAATTTTTATTTATTTTATGTAAACATTATGAATCGTTATTTTTTTTATTGAAAACACCGTTTCCACTCAGGTTTTAGTCCTCGGTCAAGACGAGACCCCAACCGGTTTAGGAGCTATCAGAGCTAATGTAACGGTACGTGTATAATGATCGTCGTTCCTGTAACCTCTCTAATGTCAATGTACTTGTGATTCCAGAAGTAAGTCGCGTGCAGCAGCTGGTGTCAGCGCTGCAGCGGCAGCGACAGGAGCTGAGCCGTGCAGTGAGACATCTCACACAGCAGTCGCATGCATTACAAACCACGCAGGGATACAATAACGCAGGTATACCTATCTAAAAGTAATAACGATTCACAATAACATACACCGCAGTTTTGTTCTTCAAAAGAACAGAACTGGGTTTTCGCAGTAAGATGCATCGCAATAATATGAAGCCGACGGTTTGTTAATTCGTGATTGGGAACAACCGCATTATCGTTATTCGAGACGCAATACAGTCCTAAGTTAGCACGGCAATCAAAGTGGGACTTACGCCAAAAAAGACGCTAGTCATCGCAGTCATCATTGTGTAACTTCATGGTACTCAGGTTGTTGGAGCTTGCGTCAATTCGTCAATTCATCGGTAAATAAGACGGCTGAAAGGGCGTCGCCCTGTAGGGCTCTCTCTTCATAGCCCGATCCACATTAATCCGCTTCAAAAGCAAGTCATTGCAGTCTCTGTGAGCTAAACCAATATCATGGGCAAAACCCATGATATTGGCTTTGCTGAACAGCTCTTTTACCTTTGTATTCTTCTTGGCTTTCCAATTTCCATAGTTTTTTAGACTGTTCCATTATTTTTCACAATACCTTGCTCTTTAACCCGTACCGCGCAAGAGGCTGAGTAGCCGCGGTTGCCAGAAATGCGAGAGTCCAACCGAATTTTCGAAAACTGACTGGATGTAAAATAAAAAATATTTTTTTTCCTATCAATTTGACATTGTATGTTCATATATTATATATATTATTCATTGTCTTGAATTGTTCTATGATATTTTCAATTGATTATATATCTAAGTACTCACCATTAATTAAAAAAAAATAAATACTCACAGAATCTCGTGATGCAATTATTATTCTTGAATTTTCTTGCGCCATCACGCACTTGTTGATAATAATATGCTATTTTTTCCACATGAAATTACTATCACACCACTTTCACAACAAGGGAGCACTATTTCCGCAACTTTTACACTAATTACTTGACACTAATAGGCAATATTCACTTCAAAAACTAAAACTTTATCGCGAACCATTTTTACGTTATGTTTCCGCCATGTCGGTTTGTCAAACACTGTCTAAACGGGGAAAACCCACTCACAAAGTATAGGTCCCCCCTGACACGGTAAGGATGCATCGATTCTCTAGTGATTGAAGTAAGCTAGAGGCGAAAGAACTTACATTGTCTTTGGAACGTTCATTCGAGCGGGAATAAATTGACGAATAGCGGTAATTTCCTTACGCACCGCTCCGGTGCCTAACGCGCGTCGAGCACTTTTCGCTTACGCCGACATGCGGTGCGTAACACATTCAAAGGGTTAAGAGGAAACGCATACTAAATTTTTTATCACCCTGGCACCATAACAGTCAGTGCGTTTTTTTATAAGGATCAAACTCACTTTTTCTATTTATTATTTTCCTTGCAGGAAAAAGGCGACCAATTTCTTCATCCTGGCAAGAGACAAACCTAGACACGGGCCACACCATCGACCACGGACAAAACGATTACGACTACGAGGTCACAAGGCCTCTGGTCACGCCGGGCCATTACGACTCAACGAATATGGAAACACCGCTTTACGTTGACACCAGGGGACCCGGGGAAGTTATCTCACCACTGACTAGCGAGGACATACAGCACGGTGGATTTGGTGAGTGTAAAGCCTTACTATCAAATAAAGCATAGCGTAGGACATCCTGTAACTCGACGTGGACTGGCGATTCACATAAGCCAGGTGGCAGTGGCTGGCAGCGAATAGCCGAAAAACGGGCTGATTAGCATGCTTTGAGAGAGGTCTGTGTTTAGTCCAGGAATGGTCTAACGTGGGCTGATCTTGATGTAATTATGATAAAAGTAAAGCTAAGATCTACGAAGTCATCAGGCTTCAAGTTCCATAAGGCTATTACGATCCGGAGACGATGCTTTACGGGACACCAGGAAACCCAGCGACATCATTTTACAACTGACTTCCAAGGATTTATACCATTACACTACTTGCACTGGTTGCTTTGGTGAAAACTAAGTAAACTATTCTCAATGTTTTTATTTTAAAAATAAGGTATACTAGTTAGTTTTATCTTAGCTTGCCATAAATACCTCCTAAAATGTAATCTTATTTATTTGTTCATTTATTTCAGCAAACCTCTCTAACGTTGAAAAGCAAGAAATCAAAACAGTCCGCATAGTCAAACGTGAAAGCGAGCGCCGGCAACGCGATCGCGAGCGCTCCTTACAGCCTCTATCAGACTGGTCTTCCAACCCAATCACTGCTAATCTCGACCAATTCATCGAAGAAGAGCTCGTTCAATCGTTGAACAACACTCGAGCTTCCTCTCTTCCCAGAACTGATTACAACTACAGAAATCCTCCCAATTACCTCAGCATCACAGAACAGAACATGGAATTAAGTCCTAAATACGTCTCAAGCCCATCTTTATCCAACTACGATTATAACAACACCCAATCAATGAACAGCAGCTACACTCATAGTGTTTCAATGAACAGTAGCTACAGCAAAAGCTACGAAAGAAGCTATGATAGGAACATGTCTCTTTCAAATCAATACTTGAATAGTCCAACGGAAAGTTCCAGAACGTTAACAAACGACCCCTTATCGAAGACTAGTAGCATTGTCAGTTTGACGAGGTCTGTGGAACTTTCGCCTATATTCAAGAGTGAAGCTGCGAAGCAGATTATAACGGAAATGTCTGAGCCTAAGAATGGGTCGTTGCATAGAAGACAGGTTCCTAGAGAGAAGAGGAGACATTATACTGCGCCGCATCATTTGAGCGCGAAGACTTTGAATGAGATGCCTCAAGATGCGTACAATCAAGACGTAAGTAATCTATATTTAATATTTTTTCTTAATCAATATCCAAATAAATTAAGTCAACTACTTATCAATAAAAATAAAATTGCAAATTAATAAACCCTTGAAAAGAGAATGGTGACTTTCAAAAAGCTAACCAACTAAATTCCTATAGTCACCGCGTTACCAACTGAGTCGTCGAGCAATAAACGTCATACCATAAGATCAGTAAGTGCGAGCGAGCTAGACAGAAATGGCATGTGGGTGCGAGCGAGATAGACAGACAATGATTTATGACATGACGACTCAGATTATAATGCGTTTACTATAGCCACAATGATTATTTTTGAAATGATTTGTTTTTTTTTTGTTTAGCTATATATTTATATGGCAAAGAGATCATAAAGATTTATGATTGATTCTCTATTATCTATTCTTTTTTCTCTATCTTATCGCATCACCAGGTTACTACTTCCCGCCAGTGGTGTGATTCTAGAATAATAATCGGCACAATCGGCATTGTTTTCGTATCTAACTAAACAATGCCCTGCCTGGATCTGGAGGGGTCCAGGTTTATCATTTTCTGAGGATAAGGATGCTAGTTGATTAAATAAGGGCTCTGATTCTATAACTTCAAACACGCGCGTAACGCGGCGCGTTAAGCTAACCTCTAAAAATAGGCCTTTACTCCCTAGGAAATCGCTCTGCTTTGCTCAGTCACTTTGCTTTGTAGAAGCGGAATTACACTAGGGATTCGTTAAATACAAATAATAAGGATGCTGGTCTTAGATGTATTGAATTTTCCTCCTTTCTTTCTTTCTTCCATGGTAATTGCAAGAAAATGTTACATTTCACCAGAAGCTGGGTCGTTCCCTGGACGATGCGGACATGGAACGAGCCCTTCGGTCAGCACCGGCTCCAGATGTAGTCCGTTCAGCGCTACCTCCGCAGGGAATCAAGTTAGCAGACAACACCATTGATCAGCTGCTCGCCGCGCCACAGAAGATACTCATCCCGGAGCGATACATTCCTGAGAAGGTAGGTATCAAAATGCGCAGAGAGGTATTCACAGAGGGTCTCTATCTTTTATCGTATTTACAACGGGGAGGGTTCTGAAGAACTATTTGATCTGATTCCGGCATCACGGTTTTATCATCGTACTAGCCGCCACCGCCTGAAAGTTCATCCACATATCATAGATTAATGGAAATCGCACACTGTGTGATTCACACGATTTTTCTTGCCTCATACCTGCAAAATGTGGAATGAGCTACCTTCCACGGTGTTTCCGAGAAGCTACAACATGGGGTTCTTCAAAAGGCGAGTTAATAGAGTCCTTAAGGGTCGGCAACGTATTTGTGATGCCTCTGGTGTTACAAGTATCCATAGGCGACGGTGACTGCTTACCATCAGTTGGCCGTCTGCATACAAAAAAATCTTATCTTAGAGTGGAGCTTATAGTGAAGAGCGTTATTTAAAGTATAGAAAATCGGCCAAATAATAAATAATAGAGCATAGAAGTTTTAAGCTTGAATTGGTGGAAAAAAATATAGCATAGCAAGGTAAAAATATTGAATATCCTTCCGCAAAAGAAATTCGAAAACCTGATGGCCAAATTAGTCATACTAAATTACATTGCAGTAAGTAGCTGGTAAGTTTATAGAGAGTTTCTCTCATTTTCATTCACAAGGAAAGCATAATGTGCAATATTAAAAGTATAGATTTTTTGATTTTTTTAATCTGTATTTATTTTGGGGACATTTGCCAGCAATGGCATGTCAGTCCCATCATACCTTAAACTAATTTTACAGTAAACACGTATAGGTTCTGATAATTAAAATAGATATACAAACATTTTGTACCAAATTTCGAAAGTAGGTACAGTGTATATTTTTTCTGCTACAGCCTCCAGAATTGTCTCCCGAGGAACAACAGAAGCGTCAGGAGAAAGTTGAATCAATAAAGAAAATGTTAACAAGCACCTCAGCTGATCCTAATAGCAAGGTAACAAATCATAATTAAATAAGATAAAATAGTTTACCTGCCATTGATGGATAAAAATTAATTAAACTTTAAAAACCTGTGTAACTAAAATACTGGGACTTATTTAAAAAACGTTAATTAAGTTAATGCTTAAAACTGCCCTGTTAACTTTTAGCTGACAAACGTAGTCACACGCGATAACAATTAAAATAATAATAATAATAGGCTTGCCTTTAACCAACATCTGGTTTGACGCTAAGCGATGATGCGGTCTACAATGGAGCACGACAACTAGATAGCAAATATGATTAAACCATAGATTAAACATTTGAAGTAAGACCGAGTATGTTCATATTTTAAATACGAGCAGAGGTTTTTTTGTTTGTTTTTGTTTAGGTATTTTATATAACATCTAAAAGGAAAAGTCAGTTCCCCGAATAATCTCAAAAAATCTCATTGTAAACCATTCCATTTCCGATTGTAATGATTAATAGTTCAGGAATGACCTAACTTGCGTGGTGTTATGTCAATAATTCATGTTTTCATTTAGCGATATAATGATTTCGACGTTTACTTGCATCATTGATGATTGTTTTTACTGACTTGCATATATAAATTTTTATCATATTACAGTCCTGAACAACCAGAAATAAAATAATAAAATATCAAGTAGAGGTTCTAGACCACATGATGGACAGACGATCTAAAAGAGACCGCAGGGAAACGCTGGATTCAGGCCACTTCCAACGGGCTCTTTTGGAGATCGATGGGGGAGGCCTATGTGCAGCAGTGGACGTCCTATGGCTGAAATGACGATGAATGATGATCAGAAGTTCTAGTGCTGCATGGAACAATATTTAATCAAAACTGCATGTATAAAAATCACTCAGCTTTCCATGTTATCCTGAATGATTACCTAATGTGCTAATTATATGCATGTTTATATTTTTAATCATAAATTATTATTGAAAGATCCTATCAATAATGATTGTCAAGCAATCAAAATATCCCTCTATCAAAATATATTTGGCTTTATGTTTGGGTAATAATCTATAATTTACTACTACTATCATTATAACGTATCTTTTATCCATTTATTTTACCTGTAAATAAACGTAAAATCTTTAATTTTGATGTATTATTATATTGGCGTTATATCATCCTAACCGACTACAACTTCAATATTTAAAAATATATTCAACTTGTAATTTATAAGGTCTATTTCTCAAACATGAGGACTAATGATCTACACAGCGAAGCTTCAAATGGCTTCCAATGGCTGTAGAAACGGTATTATGCTTATTAGAGTCCGGACGCTGACGAGAAGCGGCAAAGGGAACATCTGCTGCAAATGAACCAGATATTGGCCAAGCAGGTCACGGAGATGAGCAAAATTATCGCTGGTAAGAATTCGTAGAACTTGTTTACCTAATTTACCAGTGTCGTGTTTGTTTGAATGATGTGTGGGAAATTTGATCCATATATTTGACGTGCATTTAAGAATTATATTGATACTTGAACTCTTATTTGCCTTTAACTAGTTTATTATAGTAAAAATTGGGTCAAGTTCTCTACAGAGAATGTTTGTTTATTTCATGTTTGAGTTCTTGGCATGTTCAACTGTTTTAATCTTTTTGGATTTTTTATCTTACTCTACAAATAACTAAATTTATCTTAAGCTCTTTGTTGTTTTTTTTTTTCGTAATGCTCTGTTATTAAAAGAATTACACAAGGAAGTAGTTCGATTATTGTTTACTTCAATACAGAAAAATACAGTTTTTTTACTACATAAAAAAAAAAAAAAACTTTGTTGAATATGCCTTTAGGTTCGCTACGTAACTTCACGAGCAGCATAATAATTATTACTCATTAATTTAATTCAGTTTTGTTTTCGTTCGTTTTGTGTGTTGCACAGATATATTTTGCAATATAGTTGTCTATTTAAAATTTTCTCAGAATGGTCAGATCCGTTTGTTTTTCTAACGTAACAACAAAACATGTTCTATATCGTCTTTTAATATAAGCAACAGAAAGTAAGAAACTAAAGCTTTTTAAGGATTTAGTAAATTTAAATAATAATAAGGAGAGTTGACTTGAGATTTGTGACATTTACATTTTGCTGAATATTACTATATTCAATGAATATTAATAAGACTTTTTCTTAGAAAATTAATTACTTTAGTGTTCCTACGAATCTGGCCTTTCGAAACGTGATTTGATGTGACTAATCGACCACGTGTGTCCACGCATGTAACAACATTATGCTTGATGTCGTTTGTCCCGTTTCTGCAGGAACCAACACTGACCAAGGACCGTCTGCCACCAACCACTGAGTCACTTTCACATATCATGTTACTATCACAAACATATCACATTTTATCACAAACTTTCATATTCTCTTTACAAGTTTGTTCCGCATACTCTCATTTGAATTTAATATGTTCAGTGAAAATGTTACTTTAAAAAAAAAAATTATTGATGTCAGTATATAAGTAAACGATGGTAAGAAATTACCTATTTGGTACTAGAATTGCCTAATTGTGACTCGAAAAGTAAAGAAAATCATGATGAATGCACAGTGACATTTGCACTCAAAATATTTCTTCGCTATTATTTAAATATTATACTACTTTTACACCGAAACGAAACTCTTCTGACCTCTTTACACTATCTCCGAAACTTCTAACCCTATTGGCTGCAAGGACGGTCCTAAGAAGATCCAGTGTGTCGCAGCATGGTATCGTTTTATGCGTTATGTTGTGAGTAGTCCCTTTATTAAAATCTGTAGTTGCCTTGTTACTTTGCATTTCGAATTTGAATTTACTAATACTGTCATGTATTTTGGAATTAGCGTAACAAAATCTGATATAATTATACCAGTTTTGATAATAGTACAATCAAATTACTTAATCCTTCAAAATTTACATACCTTAACATTACGTAGACCTTTCGGAGTTCTTAGAAAAACAGCAGTCCCCATATAATCTATGAAACTTATGCTTTTTTCACTAGCCTCAAAGTTTTTTAACATGTGTGCTATTATCAAAGCAATATTTAAGTATATTTTTAATGTGATACTTTTCATACAGTGAAAGCGTTAGAAGAGCTGCCTAAAAACATGAATTATGAAGATTGGGATGACCGCTCCCCGGAGGTTGAACTGCCTATTTATCAGCAGAGAGACAATTTCTTTACGTAAAATGTCACAATTGTTTAAAACCTTTATACATCAAAGACTTGCAAAATGAGGTTTGTAGCTTCTACATAAGTTTATGGCAATTACGGTCACAGATTTGTTTTGAGTTAAATAATGTATTCAAGTCAAATAATTATGTATCTTGACATAAAAATGCCATTCGATATTACATTTTTACATGAATAATAACGAGAAAAACTGTATTGAGAAGATACAATTTTGCAGTCAATGTAAAAAATCATTGATTATTTTACAGAAACTTCCAGAAATTCAGAAGGACTTACCGAGTTAAAATATTTAACACCTATATTTTTCACCATAAAATTACGACTTCAATTATTATTTATTTATTGCTCAATTTAACGACATTCCTTACAAAAAGTAAAATTTAATTTACTAACGTAGAAATTAATGTATAGATTTCAAATGTAAAAGTAGGTTTATTTAGTCAGTTGCTTAAAAGGCCAGTTATTATTATTTATAACACTGGACCTTATTACACAAAATTTTCATTAGGTTTGTAAGTATACATAATTATGATAACAAAAATAAAATAAAAGAAGATGCCATGTTGATAGGTTTATGTGTATAATTAACTATGTAGATACTTAATACTATAACATTATAAAAACAGTAAAAACTCACGCACTATAAAGTTATTAACCAAGCAATAGAATGAAGGTAAATGTGGATAAAATTGTGTTTAGCCTCGCTTACGATGTGTTACTTTTACTGTGTTTATATTGTGATATAGTCTTTAAAATAAGTCTTGTAGACGAAAATGCGTTTTAGTATTATTTCGTTAACCTAATTTACTTAAATGTATATAATATAATTTAATATTTTTTAATTTAAATTACAACTAAACGATTTTTCTGTGCACGTAGTTGGTCAATTAATTTGAAAATCCTTATGAATGTACAACTGAAAATGTAAGTTAATATTAAATGTAAACAAACAAATGTTATAACGTCAAACATCATGCGATACTCCACCATTATTAATAAAATTATAATATGTATTTGATCATAGTCATATATTGCACAATTATTCTAAAACAACGCCATTGAAACCATATTTTACCACTCAGAGACGATCCCTGAAATTGGACTAAAATAAAAGCCTTTTAATATTATATTCATAATATATACAATTTTTTTTTATATCACATCTCGTTCAACTTTCATTCTACATGCAATCTAACTTTGAGTGTAACTAAATATAAATGATTTATAGTTATAAAAAAAAACTATGGCAAAAGGCTTACATATTATATTATTATAATAATAATATACCCCAAGTTTTATGTAGAGACATTTATCGTAGGAAATATAGAAAGCCATATTTGGTAGTATTATGATTAGGTATAATTATGCCTAAATAAAGCTTTAAAAGTCTGTACTTAATATAGGCAACCAATATTAAAATTTCTATTCACATATATTACTGTCTTTCTGAGCTTAATAATGAATGATATTTAAATCTTACTTCTGTGTATCACAAATATTTAACGACTGTATATGAGCCAAGTTTTGTTGACATGATTTCGAAGTTAGTTTTTTAAAATAACGTTTGTAGGTGTGCCATAAAAAGTATTTTATGTAATAATTATTTCAAATAACAATTCAAAAAAAAAAAAAAAATATATAAATTTCTTCATACATTATTGTATTTTTTTATCAATATATGAATGTATGCTTAAAATACAAAAAAAGTATAGACTGATTTCAGTTTGCCTTAGACTTTCCCAGATTTCGAAATTTTGAGAAGTTATAATTTTTTCTGTAGTCAATTATTATACAATTAATATATCAAAATATAATAATATACTTAGATAATTATAATACTTTCTGACTGTCTTACAATACTTCCAGTATATAAAAATATATTACTATTATCATCAATTTTTTTTAGTAAAGACTATTTAAAAATAAGACATTGCAATAAATGCTTATTACGAAAATAAGTATAGTGTTGATTGGGTAGGTTACTTGCATGCAAAAAAACTGAATAAATTTACATATAAAATATAGGTATATACATATATAAAAGCTAAATTCATATTATCACGAAATCTCGAAAACTACTTAACCTACGAAGTTGAAATTTGGCAGGTAGATTCCTTATGATGGTAGATTTGGGGTGTAGAGGTACGCTAAGAAAGGATTTTGCGAAAGTCTGTATTAAGGGGGGCAAAAGAGGGTAGAACATTTATATAAAAGTCAACGCGTACGAAGTCGCGGGAAACAGTTAGTAAAACATAAAATATAGGTTTAGCTTTACCTAAATTTGACAAACGAAAAAAAATACCCATAGATATAGCTTGCCCTTTAAAATATTATGTACTTATTTTACGTAATAGTCATTATGAATATTTATATGTACTTAATTATCTACAAAGACACAAATTTAACGTGTGATTTGAAATTAAATTTAGAGTCGTTACCTATTATTTATGAGCTCTATTCCCTACCTACTGGGTGTGAGGGAAACGCTCCCAAAGCTGAAATGCTATTACTATGCTATCTAAATACAATCGAATACCAATAACCATTTGCCTTATACTTGTTGTTTTTGTGGTTTAGAATATTGCAAACCAGCAATGTAATGCGTACAAGTGTGCGCGCGGCGTAGGTCGTTCGTTGACCTCTAGCGTCGGCTTTAAAATTTTGTTTGCATTACATTGCGAACTTTTTTATAAATTGAACCTTGCATTTTCTTTGTATTGTTTTCTTTGTTTCTTTTTTGCATTTTGTTTTAGTATCGTATTAGCAATTACAATCTTCGTTTTCGAGAGCGTTATCCTTACACTCTGTGTAAACGATTATGAGTGCTCGACGCGACGTTTACTTAATTATAAAACATAATAACTACCTATTGTAGGACCGAATAATGACTAAGGTAGATCTACTCATTACTTATTAAGCTTATGGCGCCATATCTTAAAAAGTAATAAATATTGTATAGTAGATCAAAATATTTCTAAGAGCATACTTACTTTACAAGTTTACATTGAGTGGGAGAGAAGTACGAATATTCGCTACGTAAAATACGTATTGAATTTCATACAAAATTTGAATTTCGAAATTAAAATTCGTGTGGACTATTAGTACTTCGACCACTGAACTTACGGTTGCAGTGGGCTTGGTATGAGTATTCGGTACGTAAAATACGTATAGAATTCCTTACAAATTTCAATTTCGAAATTCATATTTTCTATAAATTTCTATACCTAATTTACGCATCGAATACTCGTGTTTCGCCACAGTATAATATGCTCTTAGGAACTTAGAAAAGCCTAGAATGTTCTTAAAGTACCTGCAGTGCACGTAAGGTATTTTGCCAACCTAAAATTTGACATTTTTCGTCGACAAATCAGTTTTATCGGTCCGAAATGTCACATTAGACAAAATTCATCGTTAATTTTTTTCAAGTTAAATTCTTACTACTACCACAACCTTACACTTACGATTATGCACAATACGTACAATGATAATACACTCCGAAAAAGAAACTTTTATCGATGCCAAATGTCAAATTTATCGATCGATTAACTAAACTCGGACGATGCATTTATTTGCTCTGACAGCTGCAATAAAGCTGTAAAAAGTTGAATGAAAACCACGAATTCTGATCACTTTCAATAGGTTTTTGAACGTAAGACTGTAGAAGCAGGGGCCGATATGCTTCAGAGAAAATCTTTTTATTCAGCCTGTTACAAAATTAATTGCAGCTGTCAGAGCAAATAAATGCTTGGACCGTTTTAACTGCTGGCTGGAAATTCTTGTGCTTACAGTAATATTTTTGTCCCCGTCGTACTTATGTCAACCTGAAAGAGAGCGACGGGTGACAAAAAATATTTGTTCTGTAATAACCTACCTGCTGGAGCTAATAGAACCGTCGATTTAATGCCTTAACTAAGTTGTAATGACCTACAGGGACATGTGCATATTGTTTAGTATTTTCTCTTATTGTATTTACCTACCTATCCTTGTAACTATAGCGCGTATGTTGTTCACGTATGGAAAATAAATACTATGCTACATAAGTGATAGTTTCATTTCATTAGAATTTCGCTTAACAGGATGAATAGAGACGAATGTTAAAGTTTTTTAATAATTTCGTGTAATATTGATACATCTCAAATCTCTTTTAACCTATAACAACTTTTGTATAAGACCGCCTAATGCGGTTGAAACTATAGTCGGAGTGACCGGCTTAATTTTACGTGAGTAATTCCCGTGTAATATAAATAAAACTTTTGTATTGTTTAAATGATTGAATGATTTTTTGCTTTTGTCATGATTTTGTCTGGAAATAATAGGTACGGTATAAAAGAAACTGAATTTCGTCTTTATTCATCCTGCCATTTCTATTAACCCCGTTCCACCAGAACTTAAGATTACATAGCTTATTTTCCTAATATAATAAATTAGTCGACACTAGGAATATTATATCACTTCATTTTTTCAACTATGGACTCTAGGTATGGAGAAATAGTCCATTACATTACGAAACCGTAAACGAACATATTTTAAACGAGGGCTTTAATAATCTGTAGTTTAACCTAAGTGATGTACCTATTAGAAGTGAAAATTTGCAACACTTGATAAGTTTACCCTTTTAGTGTTATTTTATAAGATTACTCGTTATTTTTAAATAAGGATACGGCAGTTAATAAAACAATTTAAAAAGTCGCGAAAAAATCCAATAAAGTTTGGGTACTGCGTTGTTTGAAAAAAAAAGCAAAATGGGAAAAATTACTAAGGATGGCAAAATTAAACAAAACACGTACGCTTTTCGAATTTGGCCTGGGAGAAAATTAGTCACTGAGATGGCTAGTGATGGTTTATCGATAATTGAATGTTCTTACCATCCTGAAATCCTAAAAACGAGGTCATCGTATAAGGGGCTGCCACACTAATGATCGTTAAATCGACGCTCCTTCAATGCAAACCCTCTTGATTGATTGCAAACTGAAAAAAAACCGTCAAGATTGCAAAGAGAGGAAAACAAGATTTGAAATACGAATAGGAAGGCTTTTACTAAACTGGGTGAAAACATATTTTTTATGTGGTAACAAACATTGTTAATAAAATATGCTTAAAAATCTTTTTTACCCAATGACGCAAAGCCATGTGCTTACCTATACAGGAATACGCATTTAGACTACTAAGCCGAAAGGAGGACATTGCACTCATCATTAATATGAACAACTTTTACTATGGAACCAAGCCTGAAACCGCGAAAAAAATATCAGGTAAGCTGAAATGAGGTCAACCTCATTCCGGCTTAGTACAGTCTATATGCGTAACCCTGTATGTTCCCGTCTACAGCATAAACACCTCAACCGATCTGTCAAATGAGGTGTTGATAGATTCTTCTAAGTTTAGGAATGGTCACTGGATAGGGCCTCCCACTAGATGGGCCGACTACATTGTGAGACTCGCGGGCATCCAGTGGATGCAGATGGCAGGCTGTCGTTCAGCGTGGAGGTTAAAGGGGGAGGCCTATGTTTAGCAGTGGACGTCTTCTGGCTGATGATGATGACGATGACTGGATAGGGTGAGACGTCATCATAAATACAAGATGGCTATAAGCTTCTTTGGGGGCAAGGAACTGCTCCGGCCCTGGGGTAGAGCGAGATGTTGATGTGGAAATAGTTTACTTCATGGGCTTCATGGGCTACTTTTTATTCCAGAAAAATATTTGATTCCTGTACGATAGTTTTCAGGAATGAAACGCGCCGAAAGACAATCCACTCTGATCAAAGGCTAGGGCCGGCGCTGGCAAGAAATGTCGGTGGCAGAAGTGTGCGGCTTGCGAAAGCGGTTCTTGGAGCTCTCACCGCCTTCTATGAAGGTGGACTTACTAGAGAACGAACCTAGAGAACATTGCTAGCGATGGTGGCCGGGCGGCAGCATGTGCGCTTAATAATCTGATGGCACCTGTTAGATCCTCGGCCCTGCACCAGTCCAATGACTTATTTAGTACTTAAATAAAATATGTGCTGTTTCGATACCATCGCTCAATCAACAATGGCGAAGGAAACATCGTGATGAAACCGGTATGTCCAATGTTTAAAGACATGACGTGCACTAACATGCACTGGGCCAGCATGGTGGATTAGGGCACATCCTGTCTCTCTGGAAGAAGGCCTGTGTCCCATCAGTGGGAATATGATATGCTATAAATGATGATGATGATGATGATGATGAGGGACTTGAGAGACGACTAACAATGCCAAATATGGAGTCTTGGAAGGCCAACAAAGAGAACCTTAGCAAAGAAAACACTCAAGGAAGATTCGAGGTACCTTTATTGCGTTTATAAAAGTATGGAGGTATAAGACTCCGACACAAAATGGGTCAAACTAAGGTACAAATATATTTTAAAACCGTGATTGATACACAAGAGGGATGAGTCATACGACTAGTAACCTAGTTTTGCTTATAAGTAATATTTAAACTCTTTGTTTACAACAATCGACTAATGATTAAGATGCAGCTCGCGCATCCCTAGCGGCCAGTTCAATGCCGAGACATCACTTCCTTCCGTTAATTTATAGAGTAACGACCGGGCTGACTTCTCGATTGGAATTCGCTACCTAGATTATCCTTATGCCCATTCGAATGGATCAACACTAAAAAAAATAAAAACCTGGGCCCTTCTAAGTTGGATTCTTATTCGAGACGTGGGCGTTTCTGCACTGACACCCCACTTGGGTTTTATAGTGCATTTCCCCTTAAATTTATACTCTACCCAACTCAGCTCCTTGAAATACCAGAGCTAGGCTCTGAAGCCTTAACACAGCTAGTGACCTAAAAGTATAAAATAATGATGACGAAAAGCAGTCTGGTTGTTGTGGTGACATGGATGATGATGATGCTAGGTCTCAAAACATTCCTTCATAAAGACCAGAACAGAGAGGACATAATTATTATATATTCTGAAAAACTAGCCACAATTCATCAACTTGTTAGAATGTTTACTACACAACTGCATCGCATATAATTTCAAAGAAGCCGCCATTTCACTCCGCGAGGAATGTACCTACTCGCAGATCGCGAGAATGCGCAAGTCATGGCATCAATCTTAAATGTCAATAGATCTGGATCAATAGAATTCGAGATCGATGAGTTTGCCCGCCATTCATAACCGTGACTTGTACCGTAACTTGCACTCTGAATAACTCTACAAACTTGCACAGTAGTAATTAGAGACCGGCCATATGCCTTGCAAACATCTTGAAGTAAAGCGGTATAGTGGAAAACAAGTTTTCGCACGTACACTTTGTACGTCGTATATATAACACATTTATAAACTTTTTAAAACACAAATGAGTGAGCATGAGCAGAGATGATATGAGCAGTAGGGTCACCATATCAAAACTTGAAAATTCCTGACATAAAGCCGCATATTTCAATAAAAGTCCGGACTTTTTAGTATATTGGTTAATTTTTAAAAGAATATTTTTGTTTTGTGTTTAGGTAGACGATAATCAAGATTTACTCGTATTACATCGCCCAAGCAAAAAAAGCCAGACATATTAAAAAGCCAGACAAAGTCCGGAGAAGGTCTAAAAATCCGGACAAATCCGGACGGATGGTAACCAAATAAGCAAGTTACTTGCTTAAGAGTATCTAACTGTTAAGCTTGCCCATATAGTTCAGTGCCATCCAGAATTTTGAAGTTCATCATTTCATATAGGTACTGCGCTCGCCACATCATGTTAAATATCTTTCATCATCATCACCCAGAAGACGTCAACTGGTGAACATAGACCGCCCCTCCTTAGAGCGCCACACTGAACGACAGCCTGCCATCCGCATCTACTGGATGCATGTGACTCTCACTATGTCGTATAACTGACGACATCGTGTACCCACCTACACTGCGTCTTACGGTTCGTGGTCTTCACTCAAGAACCTTTCTTCCCCATCGGCTATCGATTCTTCGATCGATGTGGCCTTCCCATTGCTATTTCAACTTGTAAATCTGAGCACATTTGTCGGTGACGGTAGTTTTTTGACGAATGTCCTCGTTCCTGATTTTATCGTGCAGAGAAATTCCGAGTATAGCTCTCATTGCCCGCTGTGATTTTTCCAAAAAGACCAGCAGTTGAGAACCACGTCTCAGTGCCATAATATGTCATCACTGGCAACACACACTGGTTAAAGACGCTTGTATATTTAAGTATTATTGACGAGAAGTTACGCAATTTCCCTAACGCTGCCCATTCGTGAAATTTTTTATGTATTGAATAAGTCATTTGAGCAGGGCCATGGATCGGACCGGTCCCTGTGAGATTGTAAAGTGCTCATGCTACCGCTCGGTTACCATCGCTCTAATGATGTATTGCTTCAGTTTTCATAATAACCTGCTAATAAACAATTTAGATAGCAAAACATCCCAATATCCTAACTTATTTAACGCAATTAAATGTTATCTAAGCAAGGATACATTAGGCAAATTAAGTAAAGCTGTACAAAAGTAATTATAATAATTCATATCCTAATTTTACGGGTCACAGGCTGCCTACTACAGCATAGAAAGATGTTATTCGGAATTTATAGGGTTTTAAAAATGTCTGGCGGGCTTATGATATTCTATAATGGAGGACCGGCAAAAGTGTTACTACTTTTGCTCTTCCTAGTAGGTACGGCACAAAAAAGGCCACCTACTTATTATTAATAATCACTACGCCGACGGTTATTATTACCAAAAAATTACAACTGGCTTACCGGATGTTCAAATAAATGGGATTAATCCCCTAATTTTCCCACCACTGGAGGTGCTAATATTTGGGTACACCCGTGAAATATAATTATAAAAAAAAACATACAGTCGAATTGATAACCTCCTCTTGAAGTCGGTTAAAAAGAGCCGTAAAACTGTTAACAATCAGGGAAAATATCTCGTAACATAACAAAAAAAAAAACAGTCGAATTGAGGATCTCCTTTTTTGAATTCGATTAAAAATAAGTAAATTATAAATAATATGCTAAATTGATAACAATCATTCATATTCTTTCCTATAGGACTAATAGGTATAAGGCAAAAACTTCCGAGGCCGAAATGTTTTGGTACTGACGAATAACGGTATGTTCTGGAATGCTTATTACCAAAAGGCCTTTTGATAATGAATAACATAAAATATTGAAATTATTGTTCTTACAATAATTTTATGCATTAAAATTTGGTGGCAGTTAAAATTTGAATTGAAATTTATATTCCGAGGATTTTGGCACAGAGTGTCCACTAGATCCATGTCAAATTTTACTAATATCTGTTTAGCTATTTAGGCGTATAAAGGTGACAACTACAGACAGAAAGAGCAACTTTCGCATCAATTTATCGTGTTAATTTAACAGGATGTTAAGAATAATTTATTAGCGATAATAATGTTGCTACTGGGTCATAAGAAGACTTGTTTTGTTTTCGAATATTTTCACTTTGGAACTGCTCGAAGATGCAAATGGATTATCTTGACACTTGACTTGATATTGACATAAAGGGAAAGCTTATAGGAACATGTTGTATACAAGATAACCTGCGACGCGTCCACCGCGTTGATTTTCAATGATACAATGACTTTATTGGTCTGTGAAACTAGGTAATTTATAAGGTACATAGATGTCCAAACAGTTGTATGTGCTCTAGTTTCTAGAATGATTTCTCCTAGAAATGGCATACAGACATCACGGCGAGTGATATAAAAATATTGATTGCTGACTGAATATTGGTATTTTTTTTGGATGCCTAATATCTTCTTTAATGAGGTAAATTGTTTAATTTTGTAATATATGAAGAAAACATGAAAAAACCTTAAATATTACTATTATTATAAATTATTAATAATCAAAAACAAGTGTTGTCCGTGTGGAGTACTAAAGTACCAAGAACGCTGGCTGCATTCCCGTGTTGAATTGCCAAAGAAATTATCTGCGCGAGGAATGAGCCAGCTCTCTTATCACCAGCGGCGTCGACTAATTGTGGCGATTTTTTTAAATATTTGGTACAAGGTCCTCTTGGACCAAAATTTCGACCGTCCGCTTGCTTAGTGTTATTTAACTTAATATTAGCAAACACGAGTACTTTCATATGAAAGTAAGTAATTAATTAATGCTTAATAATATCAACCAAATTTCTTGGGTGCTTTCTGATTTTCAAGTTTTCATCATCATGGCTTGAAATTTTTCCGCAATAAAAGTCACTTGGTGATAAAACCTCATGCTTGCCTGTTCAATGCCACTCAAAAAATTTTACTTCAATGTTCAGTTCAGGCTGGTCATCAGCTTAGTAAAGTTTTCTTCATATTCCAGGAGAAGAAGCTGCGCTACATCTGTTTTATTATGGAAATCAACGTAGTTTTCACACATTTTATTATATACTAGCGGTCCGCGCCAGCTTCGCACGGGTATAGATTATAATAGCCTTTGTCACCCGGGGATAGTGTAGCTTCCCAACAGTGAAAGAATTTTTAAAATCGGTCCAGTACTTTTTGAGCCAATTCGTTACAAACATACTTACATACAAATCTTTCCTCTTTATAATATTAGTATAGAAGTATAGACGGGGAATATGAGTGATGGTGGCCGAGCGATGCATGTTTGATTTACAATCTGACGGCACCCGGTTCAATCCTCGACCCTGCATCAATGACTTATAAAGTATCTATACCTACATAAATGAAGTGCAGTTTCGATGCCATCGCTCAAAAACGGTGAAGGCAATCATCGTAAAGAAACCGTGTATTGAACCTTAAAAGTTTAAAGATAATTATACACCATTTACCAACATGCACTGGGCCAGTATGTTGGATTAAGGCCAATCCGCTCTCTCTGAGAGGAAGCCTGTGTCCCAGCAGTGGAAACGTGATAGGCTGGTAATGATGATGATGATAAGGGAATTACATTTGAAAAAGACCGCCGATTGGGGTTAAAACTATAAGCGGAATAACCGGCTTAATCATACGTGAGTAATTGTCATAAAATATAAAGAAAAAAGCTGTTTTATTTATATTTTTTACAAATAATAGACTTGCGCTTGACCACCAACTCGCATGATGTTAAGCGATGATGCGGTCTACGGTGGAGCACGCTTGCCTAAAAAAACTACATCTATTTTGCAGAACATCTTTTCTACATCTATTTGCAGATGTTTCACAACCACGACTTTCTTGTACCAGGCTAGTTTTCCAATCTTCATCATCAAGCCTATCTTCTTAATCTAGCAGTCCACTGGTAGATTAAGAAGGCTCTCCAAGGCTTTGCTCTGGTGTACCGTTTGTGAAATATAATCCACAAAAAATATCGTTCTCAGGTTTTAATTCTTGTTAGCATTTTCTTTTTCTTTTAGGAAGTGCGCAAATAATTTTAGTTAATTATATCAAGAAGAACGCAAGAGGAACATGAAATTTTCAATTGTAATCATAAAATACCGTTTTTGATTAACATCAGATTTGCCAGATCATACTCATTATTTCCGAAATTAAAAAACGTAGCCCTCGCTGGCAAATAATATGCGAAGTTCTTTTTATGTCGCCTCATTACCCGGCGCTACATTGCAGGACGATTAAATTCGGGTGTATTTCTGAACGGCGGTTTTATCGTTGGTATAAATTTTAACAGTACAGTGCGACTGTGGTAAGATGAATGCTGTTTTTAGACTCTTCTAAAGTTTTTAAGTTATTACGTTTGCAGTAACTTCAAGCTTCTACTGTAAATACTTGGCAGCATTTCCTCAAATTAATTAGTAGTTTTCACATGAGAAAATGATTTTTTAATGTTATTATTACCAAACTTTAAACTAAAAAAAGGTTTCTATATTGAAAGCCAGGTTGAACCTGAAAATGGTCCAATCAGTGATCAACAATCTAATAGGGTGAATTCTGGCCCAGTTTTTTCGGTCCTTTGCCGTGGTCCATTAGACAGTACCTACTATTACCGTTGATGGTAGGTTAGTGAAAAATATTATTTGCCGCTCTACCAGGTTCATCAAATAGTATTTTTGCCGATGTACCACTGAGGGTACCACAAATAATAGTTTCTTTTGCCGCAGTACTAGTAATGGTAACATGAAATATTTATTTTATAGTTGTTCCATACCATCAATGGTACTAAGGCAAAATAAATTATCGTTAGTACCAAATGAAATGACATGAAAATTGAAATGAAAATTTTTATTATCCGGACTTGCATCCATAACTTATTATACAAATATCCCAATTTAAAGTATATCCCAATTTGGTAATGCTGATCAAAAATTATATTGGCTATAACTAGGATGATGGACGATGAGGATAGCATCTCTACCAAAGACTATGTACATGCAATGATCTTTTAGCGCTAATGGCAGTGATGGTTGTTAAAATATGAAAATTAGTACTACTTGCCAACACTTAAATATGGATTTTGTTATATATTTAAATGAATCTAAATACAGAATAAAATAAACGTGCCATTATAAAACTAATTAAAAGCTTACAATTTATTTATGGTTACCAGTGGGGAACAATTCCCACTGGTAACGGTTTAATAGATTAATAGTTGGGGTTGTTTTTTTTCCATGTTACGAAGTTAAAGATGGCATGTTATTTATAATTTGACAAAAGAGTCATACAATTCTGTAGTTATCGCTGAAAGCATGCCTCGAATTTAGGAATAATCTTTTACCACTTTATTTGATCTTCCACTCGACGTAGCTCTACTATATTTATAGTACCTACATGTCCTACCCCGCCAGAGCTGGTTGTACCGTTGCTTGGCCCCGGCACCCACTACTGATCTCATTGTTTGATACATTGCACTTTTTGGGGATTGTCGTTTGACCATATGCTGTGTTTTGTTTACAAGTACAGAGTGAGGATATGTGAAGTCACTGGCTTCAAAAAAAAGTTTCATATAAGGTTATGAAACTTAAGCAGTCGTTAGATTTGTCTCAATATCCGTAGTGTCATTTTATGGAAATAATACTAGTACATTGCCGTGGTACATTGCTCGCAAAGATGAAAAAAAAAAGCTACTTTTAACCGACTTCAAAAAAGGTAGTTTCTTAATTTTGTGAAATTGGTTTTTTATATTGATAATTATATCATATATTTGTTGTTAGATATATGTATGTTATTAATTATTCGACATATCGGTCACAAGTAAAAAAATAATAATGTTGCGATGTTATTTTTTCTCGATTACTCACGTTATAGTGTCTTATAGTCAACTTATAGTGTGATACACTAATAGGAACCTCAGGGGTGGTCCCATATAAATTAAATAATAATCATATATAGATGCGAAAGTTTGTATTTAAGTGTGCGAGTGTGTAGGTGTGTATGTTTATTCGCACTCAACGCCGTAACAGCGGAACAAATTTGAATTAAATTTGGTATGGAAATAGCTAATACCCTAGATTAAAACACAGGTTATTTTTATCCTTAATAAGTTCTTTTTTGTAGATTAGCGTGTAATGCACGAGGTAGTAGTAAATAAACAACGCCGTTCTCGCTATATAAACTCCTAAGTATGTCGAAAATGTCCCAGACAAACAAGAACATAGACAAAATAACACTCAGACCCAGAGCAGATTTACATTTTCTCAGCCGAAAATAGAGCCCAAGACTTTCTGCTTATAAGCCAGACGCGCTACCACTGAGCTATCAGTTGTAAGTTTTATTGAAATCTGACCGTGACTCACGAAGATATGCCATGAAATTCCTATACAGACAACTTTACCTTGATGGAGACTAGTGTCAAGGTATAAACAAATACAATTTTTGATAAGATTTGTTGGTATTAAACACGAAAACTAGAACAATAGAAAAACAAACATAGATACCATAGAATAAGAGACTATGGATATGAAATAGTAAGAAGAATGCGTCCCGCGGTTTTACCCGCGACTTTACTGGACCAATTCATTTTCAGCGATATAGAGAACCTTTTTTTTTGTCGGTGTATAAGCTATACACACCAAATTTCATTCATATTTATTTAGTCGTTACAGATATGAATGTAAACAAATATATTAATACAAACACTTTTAACACACAACATAATAACACAAACTTTTGCATTTACAATATTAGTATAATGTGCTCATGATGATATAATAAATATAATTATATAATATGAATTAACACCTTAGTGTAGTTACTCCGTCTTTTAGTTTATTGAATCAGGCTTTACTTTACGGAAGTCCATTTTTAAAACCTAGCGCTCGAAGAGTCAACATACGTCCTGAGGATGCCTCGTGAAGAGGCGAAACACGTGTCGACAAGGTGCACTGAGGAAACGGGTACAGTTGTTTATTTCATTTATAAAAAATAATATTTATAGTCATTGTACATTTTGTACAACTGTATTATGGCAACACCCATCTCTAAGAGGGAGGCCTTTGTCCAGCAGTGGACGTTTAATGGCTGCTGATGTGATGATGTTTCAAATTGATACAACAGTTAGAAATATGTCAAAATTGGCTACTAGATTTGTTTACATAGCGTTATTGTATGTTTTTGTTTATTTTTTTGTTTGTTGCATTTGCTTGTGTTTTTTGTTTTTGGTTTTTGTTTGTTTAGAGCTAAAAGCTTTTTTAGCTGCAAATCTATTGCAACATTTAAGTATCCTGGTTCCCATGGCATAGGTATGTTAGAATATGTAACCCGTAAACTATCGCGCAAAAGTACCTGCTTATCCATCAAGTATAGGCAGGTGACTTTGAAATTAAATTAATGTAGAGTTTTCAACAGTTCCAACTTGGGGCGTGAAGAAAGGAAACGAGAAAGAGCCCATTAAGAAATATGCCAAGAAGCTCATCAGCATGAATCCCTAGTTCAGACTAAGCTCCTTAGTCTTAAACATCAAAGCAAAGTTACTAGTCTATCAGTTTTTTCTTGGACCTGCATGAACTTATTCCTGCCCATTTTTCTATAAAACAGCCACTGTGGAAACAAAAAAGTAACACCGTTTTATGGTTGATATTCCGAAAACCTGTACGTAGAGCTTTGATTCAACTTTTACAGTGCGCACCACTATACTGTAGAATGCGCTGCCAGAATGGGTGTTTCCCGATGGTTACAGTCATGGTGTTTTCAACTCGCGATTGAATCAATTTCTAGGCAAGCGTGCTTTGTCGTAGACTGCATCATCACTTAACAATGGGCGAGATGGCGGTCAAAAGCAAGACAGTAAAAAAGGTCCTTTAGATTTATGAAAACTTAGGCATTCGTAAGCACGTACAAGTGCTCACCTACAGTATTATTGAGGTAAGTATAAGTATGAGGAAAGCACTATCATTGTTCTGCTGTGGTCACTGACACCAGTAGTTCTGAGTAATTGATGATTCACGGCACTATTTACGTGATTTTACCCGACAACGCAAAACCCAAAGAAAGGTATTGTGTTCAACGTGTATATAATTATGTTCCCACCTACCTCCTGAACATTTCAACCTATTTAAAAAGCAAATGTAGTTAAGTTCAGAGATGGTCATTGGGTAAGTGACGTCATTATAAATAAATATTGGGGACATTTTTGCACACACGGTCATCTGACCCCAAAATAAGCTAAGCTTGTGATATGGCTGCCAAAGACTGATATACATACATATATATTTATTTAAATACATACTTAAATAGATATTAACAGCCAGATATAGAACAAACATAAATGTTCATCACATAGATGTTTGTCCTAGGTGGGAATCGAACCCACGCCCCCAAGCTCAGAAGGCAGGTTCACTACCAACTAGACCAACGGGCTAAATACTAGTAAATCTGTTCGCAACGAATTGATACCTAATACGGGTCGTGAGGTCTCAATTCGGGGCAAACTTTACTCGATTCTTTATTCGATTTTGCCCATATTCGAACTTAAAAATTGTATTAAAATGAAATATTTGCCTACAACATTCCAATGATACGCAACGCGAGTTATCGTTGAACCAATATACAAACATACATAGATACGCCAAATTGTCCCATAAGAATCTGGAGCTCCCTTCACTGACTCAAAGAGATCACAACTAGCTCTTATACAGCTAAAGTGGGGATGCAAAAGAGATTATCCCTTCATGTATATAAATTTTAAAACAAAAGAGAAATTTGCAAAATATGTACAACCAAAAATACCATTGTCTGTTTTTAATAAAAGAAAGTTGATACCGCTTGCCAACTTTTTGTAACATATCTAAAAGCACGTTAATTAATGAATAGGTATAAAAACAAATCTGGTTAGTCTTTATTAACTAGCAAAATACAAGATAACTAAGTAATACAAAAAAAAACTAAATTGCTTGGCTTATTATACAAAAGCAGTTGGACTGCCCATAGACCGTGGAAGATCTAAAGACAACCAACCCTAACTGCCACTTTGCAGCGTACCCAGCATGCTGGCGGCATTATCACGCTGAATGGCAATGCTTATGCGTTGAAAAAGAAACACCCACATTCGTAGTTCATTGGTGAATAAAACATATTTTTCTTTATTATTTGCTGTAATCGCATTTTTTATGCCTTTTATCGAGGTGGAGTTTTACGATATAAAAAGTTTAAATTTAACTTGTTGATCGTAGCTCGTACAAATTCTTCCTTAGCCGTACGTAATCGTTTTCCAGGGCCTTAAGCAAATTAAACCAGAGTATAATTTAAATCAACGCTCCCAGAGCTTTGAATAGCAAATTTAATTTGAGGGCGGAGGTATTTTAGATATTAGAATAGAACTGAAAGTATTATACTGTGGTATGATAATTAATTACACTAATATAAGAAATGCAAAAGTGTGTTTGTTTGTTCATCTTTCACTCAGCAACAGATCAATAAAACAACGGAACAACGTGATCTTTTGCATAGATAGTTGGAAAGCCGGAGGGGAGGTATAGGATACTTTTTATCCAGGAAAAATGTACGGTTCCTGCGAAAATGTCCAAACAGGTGAAAATGCGGGGTGCAGCTAGTAATGTCATAATTTATTAATTCCGGCGTCACAAGTTGGCCATATTTCCACCTAAATCGTTCTCCGGGCAAAATATTAATAATCAACTTCAACAAAAAAAAAAACAAAAAACAGTTTGTCGCCACTAAAGATGTTTTATCTAGTTAAGTTGTTTCTTTGTTAAAAAATATGAGAAGGAAAATACAAAGTATTGTTATGAGATGCGCGCACCCTGCGTGCAGCCGGCGCGTGCGCATATAACCGCGGTGCAGCGTCGACGCGTGACACTCGACGCCGGCCGTCGGACACGCGCAGACAACCGTAAGTACATTACACACACGCACGTAAACAAACACTTCAAGAAAATTTAATTTAAGTGATTTCATTTACCAAAAATTATTTCGTTCAATATATTAAACGATTTTTTTTTGCAAGAACCAAAATCGAATTTGAAAATTTAGTTTATACTATATACAGCTATTAATTTGCATATTTTGAACGAGAAAATTAGGTGTGAACTAAAAGCAAACTTCGAAGAAATAAAACTTAAACTGTATCACATCACATCATCAGCCATTAAATGTCCACTGCTGAACAAAGGCCTTCTTCTTAGAGAGAGGCCCTCTCTAAGAGGGAGGCCTTTGTAAACTGTATAAAATAATGTTTTTAAATAATGATTTTAAGTAGTTATATCTAGTTTAATTCTAATGGAAAGTTTTAGATGAGTTACCTAAAGATAAAAATAATTAATACATGTACAAAAATATTTGATAAAAAGTAACATAAAAAATTCAAAGTTACTGTGACAAAAATAAGTTTATCAATGTAAGTACTAACGTCTTTGTTTATTGTTTTCTGAACAAAAAAACACATTTTATTTAATCTTTATAAATTTTACTTACACTGACTTACTTACTTACTTTACTGACATATTTTACACGAAAAAAATTGGTCTGAACTAAAATCAAACTATGAGAAACAAACTTATAACCAAACATAAACTATACATTATTACTTAGTTATTATTAATAATTTCAAGTAATTATTAGATAATTTGAAGATGAAAATAGTATAAAGTTTTTCTTCTTCATAAAAGTAACATCAAAAAGCAATATTATTATGAAAAAATTTCATAATATTATAAGTACTTAATTACGAACCAAAATGAGAATAAAAATATTTTGACACCTTTTTATAATGTTAATAAAACTGCCTATGACCTAATATTTTATAATTAGATTAATAATTAGAAACATGATTGACACAATACGTTGTGTTTTCAACTGTTCAAACGATACGCCGAGTTATGATTTAAACTATTTAGAGTATTAATTTTCTTATTATTTAATTATACAGTTAATACTTTATTGAATAATATACTTTAAGTATATGAGTAACAATTTTATTAAACACTGGCCCGCTACTTCGTAAGCGTACGTAAGAGTTTTACCCCTTCCTTCGGCTCTTTTGCTAAATTTCTACACCCCTAAGGAATCTGCCAAATTTCAGATTCGTGAACAAGTGGTTTTTGAGATTTCGTTATGAATCCGTCAGCGAGGTTAGTACCTCGCTGACGGAACGCTGAACGGACTCGCTGGCGCGTAACAGCTAGTTTTATATAAATGTGACATAGTTGTCACATTTATATAAAACTAGCTGTTACGCGCAACTTTGTATACGTAGACTTTTTCTTAAACTTACAACTCCCTTTTTGTCCCTTTAATTCGGCACTTTCGCGAAATAATTTCTTAGTAGACGTCTGACCCCATTAGGAATCTAATTGCCATATTACAGGTTCGTAATTGTTTAATTTCCAACACAACATACAAACTCCGATTCCACCTCCTTAATCTGTCCTCTTTGTAAAAATCATATCATCATCATCATATCAGCCATAGGACGTCCACTGCTGGACATAGGCCTCCCCCATCGATCTCCAAAAGGGCCTGCATCCACCGTTTCCCTGCGGTCTCTTTTAGGTCGTCTGTCCATCTAGTGGGTGGACGTCCTACGCTGCGCTTACCGGTCCGTGGTCTCCATTCCAGAACCTTTCGGCCCCATCGGCCATCTGTTTTGTTCATATGTGCCCTGCTCACTGCCACTTCAACTTGCTAATCCAGTGGGCTATGTCGGTGACTTTCGTTCGTCTACGGATCTCATCATTTCTGATTTGATCTCGTAAAGAAACTCCGAGCATAGCCCTCTCCATAGCTTGTTGTGCGACTTTGAGCTTGCTTATGAGGCCCATAGTGAGAGACCACGTTTCAGTGCCGTATGTCATCACTGGTAACACACATTGGTCGAAGACTTTCGCCTTAAGGTACTGAGGAATTTGTAAAAATATTACAACAGTATTTATTTATTTTAAACTATTAACCTGAGTACAAAATTGTATCTCCCTAACATCAAAAACATAGTTTTATTATTATTAAAAAATATATATAAACAATAGGTCTCTGAGTGCGGCTGTACATCTCCATCTGCCACCATTCCGTTGACAGAGCATCCCTTCCTAATCCGAACAAAAACTTTAAGGGCTAAATATCTCAGAACTTTATTAGCCAATTTAAATAGTTTCTTCAATAAGTGTATTACATTTAATTGTAATATTCACGAAGCATTTATTTTTTTTACAAATTAAACGCCTGTCCGGTATCCTTTAACGATGTAAAGAATCATCGACAGAAAAAACAAACTCATAAATCACAGACAATTTCTATTTCAAATTGAATTTCAAACGATTAAAAAGAATAGCGTGTAAGTGAAAGTGTCCGCCAATTCTCATTATGTAAATTTATTTATTTTTCGAAGTTTCTTTTATCTATTTTGTTATAGTTTATTATTAGCCATACTCGGTTCTAGTTTTTTTAGCTCTAACTGCTGCAGTAGTTTTCTTAATATTAAATTATTACAAACAATATTTTGTATAGGTATTCATATTTGTGAAGCAAACTGGCATCTTTTGAACCGACTTCAAAAAATGAGGAGGTTCTCTATTCGACTGTATATTTTTTATGTTTGTTACGCGATTATTCCGCCAATTATGAATTGATTTTGATATATTATATTTTTCGGTTCAGGTTTTATACCTTTTTCAAAATTGATGCAGCGCGTTCTCAATGCCCAAGAAATTGTCTGCACGAGGAATGACCCTGCTCTCTTATCTCGTAGATGCTAAATAGTTTTACTTACTGTGACAAACGTTTGACCATTTTCTCGAATGACTCTCTATATGGTAATAAATAACTCCTAATAACTGTTCACAAACGTTATCGATTGTTGTTTATTTTGTTTTATCACGCTGTTTACAACGTAAACGAAAGGAAATGTCTTCGAAAACAAATAGTCGAATTGCAAGTGTATCGTTAACGTTACTGAATATTATTGCTGTAAGGCTCAACGCCGAACTGTGGTAACTTTCGTTGGCGCCTTTATAGCGCAACAAATTTCAAGTTATCAACCAAATCAACAATCATCAGTTTAACATTTTGGATATCAAAAAGGATTGTGTTTCCACAAAATTTAAATCTTGAAATGTAAAAATGTCGAATTGATAACCTCCTCTGAAGTCGGTTAAAAATAGGCTATTACTAAGCAAACTTGTTCCATTTTCAACCGCATTATCGCTTTCCATCGGTTCCATTTATCCCGTCCGCAGTTCTCTCGCACTACTTGCGAAAAAAAAGATCTATTACTTTTAAGCCTTTCCTTCTTAGCAAGACTAGTTTATGTCTTTTTTTTAAAATAAATATTAAAATTATTCTTCAATTACGACTTATTTGTTTATGCTAACTCTGGTAATATTCATCGGAAGATTGTTTAAATGGTTAGATACGCATTTTTATGCTGATTCTGAATATGTTAATAACTCAAATTACCAAAAATAAATAAAAAAATGCTCCTTTTTTCCTCATGACGGCAGCATAGACATCCGTCAAAGCTCCCTGTGACCACATACTCTACAAAGTGTTCGAAATGTCAGGAATTAAAATAGGTTTAAAAGTGTTTAATTTCAACATACATAATATTATGATACTAATGAAAAGCTCTAAATTTTATAAAGTACTTCAACTTTTATTCCCACCACGAAGTGAATTATTTGACTTACTGATAAGTTTTCCCTGTACTGTAAGTTTTTTCGGCAAAAGGTTTTACTTTCGGCCGGTGACCTTAGTAAGAAGACTCCAGAGCGGTGACCTCACCATTCATCAGTCATCAGTATTCTGCCAGCGTTCTGGCTAGGTGGCATGACCGTCTGCCCAGGTGTGTAAAACCTTAACTTGGTCCAAGCATTTATTTGCTCTGACAGCTGCAACAAAATTGTAAAAAGCTGCATGAAAACCACTAATTCTGATCACTTTCGTCAGTTTTTTGAACGCAGGACTGTTGGTAGCAGGTACCCGATATACTTCAGTGAAATATTAAATGATATTGATTTTTTGCATGCTCTATATTGTTTGTGTCAATTTTATAGGACGTTTTATAAACTAATAAAACCAACCTTGAGTATTACCTTGAGGTAGGTACATGTTTATTTTGTTTGACGTATCAACGTAGTACTACGGATAATTCACGACGGCTATGCATTTGCACGTGTTCGCCGTGTAAGCTACTTTGAGTTTTTTATATTTCAGACTTTATTTCCAAAGCACTATAGTTTTGTTGTTTTTTGTGTGTTAGGCCCCCCCCCCTCTCTCTCTCTCTCTCTGAGAGGAGACCTTTATATCAGCATTGGGAACATTATAGACTGATAATGATGATGATAATGAAAGTTTTTGCCAAAGTATGCATATTAGCCTCCGGGGGAGTATTAGTCCAAAAGTCAGAATATCCAAGGTGTTAAAATGTCCAGATGACCAGACGAGAGATTTCCAGATACAAAGAAAACTAGTCAATAAGTACAAATGCCGAAATGTCCAAGGTGTTAAAATGTCCAGATTCTACAAAGACAACTAGTCAATAAGTACAAATTCCGAAATGTCCAAGGTATTAAAATGTCCGGATGCTACAAAGACAACTAGTCAATAAGTACAAATGCCGAAATGTCCAAGGTGTTAAAATGTCCAGATTCTACAAAGACAACTAGTCAATAAGTACAAATTCCGAAATGTCCAAGGTGTTAAAATGTCCGTATGCTACAAAAGCCGAATTTTCCAAAGTATTAAAATGTCCAGATGCTACAAAGAACTAGTCCTTTTGCCAAAATACGCAACGTGCGAAAGAGACAACGGTTACACTTAAACAAACGCCATCTCAAGCGCGATTACAATAGGAGCGAAAATTAAATAAACACAGTGAGCAGAATGGATCAAACAATATAATTATGTGGGCAAAGTAAAAAAATTCACGTAGTACGTAAAATATTTTTCAAAGTCTATACAAATTTTGAATTTCTTAATTGAAATGTGTATTGAGTAGATAATTATGTATTTTACGCACGCAAATATTGTGCAGCGCCAAAATGTACTTCTCTGTGGAAGTAAATAGAAATTTTATCATCCTTATGGAATATATTCCAACTCAAATCCTTTTGAACAACTTTTATCCTATTAACTACCGCGCTATTCTCGCAATGGTCTTGTTTTATGGTTTCTAACGAGGCTGCGATCGGAATAACCAACATTTAACTGCTCTCCAACCTCTGCCATTTGAGTTTTGAGTGCTCCGACCGCATCGGATATAAAGCTAAAAAATACGGATTGAATTGAGGAGATTCTCAATTAAGGCCCTCTTTTCCCACTTTTAGCAATTTCAGTAATTTTTAGTTTTAGCTTGTTCTTAATTAGCTTGTGGTTGTTTGTGTTGTTTGTTTGTTTGTCCATGGTTAGCTGGTGTCATATTATAATTGAATATTTTATCTAGGAAACACTACACCGAAACACAATTATGTACATTTCGTTCGATAGAAAATAAAAAAGTAACACTGATTTGAGCTTTTTTCCCTGTTTTTTTTTTATTCATTTAAATACCTATTGACTAAATGATGCGTACGATACCTTAATATACAGCTTAATATCGGATATCATGCACGCACTCTTTAAAAATTTTGAAGACAACTTTTACTATGGCACAACTTTTTTCATTTTCAGGGTTGGTCACATTGTAGAACTTGCTTTTATTTATACACTAACATCCTTTCCGCTTATTGCCTGCCACCGATACGTGTAACCCTACATAAAAATTCAAATTCAAAAAAATTATGTGTCAGAACATGGTAGTTACACATACATATAAAGTAGCATACATTGTCGTAAGAAGGAAACGTATCTCATCTCCTTGCCTGTTACAGCGTACAACTTTTAGTTATTTTATAAATATTTTTATTCGTTTTTGTTAAGTTGAAAAAAAAAACTACGGTAGAATATTGTTCAAACTATATCTTTGTTTAATTGTATTTTATACTTTAATTAACAAAAGAAACATATTAATACCTATATTATTTATTATTATTTAATTTTTTCCTAGTACCTACTCTCGATTTTATGTCAATTATTTAGTTACATATCAAAACATTTATATCATTAAGGAATTCTGAAATTTTATAGTAGCTTTTTTATGCTTATAAATTTTTAGGTTTAATTTTAAACATTTTATTATTTAAGTCGCTGATAGTTTTAGGAATTTTGGTATATATTAAAGGAGCCATACAGAATACACTTTTTTGCATGAGTGCAGTTTTGGCCTACGTGGGCAAAGCTTCGTCTCGGCCTGTGTGCGAGTTCAAATACCAGCATAAGTCCAACTACCAAAGAGGTATTGATTTGATTTTGCAAAAGTAGCTATTTCTAATATGATAAAATACTCCAGTAGTATGTTTTTTTAAGATAAAACCATTTTAAGGAAAGCCGCGCCATTTCCATATGAAAACATGTTGCATTTTACTTTTGAACAATAAATGCTTTCTTCTTATTTGTATATGTAAAATCTTTTTGTTTTTCTTTCACATTGATTCGTAAAAGCTGTCACAGTTCGTAACGTGGTCCCCGAATGAGTCAAGGTGCAGATTTGCGAATAAATTTGCATGATGGAAAGCGTTTGCCCCGAGACCGGTTTGACTGTCCTTCTGAGAACAAAAACAAATTTGTTCGTATTCGATAGAGAGCTGACACTTTGATCTCATAAGCGACACAATCACATTATCCGACTTTTTACAAGCTTTTAATTAACTTGCCCGGTTAGTTAGTATGTATGTATATATGTATGTATTTTGGGACAATATATTTTGGGTCATTTTTGCACACGGTCATCTGACCCCAAACTAAGCAAAGCTTGTGATATGGCTGCCAGAGACTGATATACATACATAATTATATATTTTTTACATACATACTTAAATAGATATTAACAACCAGATATAGAACAAACACTAATGTTCATCACACAAATGTTTGTCCTACGTGGGAATCGAACCCACGCCCTCAGGCTCAGAAGTTAGGTTCACTACCAACTGGACCAACGGGCTATCCATATATGCATGTATGTATGTATGTATGTATGTATGTATGTATGTATGTATGTATGTATGTATGTATGTATGTATGTATGTATGTATGTATGTATGTATGTATGTATGTATGTATGTATGTATGTATGTATGTATGTATGTATGTATGTATGTATGTATGTATGTATGTATGTATGTATGTATGTATGTATGTATGTATGTATGTATGTATGCATGTATGTGTGTATGTATGCATGTATGTGTGTATGTATGTGTGGGACAAATCTTTCATTTGAATTTTAGATCCGTTATTTACGGTATAATTACGGTATTTTTATACCATTTCTCTTAATTTGTACGCCTACAAACTAGGCAAAACATGATACAAAGGGACTAATATTTTAACCCACCTATTGTGCATAATTATGTGCATGGACTTTTAAATGTAAGTTTGATTTACTCGTGTTTTGTGCAAATAAATTATCTTTATCTTTATCTATGGTTCCCGTACAATCTGAGACTCTCGCATAACTCGGTCAACTATCACAAAAACAGTGATGCGTAAATGTAGTAGCACCAGATAACTAATTACTTCACGTTCAGATCCCTTGTGTTGGATAAGGGGTGCAGTGGCGGCCCTAGGGTAGAGCGAGAGGAGCGGTCGCTCTTGGCACCAGTTAGCAAGGGCGCCAAAATGCCAACACAAAAAACAAAAATATCGAACGAAAAATTATTTTTAGGCGCCTTTTTAGAGGCGCGGGGCTGCCCCGAAAGCAAATGAAAATTGAATTCATGGAAATAAAATTAGGTATACGCATAGCTTCTCGGCGGCGCCCACATTTCTTGCTTATTGAAATAATAGTATAATAAATAAATATATATAAACTGAAATATATACAAATTAGGGTGAGAATGCGTCGACCAAAAAACAAGGGGCACCAAAAGAGAATCTCGCTCTACCTTGATTATGGGGTAGAAGTGTAGAACGCCACGGGTGGTGACCCTCGTTAAACTCGGATCAATTTTAGTTTAACACCATTAGCCGATTCCAATCCACTTAGATTTATTTCGACATTTTGCAATCGTTCATTTAATTGCAAATTAAATTCTAAAGTATCTATCTGTAGTTAAATGTGATGTTCGTGCCATCCGAGCCATTGTTAGCTTGACGAAAATTAAAGTTCATTTCGACTCTCGGTTACATTTTGAATGTTAAGGGCATTAACGATTACACGGTTTAAGAGCCTGCTGGTTTAAGACGTTGAGAGTTGTCAGCAGCTCTAGCAAATTTTTGTCGAAAAAAGCAACAAAAAAAACTTGATTTTTGGCGTTTTTACTGTATCATATAAACTTTAATTTCTGTAATAATAATTACCAACATAATAACAATAATTCTGTAATAATCTGTATTTTTTTATGAAAATTACCGCCTGAAATTTTATTCATTACTAGTATGTACATAAATATAATAGTATAATAATAGTGTTTTTTCTTCTCTCCGTTTAACGACAACTCTCAATAACGCCATAAAATGCCCAGTCCCATAAGTGTCGCTATGTAGAGTTTACACTGTATGTAGAAGATAGACTAAAAAATTCAGTCCGATAGCCTATTAGTTCTCGTAGACTCTGCGATGGGACCTTCATTTCGCTCTGACAATCCATCCGTCCTTGAAATCTCCCATCCAATCACTCTATTAACCCAAAACCCCACTTATCTATCTTAAAATTAGACAATACTCACTGTGGTGGGTACACACTAGGTCACGAAAAGTGACACATGTAGAGCATCGGTCCCGTTACCCAGAGCCGTTACTAATCTGCCCCATTCAGAACTGGCTCCGTGTGTACTCAGCTTAAGTATGTATTAAGTACGTGTAGACAGGATCGTTAATGTAATGAGTGGAGAAAGCTATATTGCTTATCGCTAGGACGAAAGTAAATTGAGATTTATTGTCTGGCTAGGTGCAAAATGCTGATAGAAATTTCACGATAAATTATAATGTAATTTGGTAATGACCAAGGATTGTATAGTGCTTTACTCAAACAATGCGAGTAATTTAAATAAATCCAGCTTAGTATGTAAGAATTTATTCAAAGTAACAATTGTTAAAAGTGGTTACTTACTAATTCAGGACCGTCTTTCCAGGGCAACATTCAATCACTAATTTAGCTTACTTTTGAACGTCCAGGGGTGTTAAACACAGTGAATTGGAGGATTCGTCGCTTAAAGAATGAATTTTTTATGAAAATAAATTGGTAGTTATGGAATATTGCAAAAAAAAAAACATCGCGCCGCGCTTGTGTCTTTCCCGCGTAATTTTTTCTACCTATATTGCCAAATTCTGAATAAAATCTTTTTGCATTGAACTATTTTTTAAACCTAACTCGACAATATTTCGAATTTCAAAGGAAATTACTGCTGGCTAAAACTCACCAGCAATGAAATTCCATACAACTTTGCTGGCGCTTTTTCGAGTAGCAAGGAAAGGTCGACTTTGCCCACTATGCCCATAAAAAGTTATCAAAATAATGACAATAATACAAGCGTTTTTGAGTATAATACAATACTCCATTAATGTCACTGTCATCGGCTAAGATAGATAGATGTAAACTCTATTGTGCACACCAGAAATAAAAAAGGGTAAGGTACCCAAAAAACATTAAAAAAAACTTTGTGATTATCTCAAAGAGTAGTATATTAAAGGGGGGATTATCTCCTCACTTATACTTAGCCTATGCTTCACAAGAACATCCTTTCATTTCACGATATCACCACGATATGAATAACATTGCAAACGAGTCAAACCAGTAACCCGTTCAAAGTGATATTTTACGCGGATTTTATTTTGGCATTCTTTTGAGTTTGTTCAACACATATTGTCTGGTGCCGTGTATTTTTAGCCGTGAAAAATTCCTACTTTTAATTTTCCGGGTGAAAATTTCAACACACATTTTTGTTGTGTTGTTCGGTTACTGGCCGAATAAAAGCTGAGTCTGGTGAGAGTCGTTTATCATTGGTAAAGTTAAAGAGGTGTTAAATTATGTTACGGATTGTTATGCCTTTAGGTTGGTTGGATTTTTATTAGATCTTTGGTTCTTTTGAAGGACTGGACCTGTGAACGCACAGAATTTTTCTTCTTCTTTTAGTGTGAACCAATGAGTTAAATTCAATTAAAAGGAATTGACGACCTACATTATAATTTCAATGGAATGTCCAAGAACATCAAAGTTCAAAGACGTATGACGTTTTTCAACTTGCACTGGGCCAGCACGGTGCATCAAGGCCCATCCTCTCTCTCTCTCTCTGAACAGTGGGAACATGAAAGGTCATTAATGGTTATAATGATGAATTGCAGGTTACAAAAAGTGTTTGGCAATTATGACCGTCCTGTCTCTCCTAAAGACCTGCCTCGATTGAAATACCTTGAGGCTATTATGAATGAATCTCTCTCGTCTGTTTCCTCCGACTTCCTGTTTTAAGCGGTTAGCGGTTCAGCGGTGCTGAACATAGGTCTCCCCCTAAACTCCACACTGAAAGGCAGCCTGCCATCTGCATCCACTGGATGCCCGTGACTCTCACGATGTCTTCGATATCATGGTCATTGATTTTACTTAATAACCTGAATTATTATTAGAGTAAAAGTCATGTTAACTTAAATTTACTGTTAACGTTTTCTTTTTGACGATGTTTTCGATATCTTTCGTGAAAATAGAATCTTTAATAATAGCGTCTAATACATTTTTACGCATTACACAGAGATTATTTTCCAATTTTTTTTAATGATTTTTTCTTTTATACATTTTTCAAAAAATTCCGCTTCCCGCTTCCATTTTGGCCTAGATTAATCGGAGTCCTGTACAGTTTTTTTCTAAGAAAGATCATAAAAGTTTAATTCAGAAACTCTCCTTGACAATCAAAATCTTTTAAGTATGTGCAGACTGTAACGAAATGTATATCATAGTAAAAGTACACAGTAACGTCATAAAATATTATGTTTTTCTTCTATAAATCGCGAATGAGAAATGTAATATTACGCTATCTTGGTTTACTTCGTTTACGAGGCTTAGATTTATTGTTGTCTGTCTACAAACCATGTTAGAAATATTTCATTGCATTAAGGCCTTAACTCACCCCAATTTTCACACAAATCATGTTTAAAATTAAATTAATAGTAAAAAAAAAATGCTTTTAAATGCGAATACAACATTTCGTGTCTGTGCTGAGGAGTTCCAAAGTTTATATGTGACCAAATTACGTTTTTTAAAATAGCTTAAAGACAAGGTATAAGGTCACAAATTGGCCCCAACTCAACATAATGCCGGCTGTTAACCAGCGCTGGTCTTCCGTTGGAGCCGTTTGGTGATGTCTCAGTACAGACTACAGGCACACATACAGTACACCACTACAAAATATAAATAAAAAAATAAAATAAAAACAATCTAAAAACAAATACTAATAATGATGACAATGAGGTAGGTAATTATAGTTAACTTTTATTGCAATACATTTGATTTTGATTACATATTTACTTATATTGCACTCGTGTCATTTAGGAATAGGCTTGCGTATGACTGACAACTCGCCCGATATAAGCGATGATGCGGTCTACGGTGGAGCACGCTTGCCTAGGAGAAACCGATTCACTCGTGATTTGAAGACACATAGATCCAGTTCTTTTTTCTGAAACTAATCCTGGATGTCAATTCAGGTCGTGATTACCATAAAAATGCATTGTCATAGGAACTGAACCAACATTTAACAATTAAACTTCGTAGGATAAAAGGAAACTGAACGAAAACTTCAATATAAACATAATAACGTAAATTCTGATCACTATCTTTTAGGGTTCCATAGTACTACAAGGAACCCTTATACTTATAAGTTCGTTCTGTCCGTCTATCCGTCCAAATTTTTTAGAACTTTTTACTTCTTTGGTTATTAAGATAAGTGCATGAAACATTTTTTTCGCAGCATCCCCTCGTATTGTTGTTAGTTGAATAGGTATTTTAAAATGAAGCGAAGGTTTCATACATCACTTTTTATCCGTGTATCCTATGCGAAATACGGCCGCCGAAGTGGAAAAAATTGCCCCCTCTGCATTTCTTAACTATTAGACATAAAAACGTATAACTTGCCATGCTGAACAATATGTACTTACTTTATTTTTTTGCTATATCCGTTATTAATTTCGTTGTATGAAAAATACGCACTAAGTTGCCACCTTAATGAATAGATTTTTGAAATAGAGCTAAAGTTTTGTTTGATCTCGTGATATTTTGACAAGTTTGTAGGTACATACAATAACATTTATATTTTGTATAGCTCTCTATTTTGAATTTTCTAGAGTTTAATTCTAATGGGTAAAGTTGTTATTAACCTATTGGCCTTCCGAATACATCTTTGCAAACATGTTGACCTGTTATTATGTTGGTGCGTGAAATACAAAGATTCTTATGGTAAATATGTATGTGGTAGAGATATTATTGGTCAAATATATATATATAAAAAAATAAAAAAAATACGATAAAGACATAATAAATGATTTAATTTCATTTGAACCCATCTTGAAACTAACTTGAAACTAATCTAAATTTGACATGTCTAAAATGGTAGTCATCCTTTTTTCACATATTGAAATTAAAAGAGAGGCGGATATTTAAGTCATATATAATTGGATTAGTTTAGCGAGTGCTACAACAGAACCGATGCCATTATCGCATTTATATAATTTTCTATTTTAATACATTTACAACATGATCAAAATCGTACATACCTTTGTATGTTCAAAAAAAAGCTGCATAAAAATCTTTTATAAGTAAGATTAACAACATTTTTACAAGACTTAAATTAAACTTAAATACTAGTGCGTCCATTTTTTTTTCTTTCTCTTTTTATTCTTTCTCATTTAGCGCACTTTACAACGTTATTACTATTATTTGATATAATTATATTACATATGTATATATATTACTTATTAGTGACTATCAAATGCATTGAACCTCTTCGGAGCTAGTTTTATATCCATTACAATTCTAATAAGAGTTGATGTCGCAGAATACATCATATCAGTGTACTCCATGCATTCCAAACTAACTGTTTATTATTCCACAGGTGCACCATGCGAGCTATACTTGCGACGTTGGCCGTCCTAGCGGTCTCCAGCACCGCAATTGCATGTGAGTATAACTATATATACTTGGTCCAAGTTTAAGAACTGCAATAACATTGTAACAAGCTGAACGAAAACATGCGACGTACGTCGCTCGCTCATTTCAACATTTTTGAAGATATAAATTTACTGAATTTATTTACGTGTAAAATCTAAACTATAATATAGAGAAACATTATAAAATATCCAATAAATTCGAGAACAAGTTTTCAAATGTAAAAACTGAATTTAAACAATTGTACTAGAATTGATTTTATCTACGAGTAACTGGCTAAAAGCGCGTCGAGACATGCATAAGGTAGGATTCCGTAGCCGTTGTATTAGAGGCTTTACGAGAGGCTCTTTTATGGAGTTTTGGAATCGACATAATAATGCACGTTTTACTTCATCTATATTACTTGCCCACACTCAAAAATATACACGATGTAATAAATAAGAATTTACCACTATTTTACATTACCACTCAAAAATACAAAAATATACAGTTTAGGAAAATATTACAATGAGGCGAAATGTTTTTTCCACGTTGGCGCCGTAATTACCATGCGGCTACCTGGTAAAAATGTTCAAAAACCTAGCAAAAGTGGTAAAGTTTTAATCAGCTTTTTATAATCTACTGCAAGTGTCAGGACTAAAAGTACTTGGCTGAGTATAACTACAACCATTTGTATTTGAGTCTTGCACTGTGGGTAGAGTCACAGGTGTGTGCATATTTCTTGGAGCTCTGTGATGGCCCTGTTGGAATAAAATAGGTGATGCCGACAAAGGTTTAAGTGCTCCTTTATACACAATGGAATTATATTGAATTTTGTCTTGCTCTCTCATTAGCCGAGAGAGCAAGACAAAGCTCAATGTATGATATAAGAATGCATTTGTGATTGTGGTAGGTGGAGCGATGGTGGTCTCGAGGTAGATCTTACGGCACCCGGATCGATCCTCTGCACCAATGGCTTATTTAGTACCAAAATATTTTTCTCAGTTATAAATAATATGCTAGCGTTTGACTACCATCTTGCGTGATGTTAAGCGATGATGTGGTGTACGTTGGAGCATGCTTGTATAAAACAAACCGATTCACTCGTGATTTGAAGACACCCATTTTGTAACCATCAGGGAACACCCATTCAGGCAGCGCATTCCACAGACTAGCAGTTCGCACAGTACATGTGGAATCAAAGCACTTCGTACGGGTTTTCGGAATATTAACCATAAAGCGGTGACGATTTTTCGTGCTCGCTCTGGCAGTCCGATAGAAAAATGGGCAGGAGGGAATTAGATCATGCAGATCCGATGCAAACTTACAGTGTTAACACACGTTTGGATTTGGTTGACGGACCGCCGTCCAACCAACGGGAGAGAAAGAGTGAGAGAGAGTGAATATCATGTTTCCCTCTCTTTCCCTGCCGTTGGTCAGACGGCGGTTGAGGTCAACCAAATCCATAGGTGTGTTAACACTAGTTAGTATGTGCAGTTTCGATGCCAACGCAAACAAACTGAAACATCGGTAGGAAACCGGTAGTATGTCCAAGAGCTTCAAAAAGTTCAATGACAATGACATTCACCAACATACACTTGGCGAGCATGGTGGATTAGGGTCCATCCTCTGAGAGAAGGCCTGTGTTCCAGCAGTGGGAACGTGATAGGCTGGAATGATGACGATGTTCAAACAGAACTATTTGATGGGAAATTAAGAATATATAATTAGGTACATGTAAAAAGGAAGCCAATTCCGCTACATTTCTACTATGTTGCGTTTACACGTGCATTCATACAAACAAACATTACGTAAACAATTAAACATTCACATTCATGAATGCGCTCTTGTAAACACGCAATCCGATCGTCCGTTAACCCTATCTGACAGGCTTTCGTGCATCAGTGGTTGTAGTCGATCAGCTCATAACGGTCGTGGATTTGATTCCTACAACATAGTTTCTACTGGGCTACGCGGAAAGGGTGTACTAAGCCGACAGGGGTCCATAGTGCCCATCATTATATACAACTATTACTATGGAAGCAACTCTGAAATCGTGGAAAAACATAAGCTGTTCTATAGAAACGGAATTGGACTCTACAAAATGTATGGAGCAGTTAATATGTTTACGCGATTTCATAGGGTTTGTCCCCATAGTAAAAGTAGTTCATAATGAGTACTATGGACTTCTTTCGGCTTAGTACACCCTTTCTGCGTAACCCTGTATAGGGTTTAATAATTGTGTTAGTGTAGGAGTAAAAGGTAGTTTAATTATAAAAAATAAGAATAAAATATATTTATTGCCAAAAAACAAAATCAATGGACATATACTTTAAGAAACATAAGGAGATACAATGTTTGGCAATAGAGGTACGCTCAGCGCTGTACTGCGAGGGCCCGCAGGGTCACGCAGGGCTGGTTTTCAGCATACTCCTTTGCTCAGAAATAGATGTTAGGTGAGCATTAGGCGACGGCGGGTATTACTATATCAACTAATAAAATCTATCGTTAATCGTAAATGCACTATAATTATTATTTTCATTACCTGTTTAATATTAGAGCACTTAGGGTTGTGTATGGTGTGTGTGTGTGTTAAGCCTGTCGTGTTAATTAGAGCTGGTTAAAAACTACTAAGTCAGCTATGATATGTTCGTGGGACCACATCGAGAGCTTCTTCTAGACAATGAAAAAAGTACCACGTAAATTGGTCCACAAATTTCGGAGTAATCAGTGTAAATACATAATATTAATTAAGAAACCACCGTTTAAAAAAAAAATGCTTGCGTTTGACCGCCAACTTGTCTGATGGTAAGCGATGATACGATCTACGATGTAGCACGCTTGTTTATAGAAGAAACCGATTCACTCGTGATTTGAAGACATGATTGTAACTATCGGGGAACACCCATTCAGGCAGCGCATTCCACAGAATAGCAGTTCACACAATTAAAATGGAATTAAAGCGCTTCGTGAGTTTTCGGAATATCAACCATATAAAGCAGTGTCGATTTTTCGTGTCCACTCTGGCAGTCCGATAGAAACATGGGCAGGAGTGAATTAGATCATGCAGATCCGATGCACACTCTCGGAAACGAGGGGTTGAGAAACTCCCTCCTAAAGTCGGTTAAAAATAAGCTTTGCATCCCATAAATGATATAACGGAAATCAAGCTAATTAAATAATTAGATAAGATCTAGAAGTTTCTAATGTACTTATATATAGTTAGTTCTGTATTAGTGAACCTAAGACGTACTTAGACAGGATTATCTTACGGTATTGAATTAATACTAGCTAGTAAAGTGACGTGTCAATAACTGTAAATACATGCTGTGCACTCCACTTGCTTTCTTATCTCAGATCAGACATATAAGGGAGATATGATAAGATGGCGCGGTGGGTGCGAACGCATCTGGCCTAAAGGTTGACTTGCGTGCATCGCGGCCGATTGCAACCGCGCGGGTCTGACGCACCAGCTAAGTGCGAGTCGGGCTCGTGCACTGAAGGTTTCGCACCACCACAAAATTCAATAACGAAATTACCAGTTATAACTTGGTAATGAACAGAAACTTGTCAGCAACTCGCACTTTGCCATTATTTATTATTTGTTGTTATATTTTGGAGTATGTACTATCAAAGATAATTTAGGTACTATAATCATGCCAAGTTTGATGTTTGTGCGTATTACCGTTTTTAAATTAGCGCTAATAAAAAAAACCGTAAAGAAAACACGTTTGTTGTAACCCCCTTTCGTTTTTACTTTTTTTTTTGTATTTCTTAGTTAATCCGCCGTAACATGACATATTCTATAAAAAAAAAAAACATCTGGCTATCTATTACGGTTCGAAAGATACAGTCGTTAATAGGTAGGAAAGACGAACAGACAGACAGACATCGTAGGTTTAGTAAAAGAGTCCCGTTTTTACCTTTTTGGTACGGATCTCAAAAAAATTAGAGAAACGAACATATCTGAACACGAACAATGATTGCACTGAGGCATATCTCCTTTGTTTGTCTAATCTGAGTTTCTACTAAGTGCTAAACAAGATTAACCAGATATATTAATTAAGTTAGATTAATATAAGCTATCGTCCTACTTTGAATTTTCCATCTTTACGAGCATCCACTATCTGAAAGGCATCATAATATAATTATCATTTATTTTGCATTATTTATAATCTTACTAGCAGTGTGCCGCTGTTTCAACTGCTTCTACTAAAAGGATAAAAAGTCTTCCTTTGAAATATAACAGTTGTTCACTGCAGTTATATGATTATTGAACTCGTTCCAAGCATTTATTTTCTCTGGTAGCTGCAATAACATAGTATTAAAAACTGAATACAACCTTTTCTTATAAAAAATTACTGAAGTATATCAGGCACCTGCTACGAACCTAGCGAAATTGAAGTGACTGTCGGACTTTCGGACTGTGACTGTGATTGGACCGAGAATAACGGGATATTTACCGTGATAAGGTTGTAGATGGAGTTTTCGATATATCGGAGTAGTTACATGCACCATGTTTCCGGGCAGACTGAAGAATGCGGGCGGATGGCAAAAAGGGTTCCAAGCCAGATGCCTTTTTTGCCAACTACCCGCATGCTGCCCGTGCACATGGTGCATGTAACTGCGCCGAAATATCGGGAGCTCTATCCACAACCTTATCAAAGTAAATATCTTGGTACTGTAGAAAGTCTTTTCTTATTCTTGTCCTAGTTCAAGGACAACGTTTGATCGTGATCTCACCTGATGGAAAACGATGATGCGGTCGAAGATGGAACACAATGTGTTATTTGAACAAGTACGAATGAACTTTGATGTAGTTAAGTAGGGCCAAACACACACTAACTTTACAAATAAAAATCGCACAATTGTTTTAAAAAATATATGTTGAGGCTTCGACCAAAATTAAATGAATGCACGGGCCCAGAAGAAGCGCATTTTTGAAGATAACAAAATGAGCGCTAGCTCTCACTTCCTTTCAGTCTGTCTCTAGCCGTAGGAAGTACGACATACGACTATTGTTACATGATAACGAAACATGACAAAATTATGCCTTTGTGTGCTTTCTCGAAGTGTAAAAACACAATAAAAACCGCTATAAATTTTTTGTAACAAATGTACTCTACATGGTTATAATTTTATTAGGTGTTGAAGTATAATAATATGTCCGACGGTTTTAGGTCGTTTTTACTGAGCAAGTTCAATGGTTATGGCCCGTCCTAACATTTTATTTTGGTTGTTTGTTGAAGTATGATCATCTTTTTCTTTTTACCAACTTTTTCTTATTTCCACATAGAACTATATAGGTATGATAAACCTTAACCTAGATAGTTGAATTAAGTTTTTCGTAGCTTATAAATCGCACAAAATATTTCAGAACATTTCACGTTGAATATGTAACAAAAGAAAGTGAGTGAAAAGAGTTCCATTGGCTTGGTTTCCTCAGATGTACATATTTAAAAAAGTAGGTCCGCATTAATATTTTTATTTAAATGTTTTATGTTCCAGCGGACAGCAGAGCGCGCATAGTATGCTACTTCAGCAACTGGGCCGTGTACCGGCCCGGAGTCGGCAGGTACGGCATCGAAGACATCCCCGTGGACATGTGCACCCACATCATCTACTCCTTCATCGGCGTCACTGAGAAGACCAGCGAGGTGCTCATCATTGACCCTGAGGTGAGGTTTTGGGAAGAAATAAGATTGATTAGCCAGCCCTAGAATTTGACTAGCTAAATATTTGCCAGAAGTTATAGCACAGACATCAGGATCCTACTATTGAATGTGTTTTCCGACCTTCGGTAGCGCTCAATTGTAAATGCCATTCGCGCTTACCCATCAGCAGATTGCTGTATCGCATAAAACCGTGCCATAAAGCCATAAAGGCGTGGTAGCCTATTTGGGTAACCACTAGACATGAAAGCGTGAGGTCGCGTGTTCAAATCCTGGGCGAGCACTAGGAAGTGCTCCCACTACTAAGGCTGTAGCCAGGAATTATTTCCGGGGCTCAATATTTTAAGCAGTATAAAACGGTGGGTTGGCTTGGCTAAGACATTTCGGGGTGAGGAAAGTTGAACCCCCAACCCCCTGCCTACGGCTTTGACCACCACCATGTTATGGTTTCCTCACGATGTTTTCTTTCGCTAGTAACTCAAGCACATTGTTGGGATTTGATGCCATATTCTGCCCCATCATCGCTACAACTCGTGCTCGAGTTCGTAAAAAACAACTACGAATCGATCCGGAAAGAAAATAATGAATGATGGTTCAAACCAGCATTGTATTGGCAGATTGTGTCAGGAATACAGTGATCCGGTTGCGAATTCAATCCTAAACAATATTTCACATCGACACGAACGTAAAATATTTTATGACAGTGGTCGGCAGTCAGCTCACAGCGCAGTGTGCACTTGAAAGTTCTATATGCAGCGTGCTCGCTGTAGCGGAAAGCGAAATGCTTGCATTGCTTTACATTGTTGGCTTTAAGAGACACTGAAAGGGAATATAATGATGCATATTTTAGCGGGAGGAAAGTTGGAATAAAAGTGTTTTAATCCTCAATAAAATTTTACCAAATTTAAAAGCCACAACATGATTGCGGCGATGTCTGACCTCGCTAGGTTTAGGTGGCAGTATATGTTTGAGAAACTATAATAGTTTGTATGATAAATTTATGATTCTCATTATTGTGTATCATAAAAATCATCTAAAGAAAACATAATATATGAAACATTAGCCCCGTTGGTCTAGTTGGTAGTGAACCTGCTTTCTGAGATTAGGGGCGTTCGTTCGATTCCCACCTGGGAAACATTCATGTATTGAACATATGACTGTGTTTGTTCTATATCTAGGTGTTTACATCTATTTAAGTATGTATTTTAAAATATATATGTATGTATGTATATCAGTCTCTGGCAGCCCTATTACAAGCTTTGCTTAGTTTGTGGTCAGATGACCGTGCAAAAAAGCCCCGAATAGGCATGTGTCCTCAATTTTTCCCAATTTTAATTTTGTTTAGTTGATGGGCTCTATTTATGATCAGCTTTTTTATGAGGTAATAAAAAAATATTAGTCATCATGCCTATTATTAATTATTTATCAATAAAAAAATACGCAAGTTATTTAAAAAAAAACGAAAAAGTGTCCTGGTTTTTATAAATTTGGATAGGTACATTTTAGAAATATTGAGAAACTAATTTAAATCCTTTAACATATCGAGATACCAACGTCTAATTTACGACAAAATGTTCACCTATTGTAATTTATTTGATGAATTACTACTATTACGTACATACTATTACGAATTACTATTGTGTATACAGTACATTACTAATTATTAAAAATACCCTTTGATAATAAAATAAAGGGTACTTAGTATTAAAACGACCGACTATAAATTCAAATTAAATGTGTCAAAAGTACTGAATATGACTAACTGAAATACTAATTGGGCTAACTGATTGGTACCCATGATTTTAAATATCTTTGAAGCTACCTATACTTATTTCTGCTAGCGGCACACACAGTCACACATAAAGATTTCTTTTCCAGCTGGACTTAGACAAGAGCGGGTTCAAGAACTTTACAGCCTTGCGCTCCTCGCACCCAGACGTGAAGTTCATGGTAGCTGTGGGGGGCTGGGCGGAAGGCGGCTCTAAGTACTCGTACATGGTGGCCCAGAAGAACACCAGGATAGCCTTCATCAGGAGCGTTGTTGGTAAGGAATATATTTAAATTTGGTTCAAAAAAATATGCAAAATCTAAATAAAATTAAATAGCAATTTAATATTTATAAATGGCAAAGCAACCTACATGTATTTAAAAAAAAACAATGTTTACGTAAGCATGGGGTGGGCGGGTTTAAAGCTTTGCTTACGTTAGCTGTCGGGTTGTAGTTAATTTTTTCGGGATTTAACTACTAATCTAGAATTGACTGCGTACAAACTTACACATACATTTTCGTAAAACTACTATATAAAGAGGAATTTACTCTCCGTAAAATAATGGCATGCAAACCCATCTTTACATTTCTTCAATTGTTTACGCCCAGTGATCCCAAAATCAAAGATTATATACTAGAGATTATATATAAAGATTAAAGATTATATACTATATTATAAAGATTATATACTACATGCCAAAATGCATACAAAAGTGCAAAAGAGAGAACGCTATATTAACTCTGTTCCGTGGATAGAGTATAGTGAGTATACTTCCTCCGTATAGTTTCCCTTCTATATCATCATTATCAACCTATCATATTCTCACTGCTGGAACACAGGCCTTCTCTCAGAGAAAGAAAATCGGTCCTAATCCACCAAGCTGGTCCAGTGCATGTTGGCGAAAGTCATTATGTACTTATTTGAACTTTTTGAGGTTCTTGGACATACTGGTTTCCTCACGATGTTTTCGTTCACCGTTTTTGGGCTATGGCATCGAAAATTCACATTATTTATTTATGTACTAAATAAAAAAATTATCATTATATTGGTATGTATATGTATCTATGTAAGTTTTGGTCTTACATAGCTCAAAAGAAATCACGTGGTGATTTGAGCGGTTACAACAAGGGGTTCTTTGCTGGGGGGTTAGACAAGATCCATTTTCTGCAAGCATTAACGCCTGCGCAAAGATGAAATTGTATGTAAATGACATTAGCTTGAGATAATATATCTCAATACTATATGTTATTTTCATACAATTTCATATTTCCGCAGGCGTTAACGCTACCTAACAGAAAATGGGTCTTGTCTAACCCCCGTGGTGTGACTTTTGTAGTAATTTCTTAGAAGTGGCGTAAACTTATCAGATCTATTATACAATAATTAAGTAAATATAACGTAACATGGCATAGTTAACTCGATGAAATCTAAGGAAACAAAGAAAGATTTTCCTTTTACAATGCACTTACTCGATTACAACACGAAGTCTAGGAAGCAAACGCACTGACATACATACCTAAGACTTCGTGTTTTTTTTTAAAATAACAACGCTATATCCTCCCCCCGAACCTTCAAGGCAGATTAAAAGTCTGCCAGTTAGGCTACCTCGATTAAGATAATATATCGTAACTCCGCATTCTTGACATAAAATAATTATAATATGCAAAATGTTGAAAATAGTACGAGCCATTTTCAATACCTATTTGTATTCGCCCACTTAGTATTTCAGTAAGTTATAATTCAGTATTTTTGATTCTCTTAACTGGAATGTACCTATATTCAGATGTTTAAATACTACCAACCATTAAAAAAAAAACCATCGACAAGTAAAACGTTTCACCATTGGAACGTAGTGGTTTTCTGGTTTACTCATAAATACTCAACTTAATGGAAATAAATTCATGCTTACTTTTTCAAGTTTTTTTTAATTGTTGACAAGCTAGGCGTTTGACCCAAGCTTACCTAATTTTTAACTGACTGAACTGTCTCTCAAGTGAGAACACATGTTAGGCGTTTGGTGATATGTTTCAAGTTGAAGGTGGTTATCAATTCCATGAAGTTTAGTTACAGTTAAAAATTATTTTGACAGCACTATACTAATAACATTTACACGTTTTACAATTACTTTCATTTCCTAAAAATTCATCTCTTTAGACATAGAGCAGGTACGCCAAAATATTATATGAATTTCTAAACGTAAGGCATTTCAGTGAGCCACCGGGAATTTTTATATTCACCCTTGAACCTCCCTTTGTTTTGAATCTGCAAATGATTGCCATATTTCCAAGATATAAATCACTTTAATGGGTTGTGGTCCCGTTTAATACGAGCATATTGAGACAAATATGTGGTTGACGGTTCGTTATTTGGCAATATGTGGAGGAAGTTTACAAGGTTGTGGAAAAATCCTCTAAGTATGTCGACGCCGGAAAAGGGGAGGCTCGTGTTTTGTTTTTACCCGACTACGGCAAAAGGAGGGTTATGAGTTGGACATACTATGTATGTTCGTGTTGCCCGTAAAGACGGCTACGTTGTAGCTTTACGTAGTCTGTGGTTTCCTCTAATCAATGAGGAAAAAGATGATAGACACTTTGAAATACTTTGAATTGAAAAAATTGATAGATATATAGAAACTCTTTATTGTGTACACCAGAAATAAAAATTACAAACATAGAAAACACGAGCAAAAATATTACACAATGTTTGCGTAATTACATTTTGAATTTCAAATCAATTATAAATAGTCTTGAATTATTAATTCGTAGTCTGATGTTATTTTGCCTCAATATTGGCACGAGACTACGCCGATTATAATTATTTAAAAAAATATTTGATTATTTTTGGTTGATTAAATTTCAAATCAATTATAAATTGTCTTGTTTACTTTTTTTTATTGTTTTCAAATTCCAAACTGTTAATCATATTTTAATTTTTCGTAGTCGGTTTTTAGGATATATATATATATAATATATCAGTTTGTAGAGACTTCGCGTCTTGATGCTGGTAGCGCGATACCTCCAACCTCATCTGGCTGCATTTATGTCTGAAATTCGCATTCGCCAAATGGAGGTTCGCCAAACGCTTCGCAATCTCGACGTGACCAAAGCCAGTGGCCCAGATGGTATTCCAGCCATAGTTTTGAAGACATGTGCGCCTGAATTGCCTCCTATACTGACACGCCTCTTTCGTCTTTCGCTTGCAACTGGTCATATGCTGAAGTCTATATAATTTTAAGTGGAGAAAAAAGGGTGGGGAGGAGGGTGTTTAAAAAAAAGTAAAAAAGGAGAAATTAGTTCTCTGAATCAAGTTACTCTGAATGGTGATGATTGTAGTAATCATTATGAGTAACTTTTACTATGAGACTTACCCTGACATCGCGAATTCAAACGCTAATTCTATAGAAAAATTCATGCGGTGTATATGAAATTTTTCTGAATTTTTTTGCATACTCAACGTAATGTATGAAAAGGATTCACTTGCGATTTGAAGACATGCACCCCGATTGTATATATCATAGAACACCCACTCGGGCAGTGCATTCCACAGTCTAGTGGTTCGCATTAATGCAAGTAAAATCAAGCTCGTTGGAGTTTTTGAAATACTAAGCATGAAACGATGGCGATCTTTCGTGGCTGCCCTGGCCTTCCGATAGAAAAGAGGGCAGGAGGGATTTCGATCGTTGAGATCCGATGAATTCTGATGCACACTTGAAATATATCTGTGTTTTAGTCTGACACCTTTTCTTGCAGATTTTCTCCACAAATACAATTTCGACGGCTTGGACCTGGACTGGGAGTACCCTGGAGCGGCAGACCGAGGCGGCTCCTTCTCCGACAAGGACAAGTTCCTCTACTTCGTGCAGGAGTTGAAGAGAGCTTTCATAAGGGCTGGGAAGGGTTGGGAGCTGACCGCTGCAGTGCCGCTGGCTAACTTCAGGCTGATGGAGGGGTACCATGTACCCGAGCTGTGCCAGTAAGTCATGATATTGTTCGAGATACATAGACGTCTATCTCTCTAGGTGAGGAATGTGGTTAGGCATAAGGCTTTTGATTAGGTTATTACAGAACAAAGTTACGAAATGCTAAAGTGAAAAGAATTGTTGGGATGGTTTTTATTAATAAAAGTTGGAACCATGCGTTGTCTAGATAATCTGCCCCTGGAGGTGAGGTCTTAGGATTTCATTCCGGTAGAGGCTATAGAAAAGGTACTCTTGGGCTTTTAGGTTGGACAATTTAGGTGAGTATAGGTAACGGTGCGGTGTAGCCCACGTCGTTGCATTAGGAAAGGAGGGGAAATGCTCAGAGCATCACAAGGCACAAGGGTACCGGTCCGTTTCTATGGAGATCTCGATGCCCTCCGTCAAGCACAAAGGCAAGCCACCGTTGGGTTTTAGTAGGTGCAATCGAACATAACTGCGTTGTACCACTTGTACCTTAGTATAGTTATAGGGTATCTTTAGAATATTGCCTCCGTTGCGTTAAAAACAATAGGTGAAAAGTACGAATAGATCAAAAGGCGAATTATTAGATTTTTCAAGAGTCGCCAACGTAGTTGTGATGCCTGTGGTTTTACAAGTATCCATAGGCGACGATTACTGCTCACCATCAGGCAGCCCGTCTGCTTGTTTTCCACCTATAGCATAAAAATAATAGAACTATTATGATATCTATATCGTCTATATTACTATAGAAAAGTAGAATAGATATCGTCTAAGTGGAGAGACAAACTTTCCGAGTGAATATCATCAGCACACTCGTAATTTCGTCTTTGAAAATAATATAACAACGTGAAACAAACTCGTTTTTTCGTTTGTCAATTTCTATTCAAACCTAGTTCTTTATCCCAAAGTACGTAAGTAAAAATTTAATAAATCTCCGAAAATTGTAACAAGTATTGTGCCGTAAAAATATCCGTAACAAATTTCGCACGAAAAAGGAGAAAAAAGGCACATTACAGAGGCACATAATATCGAATGATGTGCTTATACTTACCCAAGTTATATGTTACAAATCACATGGCACCGAGTATTTTTATTATGGACCATAAACATAAAAGCATCGGTACATCGGCGCCAATCCTGAGAATGTAAGTTTATTTCCTCTTGTGAATTTTTATTGCCGAATGAATTCACACGGAGATTATGCAAAAATACAAGTCCAGTAAATCAATGGATTAGGTTTTGAGTTACGTAACAACAAATAAAAAAATAAAAATGTTTATTGTTTAGTTTATGGAGTAAATAATATAAATTATATTATACAGTAAGTAAGTAAGGTATATAGCGTGGTATTGCTGGGATAACTGGCAGCTAACTGGTGGTCCGACCATTAAAGGTCGAAAGAAGACTCGTGTGCTCAAATATCTATCTTTAGACCTTTAATGGTCTATGGCTCTATGGACTTTTATCGAAGTCCAGTGGTAATCATCTTTCATTGTAAATAGTAGAAACAAGGGTGTTATATATACCCTAAAGGGAACACCCTTGAGTAGAAATCAGTAATTTTGAGTTTTTTTTGGCGCCAACGTGAAAAAAGCAATTAGTATTATTGTCCTATATATACATGTGTAATTTTGGATAATTATTCGTTAGTCTTCGTGAACGTGCTTCAAAATATACTTTATAACGATCTTTATGAAACAAAAAACCATGTATGTACTTAGACCCCTTCCAGAGACGAAATTTCCATCCTTTTTTTAAAGAATTTTGATTTTAGTTAAACGAGAAAGTTACACACATTTTAAAAGAAACAAAAATAAAACCTAAAACTATTTACAAATCCCCTAACTTAAGCAAACATAAAAAAGCCTTAATGATTACTACCAATTAGGTAGTAATTACTAATTATTATTATTAAATACTAGCTGCGCCCCGCTGTTTCACACGCGTAGTGATGAAAAAGGGTGATGATGATGAAAAATAGCATATGTCACTCTCCATCCCTTGAACTATACCCATGCAAATCAGGTCGATCCGTTGCTCTGCTGCGGCGTGAAAGAGGAACAAATAAACCAACAAACACACAAACTTTTCGCATTTATAGTTTTTTTTTGTATAAAGTAATTTAAAAAATCAAAAACAAGATGTGTCCGTGTAAAACAAGATGTTGTTGGGTAAAGTGCGAAGAACGCTGTTACTATTCTTTTTGTGATATTTTTATTACGTTTTATGACGATCATATAATTATGTTAGTAATGTTTCTTTTATTGTTTAGTGAACTGGATGCAATCCATGTGATGTCCTACGATCTCCGTGGGAACTGGGCTGGGTTCGCTGACGTGCACTCGCCTCTATACAAGCGTCCTCATGATCAGTGGGCGTATGAAAAACTCAATGTGGTAAGTACATCATAAGTTTAATTTAGACCCAGATCATTTCTGGAAAGAGATGTTAAAAATTACCACCTTATGCGTGTATTACATTATTTTAATTTCTGGACGTTTCGAACACTTCAGTATCTTTTTCAGTCAGTATCTTACCACTATAGAACCACACTGCGTTGTATCTGGTCCTAATTTTAGGTTTTTTTTTTCATAACACATGTAACTTTGATATTCGGGTACCTAAGTTCAATCCTTTTTTTTAAATCGAATACTCTACGATTTGTGAACCGTTTTTCGAAAAAAAATATTATGTCGAAAAAACTCACGAAAACTCTCTTCCCACAAACATTTCATTGACTTTGACTAACCTTTAACCAACCCCAATAATACGAATAATTTTGTTCGTGCTCTTGTTGTTTTGGCAATATCAATAATTTTATTCAAGCGCTTGAAGTTGGTTTTCTAAATTCCTTTTTTTTTTTTTTTAATTTTCATGACCGTGGATTCAATGTCCTTTAGTCGTAATATTAAACATGTTTACATAGTATTAAAAGCGTCAAACAAGTCATAGTCACAGTCAGAGTCAAGCAAAGTAAGTCACGGTCAAGTCAAACTCATGCCCCTGTAAAGTGGTGGAGCTTTACAAGAGGCTCCTATGGAGTTTTGGAAGCAACACGAAAAGACACGTTTCACCTCGTTATATCACTTGCCCACACTCGAGCAAGTTTACGAGCACTTAATGAATAATAATTCACCATTTAGTACACATTAACACTCGAAAATACACAAGTTTAGAAAAATAATCCAACGAGTCAACATGTTTTTTTCCATGTTGGCGCCAAAACTCCTTTCTAAATTGATAATCATAGGAAAGTCTTGCCAATAAGATGTCTTGTTTTCAGAATGACGGCCTCAACTTGTGGGAGGAAAAGGGTTGTCCTACCAACAAGCTCGTAGTGGGCATTCCCTTCTACGGGCGCTCGTTCACGCTGTCTGCTGGAAATAACAACTACGGGCTGGGGACGTACATCAACAAGGAGGCGGGAGGTGGCGACCCAGCACCATACACTAATGCTACTGGATTCTGGGCTTACTATGAGGTATGATAACCCTTTGGTCCAGTAGGTTGTGAACCTACCTTCTGAGCTTGGGGGCGTGAGTTCGATTCCCACAGGACACAGTTTGTCCCCTAGGACAAACATTTATGTGATGAACATTTGTATTTGTTCTATATCTGGTCGTTAATATCTATTTAAGTATGTATTTAAAACTATATATGTATGTATATCAGTCTCTGGCAGCCATATCACAAGCTTTGCTTAGTTTGGGGTCAGATGAACGTGTGTGTAAAAATGTCCCAAAATATTACTGCTTAGAAAAGGTCTCCCCCATCTCCATTGCTAGCTCAGACAGACAACGCGTTTGAGTAGTATTTCTAATTCTTTCAAAACCTTTTTGGGGGTGTATGTCCGTCTTCAGGCACGGGGTCTCGATTTTGAATCACTCGTATGATTTGGTACGAAAATAACATGCGGCAAAGGTGGGTAAAATTTGGACTGAAAAAATCCGTCCTCTATTAAAGCATATAATGAAAACAGGTTAAATAGACTCATACTTTTAAAAAAACTCGAAATAAATACATACTTTGTACAATATGATTATTTTCTCCAAACATGGTATTTAATGCTAGGGATACATTAAATACCATGTTTGAGAAAATAAACACACTTCGACGAAAATTTTACTCTAATCTAATGAAATTGGCGACCAATGTTTGTCTCCTCAAACATCTTGTAAATATGTACGTAATATATTTCAATATACAACGAGGTCTCATTATGTGTTTCCATTTAAAAGAGGCAAATGCATAGAGGTTATGTTAGAATTTACAACAACAAAAAAACTGACATTTTCAGGTGGTGTCCTGTGATTGGATTATAGTAGCCGTAACCATCTAGTTTAATAAAACGTGAAAGTTGCTCTTTCTATGCATATTTTTACGTGAATATTAATGCGATGTTTCAGAAAATTATACAAGCCGTGGCGACGTCACAGCATTTATTAACTTAGTGTGGTATATTTAAACCTAGGTATGATTATTAACGAGCTATTTAGCATGATAAGGTTGTGGTCGTGGTAGACTAAAAAGAGGGTAGATCGTTCTGTCTGCACCACAGACTAGGTAAAGCTACTGTTCTGCACCTAACTTTGAACTTTTCCACCAACCAACCGCATTCTAACAAATATATAATTTGAATTTGAATTCTTCAGTCTTCCCGTGAAAATAAGGTGCAATTACCTGCGCCGAAATATCGAAAGCTATATCCACATCCTTATCACCGTAAATATCCCGTTAGTAATCATATAACTGTAGTGAAAAACCGGGATAGATTAAAAGTGTTATTTATGGTATGGTTAATGTACTAATTTTTATTTTTTCTAGATCTGCGGAGTAGTCGATAAGGAAGGCAGCGAGTGGACCAAGAAATGGGACGACCACGGCAAGGTGCCTTACGCTTTCAAAGGCACACAGTGGGTCGGCTACGAAGACGTTAAGAGTGTGGAGATCAAGATGAACTGGATTAAGCAGAAAGGATATCTCGGAGCCATGACCTGGGCTATTGACATGGACGACTTCAAGGGCCTTTGTGGTGATGAGAACCCTCTGATTAAGCTGCTTCATAAGCATATGAGCAATTACAAGGTTCCCCCGCCGCGTTCAGAGACCACTACTCCCACCGTGAGTACTTTTTAGGTTTCCGTAGTCCTACAAGGAACCCTTATAAGTTTGTGCTGTCCGTCCATCTGTCCGTCCGTACAAATTTTTTAGAACTCTGTAACTTCTATAGTTATAAAGATAAGTGCATAAAATTGTGCACAATGACAATTTTAGTACAGATCACAATTACGAAATTATAAAAAAAAATAAAAAATTGGTAGCTTTGTTACATAATGTGTGATAGGGATGAATTTTTTCTCATGTGGTTGAATAGGCCTTTTAAAATGAAGGTACATCACTTTTTTATCAAGTGTATCATTTACTAAATACAGCCCGCCAAACTGGCAAAAGGTTGCCCCCTTGCATTTCTATACTATTAATTTAGAAAATTGTAATAATGTCGATAAATCATATTTAAAATCTTCTTTCATTATAGTATACGTTTAGGGTAACAGGTTGTGTGAATTGCTATGTGTGCTTGTATGACTGTTACCATGTTTCTTCGAAAGTACTGACCTAATTTAAAACATTTTTTATAGTATTTGAAAGCAGATATCATTGCGTTCGTTCTTAGCTACATTTTACAAATCTTTCTAGCTCTAACTGTTTAGATGTTTAAAAGTTATGATCTTTTTAAATTTCTTGTTTGAAAAACCATGAAAATGCCGTCTAAGGATATTAATATGCTAGATCCTAGAAAGGGAAATCATCTCGACCAACCTATTACACACTACTGGACATACGCCTCTTTCAAGGCACGCTCAGCCCGATCTTCATCTTTTGGATTCTAGCCATTGCCAACGTAGTCTGCCTTACATGGGTATACGTTAAACAATGGCTGGAATCGACGGACGAGTAAAATAAAAATTAAAAACTAGTTTTTAAATGTCAAGCACTAACAATAGCGAAATTATCCTTAGTTTAGTAGGTCAAGAGTTCTATCAATAAAATTGCTTTTAGTAAGTACCAAATCACAAAATAAATCACACACCCCCCAATCTGAGACAAACAAAAATGAGTTCGATTCAGATATGGAAATGCGCTATAAATCGAGCCTGAACAAATGCTTCGTCCAAATGGCCGTCGAAACGCTTCGTCCATTACTCATTGCGATGCTATCTTGTTCGATACAGCCGGAATGGGCGCGACCCCCGTCGACGCCTTCGGACCCGTCAGAAGGAGCCCCCATACCGACCACTACTACCCTAAAGCCGGCTACAAACGCCCCGACCACGCAGAAAGTCACGACCACTTCCACGACTACAGCGGCCGTCATCGAATCAGACAGCCAAACCCAGCGACCGGAGAAGCCTATCATTGAAGAACCACAGATTGTAAAATATTTGATGAAATTATTTGAATGATAATTATTTTAATTTTAGCCATGATTGTTCCACTGCATGACAAAGCCTTATTTTCTGTCCTTATATTCCTTCCTTTCCTTTTATTTCTCACGATCGTGAACTTTTCTGTTCCAGCCATTGCAGTGGGAGACGACCTCTTTCTCTTTCGAAAAAGCTTTTTTCTTTTTGCTCTTTCTTTTTCTTTTCGAGCGTTTTCTATCTCATTCTTTCATCTTGAAATGATATTGGTGTCCTATGTTTTGTGCATTTGTAACAAGTCACAGAGTCAAGCAAAGTAAGTCACGGTCTAGTTCAAGTCATGCCCTAGTAAAGCGGTGGAGACTTTACTAGATGCTTCAATGGAGCTTTGAAAACAATGCGAAAAACATGTTTCACCTCCTTATATCACTTGTTCACACTCGTACACGTTCACGAATACTTAATAAATAATAATCCACCATGACTACATATTATTTACTCTCATTATAAGATAAGGGCAAACAATACAGTGAGACGACATGTTTTTTCGGGTTAGTGTCAAAATCCGAAATCGCGTTAACAATTTTTTTTTAATATAATTAAAACAATATGTGGTGTTGTTACATATAATTTGGAAAATAACATTACATTTTCTATTATTTCTAGGACAACGAAATTGAAAGCTCTGAGGTCTGTAGCTCTGAAGACGACTACATTCCGGACAAAAAAGACTGTGATAAGGTAAATAAACGTTTACACACTTCCACTTCTTTTCGAATAATAATCATTATGATGGTCATTTTCAAAAAAAAATCTACGATATTCTTACGCATCTAATATTTTCAAAAAACAACTACTTTCAGCAGATAAATTAGGGCTTAATAGCCAATTTTCATCTTTTTAAAACTGATTCTAACTCACGCAAAAATAATTGCAGGCGATGGTGTCTGCTTATGATATCACGGTTTATCGACAAATGTAACTAATTAAGTGCATTATTATAAGATAAATTACTTTACATGATAATGTAAATAATGACCATGATTATTCACAATAATTACCCGGCCCAGCAACAATGGCAAAAAAACAGTTTTAAGTTTAAATTTCCCGCTTTAGGTAAAACTTACCAAGTTACCTTATAATCACAATTTCATTTTAAATAAGTATGTGTTTTTCAGTACTGGCGCTGCGTGAATGGCGAAGGAGTCCAGTTTAGCTGTCAGCCTGGCACCATATTCAATGTGAAACTAAACGTCTGCGACTGGCCCAGCAACGCGCACCGCCCTGAATGCAAACCCTGATATGTCGCAAGTCTGTAGACGGCCTTAGATCGAATAAAGTTGATACGGATATCGTTATATCGCATTTGCAAACAAAAGTAGTACTATTTGTGATGCGAATGATAGTGGACACTAAAAGTACTCGTAAGTTCATAGTTTTATTGACAAAGTGGCACAGATAAAATTACTTACTTATTTGAAGCAAAATAATTTCAGTGTCGTAAAAACAATTCCACTAGAATTCGGTTACGGTACGTCTACTAAATAGGTAGATAAGAGTTTTGTTAGTTTTTCTTTTAATAACTAATATTGTCATATTTTGTTACTGTCTAATATAATACGACAATGTTTGCTTTTTTACGTAATGATAAATTAATTACTCTAAGTTTAAAAAAGTGGACACAAATGTTATGAACTTGTTGAAAATACTCAGAATTGAGATTAGAAAACTATTTTAATATTTGTAGTAGTTGTGAAGGTACAAGACTGCATTCTGTAAAATAAAAGTGTTCATAATTTAAAGGTCCAAATTTACAGATAAAGTTATAAATTTAAAGCTTTAAAATATTGAAATTGGGAACATTATATGGTGTGTGTTAAAATATTAATGGTGACAACGCTTAGATTGGTCTATTGGCTGTACTTTAAAATAACTAATTAAAACTTATGTATATATTTTTGTGCTGTTAATCTTGAATAAAGATAAAATAAAAGACTATTTGGAGGCCGACAAAAGAGTGACCGTAACACAATACCTAGAGCAATGTGGGTGTTTACCAATGACAATTTATATTATGTTTGGTGTTTACCCAGATCGTAGGATCAAATTCTGCTGACAATTCAAATTTTTTGAATTGTCATTAACATTTCAATAGTACCTAAATTGTAAAGCGTTGAACACTTCAATGTTAAAAATACATTGAAATGTGTTCATTATAAAGCCTGTATTATTTTAAAAAACAACTGGAAAACTTTCTTCATTTAAAATTCAAATGTGCAGTATTCTGTTTGGGTATTGTACGTACTATGCATTTTCTCTCGATATGATAAAAAAATTGACTCTTTCACGCGTTACATAGCGTTATAATAAAAAAATCGTAGTAATTTGACAGATAATTTCAAAGCAAATATTATTTTAGTTTATTGAGCGGTTATGCATTAGACTATTAGGTAAACTTCTGACAATGAATTTATCATCAAATTCATCATAAACATAAAATTTCTCACTCGATACAATTTAATTTAAGATTTTGCGCCATCGTAAGACCAACTCCGATGAATAGTATCTGAAATATTTATTTTATTTTTCCGGATGAATTGAGAGGAATTGTGTTGCCAGTCGGAAGCTAATTAGACCGTTGCTAGCTTCAGAATTGAAATTTCCTCTGCCATCGTCGGAACTGGTCCCGCTCGCGTATTTTTAGTTATAGTTTATTTATTGTCCTTAGTTTTATGTGAATAAATTGATTAAAGCAGATTGCAATTTTTATTGTTTTTAGTTTTCATATCCCATCAGTATCCAGTTTTTTATTCACATTCACAGGTCTAGCCCGGACTTTTGATAGGCATTGGCTGGCCCGCAGCTAAAACACCAAGAGGCCCTGTTTAATATAAAATACAATTATTGGGTATATATAAAAGGTAATATGAAACTATTGTATAGTATAGGATTGTAAAATTCTGGGCTATTGCGGTGAGTTCGGTGAACGTACTGCGATCCCCAAACCACCTGTCAAGCTTGGGAATTATGGCAATACCCCTCTCTAAGCCCTTTGTTCAGCAGTGGACGTTTTATTGGCGCCGGAGGGGCAACATTGGCGTTGGCTTAGGGTGTCGAGAGGAGTTTGCACTTGCACTAAACAGAGGTTTGCTGCACTTTCCCTATAAACTCTAGCTTTTTATTAATATTACTCAGTTTCTTATCTGTATGATTTTCTATACAGGGCTAAACAGAAAGGGTGTATGTACTAAGCCGAAAGAAACTAATTTTACTCATCATCACTACTTAGAGTTATAGTCCCAAACTGTAACATGGCGACCTTTTCTATCTTCAGTCCTAGGATTCGTTTATTCCATTCTGTCCGACTAGTAGTTTGATGATCGAACTGTTTGGACAAAAATATTCCAATTTGTTAGATTGGCTACTCGAACAATTTGGACACGTAAATTTTGTTCCAGATAGAACTACTAAGAATATTACGATTGCGTTTGCATGAACTACTTACATATAGGTACTCATGAAGATCAGATTGCTTCGTTCGGTCAAAAGTTTTTAATTTTTTATGTGGGATAAAAATCAGAAGTTCCTTGGAAAATTTCAACGAAATCCATTCTTAGCGAATTATTTTCTTCTATATATATATAAGGGACAAACAAATCTGCCTAATTTCAGCTTCAATGGTCAAGTAGGGTTCAAAATTCCGTGATGAGTCAGTCAGTCAGTAGTCTCACTAATCCGGCACGTCCAATAATCCGGCAACATCCGCCCGCGCCTCTCTACTCTCCGGCATCATGAAAAAAAATTCTCTTCTGTGTCCGGCATCAGTATAGCTAATTAGTTAGTTGTAAGTATATGTCACTGCACTGTTATAAAAGACGTGTAGTCCTTATGAAATGCTTTATTTTATTTGTTATGAATTTTTCTATACAATCCATTAATCCAAAAATTTAAATAATACGGAACCCCAGACTTGTTTATAGTGCTGGATTAGTAAGAATCTACTGTAGATTAAAGATCTCGAAAATAAGTCAGTAACGACACATAGCGCCTTCGTTACCACAACCCACTTTCATCATCCTCATTAGCTCCCAAATCCAATTATTTTATTTTCCTCTCCTGATATTTTCGTCGCGTCAGTTAAGTAAATGTAATACTTCCGCGGCAGTGAGCATCGAGTGCTTAGGTGCCTACAATATCCAATAGAGGTGTAATATTGGGAGCCAGATTCAGTTGTCACATTAGTGAAGCTATACTATCATCCAGCGTGGCAATGCTGCTAGCATTTTGGCCACTTTTCCCTCCACCGAGGGGCTTTTTAGATTAGTACTTCTTGTGTTTTTTTTAATTCCTATATAATCATGGTACGTAGTGTCAATCAAATTCAAATTATTTATTTAGAATAAAAACGGATATATTCCACTAACATTTATCTCACAAACTCTTAAACTAAAATAGATTTCCTAGTAAAATAGTAATACAATTTTTAAAACTAATATTATAAATACAACAAATTGCTGTAAAAATAATGTCAACATATTTGTGTCATAATAATTGTCATCAAAGTCATCGGCTTTTTTGCCCCTGTCCTGGTTCATCTGGTCATCATTCAATCAGGTCAGGTTTAATTAAATTTGTTTCAGGTTATGTTAAATAAGCATAGAGTTAAATATTAATAACTGATCCCTAATTCCTTGTTGCACTAAATAAAACGTTAAAGCGGAAATACATTAGAGATTCGTCATAGTAACAGTTTTGAATATGATCTTCCGCAAAGTAACGCCTGATTCAATCAACATTATTATTACCTGAAACAAAGCAATAAATAAACCTGAAACAAAAATGAAATTAAACTAAAGCAAATTACCAATTTATTAGTAGTGCGCCCCGTGGTTTCACCGATTAGTAGGATTAGGTAGAATTAGGTTCCGTACCTCAGAAGAAAAAACGGAACCCTTATAGGATCACTTTGTTGCTCGTCTGTCATATGTCCATGTGCAGAAACGCGTACAGGTATCAAGTTGAAATTAATATCAAATAAGATCCACGGTCACCCTTTCGGGGGTAAGCTAAAAGTCTAGCAGTGGACTGTTAAAAGGCTAATTATGATGGTGATGAAGGTCCACGGTCCTTGGAGATGTAAAACATTCAAGGATTTAAGTCGACGCAATCAAAAGATACGGCTATTTATTCCATGTATTTTTGATCGTAAACTCATGGCACAAATCAAAACCTTCAGGGTACTTCCCGTTGGTCTACATCTAGAATAATGAAATTTGGCAAGAAACAAGGTCTCACAGTTCATGTACAGGAAAAATTCGAAAGCCGTTAATGTAGAGTAAAAAAAATAAAAATATTGCGTATACAAACTGACACTTTGTAGGTGGAAAACCGACAGTAATGTAAACTGATGTGTGGAAGAAAAAAATACACTCCGAAGACAGGTTTGTTCTTTTTACTCGACTGCTGGAGGGTAATGTTACGGCTGTATATTTGGCATAAGTATTTATTATGTTTGTACGGAACCCTCAGTGCATTTGGCCGGTGTTTTCGGGATAAGATTTACCTATGTGTTAGTCCTGGGTATTTACCCAAATTTTACGCAAACAAATTCCAATATTTTGGAAAAACATGCAAACTTACACAAAGACTGTTTTATAACACCCATTTTATTAGTGCGATATTCTCTGTCAATAATATCGATTCGTTAACCTTAAAAAAATTGTTTATTAGATTACTGTTTTTCTTTTTAAATCTATTTTAATAAAAATGATAAATAAACAATTTATCTTTTGTACCTGCTAACTTGAAAATTAAAACTAAAATACACTAGAGGTTCATAAATTACAATGAAATTCCACCAACTAACGCCTGAGGAAAAAAAACTAGCTTTATTTATTTATTCATAGATTAGTTTTACAGAAACTAGTAAGGACTTATGATGAACTTCCACAAAGTTACGCCAGATTAAAAAACTAGAGATATTTATAATGAACTACCACAAAGTAACGCTTTATTAAAAAAAATATTTATTTATTTATTCATAAATTAGTTTTACAAAAACTAGTAAGGATTTATAATGAACTTTCACAAAGTAACGCCTGATTAAAAAACTAGATTTATTTATTTACTTATAGATTAGTTTCACAAAAACTATTAAGGACTCATAATGAACTTCCACAAAGTAAAGCCTGATTAAAAAACTAGATTTATTTATTTATTCATAGATTAGTTTCACAAAAACTAGTAAGGACTTATGATGAACTTCCACAAAGTAACGCCAGATTAAAAAACTAGAGATATTTATAATGAACTACCACAAAGTAACGCTTTATTAAAAATTCGATTTATTTATTTATTTATAAATTAGTTTTACAAAAACTAGTAAGGATTTATAATGAACTTTCACAAAGTAACGCCTGATTAAAAAACTAGATTTATTTATTTACTTATAGATTAGTTTCACAAAAACTATTAAGGACTCATAATGAACTTCCACAAAGTAAAGCCTGATTAAAAAACTAGATTTATTTATTTATTCATAGATTAGTTTCACAAAACTAGTAAGGATTTATAATGAACTTTCACAAAGTAACGCCTGATTAAAAAACTAGATTTATTTATTTACTTATAGATTAGTTTCACAAAAACTATTAAGGACTCATAATGAACTTCCACAAAGTAAAGCCTGATTAAAAAACTAGATTTATTTATTTATTCATAGATTAGTTTCACAAAAACTAGTAAGGATTTATAATGAACTTTCACAAAGTAACGCCTGATTAAAAAACTAGATTTATTTATTTACTTATAGATTAGTTTCACAAAAACTATTAAGGACTCATAATGAACTTCCACAAAGTAAAACCTGATTAAAAAACTAGATTTATTTATTTATTCATAGATTAGTTTCACAAAAACTAGTAAGGATTTATAATGAACTTCCACAAAGTATAGCCTGATTTAAAAAACTAGATTTATTTATTTACTCATAGATTAGTTTCACAAAAACTAGTAAAGACATGATGAAAGTCCACAAAGTAACGCCTAATAAAAAAACTAGATATATTTATTTATTTATTCATATATTAGTTTCACAAAAACTAGTAAAGACTTATGATGAACCTCCATAAAGTAAAGTCTGATTAAAAAAAAAACTAGATTTATATTTATTTATTCATAGATTATTTTCTCTTAGGGATCTTATCTTTATACTCACAACATTATTAAGTAATTATTTCTCGTCCATTGCATCGGTTCCTCTGTTCAGGTACCGATGACAAAGTTTCGTACCCGTCCGCACATAGTCCGCAAGTGTTTGTTGTATTATTGCCTCCGGAAATACGCAGGCGTATTCTTTTGCGGCAGACACGTGACAAGAATGTGGTTTTGAAGTGGTTGAACCACGAGAAACGACATGTTAGAAAAAATTGCTTTAGATAAGTGAACGCAGTTTAAGGTCGCGCTCGCCTGCCAGGTCGATCTCTCTCGCACATTTTCAATGTTTCAAAAGATATAAATTCGTCAAGTAGGAAAAAACAAGCATCAAGTTCACGAACGCATTGAAGGACGTTTTTAAGCTCTTGGACTGGTTCAGATTCGGCATCAACATCAATGGCGAATACATCACTCACCTTCGTTTTGCCGATGATATAGTCATCATAGCAGTCGCTCGAGGATCTCAATAATTATATAACGAATTATATGGACTATATGGTACTGACGCTGGTTTTGTAACTGCTAGCCTTTTGGAAAAAACTCAGAGTCACACATCGGGAATTTGAGATAGCTATGCTCGGAGTATCTTTGCGCGATAGAATCAGAAACGTGGATATTTGCCAAAGAACCAGAGTCAACGATATAGTAATTAAAATTTGCAAGTTGAAGTGGCAATGCACAGGCCACATCGCTCGAAGAACCGATAACCGATGGGGAAGAAATATTTTTGAGAGGAGACCACGAGCCGCAAGACACAGCGTAGGCAGGCCTACCACTATATAGATGGACCGATGAAATAGTGAGAGTCGCGGGCATCTAGTGGATGTAGATGGCAGGCTGTCATTCAGTGTGGAGTTCTAAATGGGAGGCATATGTTCAACAGTGGATGTCTTCTGGCTAATGATGAATATGAAAAACCGGATTGACAAAAACCTACCAATCACATAGAACTTATCCTCAACTAAAATATGAATTCGGTTACCAACCAAACCATAACCGCGGAAATTGATGCAACGCAACCCAAGTTGACGCCATAGTCAACTCATAAATATGGCGGAAAAGCTTATGCAACTTCTATTTTTAGTGATTCCCACAAGTCCCATATTTTCGGCAGCCCAATCCTGCCCGAATGGTCGTTCTATGCTATAACATATTCATGTAGTGGTTCTGTAATTGACTCAGCGGGGATCTACGTCACAGCCTGATGCTAATTCTGCCACTTTGACCCCACATGGCATATTTATATCTGCCCCTCGGTTATATTATTTAGTCTGCGGTTATTTGCAGGTTGACCGTCATGATTATTTTTGTAGAACCTAGATTATTAATGATCTAACAGATTAAGAGAGAGTTAATTAAGCATCTGCAATGATGAAATGTTTCAGCCTGGACCTGGTACAAGGAAAGTCCTACTAAGTGCTTCAAGGTAAGCCATGTGAGAGCCTTGTGGGACCGAGCTTTTTTATTTTCCGTCTGAGAGACTATAATTTGATATACTAGTGGGTCCCATATAGTGGTACGCATACCCCCAGTGTAACGCGAAGTTGCATCAAGGGGTACGCGTGGCACCCTCTTGACTAAGATAATTTAATCAGTATCCCGGTACCGTACGGTACGGTAATGTTTAATTTTTTATTTATCATTCCTACAAGAAAAACTGGAGAACACGACACCAAATTCAGTTGCAGTCCGGTCCGGTGCAAATGCAGTTTGTGAGGACCAGTAAAGTATAAAATTCTATGAAAGACGTCACACCGTATGCAGTCCGTTGTAGACCGTCTGCATCCAAAGGACTGCATACGTATTTAAAGACTGCGGGAGGTCTTTCCGTCTTTCATTGAATTTCATACTTTACTGCTCCTCACAAACTGAGACTGCACCGAGCCGAACTGCAACTGAATTTGGTGTGCTTGAGCCAAGCTCGAGGGGTACGCGAGTTAGAGGTTTGTAGTGACTGTGATATACTATATTGAAAAATAGTTTTATATGTCCGGGCTAGACCCGAGAGGGATTTTTGATGTAAAACATTTATTGGCGCGCCTTGGCAGTAAAATCGACTCGTATGCCGTGACGTCGTCATATATGCTCTCTTATGCCGTCATGTTTCACATCTGCCGGGCGTCCCGTGACGGCCAACTTTATTTGTTAAATAAATGGTTATGTTAATAACAAGTAAGACGTAGGCACGTTATCCGCTTCATTAGCAGTTATTGTGGGCAGTTAAATGTTAACAAGTTTCCATACTTTTGGTTATTTCAACCTTTGACTTTCGAGTAAAAAGGGGATAAACACCGTAAAGGTTAGGGAATCCGATTGAACTTTCACATTTCGTAGACAAAGTTGTTATCTAAAGTAGGTAAATCTGTATGAAATAAAATTGTAGATTATGGGAAACAGCATGGAAGCAGCGGATGAATTATAGAAAAACGACATTAGTAAAAAATGGCTGATGAATAATACAAAATGACCTTTCAAACAGATGAGATTGGGTATAATTTATGTACAGAATAAATGTAAATGTCAGGAGACAAGATCTATATCCAAAAGGATGCCTTATTGCTACGAAAAAAAATTTAGTACACAAAGCGGAAGAATTCGTTTATTCTTTTCTGTCCGACTAGGATCGAACTGTTTGGACAAAAATATTCCAATGTTACGAACAAAACTCAACAAAAAAGATTTGGGCTCGTCCGGGATTTGAACCCGGGACCTCTCGCACCCTAAGCGAAAATCATACCCCTAGACCAACGAGCCGGTGTGTAAACTGTCGAAACTAAATATTACATATTGTAAAGGTGTCTCATAAAGAGCTGTGACGTCGTATATGGTAAGTGACATGCCCATATTTTATTGCCCATAATGAAGGTGTTTTTTTCTTAGTCATGTACTTTGCTACATTTTTTGCATAACTTTAGTAATAATCTCTAGTTAACTAATTAAAATGTTGAATTAAATAACAAAATATTATATTTATCAATATGAAAACCAACTTAAAAATTAATAATAAGCGCTCGAATAAACTTATTGCTACTGCCAAATGAAAAGGTGCAATTCGTATTAAAAAATATTTTAAATTAAAATTATTTGTGAAATTATTCGTATGCTTCGACCAAAATAAAATGAATGGACGGGATACATGCCAAGTTTGACGCTTGTACGTATTACCGCTTTTACACTATATATATATAGAGCAAATACAAAAGTAAAATAAAAAAACCTTTGTTGTATAGGGACCCCCATTTAGTTTTAACTTTTTAACTTTATTATTATTTCTTAGTTAACCCGCCGTAACATTACATATTCTGTGAAAATTTCAACTGGCTATATATGTATATGTATTACGCTTCGTAAGATATAGCCGTTAAAAGGTAGAATAGACAGACGGACGGATGGACAGACAGACAGCGTAGGCTTAGTAATATGGTCCCGTTTACACCCTTTGGGTACGGAACCCTAAAAAAGACGTAAATCGGTTTGTACGTGAATCGATAAGTTACAAAATAGAGACTAAATTACGATTCTGATTTTTTTTAAATTGATACATGCCCTAAGAATTTCTAAGGAAGCTGTGATCTGTTTTGTCCGTAGCGAGAATGCTACACAATTCCGACTAAATCCCAAGGAAAACGTGTCAATCTCCACCAATCTCCACATATGGTGACGTCACCAAATCCACAACTGTAGCCGATAAGCTGCAAAGTTGGGTCGCTGTACGTTCTGTAATCAGATATGTATTCTGGCTCGCTCGAGATTTTCTCCGCTACTGCGCTATTTTCTCTTTTTTTCATTAAATTTATTTTGAGAATGAGAGTGACCGAGGTAATCTCGAGCGCGCCAGAATACCCCCCCGGGGAGGTGGCAGACACAGCAATTCGACAATTGAAAGCAAACATTGGAGCCAGCCCAAATGTGTTGCTAGAATAGATGGTTTCCTTTTCAATTTAAAAAGTTTTTTATAAGGCTAGGAAGTTAGTAAGCTCCGATTGCTGTATGGAGCTTAAGAAAATGGACTAGCATAGAATCTGTCACGTGATTTACAAAGCGTAGCAGCCGTTTGTCAAATAGTATGTAGCCATCGAGATACAATACATATAGAGTCACAACGTTCCAAAAAATTACCGAACCAAAACTCAGCGCACGCCCGAATTGCGCAAACTTCTTGGTTAGTACAAGGTAACCGCGATCTGACTACAACGCCGCGCGATGCCAGAGCTACGATGACATAGCGGACAACTAACGTTGAACACTATGCAAGCGACATAACGTCTAAATTGGAATAAATGTGGCAATGTGAAGTATATAATTGATACAATGTATGTACAATGACGCTTGGACGTTTTTGGACTGTTTTCACTGAGAGATTGTGACTATAGGAATTGTATCTCGATGTATGTAGCCATTGGAGCCTTTTACAGGTCCCTAGTAGGTACATTAAAACAGTGTACAACCCTGGAAAACCCTGGGGGAAATCTTTAACCATCTAGTTTGGGTACTTGTGTGCTACAATGATTAATTATTGTAAGTTGCAACATTACAACTGATTTGTCGTTAGATAATTTGTTTATTTTACTATGGAAACTGACGTGGTTTTCACACATTTTATTTATATTACACGGGAATTACTCACGTTAGAACTATACGTCACGTAAGAAGAAACTATAGTCGGAGTAACAGGCTTAATCTTACGTGAGTAATTCTCGTGTAATATAAATAAAGTTTGTTTATTTACTTACCTATTTTAGGGACTCTTTTAACTCTATCTCCTGGCAACATTGCCCGTAGAACATGTCAACAACGAGCCTCTACTATGCAAATATCGCCGATTGTGCTGAGACAAAGGGATCTCTATTATCTCTACCATTTCTACCTCTGTTGTAATGTGATTATACTCGGTGTTCTCTCATATAAAACGCTACTTCTTGATTAACAAATAAATAGTAAGTAGTAGGTACCTATGTAATAACAATGCGCGACTATTGCATTAAGGCGCACTGTATATAGCAAAAGTAGAATTATAGACAATATTAAATAACATTTGTACAATCACTTCAAATAAATAAAAAGCTTCGGTTCCTTCGTAAATTTTTAAAACACGCAAATCCACTAAGCTAAAAAAGACTTGCTAGTTCAAAATGAAAAAAATGCTTTTTGTTTTTTTACTAACCTAACTTTAAAAGCAACCAATAAAACAACTAAGTATAATGATTACAAATACCAAAGCGCTTTTTTTCGATAGTATTTTTTATTATAATTTTTAATTCAATTTTGTTAATGTTTAACTGAATCTTTCTTAGCGGAATTAAAACTACCTATAAAAATGCCTAACTACCATATAGTTTTGCTAAATGCGACCGCTATGTGATAAAGTAAAAACTGTTGATTGCGGTAAAAACGGGCTCGCATTGCATTCTATAGAGCGCCTTAAAACCCTACCTACATTCCATTACATAATTAAGTGGAGTCAGTATTCCACCTGAGTGTTTTGTTCTTACAAAAAACTAAAACTATTTATAAAGCACTTCAAATTTTTATAAACCGGCCAAGTGTGAGTCGGGCTCGCGCACTGAGGGTTCCTACCACCACAAACTTCAATAACAAAAATACCTGTTATAACTTGGTAATAAACAAAAACTTGTCACCAACTTGCACTTGCCCATTATTTATTATTTATTGTTATACTTTAGAGTGTGTACTATAATCATGCCAAATTTAACGCTCGTACGTATTACAATTTTTACATTAGAGCTAATACAAAATACGTTTAAAAAATACATATGTTGTATGGGGAACTCCTTTCGTTTTTACTTTATGTTTTTTATTATTTCTTCGTTAATCCGTCGTAACATTATATATTCTGTGAAAATTTCAACTGCAATGGCTATCTATTACGGTTCGAAAGATACAGCCGTTTAAAGGTAGGACAGACGGACGGACAGACAGACAGACATCGTAAGCTTAGACCCTATTAGGGTCCCGTTTTTATCCTTTGGGTACGGAACCCTAAAAACACCCTCGTAGGTAATATAGGTAGGTAGTAGGTTTCACACTCATGGGTCTTTTGGAAATGATTTAGTTAAATAATATTTCATTAGTAACTAAGGTTTGAGGTTTCTACTAAGGCAGCTGTACTACCGATGAGCTTTGAAGAATGGATACAAACTTATAATTATTATAATGGAGGTTAGTCAAAATATGCAGTATGTTTCAAAACAAAAGTGACTACATGAATGAATGAATGAATGAATGAATGAATTTGATATAACAAAATAAAAAATAAAGAAGTAATCCCCAGTCCGCGCATCGCGCCTTGCGCATAAGCGGAGCGGGTAGATCTCCCGCTCTCTAGCTAGTAGGGCTGAGGAAAGCACGGCTGCTGTCCCTACCGCCGCGCTTGTCACCGTTTTCCCGCGAAAAACTTCCTCCAATCATCGTCTGAAAAAAAAAGAAAAACAATTGAACGAAATAAGACAATGTGATGTGTGAAAGTGTTATTTTTTTATAAACCATGGGATAAGCTAGTGTGCTTTATGACCTCTAAGACTAGATAAGTCGTGAAAAAATTGATTATAAAAGATATTGAGTGGTAAAACTAGAGTATAATAGTTGCTGATGCAATGGATTTTGATGTGAGACTGTGTGAAATTTCGTTCGAAGATTGAATGACGTTGCAAGGACGAAAGGGGTAAGTTTCCAATAAATTGAAAACTTTTCTACGTTTATTTTTAGAATAAGTGGAGTGTTCTTATTATTAAGTACTTTTTTATTCTGCTCTTTGATTAGATATAGGTACGTCTATTAATAATTGTTTAAGAAAACTAGATTAATCGTAAGTGTCCTTTTCAAACAACAATTGATAGTCGTTGGCGATAGATGTTTGCTCTAACTTACAGGGACAAGACTTATAAAACACTGCGTTGCTTCGCAACCGTACTAGGTATTATTACAGACCACTTATTAATGGAGCCTGAGCAGTGACAAGAAGAAAAAATATTAATAGTAGTAAATATTGTAGAAAATATGCGATTAATGTTATTATGGACCCATTTTTTCCCAAATCAAATTCAAGGCTATTGAGATTAAATGTGGTGTATATTGATGAAATATGTCTTAAAAATAGCTAATATTTTTTTACTTGCTATATCACAAACCAAATAAAAATTGCTAACGTGGAAACAAAGAAAATAATTTTTCAATATAAAGTAATGTTTGGCAGCTAACCTTAAAATTATTTTCACAATATTTTTTTCTAGATTTGGAAAACGAACCATATTTTTATAGTTGTTTTAAAAAGCAATAACAGTTAATAAAATACATAATTATTACATCACCTAGAAAAAAAATCGTTTGACAGGTAAACGCATGTATGGTACGTGGGCATCCTTCTTTGTTTTCTGTATCATCAGAAAGGTCATCATTTTAAATCCTTAAATATTAGACGACCAATAACCGATAACCGATGGGGATGAAAGGTTCTTGAGTGGAGACCACGAACCGGAAGACGCAGCGTAGGTAGGCCTCACACTAGATAGACTGACGACATCGTGAGAGTCGCGGGCATCCAGTGGATGCAGATGGCAGGCTTTCGTTCAGTGTGGAGGTTAAAGGGGGAGGCCTATGTTCAGCAGTGGACGTCTTCTAGCTGATAATGATGATGATGTATATCAGACGATTTTTGGACGTCAAACCAATATAATTGTATAGTTGGTATAGGTTAATGTCTTTGGGCCATCATATACATTTAATTTTTGTCACGACAAACAAAATTGGATTTCTTTTGAATTGTACGGATCGCACGGTGCATTGTTTTATATGCATGAGGGTAGGCAATTGACTTTCAAGCTGTTCCAAGAAGACATTGAATATTTTAGTAGAGTATCCACCAAGTTATTGAGCCGAAGAGTGAATATAGAAGGCGTATGGCTAAGCTCCGTATAATAATAGGATTTAACAGCATAAAGTCAATTGGTCACTATTTTGACATTAGTATCGATCGAGCTGCAAAACACGCCAACCAAACCAAACTTTGGGTGGTTTTGCTAATGAAAACCAAAACCACCCAAAAAACATCGTTCTGTTTTGGTTCTTATTTATTATCGTTAATTTGAAACGCGTCTTAATTTAAATAGCTCTAAAACTGTTGACGTCCTTTTTTCACATATTGAAATGAAAAGAGATGCAGATAATTTTAGTCCTGTCATATTAGTTTGTTTAAAAGAGTAGTCCAACAGAATGGACGCCATTGGTTGAATACGTACACTGTAAAAAAACATCATCATCGCCTTCTCTACCTCGCTTAGATGGGTTATTCGGACCTATACAATATCAGTTTTGGTTCTGTCATTCAATCCGAATTAATACAAGTGCAACGAGGTCAGAAAAAATATCTCACGCACAAGAATAGTTAGGTGCTATCTTTATATGCCTACCTGAATACGCTTAGACCATCGAGCGTACAAATATGAACCCTAGGGGTAGGTATCTGAGGGATTAATTTGTAATTTAAACGATATAATCAAACTCAGATTTGATTTAATTAAACCGCCGACACATTTGGCGTATGTAAGTTTGCGGATAATCTCGTCACAATTGATGACGAGAGCTAGGATTGATGGCTGATTTTACTAGCGCCATCTATTACAAAACTTATTAACTAGGTGAAGGTTCACTGTGGTTCGGATAGAAGTATGGTTCACAAATAACATTTTGCTTAGGTAAATGGTTTAACAATGCCATTTGCTCCGGTCTTGTGATTCAGCCCGATACTTTTGTTGTGAAACGTTGCAGTCGTTTAGCGAAATCAGTATTTGTTCAGACTTGTGCTGGACAAGGAACACTTCAAGAAGCTGACTTCCAATCTTCATTAATGCAGAGGCACTAAAAGAAAGAGAAAACTGCGAAATGGATCAACTGATTATTGTCAAATTCTCGGACTATCGTCGGAATCACAGAAAAGAGAAAAATAACCTTTTCTGTGATCGGAATACCGTAGACCCGAATCGCTATCAGGGACCGAAGATCTAGCAAAACGGCGTGGGCAAAACAAAAAATTGGTATTTAATTGATCTTTGTACGTGCCTACTTACCTACGAAAGTATTTTAGGGCAAAAAACCAATTATTATTATTTTTTTTTTTATGCCATAGGTGGCCAACAATGTGAAGAAATCAATGCATGGGAGTCTGGTACTTTCTATTGTCTTGATTAACTACCACCTTCAAGTTAAAAATCAGTCACCAAGCAAAGCCTATATAATTATTATAATATAGCAATCCTAGTATACCTAGTTTTCTTTTTTTCTTTTTATTAATTTTAACCCCCTTTCGTGAGATTTAGTGGAACTCCTTTCCCTCACGTGAGAATGAGGCACTTCAAAATAGGTAAAAATTCATTTAAAAAAATGTATTGTTTATAATAATGAATTCTTTAAAAGTTGACGGAAGATTTTCAATTATGCCCCATAATATTTCAATTATAAGTAAGTCCGTGTTTGATCAGCAACTCGCCTTTTGGTAAGTGACGATGTATTGTGATCGAAGATGAAACACGCAGACTTAGAAGATCCCTATTTACTTAGGCCTTGAAAAGGCCTATATAGATTATATATCTCTCATGAAACAATAAACCGATAAGTTCTTCCAATCTTTGGCCGTATGGATTAGAGACGTAGAATCAAAACGTTTGGTATGCATCCAAAGAAAATCCACAATGAGAGATAAGATTTCATGAAATTTTACTGGACCCCTCGCCACATCACTTGAGTCAGTTCCCCATGTCACTTTACGTCAGGCGTCTAGCTTGACAGCTATAAAAAACTAGGTCTAAAACAAACCTAGCCGGACGAAACAAAATAATGGACTAAACGGTCAGTCATTGTTCCGAGGGAACACTAATGCTCTCTTCAATTGTGGCCTTAATGGCTTAAGTTGCCAGTTGCCAGTGCTGCCAGTTTTGAACAGTAGTTGCCATTATATTGCAGTTAGAGAAGGAATTTGGAACGAGAACGTTACTGTCTTTGAAACGGATGATTTGCTAATTGTATTGTTAAGGCGCTTAGCTTAATTAAATTATTATTTGAATTTTGTTTATATTATACGGGAATTATTTACGTAAGATTAAACCAGTTACTCCGACTATAATGTCTGAAAATCACGTCAATCATAATGTTATAAAATCGACCAAATTTCTGCATCTACTTTTCAAACATGAAAAAACACTTTATATGCAACCTGTACAGGCATGTTGGGGGATAGAAAATGTCAGAAATGTACAACCCTTCATTTACTTGGTGGAATACATGATACCCACTACGAGTCAGTATGGTTCCAGATTTTTTTCCACGTTCTCCTAGAACCACACCTTTTCACCCACGATCCAAAAACCCTGTCCGTCTTCGAGCTAAAATTCTGTCAAATTGCATAATCTAAACGTAAAACGGTGTTAATTGTTTACTTAGTAATGTTTCGGTTGTATGTAAATATGTTTGTTAGTCTCTACTGAAAGGTCTCTAATTTAAGTATTTATTTTTGTTTTCAACCTGTCACTCCAGAAAATATTAATTGTTATAGTAATTGGTGAATAGCGATGTTGGTGGCATAGTTAATCATTAATCTTAAGTGTTATACTTTTTACACTGTTACTACTGTCACTGTTTATTGTTCCAAATAAATAAAATAAAATAAAAACGCGTCCTGCCTAAACAGCGTTACAGATTTTTTAATGTGACCTTTAATTCGAGTGTCATAACCATCAATAGTACGACACAAGTACCTGATGTTTACAAGAGCAGTAATGTTTTGATAGATACGTGCATCCTTCACTGTTTGTGCGAGACGCATTATAACGTATTACGTCCTTGTGCAAGACTCACTACATCCTTGTGCAAGACGCATTATAACGCATTACGTCCTTGTGTAAGACTCATTACGTCCTTGTGCAAGACGCATTATAAAGTATTACGTCTTTGTGCAAGACTCACTACATCCTTGTGCAAGACGCATTATAATGCATTACGCCCTTGTGCAAGACTCATTACATCATTAACATCATACAAAGTTTCATGAAGATCGAATCAACTATACACAAGCTATCGTCGAAAAAAACATGCATATAAACGCCGACTTCCCAATAAAATCTGAGACCTCTTCGCTCGGTCAAATAGATTTCTCAAAATTAGTCGCAGTTATGAACCCGAAATCAATTCCAAATAAATAAAGCGATTAATGTTTCACGTCAAACTTTCTCCCTCAATCAACTTTAACTAGACTGGCAGATCTCTAAGACGATTCGATAGATTTACAGCACTTCGAAACTCGTTAGTCGTTCTGTATGACCTAGAGCTGTTCGTGAGACTCAGAGCTAGCTAGGGTTATTGCATTCTCGCACCATTACCTTTCTAGTTTTATACTTCCTATTTGCTGTTTTCGCCATTTCCTTTTACCACGAGGTAAATATTCTGTTTGTAGGCTAGGAGAGGGTGGTAGGTATATAATATGCTTTCTTCTGTATACCAACTTAAGTAAGAGATTATTTGATTTTAATTTTGCTTCATTGTCTTTGTTTAGTTTTAGTATATGTGAAACGTTTTCCATACATAAACTAATGGATGATTTCTTACTCTCCAAACTTAAACCAATGTACCTACGTATTTCGAGTTATTTATAGGCGTTAGGTATATTAATTATGTATGCAAAATTAATGAAATCTGTAATTTTCATAATTGAATTAGTATTATTTTTTGTGTGTAAAAGTAGCTGAGCAGCATGCTAAAGTAGCAGTGGGATAGTATATCGTCATATCTAAAAGCTAAAAAATAGGAAAAGAACTTTTTTTTTGAATAGCCAAAGATCGGGCCTAGTGGTGTGACTTGGGCCAGGCCAGCAGTGGACTATGGGCTGAACATAATGATGATAATAATGAAAAATATATTTAATTTAAAAAAAAAACATTCACTGAGGATTTAAGTACATAAATACGCCTAAATACACATAATAAGCACATGTTTAGATGTTATTAGATAACAAGTTTTTTTTATAATTTTGATTTGATTGGTATACTCCAGAAAAACAGGATCTAAGCCGAAAGGAGGTTATAGCCGTCATAATTTTATTATCTTTAATATATTATAGTACCGACCCCATAACGCGAAAAAATATCTGGTGTTCAATACATTTCGTCGAGTGTGAATAAACTTTTTCTATGGAACGTCTTTAATATCCATCGAATAAGCTAATATGAACTCATAAGACCCCTCTATTAATTTCGCACATTTTTACAATTTTTAAGATAACACAATTCGGCTGGATTTAAAAAAACACGATTGGGCATTATCTTCATAATGATAAGTCAAATTTATGCGAAAAAGATCTAAAAAAAAATCTTAAAAAATAAAGTAGATTTTGATCTCTTATGCTTAATAGGCAGTAGTTCTTAACCTAAAAAGCTTTTAGCTACCTACTTAAGTAAAGGTGTTTTCGTAAGAAAAATAGGCAAAAGCCTGAAGTTCCTAAGACTTCAACTCTACTCTATGTTTACAATGTCGTTTAGTCATTTGTATTCGCTAATACGAGTTTTTACTGCAAACGCCAACTTTGTAGACATTTTATGAAACTTGAATACTGTTTCAGCGCTATTAAGCTAAAATAATGTGTTTTTAAAGTCTCGCTGCCAATGCGTACGAATGACCTTTACATTCAACAAAAAGTTTAAGTTTTCAATTTGTTTGAAAACAAGTTATATTTATTAACTGTATGGAAAATATAAACACTGATAAATGGTTAAGGTACGTGTACATAGATAGTCACGTCACCAGCACGTCACTCATGGGACGTGACGTTCAAGGACGAGGTGGTCAGTCATAAGTTCGTAGCATTACATGCTGAACGCGTGGACGTATTACGCGCCATCTTACACACGCAGTCGCCATTTTTAATGATACTAAATCAATGAGGGTGATATTGAGAAGTGAATTCTGTTTTTTTTTATTTCATTTAGAAAGTAAATTTGTTTTAGGAAAAATATTTTGTTCTTCATTTAAATCAGTGAAAATTTGTATAGATCAAAATGAAAATTACTTTGAGACTTACTGAGACTAAGATAGCATAATAAAGAAAATGAATAGAAAACATTATTCAGTATTACCCTAAGTGATTTAAAATAATTATAAATGACAAGCTGCGCCCCGCGGTTTTACCCGCGGAGTAATGAAAAATGGTGATGGTGATGATGATGATGAAGAGTAGCCTATGACACTCTCTGGCTCTTGAACTATACCCATGCAAAAAATTAGGTCGATCCGTTGTTCCGTTGCAGCGTGAAAGAGGAACAAACAAACAAACAAACACAATTTCGCATTTATAATATTAGTATGAAGTATGATACGATAACTGTGCGAGCGAGAGGGCGTGGACTTCGTCATCGCGTGCCGGTGAAGCGACGGTGACTGTTACATAGCGGTCGTAAACTGACGGACGTATGAGGCTGATGTGTTTCTATGAACTATATTTTGTGACGTCGACGTACTGTTGACGTTCCAGCGACGTGTGTGCACTGTGCATGCACTCTTAAGAAAAATATATGATTATTTTGTGTCCACCTAAGAAATCATATTGGTAAAAAAATCCGTCTACCTTTTTAATAAATTTCTAAAGTATGTACCTACCTTAACTAATCACTTTCGCACGAGGTCTTATTTGAAATGATAACGAATGACCCAATTATTCTTATGACTCCATGCTTAAGTATTTTATCTTATCTATGCCGATAGAAGCGAAAAAAATTCTTTACGCACCCGTCACGCCAAGATTTACCGACTTTGATATAGGCACGTCGACGCAGTGTAATGGCTAATCAGCGAATGAAGTTTATTTATATCTTTATTCAAGTATAACAACTTTTTTTTTAACGCGGATAAGTCCACGTTTGACCACTAACTCGCCTGTTGGTAAGCGACGATGTGGTCGAAGATGAAGCACGCAGACTTAGAAGATACCTATTCACTCTGGCCTTGAAAAGGCCCAGGTTATATCTCTCAGGAAATAAGGAAGCTGGCAGGTTGTTCCATTCTTTGGCCGTACGGATTAGAAACGTAGAATCGAAACGTTTGGTGCGTATCCAATGTATGTGTGCATGGAAGTGGGTCGTTTTCCGACTTGTCCAGGGGCCTTACGGACAACTGCTATTACAGGCACCTAATCCGCTCAGTTGGAAAATCAGCGACCACAAACCGTATCTGCGCGCGATAAGGTTTGCGGTCGCATGATTTTCCAACTGAGCGGATTAGGTGCCTGTAATAGCAGTTGTCCGTAAGGCCCCTGTAGTAGAAAGGAGATGGCAGGATAAGGTCATGTAGCTCTGATGCACATTCTCCGAAATGAATCCTGTAGAAAATTGACAGACTCGCTACTTTACTTAGTTAAAATTAATTGTGGTATTTACCTATATACCAGGTGTATCTCTAGATCTAGACGATGGACATTTATTTATATCCGATGGACGATGGATATAATTGTACTCATCAATATAAACAACTTTTACTTTGGGACTAACCATGATAACGCGAAAAAATCAGTAATTTCATAGAAAAATTTCATTACCACTCAACGAAGTGTATGGAACAGTTGAATTTTTTCGCGATGTCAGTGTTAATACCGTAAACGTTGTTTGTAATGAGATGTACAATGAAATTCTCAAATATCCTTTTATTTTTGATTATTTAACTTTGTCTATTGTGTTTATTCAATGAAATAAATTATGTCTATGTCTAAGCATGAAAATGTGTGACAAACTTGTTTTTTGACTTTATTTTATGGTGGTCACCAACCAATCACCAAGTACTTTGCATACCACGACCAACCAATTTAACAACAACCACCAACAAAGCAACCATCAACCAACAACCACTCTACAAACTTTAACCAACCAATGCAATAACAACTACTCTACCAAACACGACCAACCAATAGAACAACAATCACCAACAAACCAACCACCAAACAATAACCACTCCACAAACAAAACAAAACACAACCAAGCACAAATCAACAACCACTACAACTGGGTGTTCCCCGATAGTTACAATCTGGGTGTCTTCAAATCACGAGTGAATCGGTTTCTTCTAGGCAAGTGTGCCCCACCGTAGATCGCATCATCGCTTTACATCAGGCAAGTTGGTAGTCAAACGCAAACCTATAATTAAATTAAAAAAAAAACAACATTCCGACAACAAGCACCAACAAAGCAACCACCAACACCATTCCACATACCAAACTACAGTTTTCGCAACAGGAAACTCAGTTTTTCCGAACCCAGTATCAAGTAACTTACAGTTCGTGTGCAGATTGATTACTGTTTTACACATACATCGTGCGTGCGGGTTCAGTGTTGGCATCACTCCAAATTATTTTTTGCCAATTTTTGCCGGAGTCGTCGTAAGGGATAAATCAACCGGAGGTCAACTCTCGCAACTGCATAAAATCACAATATCGTCGTTTCGCTGTATACTACTGTTGATTTAGTGACGCTCTGTATGAAAATATGAAGGATACGGGTCATTGGATCCTGTTTACGACAGGAAACATTTTATTACAAGGATGACAAACAAACACTTGGCTGTATGCATAGTATGTGGTGCATAGTCACGGGATTTTTTGTTGCCTTTTTAATTAGTCTTTCTTTAGACATAATATAGAAACGTAAAAAAAAAAACGTTGTGCTTAATTTTTACATAACTTTAAAGTACCATCTTTTTTAAATTAAATACTCGTAGTAGGTTTGCGCTAAGTTGCGTTTGACCACCACCTCGGCGATGATGCGGTCTACGCTGGAGAACGCTTGCCTAGAGAAACAGATTCATTCGCGATTTGAAGACACCCAGATTGTAACTATCGGGGAACACCGATTCGGATTTCAAACAGCGCATTCTACAGACTAGCTGTGCGCACAATAAAAGTGCAATCAAAGCGCTTCTTACGAGTTTTCGGGATATCAACCATGAAGCGGTGTCGCATTTTAGTGCTTACCCTGGCAGCCCGATAGAAAAAATAATAATTAAAGTATATATTTATCTATCTTTATTTATCTGTTGACGCGTACGTCTACCTAGGACAAACAGTCCAACTAGGTAGGTCCAACTTCAAGAAAGAGGTCAATCGGCGAATCCAACTCGGCTGGGCAGCGTTCGGTAAACTACGCAACGTCTTCTCGTCCAAAATACCTCAGTGCCTTAAGACGAAAGTCTTCGACCAGTGTGTGTTACCAGTGATGACATACGGCACTGAAACGTGGTCTCTCACTATGGGCCTCATAAGCAAGCTCAAAGTCGCACAACGAGCTATGGAGAGGGCTATGCTCGGGGTTTCTCTACGAGATCGAATCCGAAATGAGGAGATCCGTAGACGAACGAAAGTCACCGACATAGCCCACCGGATTAGTAAGTTGAAATGGCAGTGGGCAGGGCACATATCACGCAGAACAGATGGCCGATGGGGCCGAAAGGTTCTGGAATGGAGACCACGGACTGGTAAGCGCAGCGTAGGACGTCCACCCACAAGATGGACAGACGACCTAAAAGAGACCGCAGGGAAACGCTGGATGCAGGCCGCTTCCAACCGGCCCTTTTGGAGATCGATGGGGGAGGCCTATGTCCAGCAGTGGACGTCCTACGGCTGAAATGATGATGATGATGATGATATTTATCTACCGTTTTTATTTAGCTCGTCATCTAAGCAAAATCGTAAAAGAATGCACACGAATCTATGGAAATGGTTACAGATCCAGGGGGCTTAGTCCTAGATTTGATAGTTTTCGAAAACTTTTTTCTTTTACGTATTGTTCCATACATTTTAGTAAAGCGCCTCCAGCGGAAACGCGGTGGAACTAAAACCGGTAGTAATCGGCGGTATAGATTTCTTCTCTCTAATACGAAAAAAGTTTTCGAATACCTTTCAGCCCAGCAATGTATGGAACAATACGTAAACGAACCGCCGCGCCCCCGACACGCGACGCGTGACCAAAATGCTGGCGTGTTTCTGGCTCAACGCATGAGTATTGCCATTCAACGTGGTAATGCCGCCAGCATACTGGATATGCTGCCAACTGGTAGTGGGCTGGAGCATTTGAATTGTCTTTAGACCTTCAATGGTATATGGGCAGTTTAACTGTTTTTGTAGTGTTAGCTTGTATTTTGTTTAGTTAATAAAGGCACTTGCCACTTTAAAAAAGGTAAATATTTACCGATTGTGAGAGTTGCTTTTCGAGAATAAACGATAAGAAAAAATATTGTCTTTACGTTTGTGTTTTAATATCTGGAAAACTTCCGATTTACGTAGAGCTTATTGTTACCCAAAAAACAAAGAGCCTTTAAAAAAACTTTTTCATTGAAAAATGTTTGCTTTTTCGATGTCAAGGAATTGTTTATTCGAGGTTCGAAAAAGGAAAATGATCTAAAAACAGTTTTGTGAAATACTGAGTCATCATCATCATCAGACAGAAGACGTCCACTGCTGAACATAGGTCTCCCCCCTTAACCTCTACACTGAAAGACAGCCTGCCTTCTGCATCCACTACAAGCCCGCGACTCTCACATTTAAAAAAAAAAATTTTTTTTATGAGTTACTTTTACTGTTGGCCTTTTGGCCTCTACAGCTTGACCGGACTAGTTAGCGAACGCGGAGTGCGTTCGGCATAACTACGAGTCTCACAATGTCGTCGGTTCATCTAGTAGAAGGAGTACCTACTGCGTCTTCCGGTTCGTGGTCTCCAATCAAGAACCTTTCTTCCCCACTGACTGACTGACTTTAACTGACTGATTGACCAGCCCTAATGTGAAAGTTTTAATAAGGGCTTCCGAAGACCTCTGACATAGCTAAAGCACACATTCCCATTTATTAGTAAGTCCTCATATTGTTTTTTACAGCTAGTTTAAAATTTGAATGTACGGGCTATTCAAATATTGATCTACCTATAAAATTTTAAAACGGAAATACGTACTACAAGCGTCAAACTTTGCATGATTATAATACAAATTCAACTAATAATAAATAATGGCCAAGTGCGAGTCGGTGACCAATTTCTGTTCACCACCGGTTCTTGTACGATCACCGAAGTGAAGTAACGTCGGGCGCCGTCGGTACTTGGATGGGCGACCGCCTGGGCGTTGATGGGATTTTGTCTTTTTGCACAATTTTTTTGTACATTAGTAGCTAACAAGTTATGTGGTAGTACGGAACCCTCAGTATGCGAGCCCGACTCGCACTTGGACCCTTTTATTTTATAAGTTTAGAATTGAGACCTATACCAAAACTGTAATTGTGCAAATTTTTACTTATCTCAATAACTATTGAAGTTAGAAGGTTTTAAACGATTGGGACGGATGGACAAACTAACAGATACACCAGAACGAACTTAAAAAGGTTTCATGTAGTACTATGGAACTCTAAAAAGCTGACCACAAAATGAAGATAAAGATAAAGACGAAGACTACGGGGTTAATTAAAACCGTTTTTGATTCATTAGCTTGCGTTCGTCCACATCTATCTATTAGATTGTCGAATAATATAACAAAATTAAATTATAGTTTTGGACATCGTCTCTCCATATCGTCGCTACATATTATTACATTGTGAAACAGTGAAAATAAAGCTGCTTTTCTGTTTGCATTTTGTCAGAGTTAAATCTGTCTTCATTTGTCTTAATTTAGGGAACAATTAATTATAATTAAAGTGTTCTAAAGTTAAACCCATCAATTGTTGCTTCCAATTTGCCTGTTCACCGCTTCTCGTCACTTGAGCGTCCGCTGTGTAGAAGAAAATATTTTTGCAATCTAATTACGAAAATTGTTTGGACAGAAATGTTGAAGTATCAGTTTAATTCCTACCCTATTTTATCCTTTTGCACCTAGACCAGTCCGTCGGGTCTTTTTTAAACGGGTAGTTAGTTACCTTTACTAAACAAAATCCAAGTAAATTATAGTAAACGTATTATAATCTGAGTCGTCGAATCATACATCATTTTTATCTATCTCGCTCGCACTCTTATGGAGTGGTATAATGATGTAGGTAAATAAGAATGATACAGGTGCATATCGATAACCTGCATTACGATATGATATATAATTTTAGCTATGTGAACTCGTCTAAAATATGTGGACGCGATGAATCAGATGATAATGCGTTTACCTACTATAATACTAAATACCTGAACAAGACTATTTTTTTATTAAACAGTTGGTTTGCTAGTAGGCAGTTGAAGGTTAGACTAACGAAATGCTTAAGTGCTAGGTACCATTTGGCAGCGTACTCAGCATGCTAGTACATTATGGCAATGCCACGTAGAGAGAGATAGAAAAACTAACCAGGCTCACTGATTTTTCTGTTGAAAATATGCTGAGCTCCGACTATTAAATGACCCAATGTTTCAACCCAAAATAATATGTTACCACAACCAAGGTGAGACTAGTTATATAGGTACTATGTATATCATTTGTGTCCTTAAGGACCACGCACATTTGGCGACTGAAGCTTTTCGAAATCCAGGGAAAAATTCTATTTGCACTTCATTTAACTGATTGCGTATGCGTATTACGCATGCATTCGCATAAAGCAATAATGGCTGAGTTAGGTAGTGTTTTACTTCCACACTCCATGCGTGGGTTCAATTCCCAACAATGAGCTGAGCCAAAACAAAAAAAAAGGAAAATTTAATTTTTCCGGTTAGGTACTGTAGGTCTTTTAGAACAGGAAGATAAAAGTAGTCTGATTGCTGGTATAACAGAAACAATAACTTTTCAAACGCTAGCCATTAATTTAGTTAGCTTTAGAAACGCGAAACCTATAATAAATAATTATGAAATGGCTAAAAGTTTTCTGAGCGCAAACATTTCAAACAAGATTGAGCTGGGTCGGATAGAAATGTCACAATCGATATCAAGACGTCCACAAGAATAATGGTGTCTTACAGAATTGCTTCTACTACTTTTGACGTTGACTTGAGAACCCGCTCCCCGGCAAAGTTATATTTTACACACACTTAAATATTTTTGAAGAAAAAAATTACTGTTTGGGTGTCAAAATAATTATTTAATTAAAAAAAATGACTTCAATATAAGTCATTACGCAACTTCCTTTATTTGGATGACCATTTTTCCAGTTATATAGATTTAAAAACAATTGACCGCGCAAACTAAAGAACCGCTTTTTGATGCAGCATAAACTTGTAGTGACACTAATGAACGAACTATATTCCATATTATGCAAAAAAGAGCGGCAATATCGTCTGCACGGTTGCAAATCCTGATTTAGGTATATATGATGTGTCGCCAGTCGCCACGCTACCTTACCATATTTTGTCTAATCTGAGATGGTAAACATATTTTATTACCCTAAAAAGCCATTTAATGTTGCGTCAAACCTCTCAGGCCGGTCAGTAAGTAAAGGTAATGCAGAGTGCTAAAGTGTAGATTAAGTTTTAGATACACAATGATCACGCGTTAAGCTTAAAGTTAAGCTGGCAAACCTTACAGCCTTATCCTTTAAAGGTAGGTCCAATAGAGTTGAATGTACGGGTAAGCTTAGGAGATAAATGTACATTGTGAATTACTCTTAAGCTTACTAAAGACCCTACTAATAGACCTTTATTATTTATAATCTACGGTGTAAGTACATAATTAATATTGTAATGACATGTGGCATGAACGAGTAGCACGAATTACACGAATTATGTATTTATTAAACTTTGCTTTCACTCGGGCTGAGATATTTCTGCGATAACTCTAGCTCAAAACCCATTCGCATTGTACTATTGAAGGTCAAAAGGGTATCTAACATTTAAATCACACATAAGAATGAGAATAAATTTTATTATCTTTACAGAGTTTTACAAAATAATGAAATGTAGACAGGAGCCCTCTTTTAGACAAAAATTGTCTGTTTCAGAGGCCCCTGCTCTTTCGTCTCTACATTACATATTGGTATACCTACTTAAAGTTACTTAATTATTTATTATAAATATTTTTTATACAATGAAAGAAAATAAGATATATGAAGTTGAATTAGATAAAGATAATTTAAAATTAAAATATTGATAAATAGTTTAACTTAAATTACACTACATTATAAATACGAAAGTTTGAGTGTATATTTGTCTGCATTCAATTCCATAACAGAGTTGGTCGGGTTTGGCAAGTTGAAGTGGCTGTGGGCAGGGCACATATCACGCAGAACAGATGACTGATGGAGCCGAAAGGTTTTCTAATGGAGACCACGGACCGGTAAGCGCAGCGTAGGACGAAACCCCACAAGAGAAACAGACGCAGAAAAAGAGACCGCAGGGAAACGCTGGATGCAGGCCGCATATTATATTATTATTTTTCCGTAATTGGATAAAAACAAAACAATTCTTCTACATACACCAATAATGAAATGGAATAAAAGGTAATTTGAAGAAGCGATTGTTTGAAGAAATAATCATTTGAAGATAAACAAATTAACGAAAACAAAATTAAAATTAGTTCAAAAGTAAACAAGTTACTTATATGTATTTTAATTTCATGCTAGACAGAGAGCTGAGTTATGACGACACGGCGATACGATACTGAGTTATGACGTCACGTCTGAGGCACCCCATACAAATGCTATACTAACACTCGCTTTGCGAGAAAGGGACAGACTATCCCCTCTCTATCCTCACCTAAAACTTTAAACGCTCATATCTCAGAGATTAATCAGCCAATTATATTTATTTTTTCAGTATGTGTAACATATTTAGTTATATTCATCGCTAAGCCGGCTATTTGTAATAAATTAAATATTAGAACAAATGCCATTTAGCGTGTATTTATTCTATGACATCTTTATTTCTTCTGAGGTCTCAATAATGAAATAATGACTATATAATTATAATAAAAAATTGCACCGCACCTAGCGATGAATACGGAAGAAGCCCCGAAAAGCTTGCATTGTTCTTTTGTAACTCCACAATATGATAAACGTAACTTAACCAAATGCAAGTCAAGTAAAGAGTTTAAGCTCGCGTACATTGAGAAAATCCCAAGCATCAAGCGAAGAAAGGCAGCAGCTAAGATAATTGTATGTGCAAAGTTTAAAGCGTAATGAGGGCAGGAATAATTTTATCTCGGCTTAAATCTGCTTGACGGGATTCGAGCCACTCACGGAGAAAGTTTCGTTAAATTAATCATAGTTGGGATGAACCCGCTGGTCTTGGTGTGTGAGTTTCAAAAGTAAAACTACTTAACAAGTAGTATGGGATACTTGAGTATTTTTTTTACCATACCCCACTCCATTTTTACCCCACTCGGTAATTTGGTCATTAGACCTTCAAAAAGTGAGAACAAATGCAATACTATTTCCAACACATAATTTGGAAGGTAAAATAACTGCGAATTTGAATAAAAAAACAACCACCTATGAAGACGACATGATAATGAGACCAAATGGCCTACCACCTACCGTCAGTCCTCAACAACCAGATTTTTTGCATCTGAATTTTTTTACGAATGCAACAACCTGACATCTAACTCCGTCAATTTTCAACAAATGCAACAACCAGACTTCTAGCTACGTAAATTTTCAAGAATTGCAACTTTCACACTTTTAACATCGTCAATTTCCAACAAATGCAACAACCAGACTTCTAACTATGACAAATAAAAAAAAATGCAACTACCAGCATGCTCTCTTCGTACATTTTCAACAAATTCTGAAGCAACCAGACTTGTAAGTTTGTAAATTTTCTACAAATGCGAGAAACAGACTTCTAATCTCGTCAGTTTTCAAGAAATACAACAACCAGACTACTAACTTTGTAAATTTTCAAGAAGTATTGCAGTATCAGGTTTACGATCAGGCAATACTGAAAATTTTATGTAGAACCCTCAGGTTCGAAACCTAATAATGCCTTCCTATGTAACAAATGTCGGGCCATTGTATGTCCCAAATGTCGATAATGTGCAATATGGGTGAATTATGCCGTAATTTCATAACGCTGCCAATGCAGCAGCTGCGTACTCTCTGGAAATGTTCATGATATTGCTTATAGACGACGGCTAATTTTACTAATGCCTTTTAGCTAATTATTTGCTTTTTACCCGACAACAGTAAAATAAACAAATTAAGGATTTTGTAGTTAGCGTGTCACATACACCCACAGTGTTAACGCTCATAAATACATCATAATGATCAATCATTAAATTGATTTCTTTTTAAATATATTTTTTTAATGTGTTTACGAAACCTGATCCGGCCATAGTTGACAGTGTTGTCGATTCTGTTGTAACATTATTTAAACTAAATTTGACAGCAAAATTTTTTTTGTTATCCTACTAACATTTTGAAATAAAAAGAGACGCAGATAATTTTAGTCCTGTCAGATTGCTGCAGTTTAGTGAATGGTATGCCAGAATCAACGCTAATGCTGCTATCCGTCTCTCTATAGGTTTCTAAACTGTTCGACACAGTGGACTTGATTATTTTGTTGTCGTATACAAAATATATGAACAAATTTCTCCATGATGCTGTTAAAATATATCTACATCATGATCTCGCGCCATTTCGTCTCCAATGGACTAACAAACAAGCAGCAAACTTTCGCATTAGCAATATTACTTTGCAAGGATTGATAACTGCCATAAGCGCTCCACCCAAATCAAAATCCCAACAAACTTTTCACATAACCATATCCCATCCTGACCCGCTGCCCTCCATCGACCCAGCTGTCGTGTTCCGATTCACGCCACATTTGTTAACTCCGCCCTACAGTGGCAATTAACCCTATCCTCTCGTCCTTTCGCGTGACACATGAAAAAAATGCTATTCTGCCGGAATAATTGAAACAAAATCGGGTTTTATTATTAAGGCTGCAGTGGTTGTATACTGGTTGACATTTTGGAAATGTTTTGTTTGTAAGCAGGTAAGTAGGTACATGTAGGTATAGAAAACTAACGAAGAGTCATCTAAAGGCTAGGTTACCAGTCTTCGATATGTTGTTTGTTCTCTAGCAAAAAAACGTGCCAAGCTCTTTCACAGTGCAATGGTGCATGCAAGTAAGCAATATTTCGTTTGTCATAATGGACTTTGATGAGTTCACCACAGAATAATATAAAATATTTTTTTTACCTTCTTCTAAGGAATTTCCTTTAGGGTATACAAAGTCCTTGGGAATTTCCCAAAATTAAACTCAGCCGCGTGCACGGTAGGTAAGAAGACTATGGAGCGGCTGTAAAATGATTATAAAATCGGGTTAAAATGAGGCAAAATTAGCAAAATTGGTTATAGGCTATGCATGGCTGCCAGTCGCTGTTGCCAAAATAATGATCGCTAGCGTGGGCTAGCGATCATTATTTTGGCGCGGTAGTGGTACCGCGAGTAGGCATATACTCTAAAATCAGACAAGTTGGTGGCCAAACGTAGATCTATTATATTTATTATAAAAAAAATCTAAGAATAAAATAACAATATGGCCATACAACAGCTTTAATCCAGCATTTCAAATCCATATCAAAATCAATGACTACATCCGCTCTACTATATATTCTGCTTCGACCAAAATAAAATGAATGGACGGGCCCTAACCACCGAAATTGCTCAGTAAAAACGAGTCAAAACCGTCGGACATATATTGTACTTATTACTTACAACACCTAATTATAAAAATGTACAGTATATTTGTTACAAAAAATTGATCCCGGTTTTATTTGTGTATTAACACTTCGGGACTGCATAAATGAATGCATAATTTGGCAGATGTTTCGTTATCACGTAACAATAGACACGTGTTGCACTTCCTACGGCTAGAGACCTACTGAAATGAAATGAGAGCTGGCGCTCATTTTGTTATCTTCAAAAATGCACTTCCTCTAAGCCTATCCATTAATTTATTTTGGTCGAAGATATTCTTCCAATATTATATACTTACGTATCACGGTTGTGTTAAAGGTTCTAAGTAGGTATATCATTAAATTTCATTGCAAATAATAACCCCTACTTATTTTACGAAACGCGTGGATTCATGTCAAGGTATCAGACGCACTTAGTACACTTACTGTTGTGATACAAGGCTCCATAATAAAACAGCTCCTACGTATAACAATATTATATCGATCACGTCGCGATGTAATGAGGCGCGAAATCATCCTTGAAGTGTGACGTAATATCGGATTATTATAATTAGAACTTGAGCGGGGAGCCTTACAAAATCTCTACAGGTTTAGGTGCAGGGCTGAACGAAGGGTGTACCTACTAAAATTTACCGCTTGAGCGCATACTAAAGTTTATACAGCTTCGATTTATTGTGAAAACTGCTAGTCTGTGGAATGCGCTACCTCAATGGGTGTTTTTATGCCATAGGTAGCAAACAAGCAGGCGGGCGGGTAAGCAGTCACCGTTACTTATGGATATTTGTAACACCAGAGGCATCACAAATACGTTGCTAACCCGTTAGGATGCTATTAACTCATAATTATTATTCAGTTCTGTCGTCCTTGCCCATTTAAGCTGCAGCATGTAATGTTTTGGATTATCTGTTAGTTATATGCTTAAATTGTAATAAAGAATAAAGAACTCACCTTTTGAAGAACCCCATGTGTTCCCCGATAGTTACAATCTGGGTGTATTCCAATCATGAGTGAATCGGTTTCTTCTAAGCAAGCATGCTTGATCGTAGACCGCATCATTGCTTAACATCAGGCGGTTTGGCGGTCAAATGCAAGCCTATTATTAATACCTGTTATAAGTTATATAATTTACTGAAACACGTTTATTCTCTCCTTCTGGTAAATTTAGGGAAAGCACACCCTGAATAATATTTTAGCCATAGAGCTAAAATATCAAGAGAAGATTCGTCTCAATATTGTTTAGTAAATATATAATTATATAAATATGTTATGTACCTAGAAATTTCAACATCGAGTAAGTAAGTTGCATCCTAGCGTGTATATTATACGTGTAATACCTGTCATTGGTGTATATGGTGTATACATTATAATTTATGTGCCTACTTATAATATTTGCTCTCAAGAATAACGCGAAAGCGCAACAAAGAACTCGGTGATCCACTGACTGCACTCTGGTGGTTAACAAATTTAATTTCACCACAGTCCACTACTCTATAAATAATCATCATTCATTAATCTAAATTTTGTCTGGAAGAGAGCACTTTTAGCGACAAAGATGCCTTTTGGACATATTGCTAACGTATTTTTCTTGTAATGTCCTTATTGTGGCGTCAATAAAAGTTTATTATACTATCATACACAGTATAACTTATTAGCACTACTGCATGATCAGCCTTTCATGTTCCCATTGCTGGGATACGTGCTGCCTTCTCTCAGCTAGAGAGAGAGGATGGGCTCTAATCCGTGATGCTTAGTGCATGTTGAATTAGCACTACTAAATTCGTACTATTGTAAAAGTTAATTCGTCCCATCTCTTTATTAAATAAGTCAATGGTACTAACGCAATTTTGTGCCAGCAAAGTTCGATACTCGGAAGTATGTTTTAACTCAGAAGCTTCCTTGCCGAATAGAATCCATTCATGAATTTTCACGAGTTGTAAGGTGTGTTTTAGGTTAAATTATTGTTGCCTTTGTATATTATTTAAGGTTATCGATTCAATGACATTTCAAAAGGTTCCAGCGAGTTACGTATCTTGGGTCGCACGAAATTTGATTTCTAATGAAAATTAAGAAAGAAGAAAGAAAGAATATTGATCCATCTAGAATAGTAGATTAAATTTATCTGTTAGTAACTCTTGGATTTTAATTCAAAGCTAAATTTTTAAGGTTGGCTTTATAGTTAAAGTTGAGTACAATGACCAATTACCTCTTTTCGGCTTAGTACCACTATTCCGTGTAAATAGGTATATCTTTTATAAAAAAACTTCAAAAATCTCAAAACGTGAGGAAATCCAGCGAAAGGTAGAGATCACTTATGGGATAAAGTTGCCAATTGTTAATATGTTTGTTCTCTGTATGTAACTTTTGGTGTAAACAATAAATAGTTATCTATTTACTAGCTGCACTCCGCTGTTTCACCCGCATATGTGCAGGTACCGAAGCTTTTTTCATCATAATCATACCGAAGCTTTTTTACCCCAAAATTTACGCAGGTTCCTGCAGGTTCCTGCATGGAAAGCAGGCCGCAGCCTATGTGTTAATTTAGAGCATTAGCTTCCATACCAAATTTCATTTAAATCCGTTCTTTCAAATTAGTAAGCATTAATAGGCATGTTGACCGTCACCGCGCCTGATGTTAAGTGATGATGTGGTCTACGATGGAGCACGCTTGCCTCGAAGAAACCATTTTTTTTATATATAGAATTTATCTACGTTTGGCTACCAACTCGACTGATGGTAAGCGATGTTGCTGCCGAGGATGGAACATGTTGATCTAGAAGAAACGGTCGGCAGGGAGTTCCATTACAATATTTACTCGCAATTCGAAGACACCCAGCTGGCCTAGTACAGGCTGTAGATAGCTTATTTTTCCACCCTTTTTGTCTCGCGAGAAAAAGACAAACGTATCCATATTCTAGCTTTGTCACGTCTACGAGCCGATAAATACGGTAGAAAGACAATTTTTCCTCGGCCCGTGGTAGACCTGCTGATTGTAATTATAAGGGAACACCCGCTTGCATTCAGGGAGCGCATTCAACAGACTAGCAATTCGCATAATAAAAGTGGTATTAAAGCGCTACGAACGGGTTTATGGAATATCAACCATTGAAGCATTGACGCCTTTTCGTGCCCACTTTGAACCACCAACCCTCAGTTTTATGCGGACAAAAATACACATTTAACTACACACTAACTAGCCCTGTTAAAATATCAGTGCGTGAATCTACGAAGTGTGGTCTACGATCTCTACTGTACGTCTCAGTAGAGATAGTCGTCGTATGAAAGACCTCCTAATGACCGTCGAATCCGAGCTGGGACCCTCGCAGCCGAAATTAGAATAGACACAATTTAGTCTTTACTGCTCTTTTTTATTGCCTAACAAATACGGTTTTCGTAGGTTTGTAGACGGCATCTAGAAATAAAACTGATTTATATTTATGCAACTCTATTAGAATCTCTGTACCAAGACAAAGTTCCGTAAGGCTCAACGTTTTTAATTTATTTACAAGCACATGGAGGTTGGATTAGATCCCGCACAAAAATCACAAAAAAAATAAGTTCCGAGTTTACTTACATATATTTAGATAGATAAAAAAATTACACCAATCTAATTTAAATGAATCACTTAATGCACCAATTACTTCAATAGTTACATTGGTGTTAGTCTCCTTTTTTAATGCCATAGGTGGCAAACAAGATAAGCCTGAGGCTAGAACGCCTGATATTAAGTGATCACCGTCGCCTATGGATACCTTTAACACCAGGGCATCACAGATACAATGCCGACCTTTAGAGACTCTATTAACAAACCCTTTCGAAGAACCCCATATTACAGTTGCTTGGAAATTTTATACTGGCCTATTTTAACTCAACGAAATACAGGCCAATACTAAAACATTATTTGGTATATTATACAAAAAGAGTTGGACAGTCATATATACCGTTAAAGGTCTAGAGAAAATTCAAATGATCAAGCCCACTATCAGTTGGCAGCATACCCAGCATGCTGGCGGCATTACCACGCTGAATGGCAATGCTTATGTTTGTCTTGTCTTATCTAGTAGATATGCTATAGATATATAACTCTTTACACACCAGAAATGTTAGTCTACTATTGGTTCGGGCATTTTTGTGCGCATAGCTTAAATATTTAAGGCACCAGCGCTGCCCTCATAGCGAGCAGTCTTGAGTTCTGAGTTACCACGAGTTACTTCAAAAACGATCGCAGTCTGACCGATTTTCTTTGTGTACGCCAAGGTATCGCATAAGAAAATAGATCTCAGAATCCTAAACTCTCGCTGTGAGGCAGATGACATAACGCAGAACTCTCGCTGAGAGGCAGGTGCCATAACGCTGAACGCATAACTCTGAAAGCAGAACTCTCGCTGTAAGGCAGGAGCCATAACCCAAAACGCAGAACTCTGAATGCAGAACTCTCGCTGTAAGGCAGGAGCCATAACCCAAAACGCAGAACTCTGAATGCAGAACTCTCGCTGTGGGGCAGGTGCCATAACGCAGAACTTTAAACGCAAATACTCGCGACGTGGTTGTGTTTTATTACAAGAACGTTTGAAGCAACCTAAAAACCCACGAAAACATACACTCATGTGACATTTACAATCTGTATTTGCTCACATTTCCATTTCCGTTCGCACGTAGGCAAGGAATCGTAAAAACCAAGTATGTGTCGGTTGAATTTGCGTTCACATTTGTTGCAAATTACGGGTAAAGTTTGTCAAAGCAACGGTGCCGAGGTAATTCGTAGTGAAAACTCGAGCCCACGATACGGATGTATTCAAGGACGAAGTTGGGCAAAGAATAGATCGTAATTAATATATATTCTTTTCAGATAATATACGTGCTCCATCTTTGGCCACACCGTCGCTTACCATCAGATACGTACACGCGTTGATGGCTAAACGACAGCCTGTCCCCAATAATAATAAATAAGAAAATTTATATTCGACATTGCCCCATTTTAAGAAGTACCTGCGCCCTCACTCCAGCTCCTCAGTATTTCCAGTGGATATTTGACTTCGTTCCGCTCCACGAAAATCAAATAAACTCCTCCAACGCAGATCGTTGAGTCGCAAACGAGTAATGCAGCTAAATTCAGACAAATCTGTCGAATTTCACGCGTCACTCACCCCTGCGGTATGCCTTTGACCCATCAATTTGATACAGTAGATTTAAACGAGGCGTTGACTACGTCGTCATCAAATATTTGGGCTTGATTGATAAAAGCGTTTTGGATATAGATTTTTGTTGCCACAAATTTTTAAAAAGTACGGAGTTTTTTCACACCATACTTTGCAAAATATTATTGTATTGGGTAGGCTTATAAGGGACCCAAGTTTTTAAAATATCTGAAAGCTACAATAATCTTATTTAATAAATAAAAAACATTCATTAATGCTCTGACAGACAGAGCGACTAGAGAACAGCCTAAACCGCTGGCTCTAGAAGCATGCATTTTTGCGCAAGTATTTTTATTGTCAAAGGATCTTTAAAAGAGGGGATAAAAGTTTGTATGGAAGTTCATTTTTGAAGTTAGAGAAGCGGAAGTTAATATTTAGACTTCTGTTTATAATAATACTAGCTGTTGTGCCCCGCGGTTTCACCCGCTATCCCACAGGAGCTGTTAAAATTTTCAGGATAAAAATTACTACGTGTTATTCCAGGGTATAAGCAGTCTTCATTTCAAATTTTATCAAATCCGTTCAGCCGTTTCTGCTGCTGCTGTTAGAGTTAAAAAAACTTGGACCGAGTATAGTCGGAGGGCAGTACCCGAATGAAGCCGGAAGAAGAAGAATAATATTTAGTATATAAAAAAAAACAAAAAAAAACTGGTCGTCTGTAATTATCTACTCCTTTTTTAGAGGGCAAGTGTTTTTATTAGTGTGTTGCTAAGGATTTTTTTTATACTAAATAAATGCAAGCAATCTACAAATCTACTTTAAACTACTCATCCATTAACAAACAAATGAATGTTGGATCTTGTACCAATTCATGAAAAAAGTGACCGGTGTTTTATTTTTATTTGTTGACACATTTTAGAAATAACGATAAAGTAATTTATCTTTGGGGCTACTACACAAAAAAATATTGAATTACCTATATTTGTTTGTAGTCCTTCCTTTTCCCCTATTTACCCTTACGAGAACGACAATTAACGATAACGAACCAGTCAAAATAAATAAAAATATCATTAAAAAGGCGCTACAAAGACATTTTCAATGAACCAAGTCCAATAAAAGGAAAAGGAGGCATCAAAGAGTCCTCAACGAGCATCCCGTGGAAGCATCAAAGGCCATCCAAAGCAGCTTTTAAAACCTCTCTTCAACGTTCAAAGCAGTCCAAAACAGATAAAAGTTTGATACATTCTTATCCCTTTAATGCCACAAGTTAATGAAACAAACGGCCCGGAAAGGTCGGTGAAACTCCGACGTGTACTTAATTAAGATACGTGGAGTAAATAAAATATGGCACTAAAACATATGTACCTATTTACCCTCATATAGTAATAAAAATGCCTCGGTTATGATTACGTGAACACCAATTAAAAGAGAACGATGTCATGTCATGATTGGACCCGGGTATGTCCTAAAACTGCGACCAGAACCACCAAAGGATGGGCAGCAGCATCCTCCTATTGCACGGTGGAACGATCTGCGATCTCCTGCCAAGCGTGGGGATTATAACAACCTCCCCCACCCCCATGGATGTCATCAGTGTGGAGGTCTATGTTCAACAGTGGACATCTTCTGGCTGTTTTTTAAATATAGAATAGATCTACGTTTGGCCTCCAACTCGCCTGATGGTAAGCGACGTTGCAGCCTAGGATGGAACACGCTGATCTAGAAGAACTCAATTCACTCTAGCTTTGAAGTTGCCTGGATTGTAGTTCTCAGGAAACAAGTAGGAAGGCAGGGAGTTCCATTCTTGAGCAGTACGTATCATAAAAGACGACACAAATAGTTAAGTACAAAACTTTGGAATTTCCACAAGGAAGGTGTGGTAGTGTGCAGTCCTTCTACTTGTCCTGTAGTAAAAGGGGGAAGGTGTAGTAAGTTCAGCCTTATTAATAATTATTTAAACTCAATCCAAAAGCTCCACCACAGCTCCAGAGCTACCTGTGTCGAAGTTAGAAATGTTCCATCATTTAGTGAAAAACCAGAAACCAAAGACTATCTACTTAGCTTAATAATCAAGGCGGGAAAGACATTTGGTTCTGATCTTCATCCTTCTGACTTCAAGGACGTCTACCGCTCAAATGCTAAGCCCGGTAGTATCAAACCTATAATTGCTGAGTTTACTAGCGTCATACTGAAGGAAAAATTTATAAATTCTACTAAAATCTATAACAAGAATCAGCCTGGAAATAGATTCAACACAACGCATCTTCAGCTAAACTGCCCGAAAACTGCTGTTTTTATCTCCGAAGTCCTCACACCAAAAGTTAAAAAACTTCATTATTTGGCTCGAGAATTCGCAAAAGCAAACACTTACTCATACTGCTGGGTGGCCCACGGACGAGTATACCTACGAGAGAAAGATAAGGCTCCTGCGGTCCGCGTCGATAGTGAAAAAGATTTGGACAGTCTAGCAGCGAATAAATGACTAATTGCAGTCTCCAGGCGCTACATTTCTGTGGTTGCATCTCTAATTAAAAATAATACTTTGCATGCTTATCAAAATTTTTATCAAATTGTATGTAATTTCTCTATTATAAGGTTCACTTTCGTGAACCTTCATATATATCACCCACTGTTTCTGTTAACTCACAATATTATATATTATTATATGTACATAGAATACACTCACATAACTCGTCCCGGTTTCATCACAACTAAAATATTACACACATTTCCATACAACTACATCATATGGACGCCTCTGAGTAACTGGCACTTTACAAAAGAAATGCATAGATCTATTGTTTTGATCGACCTTGAAACCCGTTTGTTTATCAGGGTTGAACGCGTATTATATGGCCTATTTTCCCTACTGGGAAACGGAAACCAAGCTTTGCTACCTATCAAAATATCTTTATATAATGGATAACGCTGATAAAATTACAAATGAACTCGACTCCATAACAGTCTCTAAATCAGTTAAATGTACCCCAGAGCTATGTTATAAATTGGTAAGTGATAATAAACTTTTTAGGTCCTTGAAAGTATTTCACTTAAATATTCGTAGTATTGGCTGTAATATTGACGAAGCAAAAGTGTTACTTACTAGGATGAACATTGACTGCGATATTCTAATTTTCTCGGAATGTTGGCTGAGCTCATGCTCGCAGACTCCTATCCTAGATGGGTATGTCAGCCACAGGTCAGGGTTCATGAACCAAAATGACGGTGTCGTGATTTATGTAAAGTCAAATATCCAGTGTACTATAACTGAACCTGTTTTGTCTCATGCCAGCTGTTTGTTGTTTACCTGCCAAAATAAAATAGCCATAGTTGCAGTTTATCGCTCTCCATCTGAGTCCATTTTAGATCCCTTTTTAGATAGTTTAAATATTTTACTAAACCAATTACCTGCATATCAGACTGTTGCTATTATAGGAGATGTAAACATAAATATTCGACCTAATGACAAAGACAAATATAAAAATAAGTTTTCCGATTTTTATCTCTCTATTTTGTCTTCTCATGGAATGTTACCTGCTCATCTGTATCCGACGCGTGAGGCAAGCTGCTTGGATCACGTGATTCTCCGTACTCGTAACGAAGCCTCTACTTTTGTCCTGGCAAACACAGTGACCGATCACGCGGCTACCTTATTATGCTGTGATTATGGCACCTTATGTTACAAGGGCGATAAGACTTACAACAGAGTTGATTACCCTGCAGTAATCGCCGAGCTAAAAGACAATGACTATGCAAATATTTATCAGGTTCAAAACGCCAACCTCGCGATGGACGCATTGATAACGACTATTACTAAAATCATTCATTCGCATACTAAAACACTTAAGATGGCACGACGGAAAATTATTATTAGACCTTGGATTACTCCTGGCCTTCTGAAATGCATTCGAAATCGTGATAAATTACATGTGAAATATAAATCTGACCTTAATAACAATATAAACAAAACTACTTATTTTAGATACCGAAATTTTTGTAATAATTTACTAAAAAGATTAAAGCGACAATACGAAACAAATGAGTTACGGAGAGCCAGGGGTAATCCAAAAGAAACCTGGAATACTATCAAAAAAAATTGCTAATATATCCCAAACGAAATCATCATCTTCTTCGCTAATTGACCAGTTGACTAATCCTAAAATATCTGTAAATAAAGTTAATGAGTTCTTTGTTGGTATTGGTTGCAAATTAGCTAGCAATTTTACTCGCACATCTAATGATAATTATATGAGTGAAGCTGCTACAAATGATAACACTTGTTCATATACTATGGCAGTCTTCGAAACTGACTGCACTGAAGTTGCGCGTATCATTCGAGGGCTAAGAAGAAACTGTGCAGTTGGATGGGACGGCATTCCCTCTAGCCTAATTATAGATGCTTGTGATATATTAGTTCCCCCTTTAACCTATATTTTCAATCTTTGTCTCACAACAGGCATTTTTCCTAATTCCTTGAAAAAAGCACTTGTTCTCCCGGTCCACAAGAGTGGGGACAGGAACAGTGTCAATAATTATAGACCTATTTCGATTTTAAGTTCCTTCTCCAAAGTTCTGGAGAAACTACTAAACTATAGACTCACAAAATTCTTGGATAAATATGACCTATTATCTAAAAACCAGTATGGTTTTCGTAAAGGAAAATCTACTGAAGATGCAATTTTAGACTTAACAACTACTATAATAAATTCTCTTGATAATAAACGTAAAACAATTGGCATATTTCTCGACTTATCCAAAGCTTTTGACACTGTTTCTGTCCCGACGCTGCTAGCGAAGATGGAAAGACTGGGAATCAGGGGTCTTGCCCTGGAAATCTTTAAAAATTACCTCACCGATCGCTCTCAGTGTGTAAAAATTGATGAACATGTAAGTAATGACTTGTTTCTTAGTTTTGGAGTCCCCCAGGGCAGTATTTTAGGTCCAGTCTTATTTCTTATCTACGTAAATGATCTTTGTCTTCTTAAAATTCCTCACTGTAATATTTTTACTTATGCAGATGACACCGCTTTGATCATACAAGGTAAGACTTGGTGTGAGGTCAAAATTCATGCAGAAAACGCCTTAAAAAGTATCATGAAATGGCTGTCTGCTAACCTTCTAACCTTAAACATCCCTAAAACAAAATATATTACCTTTTCCCTCAGATCTGATTTCCAACCTCTTATAAACTCTTTCACAATCACTGCGCATAAATGCGAACCTCAAATCTCAACTGCCTGTGACTGTATAGCATTATCCAGAACTGACAATATAAGATACCTTGGAGTGCAGATAGATAGTACCCTCAACTGGCAACTTCAAATTGAAAACTTGTCCAATAGAGCGAGGCGTCTTATTTATATATTCAAAAAACTTAGATCATCTGCAGATCTGGATACTCTCAAACTTGTATACTTCACTCTAGCACAGTCGGTTCTGACATACTGCGATGCTGTCTGGGGTGGTGCTTGTATGGAAACCCTCCTCAGACTAGAGAGAGCTCAAAGAGCCATACTTAAGGTGATGACTAAGAAACCCATCAGATACCCGACTAAAACGTTGTTTGAGGATGTAAATGTATTGACGGTTAGGCAGTTGATTATTCTTCATGTTGTAATGCGCAAGCACAAGCAATTACCCTACGATCCAGACATAGAACCCAGAAAACAGAAAAGAATCTGTTCTATCGTACCTCATCGGACTAAATCAGCCAGCAGACATTATATACATCTGTCAAATCATCTATATAACATCGTTAATAAGAAACTCCAGATCTATCCACTTCCCATCAAGAAAGTTAAATCAAGCGTAGAGGTATGGCTTAAGACCTTATCTTACAAAGAAACCGAAAAATTATTAGGTATTGTTGGTTAGTTAACAGTTACTCTTCCCCTTACACTTCTCACACTCTTTCTTACTCACTCAGATACACTCACAATCACACATACTTGTTGTCTCCTGGAACCCTGACTCTAATGAGGCCTGGAGTATCCTTGAGACACACACACACACACACACACACACACACATCTTATTTCACCTCGACATTAAGTTTACTACACTGCATGCTTATTTTATAATATAAAGTGTTAGATTAAAAATATAAAAAAAATCTTGAAATAATTTATAATTTTTGATTGAATACTTAATTTGTTAAAATTCTTAATTAATTAAAAATGTTAATTGTATCCGAAAAAAAAAAAAAAAAATAATAATAATATGTTACGTGACCAAATTTATGTAATATATATCATTTTTGTCTAATTTTTAACTAAACCTAATGAGTGTTCAAACGGAGGACGCTGGTGCCTGTAGCACAGTTTAATTACTAGTACGGGTGCCAGCCAGTTCCACACACAAACAACATTGTAAATTTTAAATGTTATCATTATGTCCAGTTCGATTGCTTTTTAACAATATTGTTGTCTTTTAATTTTTCGATCAATAAACTATTTGTATTTGTATTTGTATTTGTATTTGTATTTATTTGCTCTGACAGCTGCAACAATATTGTAAAAAGCCAAATGAAAACCACAAATTCTGATAACTTTCACTAGGTTTTTGAACGTAGGCAGGTACCCGATATACTTCAGTAAAATATAAAAAGAAAACTGTGGACGCCCATCTGATGGGAAGCGATGATGTGGTCGAAGATGTAGCACGCTTGCCTTGGAAATACCTATTCACGTGTTTCTTAAACAATACTGGATTGTACCGGTTCAGAAAGAGAGACGCAAGTAAAGAGATCCACACCTGTGGGCCTAGTGCGAGTTTTTCTAGTTGCGACCGCGTTAGCGTAAACCACGATTTGTATGAAAAAAGAACAACGCCATCTGGCACCATGTAGATGAAACTGCTCTTATTTCATACAAATCGTGGTTTACGCTAACGCGGTCGTGTACGTTAACGCAACTAGAAAAACTCACACTAGGCCCACTTTTCAATTCAAAAAGGTGAAAAAGAAAGCATAAACTTTTTAAATAAACGATATTATCAATACAACCATAATTATGGTTTATAGTCAATCCGGTAAAGTGAACATTGGTCCATTAGATAAAGTTGTTTTAGGAACGCTCTGTTGAATAAAACACTCGATACTTGACACATTTGAATAAAAAGCTTTGATATACGGAGAAAAATAACGTCTTTAGTAAACTTTTATTTTCATACTTTGCTATAACAAGTGTGAAACAGTGCGTGTGGTAAGTTTGCTCGAAACAATTTTTTTTCGCATTCTGTTTTGTCTAGTAATCCTACTGTTAACGTCCAACGAGTTGGACCATTTTATACCGTCACAATGAAGCTGAAACGAGCTGAAAACGAGACAAAACAAATTAGTAATTAGCTAATTTTATTAATTTAACCGCATTTCCGTAAATCTATGAAAAACTAAACATATATTAAGTCCATATCTTCCTATTCGCTCTACTCCTTTCTCAGAAAACCTACCCACTTCGAAATGAAGCGCATCCCTTTGATTATGTATCATTACCCTTAGAATAACTATATCATACCATTTTTTGTACAGTCAGAAAGAATACATTTAATTTTAGATATTGTGTTATCCAAAAGAAATAAATTGCGATAAGACAATTAATCAGTTAATTTTATTAGTTCCTTAGATAATGTAGATTAGTTCTACCTTAATCTATAGTTTTTATTCTTAAGTTATTCTTTATTTAAGTTTATTTTATTCTTTAGTTTTTATCTGTAACCTATAGTTTTTATTTCCGTAAATCGATGTCAATTCCTTCCTATATTATCTTTACTGATGTGGTAAATCATAATCTAGTTCTCACTTTATATAACTTTATTCATAGTCTTATTCTTTATTCCTACTACTTATTACAGTTTTCAGACCAATATGCTTTCGCTACGAACGCTCCAGCCAGACTAAAGTCCCTCTTGCCAACATCCTACCACATTATCTTTTTCCTACCCCCCACTATTGCCGAGACTCCCGAGTCAACACGTTTCCGACCGCCATTTTATATAAAAAACTGTTAGTCAAATTAGATACCAAATGGTTTAAAACCAAGAAATCACAAAGAAACAGTTGAAATAAGTTAGAAATCATGACACTCGGCCATCCGGCAACGTGATGCCTCCCGGCATTACATATAAAAATAAATAAATTACCTGAATAATAAATGTCCATTTTCCCTTTTGTTAAACATTTTGCACAAAAAATTACATCAAACTTAACATTTACACAAATCAACTGCATATTTACATTAACTTATTTTAGTATAACATAAATTTTACTCAGCTAAAGGTATTATACAATGTAATACTTAGAATAATATTATATTTATACTCATTTCATTAATTGCTCAGGTTTATTCAACACTAATTATTTATGTACTAATATATTAATCATGACACTGAATATTATAATATTCTATCATAATCTTCCTTATCTTTCTGTTCGCTCTTCTTTTTTTTCAGTAGACGATTTCCCACGTAAAATATTATGTATAAATAATTATTTTAATAATTTAAATATCGAATCTAACAAAAAAAATACTTGTACATACGCCTACAAGACAATGACAAGTGACAAGTTACCCCTCCAGAGACAATGTACAAAAGATTGGTTATTTTGTCCGAAAAATAGAGAATTTTGAGAGAAAAACAAGAAAACAATTCCAGCGTGACCTCATCTACCAAAAGACATTGTTCTGCAGTATTGTTGAGACGAGAATACCTGTAGGTATTGATATTTCACATCTCCGCATATTTTTCTGTAGTTCCTGATGAGAATGCAATCTCCGTATTACAGGTAATAGGGCTAACTTTTCTGTAGAGTTGGCCAAATGATGGACGTATTTTTATATTTAGTGGAACCGGATATAACCGGCTTACGCGAGTAATTCGCGTAACATAAAATAAAAGTTGACGTCACGGGACGCCCGGCAGATATGAAACATGACGGCATATGCGAGCGTCATGTCGTTTGCCATCACGGCATACGAGAAAAAGAATGAGCAAGTCCATGTTTTTTTTATTCACATTCAACGAAATGTACTCATAACAGTTGTTTTTTTTTTTGCAATTTTAGAGTTGGTCATGAGACCAACAGATAAACATCATGAGATAAACGTTGCTCATAATGGTGAGATAATGACCTTTTTTCGGCATAGTACCACCACCCTGAGTAACCTAATAGTACTCTTCAGGCTTCAGATAAATGGTAGTGGCTTCCGCACTCAAATCACATTGATATCAGCTGTCACAATGAAATCTGTCACACTGACATCTGTCACCAACGTCTGCCCTGGGAGAGGGCTACCTACAGCTGCTGGAGGAAGGCCTCTTGCACAGCTGCAGTGATCAGGTGTAAATGGGCTGAAGATGATAATGTCACTGATAGCTATCATAGATACCTATCATACTAATACCTGTCGCAAACACCTGTCACATGGCATCCTCTTTAGAACCCTTGTTGTATAATGTTGCTTTTAGCGGTCAACAAAGAAAAAATTGGTAGGTAAGTTTATTCGAGATTCCGTCAGCTAGAAATCAATTTTACAGTCCAGCTTTGCTTTAATGTCTTTTCGCTATAGTAGCATTTTGGTATAGTAAAGCTTTGCTAAAAAGGCGTTTTACTAACAAGGCATTTTGCAAAGTGTCCTTACCCACAAACTCTACAAAATAGGTTGGTAGCACTGCTCGACATAGCTCTCGGTAGTGCCGTGCCCTCATCAAGGTTAATGGCCCTACGGAAAATAAGTTTCATCTGTAGAACCGATAAACACTGAGGGCTGTTTCCTCCGCCTTTGTTGACAAAAAATAAGGTTCGAAACGTTTTCGTAGACGTTTTTATAGAAGGTTTTTTCGCGCCAACTTCAGACCCTTTTTATTGGTTTCCCATGTTACGAGTTTAACCGGAATTTAATCGCTCTATTTGTATTTTCCCTTCATAATCTTATTCGAAGAATGATATATAGGGTAAGCTTGTAAAATTCGCATGAGTAAGTATAACCAAGAGACCTTTTCATGGAGTAGTATTCAAATTATAGGTGTCAAAAATACTGAGCATGACTTACTGAAATACTAAGTGGGCGAAAAACTGTGGGCGAATACAAATATTGAAATTGAATATTGGTGCTCAAATTATGTTCCACATTTTGCATATACAATCTTATTTCAAGAATGTCTCTGACTTATTCGACGGTATCCAATAAAACTTGAAAATAGTTATATAATTGATACTGGCAAATGCACAAGACGTGCGACGCCAAAATCCACTCAAGAGGGAAAAAACCTGTGGCGTTTACTATTTTTTTTTTTTTTATTTCAACTGGCGAGAATTCATTGTCGTGAAACCAAAGATCTTGTATATTACTATAAATGCGTGAAACGTACATTTAGGCAATGCCGTAGAGGTATAAAATAAGGAAGTGAAAGTCACGGAGAGTTTGCACGTTGCCTCTACGTGGGGTGGTCCGGAGGAAGAGCATGTTTTGAACACGGAACCTCACGTAAATCTTATGAAAACTATTAAACCACACCACTAACCAATAAACTTTAATCAAAATCCAGTAAACAACGGGGGGTGCCAATAAAATAGCTTCTTCACATTTTTTATAGTTTTCTTTTCCGCGAAATTTTGTTAGACCTAGGAGGTTTTTCGCTGGCATTAAGTGGTATGACAGAATCGACGCCATTGTCGATCGTACTAGAATCAGCCAGCAAGACATAAACTTTGTCCCCGGCCCCGTTTACAAATATTTTTTATTATCACTAAGTAGGTACTCACCTGTTTATTGATAAAATCATAGACTGAATTCTTTGGATGAAATCTTGTTTTTTAAATTGAATTTGCGTACAAAACCCTCAACAGTAAAAACATGATTTAACATGACTGGAAATTTTATATAACATGAAACTAATAGGACATTACTGCCGCGGTCTGTTATGAGTGCGTTGCTGGTAGCGATCTGCATGATCCAAGAAAACAAGGTCTAGCGCTCCGGGAGTTGTCACCCAATTACGTCACTATCCAGTTGCCACTTTATTACCACAAACACAGATATTGGGAAACAAATTAGGTAATAATCTATTAAATAAAATAGAAAAAGCATTTTAATTGTTCTTGGTTTGTCCGGTCAGGTAAAGTTGTGGAGACTTTATTAGAATAGGGTCCTATGAAGTTTTGGAACAACATTCGAGCACATACGCAACATATAATAAATAATAATCCTCCATTACCATACATTAACAGTCGACAATACACAAGTTTAAGGAAATAACATAATGAATTGACCTTTTTAGCGCCAAAAACTCGAACAGAATTGAGTTTAGTTACTTTACGAGAAATGGAGATAAACTTAAAAGTTCGATGTTTGAAACGCGCTATAAGTAAGTCTAACCGCCAATCTTTTGGCATCGTTAAAATTCGTTTCTTTATAATTCTAATGCTCTACCTACTGTGGTAATAAAAGTGCCTTCATCTCAAATGCAACCCTGCCATAAAACGACAATAACATCATGGACATGTAAAATTAAAAATCAGAACAATGAGATACTGTGAAAAGACTTTCTCGTAACTTTTTATTAGAATTGGGGCCCAGATTACGTTAGGAAAGGCCATTAGTCTTTGGATTTAGTACGTAGGTATATTTCTGCCAAAACGGTTTCTTTGTTTAGGCATCCTAATCGACAGCCCCCGCGTTTAATAAAGCCCTGATATAATATTAGATTCTATGGACGTTAATAATTGGTTTTGCTATACGATGAATATTGATGAAAATTAATCATAGAGAATGCTTAATTCTTTATTTAGCACAAAATTATGTTTGCTCATTCGCCTTAAATTTATTTACCACAATTTTTTCAAGTAAAATTCGTTCAGAGTTACTTTTTTATGTAAGCTGAACCTGACGAAAACAGATTTTATCGTCATGTGAATGTCGAGCTTCTCGACCACTCAAATATTATTAAAAGACCAAAACCGTTCGAGTTAGTGTAGTAAAAGTCGACACCGCTTTGTGGTTGGTGTTCCGAAAATCCGAACGAAGCGCTTTGATTCCACTTTTATTATGCGAACTGCTAGCCTGTGAAATGCGCCGCCTGAATGGGTTTTCCCCGATGGTTGCAATCTATGTCTTCAAATCACGAGTGAATCCAGTCGCGCGCGGTGCTGCATAGCGAGTGCACGTAATTATCTTATTTCAATCGGCTTCGATTTACCTTTTTATTGCGGTCAGTGCGTGTGGCATCGAAAATGGACGAGGTCCATCAAGGACCTCGTTTCAGTAGTGACATGAGTGAAGATGAAACGACAGAAAGTTGTAAGTTGATGCTATCGGAGAATCAATCTTGCGAGAAATCTATTAATAGCCCCGAGCTGTCCCTTATCAGTCGGCCGAAGGCGCTCAAGCGTTCGAGGAGCCATGCATGTGTTGACAACGACGGATTTACACTAGTTCGAAGAAATGGGAAACTAATCAATGGAACCAAAATTATGAATGAAACGTTCGAAGTGAGTTTATCATCATTTGAGCTATTACCGAAACAGATAGGTCTGGCAAAACTTCTTAAGGCAGAAAATATAAATGATGCTATACAAATAAAGTATAAAACCCCATACAGGGTGTTAATATTGTTTGAGAAAAGAGAACATGCAGAAAAGCTATTACAAAATGAGAACCTTATAAAACTAGGATACCGTTGTCATTTGACGAGCGAAGTTGGCGTATCTTATGGGCTAGTTAAATATGTAGAACTAGATGTGGAAGAGGATGACATATTAAAGGCTTTTCAATGCGAGCAGCGCATTGTATCAGTACGCAGACTTAAGCGAATGGACGCATCAGGTGAATGGGTAAAAAGTGAGACTGTACGTTTTGGTTTTAAGGGTCCTACCCTTCCACAATATGTAGTAGGTTATGACTGCAGGTTCAAAGTTGAACCGTATACATTTCCCGTAACCCAGTGTGCTTCCTGCTGGAAATATGGGCATACAACTCGTACATGTCCATCTAAAAAAATAGTATGTCCTAAGTGTGCAGAAGGACATGACAATTGTGAAGCGAAATATTATAAATGTGTCAACTGCAAAGGTGCGCATATGGCACTTGACAGATCATGCCCGATTTATGCAAAGGAGAGGAAAATACGCTCAATAATGTGCCAATATAATTGCACATATAAAATTGCCTTATCAAAATTAATAGAAAATAAGCGTTTGGAGAATTACGAACACGTTATACGAGTAGATACACCTCACCAGACAAGGATAATAAATGAAGAAGTAGTCAATACCCCGTTATCATACAGCCAAAGCATTGGCTCGAGGGTTATACACGCTGAAGCTAGTATACAACAGGAAAATATAGAACACGAAATCAGCGAAGAAGACAGCAGTGAGCCGTCTGTAGAAAGTATTTTGGAAATAGGACAGACAAAACGTAGAAAAATTAAGAAGAAAAATCAAAAGAAGAAAGTTAGGATGCAAGATGACAGGGAAAAGAAGTGTTATGTTCCATTGAAAAGAGAGAATGATGGAGAAAAAACTGAGAAGAACAGATTTAATAGTATTTTGCGAAAGTCAAAAGAAATTGTTTTTTCGGAGATAGGTTTTGAAGAAAAAGTGCAACAAGTATTGAAATTACTTTTTGAAGAACTTATATCCTTTATTGTAAGCTCAGTAAGTCACGGCGAGGTCCTTACTAAACTAGTAGGTCTCCTCTATAATGGATAGGTACAACCAAAATGTCAATGATACGGCGTCAGGCTCTGTGGGTTCCGCTGAGCAATGTTTAAACATTGCTCAGTGGAACGCGCAGAGTCTGGCGCCAAAGAAAAGACTCGACCTAGAACTATTTTTGATACAAGAAAAAATAGGTATTTGCATAATTAGTGAGACATGGTTTGATGACTGCGACACAAACATAAAAATCACGAATTATAATATCTATAGGCATGATAGATCGGATTCCTGGGGTGGCGTGGCCATAATAGCACACAAATCTATTAAAACCCACATTTGCTCAATAGATATAAATAATGCCGGAATTGAGGTTCTGTGTGTCAAGGTTTTAAATTGTAAGCATTTGGAATATGTCGTATCAATCTATTGTACCTCTCCTGTGACAACAACACAATGTGACTGGGAAGACGTATTTTCTAAATTTTCTTCAAAAACTATAGTTGCTGGTGATTTTAACGCTCACCATACTAATTGGTCATGTAAAAATGATAACAGAGGCCAAAAGGTACTTGATGCCTCTTTAGAACATAATTTTGTATCGCTCAATACTGGCGAAGCCACTAGAGTTAAATTAGTGAATGGAGCTTTACAGGAGACGTCACCTGATATTAATTTTGTTACATCAGATATTGTTTTATGCTTTAAATGGCAGGTAACCCGAGAAAACTTTGGTAGTGATCACCTCATTATCAAATATTCCATGCAATTTCGGAACGTCCGCCACTTTGTGAAACGCCTTAATTTCAAGCTAGCTGATTGGAAAAATTATAAAGATTCTTTAATAAATAATTTCGATAGATTAGTGGTAGATAAAAACAATCTACAATCCAATTACAATTTGTTTATCGATAAATTGGAACACGCAGCAAGTAAAAATGTGCCTATGATCAAAATTAGTACAGACCCAACACAAACCTTTCAACCTAAGCCTTATTGGTCTCCAGTACTGTCTAAAGCAATAGCTGAACGTCGGTTAGCTTTAAAACATTTCAGACGCAACCCTACACCAAATAATTTAAATATTCTTAATACAAAAATTTCGGACGCGTAACGAATACACAGACAGGCACGTTCAAGTAGTTGGCAGCAATTTTGCAGTAATATAAACGAAACAGTAAATTCATCGGACATGTGGCGTCGCATGCGCTGGATGAAAGGCTTAAAACGAGATCGCATCACTGCATCTAAAAATAAAAAAGAAGAACTACTGCGCAGCTTAACTCCCGATTTTGCTCAATCACAAAAGCCATCGTTTAGTTCGAAAAATACTAGACTAGAAAGTGAATTTTCTATACAAGAGCTACACAACTGCCTTAAAAAGAAAGACACAGCGCCAGGACAAGACCAAATTACTTATTCAATGGTGTATCACTTACCTCCTGATGGTAAGTTGTTTTTACTGAAGATTTTTAATATAATTTTCAAATACTCTATAATACCTGACCAATGGCGGAATATCAAAATTGTGCCTATACCTAAACCTAACACTAATAATGAACCACCTAAATTTAGACCTATTTCCTTAATATCATGCTTATGTAAAATATTCCATGCGATGCTATGTAAGCGAATAGAGTGGTTTGTTGAGTCAAATAACATTTTACCCCCGATCACTAGCGGGTTTAGGAAATGTCAGTCATGTGTAGACTGCGTAGTACGCTTAGTTTCAAAAATTCAAGTTGGATTTACAAATAAGATGACTACTCTAGCTGTGTTTCTGGATGTGCAGAATGCATATAACGAAGTTCTTGTAGATAAACTAGTAGCGATATTGGATAGTTTAAACGTTGGAACTCAAGTCTGTAATTATTTGTGGTCATTTTTAAGTCAAAGATGTTTGCAAATTCAAGATCATTTAGAAGATGAAGTTTTGACTAGATGGACTGGAAGAGGCTTAGCACAAGGTGATCCCATGTCTCCTATTCTTTTTAATATAGTTACTCATAGGATGTTTATAGGCCTTGAAAACGTATCAGCACTACAATACGCAGATGATTTGGTATTTTTTACACAAAATAGAAACATTGATCGTAGTGCATTGTACATTCAAAATACCTTAAATTCAATAGTACGCAGATTAGATTTATTAGGATTACAAGCTTCTCCAACAAAAACACAGTGGTGTGGTTTTCAAAGGGGCAGAGGAAAACATCTAATAAATTTAACCATAAACAACTGTCAAATTAAGTCTGTTGAAAATATAAAATATTTAGGCGTGTGGTTGGATAAATGCCTTTTATGGAACAAACATATTAATGAAACTCAAACAAAGACGATGAAGATGTTAAATATCCTAAAAATATTAGCAGGTGCTTCGTGGGGTTTACATCCCAAACATCTTAGACGAGTGTACATTGCTTTGATTCGCAGTAGGATTGATTATAGTAGCTTTATTTACGACACTGCAGCCAAATCACATTTGTCTAAACTTGATAAAATTCAAAATGCTGCAATGCGTGTAATAGGAGGTTTCATTCGAACCACACCCATACATGTTATGGAAAGTGAATTGTGTATCCAGCCGCTGTATCTTAGACGTCAATATCTAGCCACTAAATATTGCTTAAAGGTGCAATCGTTGTCTGACAAATTAACTATGGCCATATTTCGTGAGCTTTCAGCTCTTTCTGATTTAAGGTATTGGCAGAAGAAGAGAAAACCACTGCTTATAAAAGTGTTCAATGAAACTAAAGATGAAACTATGAATACTAGTGAACCTTTGAACATGTTTAGATTAGATACTTGGATGTCAAATATTAATATGGATTTTGTTGAAACTGAAGTAGAAGGAATACAACATTCAAAAAACCACTACGACACTAGAATGCTTAAAACAAATTCAATACATATGTTAAATACTAAATATAAAGACTTTTATAAACTATATACAGACGGCTCGAAGTCATGTGACGGTTGCGGTGCAGGATATTACGTACCCAGTCGCAATGTGGAGGAGAATTTCAAAATTGTGTCAGAAAAAAATTGTATTATGTCCGTGGAACTATTTGCAATCTCAGAGGCATTGTCCTATATCATAGCCACGTCGGATATAAAACAAGTCGTGATTTTAACCGACAGTCGAAGTGCTTTACAGCATATCACTCGATGCGCTTCTAGTGCCAGAAGTGCTACCGTAGCATATGCAATTATAAAGAAGGTTTTATTTCTTTTAAACAAGGGCGTGAATCTGAGGCTGCAATGGATCCCATCGCACACTGGTATTCGAGGAAATGAAGTTGCTGATCAATTAGCAAGGGAAGCTAGCTTAAATGGAGCAGAAGTATACATTCTACCAGAACACACAGAAATTTTAATAAAATACAGGTATAAAATATATGAAAAATGGAAAGATAGATATGTAACGACATGTTCGGCCAAAGGTATCTGGTATAGAACCCTGCAGCCTGAACTTCCTCGAATACCATGGTTCGTAAACAGTCACTTGAGAAGAGGCTTTATTGTTATAGCACATAGACTTCGCTCCGGCCACATGCCACTTAATAACTTTGAGCATCTGATGGGCAGGGCCGAAGATCCCACCTGCTCACTGTGCGGTACGCTAGAAGATGTTTCCCACCTTCTGGTCGACTGCGGCCGGAGCGAGTCTATGAGAGAATATATGTTGCACGAGTACGGCGTAAACCCTCGAGATGTTGGCATGTTTCAAGGTATCCTGGCCGCACCCACGTGTGATGCGGCGAGGGCCTTGTATGCCATGGTCTCGGTCGTATTGGAGCAGCGTAGGGATTCTGCTCCCTTTTGATTGTATATGATGCTTTGAAAAACGGGGCTGGCATAATCGCATAGCGACTAAAGCCCCAAACAAAAAATTAGATTTAAAAAAAAAAAAAAAAAAAAAAAAAACACGAGTGAATCGGTTTCTTCTGAGCAGGCGCGTGCTACTACGTAGACCGCATTATCGGTTGACATCAGGCGAATTGGCGGTGAAACGCAAGCCTAATATTAAATAAAATACATCAAATACACTAAACACAATAAATAAAATATCTGACTTAGCGGAAAGAAATCGTAGAGACCAAAACAGATGTGGTAATCGCCCATCTAAAACCACCTTCATGAACCACAGTATAACGTGTTATCTACAACACTATACCGATTTCAAAAAGGGATCTAAAAAAATCTACTCAATTTAAAGTAAAACTAAAAAATCTTTTAGTCGAGAAATGTTATTAGATAGTTAGTGATTTTATAAATGGTACATTTTTGTAATGACTGCAGTAGGTCAATTTGTTTATCATACAATTACAGTAATATCTATCTGTTAACTATTTAAGTTAATAACATCATATCTTAACTTTTAAAATTGTTTCGACAGTTAATTTAATTAATAATTTTTTATATAAATAATATTTACGGTATTTTTATACCATCTCTCTATTTTAGATTTGTACGCCTACAAACTAGGCAAAACATGATACAAAGTGACAATTATTTTTAACCACCTTGTGCATGCGTTTTAAATGTGTGTATGATTTACTCGTGTTTTGTGCAAATAAAAAATCTTTATCTTTAACTTTATTAAATAAAATAAAAGTGTAAAACAAAGTGTCAGTTATGTAGTAAAGAGTTAGTTATGTAGTATTTGTGCTACCTAAAGAACAAGTGAACAAAGTGTCTTCCCATTTAGTAGAACAAGTTGTAACGACCAATGGCTATTCTACTTTTTTTACTACAATTGTCACCACAGCACTCTACGTTGTCATTTTTAGAAGCATAATAATAGAATAATATAGGTCCCCTTTTTAACTTACAGCGCCGTAAAGCGAAACAGACTCATAGCTTGTAAATCACCGAGCAATTTTTTCTTGTTTCCTAAAATGATACAGTAATTTTGCTCAAGAGCAATAAGGCCCTTTTTTCACTTTTAGCCCTTTTTGGTCATTCTAGTTTGTCTTCCATGGTTAGCTTACAATTATAAAAATGGTGTCATATCAAAACTGAATGTTTTATCTAGGAAACCACGAGACCGAAACACGATTAGGTAAGGACATTTCACTCGATAGAATAAAAAATTAAGCACTCATTTTGCGCTGTTCTCCCTGTTTTTTAATTCATTCAAATACGTATTTACTAAATGATGTATACGATATTTTAATAAACAGATTTCATAATTGTGGAAGGAATCGTAGAGGTACATTTTACATTACATCTATACTTATCGAAAAATATGAGAAAAACATCAAAAATAGAAGTAACGATACTCACGATTGTGTGTAAGTACCATTGTTTTGCTCCACTGAATATAATTATAAAGCCTTATGGTCATGTGTAGTAACAAACGTTGCTTAAACGTGGGAAAGCCTCGCTAAAGGTGGCAACTTAGTGTCTCATACATATACAACTTTAACTTAAAATATTTTTTATTAGCATAATTATCAGAATAATAATGCGACAAAAATTATTTCTTTTTTTTACTACAGACTGGGCGTGGGCATGCTTTTGACCGCAACTCAACTGTGAAGCGAAAATGTGGTCGATTATTATATGTAACACGCTTACCTTTAGCTATCGAATATTACCATATACGTGTCTCTACGTCTACACGTTCATGGCCATTATTATTATTATTTGTGATTTAACTTTATAGTTTGCACTTTACTCAAACTAAGTTTAACGCTTGTATGTATTTATTACCTACTATATGATTATTCGTCGGATTACCCTTAATTTATTTTGTCTTGTTAATTTATATTTCATTATTTTCTTTCGGATTTAATAACACGTTCTTCAGAAATTTCAACCGGTTATCTGTTACGGTTAAAAAAATACAGCCCTTTAAAGGTGAGACGGAAAAATATACATTAGGCGTAGGCTTCGTAATAGGGGTCTCGTTGACACCCTTTGTGTACGGGACCCTGAAGTGTAGTAACAAAATAAATAGATATAGAAGGCCGGTTCCATACAACCAGCGTTATAACAAGCGCACGCACAAAAGGGCGCGTACGTACAGCAATCTTGGATCATGTCATTCGCACGCTAGTCGCAAGTGCCCGCGCCCAAGTAATTATCATTTCGTGTGACAATTGTCATAGCATACATCGATTTTTCGTTGCAATAGTATACAAAACACAAAAAACTTTTGCCATAGTTTACAAAACACCTTTTTAGGAATGAGGTTTTATTATACTTTAAAACGTAGTAATCGTGCGTTTCGTGAGCGCCTTAATCGATGAAAATACTTCTCAGTAACCAATTTAAAGACTTATTTAATTACCCTTTTCTATAAAAAAGTGTTTTAAGAAGATTCGAGTACGGAAAAGTTCCAGTGTGCACCGGTGCAGCATATTTCTCTGCGCACCCCAATCAGCTGCCGTTGACATCACGTGCGCGCCGCGCGGCGGTCCGTAGTGCCAAGCGAGACGCAGCTGCGCGCGTGCATTCACATTTAAAAATACTGCCTAATGCGTTTGAAACTATAGTCGGAGTGACTGGCTTAATCTTACGTGAGTAATTTCCGTGTAATATGAATAAAATGTGTGAAAACCACGTCAGTTTCCATAGTAAAATTGTGTTTTAAAGTCATATAATAATTAAATTATTTTTAATTGAAACTTACACATCTAAACTTATCGCAGAACAATAAATTTGCTTTGCCAGCCTCGCTACGGTTGCGCGTAGGTTATTAAAATCAAAGTCAGCCGAAACCGGCGTTCTGAAACTGTTTATTTTATGGCGTTGTTACGAAATAAATTCGTCTCCAAAACATTAAAATTAAAAGCAATTCTCTTATCTCCCCATCATCATAAACAAATGAAAGAAGAAGACAAACGACCTCACCACTCCCTCAAATTCTCGTGAGATCCACAACTGTTTACTAAACGCGCCTTCGTAATAGCGTTTTACCTTAACAAATGTTACCAGGATTTGAAAGGTGTACGGAGGCAGTAAAAACATTTTCTTAATCTCTAGGGAACAGAACTCATGTTTCTTATGACAAGAATACAATTACTACAGGAATGAATAAAGGTCTTCTGTTGGCAGATTCATTGGTTTGCAACTTGAACTTTTGTTTATTTGTTTTTTTTTTTTATTGGGAACTCAAAAGTCATATGTAACGGTAACTAATACTACTTACCACTACTACTTTGGAGCGATGGTGGCCGAGCGATAACATGTGCGCTTTACAATCCTAGGGCACCCGGTTCGATCCTCGACCCTGCACAAAGACTTATGTAGTACGTAAATAAATTAAAGCAGTATGTCCAAAAACCTCAAAAGTTCAATGACATTCACTAACATGTACTGGGCCAGCATGATCGATTAAGGCTTTCTCTCCCTCTTAGAAAAAGGCTGAGTCCCAGCAGTGGAGAACATGATGGGCTGAAATGATGAAACAGGGTTATACGGTACGATAGTATTCAGCCGAAGAGAGGTCATCACACTCATCACCGACCGATGGTCAAAACCGATGAAGGAAAACCGATGGTTTTCCTTCATCGTTTTTGAGCGACGGCATCGAAACTGCATATTTATTTAGGTACTATATAAGTCATTAGTGCAGGGCCGAGGGTCGAACTGGGTGCCCTCAGATTGTAAAACGCACAGGCTACCGGTGGGCCACCATCGCTCTTGCCTGGGTTCTGACCGTCGTGCCGACCGTGTCTACTTACCTGATTAATTAGATACATAGTCCGCCTCATCGATTTCGATGACGTTAATTTTTTTTTCTATTGTGAGCCCTCATATGGCTCGCTAGGTTAAACTTAGTTTTAAAGACCCGATCGCAAACTGTGCAGTAGAGTTGGACAGAAGAATTAAAGGTATTTGGTCTTTCTTTTAGAATTGAGCGTTTATGATCTAGATAAAATCTGGGCCTATTCAAGGCTAGAATGAGTAGGTATCGTACGAAGCGCTTTGATTCCACATTTATTGTGCAAGCTGTTAGTCTGTGGAATTCGCTGCCTGAATGGGGTTTCCCCGTCAGTTACAATATGGGGGTCTTCAAGTCAAGAGTGAATCGGTCTCTTCTAGCCTATTAATTATAAAAAATAAAAAAATAAAAAATTAAGCGTGTGAGATGGCAGCCAAGCGCAAGCCTATCTACTATATAAAAAAGGTATCTTCTAAGTCTGCATGCTTCATCTTCGACCACATTGTCGCTTACCAACAGGCGAGTTGGTAGACAAACGCAGACTTATTTGCTATAAAAAAAATATTATAAAAACGCTTTAACCTTAGAGATTGTATTTCGCTAGGATAGTCTACGTGTTGCAAAATTCTCTCAGCTGCCAGGGTCTGTTGCTCCTGTTTAATTGCCTACCTATTGAACCAACAAACTTGAAGGACCCAATCCCACAAACGCACAAAAGCAACCCATCTAAAATCTTGATCGCTCATAAGATTCCTCGATTCAGGATTTGCCTCGAAAATTCGACATTACGAACTGTTATGTCCCTAGAGATGTTTAAGAAACCCGTATTCTAAACAATTCCGTTTCCCGACGTTTGAGAAGGTCCTCAGGGACCTCATTACGATGCGGAGAGCGAGTACGTATTATCAGTTCCCCGGTTTGCAATGTGAATACGGGATACGGGTGTTCCGCATGATAAAGTAGGTATTTGATTTACTGACTTAGTTATTCGAGTTTGTTATGATAAGTTTAATGCGTTGCAGTTAATGGGAGTTCCTAGTTCGAGCGTAAAAGTAAATGCTATTATCCTTGTTAATTTTTCATACAACCTTCATCAGCCAAAACTTGAAAATATACCTACTATTATTTTTTACATAGGTAAATATGGGTTTGATCACTATAATCAGCGCATTATTGAAATTTAGTAGGCAGGTACTTAGGATTACATACCTAGGACTCTTTATATTAGGCTGCTTATCCCAAATACAAACAGTTGTCATCTAGACTTCGGTGATTTCATTCGCCTCCGAATCCCATCCTTACATGGCGACCCTGCCAGTCCACCGCTGGACACATGCCTCTTCTAAAGTACGCCTGCAGTCCGATCCTCGTTACCCTTACTTATATCATCACTCTATACAATAGAGAATCAGGGTGTCTTACGCTACGTTTGCCAATTTGTATTCTCCACAGATGTGTCCTATTAGCGGTTATCGATTCTGCGACAGATATGAACTGGCCCACTACCACTTAAGCTGGCTGATATACTGAACCTTGTAAGAGTATGATGCGACAATAACTTTACCTATTTACCTTCACCAGTTTTGCCTGTTACGACACGTAAATTGTCAAACAAATCTTGAAAAGGACTGGAAAAAAATATTTTAAACATAGGTACCGTTAAAATAAATCCATAGAAATAAGATAGAGGTCAGGAGCTAAATACGAGACGGAAAACGCAGTTATCGTAGCTAACTGTTAGGGCAGGATTAAGGAGTTTGCTCGGGGAATCAACTCGGTTCTCATCGGGGAAATTCTTTCTGCGCTTGGGAGATAGGTATTTCTGCACTTTTATTCAGAGCTGCATTTCGATTTTATATCAAAACGATATGGTCTGTAGCAATCTTGTTTTATATCTGTTTTGTTTTTTTGTCTACATAATACATATATATATATAAATATATATAAAAATGCAGTGCTGTTCATTGGTAAAAAACATCACTTGTGAACAGCTGGACCGATTGGCCAAACTGGATTTTTATAGAAAGAAAAATCGGCAAATTTTCCGGTAAACCGAAAAAGTCGGGAAAAATTAAAGTGATTTTAATGGGATTTTTGTACGAGCTCAAGACCATGGGTTTTTTGGACTACATTGCAGCGTCTGTCGGTTCAGCTAGTTTTTAATAAGTGGAAAATAAGATTGCGTTCCGCCTGATGGTAAGCAGAAACTGCCTCTTATGGACACCAGCAACACTAGCGGTGTTGTCGGTGCTTTGCAAGCCCGGAGATGTGGTTGTAGACACCCTTTTATGATATATCACAAAAGAAAATCTAATGCAACCCTTCGACCAAAATAAAATGGGAGGACGGGCATAACCATTGAATTTGCTCAGTAAAAACGAGCCGAAACTGTCCAACATATACTTCAACACCTAATTATAACCATGTACATTTGTTACAAAAAAATAGATAGCGGTTTTTTGTTGTGTATTTACACTTCGGGGAAGCACACGAAGGCATAATTTTGTCAGATATTTCGTTATCATATCGTATCGTTGATATTTCGTAACAATAGTCTCGTGTTGCACTTCCTACGGCTAGAGACCGACTGAAACGAAGTGAGCGCCGGCGCTAACCTTTGTAATCTTCAAAAATGCGCTTCTTCTGGGCCCGTCTATTCATTCTATTTTGGTCGAAGATGCAACCAGCATTAAAAAAATGCCTAGTGGTCGCTCACCTAAATAATAGGTTACTAGGAGCGCCCCACGGTTTCACCCGCCATCCTACAGGAACCGTGATATTAGCCACCATAGCATAATTAGGTATGTTTTAATCAAGAAAATCTTCTCAAGGCCAGGGTTTTTTAAAATGTAATAGTAGACAAACAAATGACGGGCCATCTGATGGTAAGTAGTCACCGTCGACTATGGACACCTACAACACCCGAGGCATTGGCGGTGCATTGCCTACCTTTGAGGACTCTATTCACTCTTCGCTTGAAGCAATTGAGGTCATATTTAGGAAAGTGAATAGGTATCTAGTCTGCGTGCTTCATCTTCGACCACTATCGTCGCTTACTAATAGGCAAGTTGGTGTTCAAAGGCGGACTTATCCGCGATTTAAAAAAACAGTCGTCTGTTTTTTTTTTAAAGTTGAATGTTAACATTTCATAACGACGTGATAAACCAACAATAATCATATACATCAAAGTTATCTTCTCTCATACATAACGGTAGCAAAGTTTGCACCGGAAAATGTAGATAACGTACGAAGTTGATTGTAAAATGTGACTCGCTTGGCGCGTCTTGACATGATGAATGTTTTAAATGTTCATCGGAACTTATCGCACATTATAGGTAAAAATAGGTACTTTACGCTCGACGTTTGGACCATGTTGCAATGGCCGTGGTCACGAGCTGACTGAAAACTGCAGACGAGTCTGGGGGCTTAGTCCCAGATTTGATAGTTTTCGAAAACTTTTATCGTTTACGTATTTTATATTTACGTATTTAATCTGGGACTAAGCCCCCTGGCCATGGTATAATAATATACTCCGCCAGGTATAGCTCTCCGAGAATAAGTGTCACGTGGGTGACACCCACTGAGGTCATCAATCTATAAGCAAGAGCAGAATAAGTAATTTACAACAAGTTCGAGAGAGATGACGATACAACTGATTTTCTGTCTTACCAATAGCGTGAAATTTTATTTCCCCAATCTCCGTATATTACCTGTGGGAATCCAATAAATCAATGTGGCTTTGATATAAATAATCTAAATTCGTGCTTAACTTGAATTGCTTTGCTTGAGTGGACAAAACAAATGACAATTGAAATGCTTTAAGTATTTTATTTAATAGATTATTAGCTAATTTGTTTCCCAATATCTGTAGCTGTTGCAATAAAGTGGCAACTGAACAGTGACGTAATTGAGTGTCAACTCCCAGAGCGCAAGACCATGTTTTCTTGGATCATGAGTCTGGCGAGAAGAGCGGGTGTTATGTTTCTTCTAAACAAACCCCTCCCCCCCTTTTTCCTTGATCTCGAAAAATCGCAGGGTTGTCACTACGACACACAACACTTGTGGTCATAACCTACACAGCGGAGATGGTTCACTGGTTTGGATCACAGAAATGAGAAAAAAAAATCTCTTCTGTGGTTTGGATGATAATATTTAATATTTCAATCTTTTAGAAACGAAATCGGTTCATACCTGATTCATTTTGGAGAGTGTGCATCAGATCTGCATATTTATGATCAGCTTCCCTTCTGCCCATTTTTCATGGACTGCCAGAGCGGGCATGAAAAATCGACACCGTTTTATGGTAGATATTCCGAAAACACGTACAAAGCGCTTTGATTCGACTTTGATTGTGCGAATTGCTAGTCTGTGGAATGCACTGCCTGAATGGGTGTTCCCCAATAGTTACAATCTGGGTGTCTTCAAATCACGAGTGATTCGGTTTTTTCTAAGCAAGCGTCTTCCATCGTAGACCGCATCATCGCTTCACATTAGGCGAGCTGGCGGTTAAACACAAGCCAACTCATTAAAAAAAAAACATACCTTTAGCAATAGATAAATCCAACCAAGGGCCAACACTGCATTTCGTTTCGCAATCGAAATCTTCAAAACGTAACATTGTTTATTTTTCCCATCTACACGTCGTAAAAGGGAATCTTTCCCAAAAGAATACAGTACAGAGAAGGCCGTTAACTGTAACTCAATTACTGTTTAACACCGCCGGGAGTTCGCTCTATCGGACTGCGTAAGGCCGATATAGAAGCGCAGGACTCGAGAGGAGCGGCATAGCAGGATCATCCATGGGCGTAGCAAGGTTTTAATTTAGGGTGGGGCAAAAAAAACTGGAGTAGGTATGTACCAAAAATGTAATATATTAACCTATATGTAAACAAAAATTTTTTAATTACGAATAAAGGAAAAAAAAAGTTGCTTGGAAAATTTGGAAATTCGGGAAAAAACTAAAGTGCTATATTCCATGTGATTTATGTATTAACTCAAGACTAGCACAATTTTTTTTATTTAAATTTGGACATGACAATGTCAGGATCAGAAAACATTTATTGATCAATTGATACAGTCGATCAATAAATTACATCTGTCTGGTCAGTAGTTTACAGTACAGTAGTTGTATAGCTAGTTTTTAAATAATTACCGACACGCACCGGTCGGTGAGTTTATTTTCAAAATAATTACCGGCATACACCGGTGCGCCAGTTTATTTTCAAAATAACTACCGGAATACACCGGTAGGTGAGGTTATTTTCAAAATAATTACCAACATGCACCGGTTGGTGTGTCTATTTTCAAAATAATTACCAACATGCACCGGTTGGTGTGTCTATTTTCAAAATAATTACTAACATGCATGGTGGGTGAGTTTATTCTCAAAGTTGACGCGTAACGTTACCTGGCTCTGCCGTGCGCTGCGTTATTACAAGGTACGCTTATCGCTGAGCTTTCATTATTCATGATTTAGTAAAGAAGGTAGCGATTCATTTTCTCACTGATCACTCTTAAATTTTTAAGTGACTCTAAAAAAGGCATGTTCACAATTAGACCGATATTTTATGTATGTAATACTCCGACATTTGTGAACACATTGGCGTATTTCAGCGAAGCGCTTTGATTTTACTTTTATTGCGAACTCTTAGACTGTGGAATGCGATGCCTGATTAGGTGTTTCCCGATAGAAACAATCTGGGGCCTTCAAGTTGCGAGTGAATCGGTTTCTTCTAGGCAAGCGTAATCTCAGCTCAAACTAATAGTACTTATCGAAAAATGCTTTATGCGTTGCGAAAAAAAATCGTGCTTCCTTATCTTACGTAATAATTGGGTTATTCATTCACAGATAGGACAACGCACAGCCTTATGGGTTCTTTCACATTTTTTGACGAAAAAAGCATCGAAAACTGGATTTTTGGTATAATTTTTCTTTCAACTAATAAGATCTGTAGAAAATTCAGTTGCTTTATAAAATAGATCTGTATTTTTTATTGAATGTAGCGGCTTCAGATATTGGTAAAACTCAAAATATCCATTTGTTACTTCCAATTTACAAAAGTAGTTTTTCGTAAAAATTTATGAGGGAAAGTTTGAGAATGGATTTCGTTAAATTACTGACATAATTTTTTTTAATGGTTTAACTTATTTTATAATTATCTTGATAATTACGGCTTTATTTATTCGTTTTGCAAATACAAATACTTAAAATTGAATGGTTCATTTTGTAATACGCCTCTTAACCGCCGGCCGGGATTAAAAGCACAGAAAAGAGAATTGTCCCTTCTGTGATTAAAAGCATGACATATTGCACAAAATATGTTTGTTATAATATGAAAACGAGTACCAAGAATGTATTTTTGAAAATTTATAGCTTAAAGGGGTTAAATAGGGGATAAAAGTTTGTATGAAAGATCGTAATTTTTGAAGTTAGAAATAGTTGGTACTTAAACTTTTGTTTAAAAGTTAAAGTTAGTGGTATCATATTTTTTTGATAACTCTTTCTCTAAGGGGGTTAAATAGGGGATGAAAGTTAATACAGCTGTCAGCGTTTTAGAAATTCAGTCCCTAAAGGAAGTAAAAAGAGGATGAAAGTGTGTATGAGATTCGCTATTCCCTATTTATTTGATGGGAAGTTCCATCGCGCACACGGCCTCGTATCTGATATAACTGTCCAGTTTCTTCCAGCCTATCAAGCATAACGCACACTCACTGTGCACCCATTAACATTTCCTTATGATATCGTAAGGCGTGATATACACCGTGTATGCTTAATGACGGTGATTCCGCGAATGTGCAAACAGCTTTCCGGCGGCTACCTACTCGACGGTTTTCGGGCTTAATTTTAATGAAAGTACGGTATGATTGTAGTTTACGGCTAGTACCTACCATGAAGCTAAATATCAAGAGAGGGTGGGAACATCACGTCCCAATATGTAAGTTTACTGCTTGAAAAATGTGCGGACACTGTCAACTACGAACATGGTAGGTATGATCACAGAACACATAAACAAGAGGGGTATGATATGGAAAAAAAAACTCTTGGAATGCCCGAGGACGTTTTATACCCTAAAGGGAAACTTTATAGAGAAATATATACACCGGGAAGGAAACTTCCATGCCGTTTCCATAGTGACTCTTAAGTGGTTGACACCAAAGAGCTTAGTCTGAGGGTTGACACCGACATATTGTCATTCACTCTCTGTCTTTGTCACTGGCTTTCTGTCTTTTTTTTGTTTCCTGTTGACAAGCGCACTAGATACGGTGCGACCATGGGTGCGACTAACTTGTGCAAGAATGGAATGGGAGAGCTACCTTTTCTAAACTAAATTAACAGATCTGATAATCTCACAGAGAATCCATAGAAAATTGTTAGTTACATTACATCATTGGTTTGTCGGTCTGTCAAAAGCTTGGGTGGTTTATGTGGTCATTGTTGTGGCGTGGGGGCATTTTTGAACTGAGTTATAATAATTGTCATGGACGCAATATACCTAAATATAATTATTACGTTCATGATAATTCTATATAAATATACCTTGTCCATACCATATATTATAATTATTTATGCACATTTATGCTTGTTCTTAAAAATTACTCGACGCGCAACGACCGCGCAACAACGAAGTTGACAAGCGATTGACTTCACACTGGTGCGCTAGGTATACTTGTTAGTACTAATGAGTTAGTACCATTGGAAAAGTTAATTCCTTACTATAGCGGATGTAAGGGAAACAATAGATACCGTAGACCGCATCATCGTTTAATATCAGGCGAGTTGGTGGTCAAACGCAAACCTATTATTCATTCTAAAAAAAAACGATCTCGAATACGAAGTCTGGTGATAGTGCTGGAGATTAGGTACTAAAACTATACCACAACAATAAAAACGCTATTTTTGAAACTGGATAACAATATATTTTGTTTTTTTATGCAATATTTATTTAAACACAACTTACTATAGAAACAATAATTTTTAAACATTTTATTTATAATTAACGGCAATTACAAGTAAAGTAAAGTAAGCTCGGACTATATTTTCAACCGCTTTAGGCGGTCTTGGTGAATGCTTTAAGTGCATACGTGAGTAATTCCCGTGTAATATAAATAAAATGTGTGAAAACCACGTCACTTTCATAATATAATATTTTTTTAAGTTTGCAATGTAATCAAAATTGACGCTAGAGGTCAACAAACGACTTCCTCATGCAGTCAGCGCCGCGCGTACCCTTACACGCTTTTGTACGAACTTTAGCGGTGTCTTGACCCTGTGTTTTGTACTCTTTACATTGCTGGTTTGTAAAATACTAAACCACTAAAACAACAAATATAAGGCAAATTAATATTGATATTTGATTGTGTTTCGGTAGTATAATAACAGCGTTTCAGTTTTGGGAGCATTTTCCTTACATCCGGTATAGGTAAGCCAATGGCTAGTTCACTATAACGGGGAACCCGAAAGTAATAGTTTCGCTTAAAAGTGCTCGAGTGTGGGTAAGTGATATAATGAGGTGAAACATGCATTTTCGTGTTATTTCTAAAATGGCTTAGAAGCCGTTAGTAAAGTGTCCATCACTTTTCTGGTGCCCACCCAAGGAAGAACGGGAGATAAGGCGGTATGGCATTAATGCCTCTAGGCCCAGTTGGCAAAATAACAAAAAAATGCCACGACATTTCAGATTAGTTGAAATTTATAGTCGGTGTATATATTACTCTATGTTTATCACAGATCTACTACCTATAGATTTTCAATGAGCGTGGCTAGCTCAGTGCCTCTCGCTTCAACAAGGTGTGTTGCCACATTAAAATGATTTGCTATAAGTTAGGGTAATTTACCTACTATGATGGGTAGTGAATCTTCAATGAGTACTTTGGAAACAATACTACCTTTTAAATATTTATATTTTATACACTATCTGCTGCAACACGCGGTGCTACCTGCAATGTTCTGGGAAGAAAAGTACGTTGTCTGTCCTCATGACACACCCTATCGTCCTGACAAAATTTGACTTAGCCCATGATCTAAGAAAACAAGGTCTAGCAATCTGGGAGTGGTCCCGCAATGACGTCACTGTCCAGTTGCCACTTTATTCAATCAGCTGTTACGTGGTGTATCGTCATCTCTCTCGAACCTGTTGTAAATTGACATCATGACATCATTGCGGGACGCCCACGTAAACATTTTTTCTCGGATTGCTATACCTGGCGGAGTATATTATTATACCATGACTTAGCCATTTCCTCGTAAAAACAGACAGAAAGTTACTTGCGTTTTTATTATAATTATTTGTTAGGATTAGAATATAGTACTAGAAAAAAGGTTGTAAAGTAACCATAGCATGATTTTTTATGATTAATTAAAAATAATAAAAAAGTCAAAGAGTTAAAACGGAAGGGCAAAGGAAGGGCCCCCATGCAATAAACGTTAAACGTATTTTTGGATTTGTTCTAGTGTAAAAACGGTAATCCGTACAAGCGTCAAATTTAGCGGATTATAGTGAACATAAGTAAAACAACAAATAATAAACACTGGCCAAGTGCGAGTCAGTGACAAATTTCTGTTTACCACTAAGCTAAGCAACGTCGGGCGCGGTCGGTACTTGGATGGGTGACAGCCTGGGCGTGATGTTGTCTTTTTGCACAACTTTTTGTATTTTGTGATTGTAAAGAACTCTCAGCGCGCGAGCCCGACTCGCGCTTGGTCAGTTTAGTTTTTTCATGAATGGAATTATGTATAACATTCCAAATAATTAGATAAATAGACTCTTTAATGTTTACAGTACAAATTTCACGAACAGCGCGTAGCTTTTTGAATCGGTTCGCCGAAATCGCCTTTTGCTTTTCCAGCTTCATAACTGTGACCTCATTAATATATATTTAATATTAACATTCACCATATTCATATGGGCATAAAAGGGTCGGTATTTTGCACTTCTTGCAATGTGCCAGCTTTTTTCAGCAATGTGACAGGATCAGTTGGAAACCTGCAGAACGAATAATTTATGTTAGTTGCGGTGGGTAATTTCTTTCATAAACTGGCAACATTCATAATTTATTTTCTAAGTGAATAATTTGATAAAATTCATAGAATTAGACCACAAATCGACCTAAAAACTGACTAATTATGAATAAAATTTTTGCAAATTGATATCCTGAATTTATTTAGGTGATCGTTACAAGCTTTATATGTTTACTTACGTGTGAAATGATATTTCATCGTATTTTCGCTCACTGCGCTTCTTGCAGCCCAAAATGCTACAACCAACCATTGTAAAATATCTTTTACAATTATTTCTCAGAGGAATCACGCATTTATCACATTTAATCACCAAAAAAAGGCAATAAATATAATTCAGACCCGTTTTGTTTGTCACTGATTATTACAGATTTTGACACTTGAGGTACCAAAAACAGGTCACGCCGATAAGGACAACAAAATCTATTTATGTCCTTTTCGTACTTGTGCTGATCCATATCAAGTTGTCTCTTTCACTAAAATATATTGCCGATCTGGTTGTGTATATCTGTGATGTTTATAGTAAATATCTGTGGTTGAAATCACAGATCTAGTTGAAATAGTTGAAATATTATTATTGTTCCTTGATTTTAAAATACAAGAAAAGTTGCTGAAATAAGAGTTGAAGTTGAACCTGAAAACCAAACCAATAAAAAGGCTATAAATTATAATTATATTATAGTGTTTCGGGCTGAAAACCAACTCAGGCTGAAAATACTATGACGCAGATCAAACAGCCCAAGTTTTTTATTGCTTTATGTTTTATGCTCTTTATCATTCATATGTATGGTTGGAATTATATCGGGTCGATTATTTTCGTAGATTGGAAAGAACAAAAAGTTCAGAAGTACATCCAAGTTCTATGGCCTCAAAAAAACTTCACAGTATGCGAGATGCCCAAACTAGATCCGTTTTCGATGATGGCCACAATGTTCGATAAACATGTCGAAGCAGTCGTTTGCGATGATGCTGACTGGGTTGAGTGTAATTTTTCTGAATGCTACGCTAAACAACAAATTCTCAAACAGATGGACCAATTAACTTGCGTATACAAAGACATAGTTTATCTTGATGACGCTCACTATTACTTGGGAACAGCATTTAGTGTAAGAGGTGATGGTAGATATACGCTAAAAATGAGTGATTATGTCCGAGTGAAGTGTATAGGAGTCGAAGTCAACAAGTCGGGACAGCAGTCAGTATGGCAAGGCAGCAAAGCCGGCTTCCGTGTCCTAAGCTCAGTGATGGCTCGCACGACCTCGCTCAATGTCTTCCTACTCATTATTGACTCCATCGCGAGAAATACTTTTATAAGACGTATGCCGATTAGTTACAAAGTATTGAAAGATGAACTGCAAGCCGTTGTGATGAATGGTTATAATATTGTAGGTGAAAGCACCCCTGGAGCACTTTACCCGATCCTCACGGGACATAACAGTTATGAGCTGCCTGATTCGCGAAGAGGGCCAACGAATGTAAGGCAAGTGGATTTAAAGCCATTCCTATTCACGTTATTGAAAGAGTATGGCTATCGTACAGCATTCTTTGAAGACATGCCGTGGATACACACCTTCAATTTACGTTCTAACGGCTTCGAGTATATGCCCACGGATCATTATATGAGAGTTTTGTTACAAGATTACGGAAAGCAGCACCTCCCTTGGTCAAACCAAGGGAGGTACTGTTTTGGGCCTGAATCACTTTTTAAATTCATGGTGGAGTATTCTGCTAAGTTGTTTAAATTGAGTGTTAAAAAGTTCTGCGTGATGCTAAGCGGCTCGTTCTCCCACGACGATATAAACGAAGTTACGATGATAGATGAGGAGCTCGCGCACGTTCTAAGGAAGTTCAAGTATGACAAACACTTGGAGGACACTCTATTGTTTGTGATGGGGGATCATGGACCGGGTGCTTCTGCTTCTAGATACTTTTACCAAGGCAGATTGGAGGAGTACCTTCCCTTTGTATCTATAGTCCTTCCAGAGAAGCTAAAAAAATCCCGTCCAGGGGTATTAAACACTCTGGTGGCCAATTCCAATGCGCTCACAACACCTTTCGACGTCCACACAACTATATTAGATGCACTCGGTCTCAAAAAGTACAGGAATAAATACAAAATACTGGGTGCTAATCTTGAAAGGGGGATGAGTTTTTTGGAACCCATACCGGAAACCCGTTCGTGTGCGGAAGCTGGCGTCACACCGCATTATTGCGCGTGCGCGCAGTGGCATAACGTCTCCGTCAACAACGTTATGTATACAAAGGTTGCTCAGGAACTGGCTCGCTTTGTTAATGGAATCACGGCAGAGATGTGGCACACATGTGCTAAGAGGCAGCTGCTTTCGATATCGTGGGTTAATCGGCTAAGCACCGACATCTTACGCGGATTCTGGAGTCCAAATAGTCCAAGTACTCGCGAGTATTACAAGACTGTGATAACCATGGGTCCTGGCAAGGCCATCTTCGAAGGAACTATGCAATACAATGTAAAAAAAGACACCTTCAGTGTTTCTGACAGGGATGTGTCTAGGATTACTAAATATGGGAACGAATCTAGATGTGTGAGACATACACACCCGCATCTTAACAAATATTGTTACTGTATAGACAAGTCATCATCATCGACATCACTAGACCTAATTTACCTACTGCTAGGTATAGGGTTATTTTTGCTTCTGTCATTTGTCGCGCTCTCTAAGATAAATAGGACAGATTCTCTAAATTCGCCTAATTAAATTTTTGCCTGATGTGTTTCTTCATCGTTAGCCAGATGGGGTCTTTAGTTGTATTCAAGAATGTCTAAATGGTGTATATTTACCTACTAATAGTTCATAAAAACAAACCTATTTTTTATCAAATGAGTGCTAACTATCAACGAAACTCTACCTTTGATCACTAAACTTATATGGCAACTGGTTTTTATCTTTTAACGCGTAAATTATTATGAGAAAAATATAGGACTTGATTACAAAATTATTCGCTAGATAAAACCTATAAAATACATATTTTTCATCCCCATTTAACATAATATATCAGCATCTATTATTTATGATGACTTGACGTATCGTACGTGACGTGACGATTCCTGAACTTCATCGAAATTTCATTTATTAAGGGTTGTAAATATAAACATTAAACAATATATTTCTTCTTTTTGCTTTGCGTCGACGTTTAAAAATAATAGGCTTAGCAAACACGATTACATATCAGATTTTGTACCCCAGTTTTAGTAATCCATGGCATCGTTATAGACAGTCAATTTGTTACTGCCATTGAAAAAACAATGAACATTTTCGTTCCACGTTTCGACACATAAAATTGCTGATGGCGACGTCTGAATGGCAAAAAATACGTGGAAATCTGAAAGCTCTCGGGTGTGTGCCTATTTTTGTCGATTTGAAACTAGTGGCGCGTGCTGAAAGAACATTTAACTTATTAGTTAGTATGTTTACCGTTATTTTTATTGAATCAATCAGGGTCCGGATTCACTAACTACAAACACGCTAGTAACGTAAAGCGTTAAGTTAACCTCTAATAATTGGGCCTCTATTCCCTAGCGTATAAATGTCAACTTATAAAGGTTAACTTTAGCATTACGGTTAGTGAATCAGGGCCTAGAGAGATGACTAGGAGCTGAGGTTTTTGTTTATTCTTTTGTTATTTTGTTAGTATTTATCATTTTAATGATTAAAAAAACTGGCTAAGAGCGTGTCAAGACATGCTTAAAGTAGGATTTCGTAGCCAAAGCCCTAACATACCTATAATTGTGGTCACAGTCACATTTAACTAATTGGGTAGTTACAGAAAAAGTCGAACAAACGATGCTCTGTGGACTTTTCAGAGATGTATAATCCCAAAATAACCTATACTTTTTATGGTTTAGCCAAAGAGCTACTTGGGGAACTTTTCTTGTGAAGATCATTTTTCGAAAAGGCATTAAGACTCATTAAGGCTTTTGAGTTAAAACATCTTGAATTTATTACGGTTTTATCGCTATAACTGAAATGTGGTCTCACACCATGGGCCTCATAAGCAAGCTCAAACTCGCAGAACGAGCTATGTCTTCATAGCCCTCTCGGGCTATGCTCGGGGTTTCTCTACGAGATCGAATCAGTAATGAGAAGATCCGTGGCCGAACGAAAGTTCACATAGCCCACCGGATTAGCAATTTGAATTGGCAATGGGCAGGGCACATAGCATGTAGAACAGATCGCCGATGGTACTGATAGGTTCTTGAGTAGAGACTACGGATTGGTAAGCGCAGCGTAGGACGTTCACGCACAAGATGGACGAAATACCTAAAAAAGTCCGCAGGAAAACGCTGGATGCAGGCCGCTTCCAACCAGCCCTTTTGGAGATCGAAGAGGGTGGCCTATATCCAGCAGTGGACGTCCTACGGCTGAAATAAAGGCACTTAGTAAAAAAGTGATGTTTGTAGCCTTGCTTTCATTTAAAAATACCTATTCAACGATACCCGACACAACGGGGAGCAGCGAAAACAAAACTACATCACTATTTCACATGTACAAAAGTCAAATTATATTTTTATAGTTTGAAAATTGACATTGTGCAATGTAATTGTGCAAATAAATAATAATAAATAAATATTCGGGACATTTTTGCACACACGGTCATCTGACCCCAAACTAAGCAAAGCTTGTAATATGGCTGCCAGAGACTGATATACATACATAGATATTTTTAAATACATACTTAAGTAGATATTAACAACCAGATATAGAACAAACACAAATGTTCATCACATAAGTGTTTGTCCTAGGTGGGAATCGAACCCACGCCCCCAAGCGCAGAAGGCAGGTTCACTACCAACTGGACCAACGCGCTATCTATAACGGGCAAAGTTTCATGCACTTACCTTAATAACTATAGAAGTAAGAAGGTTTTATATAATTAGATGGATGGACAAGTCCACAAGCTTAGCCTCGTTCAAAACGTGATTGACAATTCCTAGGCAATTTCCAAAATATGCAATATGGAAACTTACAATATCGAAACCCTATCATATGTGTGTCTCGACACAGTCATGGCCAGTATTAATGACTATTTTTGGGGGCTGATTCCCAGAAGAGTTATTTTGTTATTTATTCATTCTTGTTAAATGAATATTATCTTTATAATAATATGAAACACACTGATTTTCATTAGGAAAGGAACAGTTTTCGATGTAGTGAATTAGTATTTTTTATTAATTTAAAGGTTCCTGAGTGGAGACCACGTACCGGAAGACGCAGCGTAGGTAGGCCTCTCACTAGATGGACCGAAGGCACTGTGAGAGTCGCTGGCATCCAGTGGATTCAGATGGGTAGCCTGTCGTTCAGTGTGGAGGTTAAATGAGGAGGCCTATATTCAGCAGTGGACGTCTTCTGGCTGATGATGTTGATTAATTTCAAGAATAATTTCAGTTAAGTGCTTATTAAGTGATCCAAGTTGATTATTCTTATAAACAGAGATGATTTGTGCTGTCTTTTGTGATATTCTATTATGAAATAACTTGGACGAAAAAAACCTTCAAAAATTGTTTTCTTACGTTCCACCGCTTCTCAACAATAGTTATTTCTCTCGCAATGAATTAATATTTTTAGGGTTCCGTACCCAAAGGGTAAAAAAGGGATCCTATTAGTATATTTATCTATGCTATTACTAAGCCTACGCTGTCTGTCTGTCCATCCTACCTATAAACGGCTGTATTCTTCGATGCGTAATAGATAGCCAGTTGAAATTTTCAAAGAATAATGTAATGTTACCGGCAAATGAAAAAGACTCTATGTGAGGACATAGAAAATCAAACATAAAAATTAAATGTATTTGTGTAGTTTGTTTTTAACGCAACATGAAACTATATTTTGCGTATGTATTTTGTGTTATGTGTGTATCTGAATTTTGACTTTCGAGTCTTTCCGGGCCAAACTTGTGTTGAAAATTAGGCATTGAGTTGATTAACTGATAGTTCGAACCTAAAACAAAACCAACTATTGGCTATAAAACCCTCTATTCATGTTAACACGGCACCGCGGCGGCGGCGAAGCTCGTCAAACGAGCTACGAGCCTCGAACTACCAGTTAAAGGGGTGTTAACATCCTGCTGACCATAAACTTTTCGGTTTTGTGAACGTTAAATCGAAGGATTCCGAGCAAAAAGCCAATGTTGTCAAATTGGACGGTTCCCCAGGGTTCTTCACGATGTATACCATGAATTGGTAAGAAATTGTTCATCATTCATTATATTTTACAAAAACACGGTTCAGTTCAATTATTGAATAAATATAATATTATAAACTATAATATACTACAAATTTTTGGGATGAAAAGTTAACTATGTATTAATCCAGTATATAAGCTTGCTTTATGCCTTTTCATCCGTTACATTGTGGACAATAATACTTACACATGTGTGTATGTAAACAAAAACTTTCCAATATATTTATAACTAGCAACGCACCCCAGCTTCGCACGGGTGTACGTAAGTCTTATTTTTTTACACCTTGGGTTACATTATTGCAGTTTTAATAAGGATCCCTATTTAAAAAAATAATATAATATAGCCTATGTCACCCGGGGATAGAGTAGCTTCCCAACAGTGAAAGAATTTTTCAAATCGGTTCAGTAGTATCGGAGCCTATTCAATGCAAACAAACAAACAATCAAATCTTTCCTCTTTATATATTAGTATAGATGTAGATTAAATATTAGTGTGAAATAATAAATAATTTAGTCAGAGTTCTTCTTTTAATAATAATCATATTTATTTATTTACTATCCCACAAACCAACAAAAAAATACATGAAGATCTTAAAATAACTACTCAGAGAAGGTGGTTTCCAAACAACGCCTTCTCAAAACGTAAGCTACAAATTCGCTTTGTAGCTTACGTTTCGATTGGTATTTTAAACGATTTAAGCAAGAAAATTAATGGATTACCTGTGGAATGTCACACCATAACTCTTATGCTGCTTTTCTGATTTGTTGTGGAATGATTTCACCGCGCAAATTGTCATAGTAAATTTTTTATATATTATTTGGAGCCTTATATGACACCATTTGAATGGCTTAAATTTTGCGAATGTACTTGGTTTCTTTGTGTAGTTATTCTAACATAAAGATGTATTTTTTTTTTGGTTCGTGGGGTTCTTCAAATGGGACGGTCGGCAACGTATCTGTGATGCCCCTGGTGTTACAAGTATCCATACAGGCCACAGTGATCGCTTACCATCAGGCGGCCCGTTAGCTTTTTCAACCTATGGAGAAAAACTGTTATCAAAAACTACATACCATATTCCATGATGACAAAAAGAGTTAAATAAGTGTCTAATATAATTTATTTCTAAGATAAAATAGGGTAAAACTGTAAAATTATCATCTTTGTCATACCTCCTGGCAACACTAAAAAGTTAACCGCGCCCTCTAAACATCGCTTCTATTGTGTTCGGTGAACATTAAATAGAATTTACGAGCAGCCAATTTTAGACAAGACTTAAGTACTGGCCATAATGTCCTTTCTACCGGTGGAAAGGCACAACATATTTTTATTAGCTTTTGATCCTTGGACAGATCTCCCACTTCATTCTGAATTCGTAGATAATAATATTGTTGAGAAAGTGCTTTCTCTATGAATAAAATTGGTTTTATACAACTTGGATTTGTGGAAGTATTCAGTCTAGGATAGAGGATATATCCTATTTTACGTTTATGAGTCAGATACGAAGCAAATAAAAACAGTTATTGTGGCCAATGTTGGGAGCTCTATACAGGATTAGGTACGCATATAGACTGTACTTAGACGAAACGATGTCGTTGTACTCATCATTATGAACAACTTTTACAATGGGACCAAGAATGAAATTGCGTAAAAAAATCAGGTGATCCATATATTTTGTCGAGTCTCACAATGACCGTTTTCTATGGAAGAGCTGATATGTTTTTCGCGATTTCAGGGTATGGTCCCATAGTAAAAGTTGTACATAATGATGAGTATAATGACCTTCTTTCGGCTTAGTACGGTCTATATGCGTAACCCTGTATTATATAGCTAGACATTCAGATAAGATTGCTGTGACGGTTCACAGTCGTATATATAGTGTCGCCGAACTATAAATAGTACAGGTATTAAATGGACCTAATAAATCAGTTAGAAAATCAATTGTACTATCGGCACAAGGAAAGGGGGATGGGAGATCGATTGTCTATCGGTTGTTTGTGTGTTTTTGTCGATATTATTGATAGATCACTCAAAATGTGGTACCTATAAGTATAATAAATACTATTGATGACTTTCAAATCTTGCAATAGTCTTTTTTAGGGTCCCGTACCCAAGGGGTAAAAACGGGACCTTTAATCGGCTGTATCTTTTGAACCATAATAGATAGCCAGTTGAAATTTTCACAGAATATGTAACGTTACGGCTGTTTAACTAAGAAATAATAAAAAAGTCAAAATTAAAGTATCCAAAGTTATTTGTTTTGACGTATTGAAGCCGCCTTTATTGGTTTATTAAGAGGATGCTAACTGATTACCAGTAACCAAAGACAATAAAACCACTTGACCGCTCAATGCTTATCCTTTACCCCGCGCGATTAAAAGGGTACATAATACATACATAACACATACATAACATAATACATATACATACACAACATAACACACAAAACACATACATGGGGTACATAATTTTCAGCATAATCTTTTTCGAGCGGGCCAGTCCTAGGCGCGAAATGAATGAATGACTTTTGAATATCCAATCACAAGTGTTTTTTTACTTACTAGTGCATAAAGGAATTATGACGACATGCGTGATCAAATGGCTATATTTATGGCGGAATTATACGTCATCAAAAAAACACCATGCATATACTGCAGCGTTGTATTCCGATCCAGAGACCAAAACCTACGTTTATTAAGTTGCCGGAAATGCTGTTAGTGCTTCAATTCAAGCTAAACAGACCAATTTGATGAATATTTAAACTACGAGGTCAGAGTTTTATGACCCTACCCCTTACTGAACAGTGAACACGTACCAAGATTCAATTTTCTTTATTTCGTCTGGCACTTTTCCAAGAATCAAGTGCGGGCAAATTAGCTTGAAATCTTATACGAAACGAATTTAAAATTTAAATTCTGTAAAGGAATAAGTTGGAAAAACCCGAACGACAATAGTCTGTGGGTTTCAATTAGACTACTGGAACTCTGACAATGGAGGGACAGTTCCATGGAAATGGTGGGAGGATGGTGGCTTCTCCCACTGAAAAGCTTTTCAGTGAAAGGGAAACGCGTTTTTTCGTCTTTTTATTAATTCATTATACTGTACTGTCTGTGAAATTGTAACTTGTTTTACTTAGGTATCTATACTTACAGCTTAAATGTGTTTCCCGTGATACAAGAGAAGGTCTTACTGGAGTACCAATTAAAGGGTAAAATTGGGTGCAACTTTTATCGCATAGCAATTTTATTCGAAACATAAACCGTATTTTTTTCGCATAAACATTTTTTATCCAATAAATCCATTTCAGCATAACTTACATTACTAATTTACAAAACAACAGTTTTAGGCTAAAATAGATGTTTCCTATAGAAGTAGCAAAGGCTGACTAATCAGTAAATTTTTAGAAGAAAAGAAAAACAATAACCGATTTCAAGACTTCATACAAACATAAACTAACAAGTAAAAAAATTAAAATGGTAAAATAGAGATTGAAATTCCTAATCATTTTTTTTTCCTGAAGAGAACCACAAACCTATAAACGTCTGTGTATATTTATATATTTAGTTTATTTTTTTTTTAAAAAGTGCTGTTTCAATTCCGATAAAAATGTATATGGAAAGTATGACCTAACAAACAAAGAAGAATCATCAAAATCAATTCTTAATTAGCGAAGTAATCGCGTAACAAAAATACAGTCTAATTGACAGCCTCCTCCTTTTTTGAAGTCGGTTAAAATGGCTACTACATACGAGTCATTTTAAAGTTTCACTATTTTTAGTTGCAAATTTTTTCAATATTTTGTTTCATACAAAATAATCTCTTTAATTTGATCATGTATGTACCTACTAGACGTTATGCTTAAACGAAAATTTTATGATGCTCTATTAAAAATGTTAAAGATGACAAACAATTTCTCAAAGTAATTGACTGTTAAGAAAATTTGCAATAAAACTAAAAGCAGTCTTTCACTTGATAGAACTCCTTAATTGAGTGCAACGGACTTTGTAAGCCAAATTAATATTGTTGTTTGAAAAATGTTGTGATATTTTAAGGAGCTTCAGTCATTCCTTACCTTAAAAATATTTAGTATTAATAGGTAGCATTAAAGTACGCGTATTTACTTTGTAAAATACATTTAATGTTCTTGAAAATAGTATAATAATTTAAGCAGAGAAAATAACGTTTATGTCTAAATCAACGGTTACTCAAAAGTTTAATAGCCTTCAAGAGTCCTAAATATACTCCACCGCCGCTCCACCACGCCTGTTTTGGTTGCTTAGCACTTTGTTTGTATCTAGGTGGTGTTTAGCAGAACTTACTTAAACAAACTGAAATATGTATACCGACGAGCATCATCCCTACAAAGTTTTAGAGAACAAACATTTAATCATATACATGCAAATAGGTAGGTATAAAAGCAACCCTGCTTTGTAGCTATTGCTATAAGCTAACGATTATTTACCTATAACGACTATCATCTAAACCAGGGGTCTCCAAACTTTGAAACCTTGGGGCCATAATATTTTTTTTGGTATTTTGCAAGGGCCATACCATGGACTAGTCTTGCTGTCGCGGGCCGGATTGATGGCAGTGGCGGACCGGATTTGGCCCGCGGGCCGTAGTTTGGAGACCCCTGATCTAAACCTCTTTTGCATGAACGCTTGATGAGCTATGCAATGAAACAAGTTTATTTCTTAAATTTTTAGGGTTCCGTACCCAAAGGGTAAAAACGGGACTCTATTACTAAATTCAAATTCAAAATATTTTATTAAGGACAACTAAAAAATCCATTGGGTTAGTACAAACAAAACTTAAAAACTATTGTTAAGTAGATAAAAATACAAAAAATCATTCAAAACTAATATATATATATTTTTTTTTTTTTTTTTTTTTTTTCACGCACCTTCGGAACTTCTGCACTAATAACGACTGAGTAAGAAATAATTTCCTACTCAGCCATCACCCGCACAAAATGCCCGAGTATAGGCGCGTGAAAATCTTCAGCCACTATTTTTAAGATGCTGTTCCGACTTCCCCGCACCCTCCTCATTAGTGATGCCACTTTCTTTCGAATGACGGCATGAAAGCCGTCAGTTCGAGTTTGTGCGAACATTTCGGAGGCACTGCAAAAACGGGGAAGTCCCAACATCATCCTCAAAATATTATTGTACTGGACGCGTAGGGTATTGAACGATTTTTTGGTATAGCTGATCCATAGACTACCCGTGTACAGACCCTGACAATACGCCTTAAATAGCGTTATTTTGACTTGGTCTGAACAGCGAGCGAATCTACGGGCCAGCATATTACCGCGGATCGCCAGAGCCCTACGCTCCCTTTCAATGCCTAATACTAAGCCTATACGATATCCGTATGTCTGTCTGTCCTACCTTTTGAACCGTAATAGATAGCTAATTGAAATTTTCACAGAATATGTAATGTTACGGCGGATTGAATAAGTCAAAAATTTAAAACGAAAAGGGTACGTGAGATGCTTCTATCTTACTGATACTGGGTTAAACGGAAAGGGTTTACTAAGCCGAAATGGGTCCATAAGCTTTTACTAAAAGACCAACCCTGAAAGAGCGAGAAAAATATCAGCTGTTCGATAGACAACGGTCATTCACACTCGACAAAATGTATGGAACAGCTGATATTTTTTTCGCGTTTTCGGGATTCACAGTAAAAGTTGTTTACAATGACGGGGTATTATGGACCCCTTTGGGCTCAATACACCGTTTCCGCGTTACCCTGTATAATATAATGTGAAAGTGTGTTTGTTTGTTGGTTTGTTTATTCCTCTTTCACGCAGTAATAGAGTCACAGAATAGAGTACATAACGGATTGACGTTTTTTTGTATAATGATACTTGAATGGCAGAGAGTGACATCAGATACTTTTTACTTTTTTTCCCGACACAATTTACAGTTCTACACATGTTCATATGAGTAGGTAAGGGAATTTCTACGCGGGTGAAATCACAAAGTGCTAGCGAGAGAGAGCGTAATACGTCAAAACACTCTTAAACAATGAACTTATATGTTACACTCGCATTAAAATAAAATTAATACTTCAATATTACCTGCGTATATCGCATCCACGCCCGTAATATTCAAGTAAATAACATTAGCGCGCGATGCGTGTCCCACAACGCTATTCATGTCATGAAAGTCTGTGCATGATACCATTTCAGAGTTTTATTTGCGCGTATTTTGCTTACAGCCTCGCCTTTGTGCGCCTATAACCATAAAATGTGTAGGAAGTCAATGACGAAAACTTGCTATCGATCATTATTGTATTGCGAAATTTATTACCATGTATACGTTTGAAAGAGCATTTGCTATACATATAGAGACAGGGCTGAATCGAGAGAAGGTGATCCAATGAATGCGTCTAAATTTATTTAATACCTACACCTACTTGAAAAATGTGCGCCCAACCTGTGACTCAACTAAAAAAAACCTCAACTATAAATACAACCAATCGTAGCGTGTATTTGTACTCACAAGAACGTCGCGACGCGCAACGACCGCACACCTTCAAAGCTGGCTAGCGACTGACTTCACACTGGTGTGCAGTATACTTATTAGCACCACAGTGGCACCACTTTAAATTTCATTCGCCTCGTCATCTTCTAATATTATAGATGCGAAAGTATGTTTGCTTCTTGGAACAAAAATTTCAAAATAACTTCACCTGATCCGCGCGCGCGCCCCACACTCCTCTCTCAATTACCGTTTTGGTTCTATTATCTATTTGTACTAATAGGTATATCTATTCTGTGGCCAAAATAGATGCCTAAAAACTCGAGAAATATGTTCCAATAACAATACTATGACAATAATCCAATGACATGAGACATGTTTTTTCCACTTTTGGCCAAAAAACTAAAACTTGAAAATGACAATGCAAGAAGCGAAATAAACTGCTTTAATTAATTAAATTCTCTACTGTTTGAGAGTTCGTGCTGACAGTTTGCATTGTAGCGGCTATTATTCTCAGGGCAATGTTACCACATATCTAAATGCAAATGTGGATCCGACTTACTACATAATGCACTTATTATGATATATTATGGATTCTTGTCTATGTTGGTTTGTTTATTCTTATTTCCGTTTGTAATAATTCTAAGTAAGGGTATACCAACCATTTGACATATTTCGATCACCTATTTTGGGATGGGAAATTTAAAAAACCTATTGAGCACTATCTTTAGAATAACATTGCAAATACTTTAGAGCAATGTTCATGTTGCCATCGTGTTTCCAGGATGGTGTTGCTCATGGAACATAATTATTATCAGCCTATCATGTTCCCACTGCTGGGGCACAGGCATTCTCTCAGAGGGAAAGGATGGGCCTTAATCCACAATGCTGACGCAGTGTATGTTGGTGAATGCTTTTGAGGTTCTTAGACATAGCGGTGTTACCTCACGATGATGTTTTCCGTCGCCGTTGTTGAGCGATGACATCGAAACTGCACATAATTTGTAAAATAAGTCATTGGTGCAGGGCTGAGGATCAAACCGGGTGCCGTCAGATTGGAACTAATCTGTGGCAATAAAACACAGCTTATTTAGCTTTGAATGACATGAATCTAAAATAGTAAGCACAAATTCGGCTGATTCGTCCGAAAGGTTCGATAGAACCTTGACTTAAGAAATAATCAGATATGCAAATAGGTACAAAGGTAGAAACTAAAGTGTACTCTTTTTTGTGCAAGCAAATAATTCACTGCGTCTAAATTCATGATTTAGCAACTGTGATTTCAATTCATTGCTAATATTTGAAATTGTTTACGTGCATGCGATGCGTGCTCCAGACAATTTCATATTTTCGAGTTGGCTAACTGGAAAAATCACTTAGAGAGATTAATAATTGAAATGTTTTATATTATGACGGTGAAACACGAGACTTTAATACTAAGTTGACGCATAAACATAATTTGGTCTAGTTCAAAATGGCAGAGTACGTTGACTTAGTTTTCTCTTTATCTTAAGGCTTATTTTAGAATGTTTTTTTAAAATAAACATAATGTTTTTTTTTACATGTTTCTCAATAGTATTTTTTTAATATTTGAAGTGTGCTAACCTACTGTCGCTTTTCGGAAGGCCGAAAAGCAACCGTAGCTTAGCGGAAACCGCTTGGGACTTGACTCGATGGCGCAGGTTTCCTCCTGGTCTTCAAAATTTTGAATTTTCTATAACATTAAAATTGTAAGTCTTAAAGTTTGAAACAACACAAATATAGCACAATAATTAAGAGTTTGGTGGCTAGTGGCTGATGGGGCCGAAAGGTTTTCGAACGGAGACCGTGGACAGGTGAGCGCAGCGTAGAACGTCCACAAGATGGACGGATGACCTTAAAAGAGACCGCGGGAAAACGCTGGATGCAGGCCGCTTCCAACCGGCTCTTTTCGGTAATCTATGGGTGGGGCATATGTCCAGCAGTCGTCCTATGGCTGAAATGATGATGAAAAGGCTAATCGCTTAGTCTGCTTTAAGGCCTGAAATGGTAAGCTGAGTAGTTACTTGCAGGTAGCAAGAATTATAGATGGCGTCACCAACGCTTAGATTAGTAATTGTAAAGACAGCTCAAGAATTGGAGGCCGACAGGAGGGCAACCGTAGCTTAGCGAAAACTCGGAACGTATACACGATGGCGCAAGTTTGAATTGGCATATAATTTGATAGACTGCGGCTACGTTTGACAAAATGAACTACGTATTTCATATGTTCAAGTTTTTTTTAGTAACTTAGGTATTATTTCTCCGGCGCTTGTGTTTGATGCGGTTTGATGAATCCGAAACAAGCAAGAGAAGTTTGGCAGCGATGTTAGAATGTTTACCAGGTGCTTCAAACATACGTTATATCATAACTAAAATACACAACTTAAAGTTACGGCGTCAATACAACTGTTGAAAGCTAAACTTCTCTAACTTTTAAACAGAATGAAAAACTACCCAAAGTGTCGACAAGAAAGTGAATGGAAAACAAATTTTTATCCCGTTTTCAATCAGCAAATTCTTAAGCAGAATATTCCGGAGTATAGGCGATATTTTCAAAGGGCGAGCCCAGTCGGGATTGCCAATCAAATAAATATCGACTGGTGAAATCCACTTTACCTATAAAAAGTGACGGAGGCTGCGGTCGGGATGAAATTTTAAGGGCCTGCTTAACAAGCTGTAGATAAGGATTGTCGGGATATAAGATTACATTTCCAAGTTTGAGGCTGTTTATTAAATGTTAGGTAGGTACCTAATAACTTTATGAATGCGTGCGTGACTTTTCATCATCATCATTCAGCCTATCATGTTTCGTCTGCTGGAACACACAATACACACATGTCACATCCTGCACATGTCCGTGATTTATCAACAGGTTACCTAGAACAATAAATTGAACTGTGAATTGTGAAGCCTGACCTCAGGGTCGTAAATAAACCGGTAGAAAATTCTCAGAGCGCCAATATCGATTTACATTATTTTTCAGATAACGGTCTCCTCAATTTAAAATTTCATTTTCGTTAATGACAAAAGCGATCGCGTTATAACGAGTTTTTATACTTCGTCGCCATTTTAGTAGCGTTTTAAGACGTCCCAGAATAAGATAATTACTTAATTTTTTTCATTTTGTGGCTTGATTTGATCTAATTGTTTTAAGTAATTTTAACTCAGTTAGTTAGCAAATAAGATCATATTTTTGGTCATCATTTGAATCGACTTGTGCATATATCAGAGGTAATGCAGCCATTGCCACTATGCGACAACACAGCGTTACTTTGCGGAAGTTTATCTCACACACACACACACACACACAAACAAACACACATGATGTGATTTTGCTGCAATAAAGCTGTACCTACTATCTTTGACTATATATAATTATATACATAATCAAAGCCTACTAAAGTCTAACTGCTATTACATGAGACAAAATACTAGGACACTAATAATTCTCGCATCTAAGAAACTTGGTGTGCTCAACAAGGCGAAGCGGTACTTCACGTCGAGACAAAGACTCTTGCTTTACAAAGCGCAAGTCCGACCTCACATGGAGTACTGCTCCCATCTATGGAATGGAGCACCCAAGTGTCAGCTTGACCCACTCGATGCATTACAGCGTAGAGCTGTCAGAATTGTCAACGATCCCAAGCTCGCTGAACACCTTGAGCCACTCAGCATGCGCAGAGACGTTGGGTCTCTTTGTATCTTTTATCGCATTTACAACGGGGAGTGTTCTGAAGAACTGTTTGATCTGATGCCGGCGTCGCGGTTTTACCATCGCACTAGCCGCCACCGCCTGAAGGCTCATCCACACATCATAGATCAGTGTAAATCGCACACTGTGCGATTCACACGATCCTTCTTGCCTCATACCTGCAAAATGTGGAATGAGCTACCTTCTACGGTGTTTCCGAGAAGTTACAACATGGGGTTCTTCAAAAGGCGAGTTAATAGAGTTCTAAAGGGTCGGCAACGTATTTGTGATGCCTCTGGTGTTACAAGTATCCATAGGCGACGGTGTCTGCTTACCATCAGGCAGCCCGTCTGCTTGTTTGCCACGTATGGCATAAAAACACAAAAAAAAAAACATTCATACTTAAAGTATTTAGGCATTAAACAAAACCATATAGACCGCTGTAGGTCTACATATAATCCAAATTCTCAAGTCCACTGCCAGTTGACAGCGTACTTACCCAGAACGATTTTTTTTTCTGTGGTAGCACCCAGCATGCTGGCCGTATTAGCGTTGAAATGCTAAAACACACTAAATTAGTTTAGTGAGTAAATTGCAGCCCTAAATCTCATAATGGCTAGTAGATTCTATCGCGACCATGAAAATTAACAGATTAACAAAGAATGCTTTCCGTGTGATTGGTGACTAAACCAAAAAGTCATCTAAAAGAGGATGTAATATTTCGCTGACCTTTGCAAGATGGAACTCTGCGATCGCGTTAGCATTCGCAAAATTGGTTTTTATCCGATCTAGCGAACTAAGCTCTAGTAAAGGACTGTTTATCCTATCTGACTTTTCCACAAGTTATTGAATATTATTGAAAAAAATATATTTTTCATTAGGTACCTATATAATTTTAAAACCTGCCCATATATTTCATTTAGGTTTTCTAGAAGTTTGTTTTAATGACTAATTCTGTACGTTGTTTTTAGGGTTCCGTACCCAAAGGGTGTAAATGGGACTTTATTACTAAGCCTACGTTCCCTGTCCATTCGTCTGTCTGTTCTATGTTTTTTGAACCGTAATAGATAGCCAGTTGATATTTTCACAGAATATGTAATAATAAAAGCGGATTAACTAACAAATAATAACAGTCAAAGAGTAAAAACTGAACTAAACCCGTCCCCATACAACAAACATATTTTTGTATTTAATTTTACTCTAGTTTAAAACGATAATACGTATATACAAGCACTTAAACGTGTTCATAATAATAATGAGTATAATGACATCCTTTGGGCTTAGTACAGTCTACATGCGTAACCCTGTATAAGTCCTGCTAATCTAAAAAGAAACCACCCAAGTGCGAGTCGGGCTCGCGCACTGAGAGTTCCGTATCACCACAAAATACAACAATTATCCATTTTAAAACAAACGTGTTTACTATAATTATGAGTACAATGACCTCCTTTCGGCTTAGCACAGTCTATATGCATAACCCTGTATAACAGTATAGGATGCTTCTAATCTTTAAAAAATTCCAACCCTTCAACAAATCATCACCAAACACTGCACGTATCGTTTCATCACTTTCCCGGCTTCTGAGAAACTTGTGAGTTGTAGTAACCAGCCCCGATACCGGTTTGGGAGCGACACTCGTTTCCTGCCACCGGCCGCTCTTTGATAAGCGACTTTGACTGCTTTCAATGGCTAAAGTGATTTTTTCTCGGAGCCTTTAAACTGATATCGACGATTTTATATTGCAGTTTCTTGGCAACGATGGCACATTTATCTAGCTTGGATATTTTTATGTCGTAAGGGTAAGACGAATGTTGAAACGTAAGTACAATAAATAAATAAAAAACCAGTAAAATTAAAGGTAGGACAGACAGACATACAGACAGACATCGTAAGCTTAGTAGTAGGGTCCCGTTTTTACCCTTTGGGTACGAAACCCTAAAAACGAAAGGCCATCCAACAAACGTATTTTTTTATGTATTTTTGTATTAGCTCTAATGTAAAAATGGTAATACGTACAAGCGTCAAACTTAGTATGATTATGGTACATACTCTAAAGTATAACAACAAATAATAAATAATGGCCAAATGCGAGTCGGTAACTAGCTTCTGTTCATTAACAAGTTATAACTGACAATTTCGTTATTGAATTTTGTGGTGGTACGGAATCCTCAGTGAGTGAGCCCAACTCGCACTTGGCCGGTTTATTTTCTTTTCCTTCTTTCTTTCAAAAATCGTCACTGCTTTATGGTTGATATTACGAAAACCCGTACGAGGTGCTTTGATTTCACTTTTATTGTGCGAACTGCTAGTCTGTGGAATGAGCTGCCTGTTAGTATGGGTGTTCCCCGATAGTTATATTACAATCTGGGTGTCTTCAAATCACGAGTGAATCGATTCTTCTAGGCAAGCGTGCACCATCGTAGACCGCATCATCGTTTAGCATCAGGCGAGTCGGTGGTCAATGGCAAGCCTATTATTAAATTTAAAAAATATATTTTATTTTTACTTATGTAATCTTCAATGTCAAAATGGTAAAAATGGGAGCGAGTTTTTTTTTTAATCGCGTTTCTGACTACTAAATCGCCTGTTGGTAAGTAAATTTGTGGTCGAAGATGAAGCCGCTGACTTAAAAGATACATATTCTATCTTTGGTAGGGAGCGAGCTCTTAATTTCATCTTTTGTGTTGATTTGGAGTTTTTTTAAATTAATTTCATTGCTAGCGAGATTCTGGTGATTTATATCAGCTTAAAATGAATCGCGGCTGTCCTTTCTGCTCGTATCAGCTTCGCTCCGTCGCCTTTAGCGCGCCTTTGTCGGCCTCCTGAAATATGTAACCATCTATTGTTTTTTGTGTAGCGGGATATGAATTTCAATGAGATAGGGCTTTTAATTAAAATGACCGTCTATAAGGAAAATTAAGTTGAGAACAGGAATTCTTGACAAAGGACAGTCATATTTTGTTAATGGAAGTTTTGAATAAACATTGCATGGGAATGCTCTATGAAAGTTTAGTGAAGAACGCGATGTATTTTTATGTAATCTTAAGCACTTATTTCAGTGCCAAATTGCCTGCCAAAGCTTGACAAGATTTTTATTTTATTTATTCATAATTCTACTATAGTTTCACAAAACATAATAAAGGAAATGCTGTGAAATAAAAATAACGCATTTCTTTGTCGTTTTCTTGTAACGGCATGACTTAAGTATGTGAAACTATAATGATACCAAAATAAAACAAAAAAGTTTAAGTATTCGTGGACGTGCTCGAGTGTGGTAAGTGATAGCGGTGAAAGATGTATTTTCGTGTTGTTTCCAAAGCTCCATAGAAGCCTCTTGTAAAGTCTCCACCACTTATCTAGGGCATGACTTTCATTTGACTGTGACTTACTTTGCTTGACTCTGACCGTGAATGTGTCTGTGAGACAGAAGGTGGCCATAGAAACACCTAAACGAAACGACGTAACCCCGTCGGTTTGGGTTCATTGGATTTGTCTTCCCAATCAAATTTGGTCCTAGATGATAAATTCAATATGGCAGACCATATTGCCAGAAGCAATATTACTTCTGGCCTTAGAATAACTACTCAGAGAAGGTAGGTTTCCAAACAACGCCTTCTCAAAACGTAAGCTACAAATTCGCTTTGTAGCTTACGTTTCGATTGGTATTTTAAACGATTTAAGCAAGAAAAATAATGGATTACATGTGGAATGTCACACCATAACTCTTATGCTGCTTTTCTGATTTGTTGTGGTACGATTTCAGCGCGCAAATTGTCATAGTAAATATTTTTTTATTTTTTTGGAGCCATATATGACACCATTTGAATGGCTTACATTTTGCGAATGTACTTGGTTTCTTTGTGTAGTTATTCTAAGCTTCTGGCAATATTACTTTTAGCAATATGGCAGACGCCCCAAGATGGCGGGCAAAATGTTCACATCATGATATGGGCATCAAATCAAAGGGCTTGCTCTCAGCAAACCCAGAATACGAAAAAGATTTTGTTAAGCTATTAAATTATATACCTATAGGTAGGTACATATTTTTGTAGCAGAAAAACAAACAACATATTGCACCCAGACTGCAACGATGTATATAATGCTGTTTTCTGTTCTTAATGCAATTGCAATATCTTCGTTTCATTCTGTAATTCCAGAAAGAGTTCAAAACACTATTTTATTACACCAACTTCAAATAGCGTCGTAAACCGTCTGAAAGTTTTTTCGAAGATTGCAAGTGCGACAACACATAAAACGTTTTCGTTTATTATCTTTTGTAGCGTTGGAAATAATGTATGCAAATGAAAACCCCTGGAAATAAGTCACGAGCTTCATAAAGGAAGTAGTCATACCAAGCTTAAGTGTTTACCACACCGTACTTAACATTAAGTATAAACTGTAAGTAAACGCCTTACCTGTCAGTAATTTGACTTTAAAGTAAGGACGGGGCACCTGTGGGGCAACTTAACTGATCCACTGGTGCTAACAAGTAAACTGCGCATCAGCGTAAAGTCAGACACTTACCGACTTCATTGGTTAATCGTTGCGCGTCATTTTTGAGAGAAAAACCACAGAAGCCTCTAGTAAAGTCTCCACCGCTTTACTAGGGCATGACTTGTACTTGAACGTGACATTGACTGGAACTATGACTTGTTTGGCAAAACCCCTCTCTAAGAGGCCTTTGTTCAGCAGTTCAGCTTACAGGCTGATGATGGGAGATGTGTATGACTTGTTTGAAGATATAATAAAACTTGATAAAATCTCAATACTAGACACTGGCAAAAGCACCAATACAAGACGTGCGACGCCAAAATTCTCTCAAGACGAAACAAGAAAGTTTCTGGGTATGGATCAATAAAAAACTGACTTCAAAATAAGAACATAAATACGAAAAAAAAAATCCTACTTAAACGACATATTTTTTTCAGTTACTATGATTTAAAAACCAAACTACTGATTTATTTTGCTAAAATTTCTATGAAACCAATCTAAAACTATATCCTTTCAAATATTTTTTTTTTCCATATCGGTATATAAATGACGGAGTTCTAAGGTAACAAACATAAAACCGAATATACAACCGAATTGAGAAACCTTAAGACAGTTAAAAATTGCGACCATACAGTTTTTTTACTCCCATACAGTTAAAGTCGGGATGAAAAATGTTAGCTGCATATTATGGCATAGCATTTATTTATTTTACAATTAGAAAATATGAAAAATTTATCCAATAAAAATTTGAAGTGAAATAAAAAACTATCTTAAATATAAATTTTAAATTAAAACTTATATAACAAGCTGCTACTAGTGGGCAGTGTTCCCAAAATGCTGGCAGCATTGATAATGCTTGTATTTCAATTTTAAACTGAAAGTAAGGTTTGATACAACATTTTAACCAGGTAACATTTGCGAAATATGATGCGGCTAAACATGGTTGCCGAGCTCGTTTTTTTTTAATGTCCGCCGCCCACATTTAGGGCACTTTGACCAACGTCACGTCAATAAAAAAACTACTAATAATAACTAATAAATAAATGCGATTTAAAAAGGAAGAAATTTGTTTTGTATGTGATCATATCAAAGCTACTTATTAAACAAGGCCATTGCTTAACAATGTCATTGCCAAGGCAGTATTCAAGAGGTTCTAAATGGGGATGAATTATTCATCGCCTATTGATCAATTGGTATATACTGTTTGATTAAATTTGATCTACTTATACCTGAATTGGTCTTTTTGGTCACAAACGTAAACGTTAAAGTCAACTTTACTTAAGCTCTTAGTGTCGTGTTAACCATCTATTAATGGTGAAAAAGCTCATGACGGTGCTTTTGACAGAGTCAAAAAATATTGTTCCGTAGGCTTGCGTTTGGCCACCAACTCACCTTAAGCGATGATGCGGTCTACATGCACAACATCAAAAAGTTGAAAAAGTAGTCAAAGACTCTTTTCAAATTTTCGTTTTGGCTTCACACGTTTTTTGTATACCTAGTCCAAAACAAGTCCCAGCCACATAGGTACACCTATTCGCATTATACTAACCACAGAAAAGAGATGTAAATAGAACGGACATGAGAAGGAAATTCTGTCGCTAGGCATTATGAGTGAACCTTGATTGAACATTCTTATTTAGATCAACGCGTCGAACTCCGCATCCAAAGAACTTGGACCTTACCTTTATGGGCTAGCTGTCAAAGTTCTTTGTTCGCATCACAGTTGCTAACTGATTTCGAATGACTGACGTTTCGTTTATATGGGTGCAACTGGCTACAACTCTTACAAAAATGCCTTGACAGCCGTTCTAATTTAAACAAACTTATACATTATTTTCTCTGATACTAACATTGTGTTTTAAAAAAGGTGTCCTACTGGCCAGTTAAAAACAGCATCTAAGTTGTCAACGCCATCTAGTAACGGAACACGGCTCTAAAATAGCTTTTTACTTACAATATAGCCTACACCTAATGTAAGAAAATCTGCCTAAGATGAAACATAAATTATATAAAATAAAACATACCGTCTCTAAGTCTAACACCGTCTTAAATTTTATACGTCTACTCGTCCTGCGTTTCATTCTAGTCCCTCCCTTAGTCGTAAATCTATAAAACTAAGCTGTAAAACCAGTGTCAGTGTACACTTTATAGTTTACAGAAACACTAGAAGCGTATTGGTCGACGAGCTTCTCTGTAAGAGAAAATCGATTGGCTGCGCTCCCGTCCAACGTTTTCATTCAGGTTCCACATTCCATTTATGAAAGCTGTCCTTATTAAAGGAGACAATTTCTTTTGTTTGAAAAATAGGCCACCCACAAATTATAGCATATAGTAATGAAACTCATGTCGATTTGTTCCTCATAATCTCTAGATTCAGTGGTAATATTAGCTATATCCGATCTAACCGGAGTATTGAGAAATCAGTTAATGAATCTCACAATAACCTAAAATCTCACAATGAACAATTATATATAAGTTACTTTATTACTTAGGTTCTAGTGATTTACTACCTAATACTAGCGATTGCCTGCGCGATTTGGTTTGTCACAAAAATAAGTGATCATCCCATGAAAACTATGTACCTAGGTTTCTGGGATATAAAGTAGCCTAGTCATTATCAAGATTAAAACTATGTACATATTCAATTTCATCAAAATCAGTTTAGCAGTGAAAGCATAAGGAGACAGAGTTACTTTCGCATTTTTGCATCAGCACTTTTTCTAGCAATTGTGCTGATAATCATTATGAGCACGAGTAATGATTACTTGCGATATTGTATGGCTAGGCGGAATTTAAAAAAAGACATTGTAGGTAAAAAAATATTATTATCATAATAATAATTAAATAGGTAACCCACTCAGAAATAGATTCTTTAAACCTTCGAAAAGTGACAGCAAAGCTATACATTATCTAGCACATGATGCAATTTCGTGTATCGTAGGTATTGTAAAAACACCAGAGAACATTACTTAGGACATACGGAAATGTTCCTACGTTAGACCCTAATACGGAAAGTAGAAGCAGCACGCTTATAATTATACATAGTAAGTGCTGCTGCTGCCCTGAAAATACCGGGCACAGTAAGAGTAGGCATAGAGGTTGGTTGTGGGATATTCTTGCTGTCTTCAATATCCATAAGACGAATTGCCACAGCTCTGTTACCATCTCGTAGCCTCTGCCTGCTCACAGTGCTGGAAACTTTCAGCCACCAAGCCATACAGACTTGTTCTAAGCGTTCTATCTGCACAAAAAGGGATGGTTAGTATATAAACGTTTATTTATTGCACTCTATACAGGAGTACCTAGGTACTAAATAGCAAAAGAGAAAAAAGATATACTAAACAAAAATACTACTTAATACTAGATATACTTAATATCTTTATTTTCAATGATTTCACTAAGAATTTTTGAAATTACCTGATAATTTGAAAACTGCAAAATCAATATTCCTTTCTGCAGAACAAGAACGCTGTGTTTGGTGTGTTCTTAAAATGGAACATCCACATGGAATGTAAATATTTGATAGGTACCCAAATCTTCTTATTGCATCAGGAGTATGGATATTTTCTTGTAAAATTAATAGTAGCAGTATCTGCAAACTGCTAGTTGATTTAGCTATAAATAAAAGCAGGTAAGTTAAAACAAACAGGGATAATAAAGTTAGTAATATTATAAGCAACACAAGTACGGATACCATGGTTTGAGACGTTTAAATGCATTGTTATCTATACCTCCTTCATCTTTTTCTTATATTGCGATGTGTGTATGTATGTTCCCTAAAAAAAGGCTGGACAGATTTTGACGGGAGTTTCACTGGCTGATAGCTGATGTCATAAGGAGTGTGTCATCTACGCGGGTGAAACCGCAGGGCGCAGCTAGTAATAAATAAAAATCAAATGGTGTTCTTAAGTAGCGGCATAATTTGTGAAAGTCTGAACCGATTTGACTTTTTAAAATGTTTGTAACCTTCAGGGAAAGAAATATTGTCGAAGCCGAAGGCCGAGTCCTACGCGTACGAAATCGCGGGCATCAGCTAATACCTACTTAAATAAAAACTCACCTCGCAAGAAATCCACACACACACAAACGGCTCAAATCAAATAGGTAAGATCTTTGGGAAAATCTTCAGTTGTCTCGGACAGTAATTATGTCTTCGCACAATTGTCTACGCGTTGAAATCTTAATGCACAGTTGACAACGGTTTTCTGGATTAGGCGCTGTACATTGTACATGTTGATTTATTGTAGTTTCATATTGATACGGAAAAAATTGAGAGCACTATCAGACGATCACGCGATTTGAAACAAACGGAAAGTATGAATAGTGATGTGTGGTGCGAGTTATATCACTATTCACATAGTATCATGAACGAGTTGACGAGACCAGTTTTGTGCAACTCGAATCAAATCTGTCAACAGTTTGTTACTGCGCCTGACACTGGTGCGAGACTGAGATCGAGTCAACTCAACTCAATAATCTGCTCCGTGTCGGTGCCAGGCCAGCTGGATGCGCTTAGCGATGTGACTGCGCTTAGCTATGTACGAGCGATTTGAGTGGGTTATTTGACCCGAGCGACTGTTCAAACCAATAAAAAAACGAAAGCAGTGCGTGTCACATGTTCCACGGTCCACGTTCCATCAACGAAGTAGTACCAACTAGCAGGACCTATTCGCGTTGACACTTGCATCGAGTTAGTAATCATTCCAGTGTCAACTCATACAAATACTGACGAGACACATCACCAGAACCCACTACCGCCGATTCAAGTTGACTCCAGTTGCAACTCGAGTCAATACCACGAGTTACTTAAGTAATTCGAGTCAGAAAAACTAAAGTATGAGACATCACTAGTATGAAGTAACTTGAAATAAGTCATAACTGCTGTCAATTTCAAACCAACAAACGTCAAGATGGCGGATTTACGTTCCATTCCTCTATAATTTTACGAAACCATAGTATTACGGTTTCGGTAAATCAATATTAGTAAATATTTAAAACTAGGATTAAAACATATTCAAGCCGCTAATTATAAGCGTCTATAATACCATTAGCGACTATTGTATAATTATTTTTAATTAAAAGCCGATTACTATGGCCACTGTTGTAAAATATGGTCTATTTATTTTTGTATATAAATTCCTGAGCATGCATCCTTTTTCGTATTAAAAACGTTCCGGTCAAGTGATTATAAGGGAAATGAATGAATTGTGGCTAAAATCAAAACAACACATTTTATTCTTGATATTATTATTCCGGTTTCATTTTTCCCTTATCTTTCGTCCGAATGGTACAAAAAATACGACAAATTTTATAGTGCTGGTCCCATCAATATATGCTAAATTAGGTGGGCCTAAGAAAAAAAATTTGGTGGGCCCAGGAAAAATTGTCTTCTTTCTGTTTTGTGGACGTTAATGTCAATCTCTTTAGTTTGTTTGATTGCAAAGGGAATTAGGTCACGTGAGATTTTTAATTTCAAACTTTAGTAGTTAGATTTCTTATGGGGTGTAGAGAACCGCTAAGAAAGGATTAGTTAGCTAGTCAGCTAGTTAAGTATTCGCTAGTTGCGTGCATTGCAGGTTGCCAGTGATGACATATTATGGTACTGAGATAAGGCTCTTAACTGCTGGCTTTTTGCACGATAGAATCCGGAACGTGGATATTCGCCAAAGAACCAGACTCACCGACATACGTAGCTATTATAATTTGCAAACTGAAGTGGGTATACCTCATTGCTCGAAGAACCGATAACCGATGGAACTCATGATGGAACCGAACTCATTAAATAGAGAGTCATGGACATCCAGTGGATGCAGATGGCAGGCTGTAGTTCAGTGTGGAGTTCTAAGGGGGAGGCCTTTGTTCAGGAGTGGACGTCTTTTGGCTGACGACGATGATGATGATGATGATGATGATAGTTAGTAGCAGTAACAAGTGAATAAAAGAAATACTTCTTGCTGACTTGTGAGATGGTGGCGTATAGCCGCAACTAAATCTAAGGTATTATAGTTCAACAGGACATTGAGGCCTAAGTTTTTGGACTTTACCCGGTTGAGCTGAGTTATTAGCTCCATCTAGCAAAGCTTACCGGAAGAAAGATCCTCACTCATCAGTTTTATTCATAATCTAAGACTATCGATGTCATCAAATGTCAACAGACTTCAAAAAAGGAGGAAGTTCTACATTCGACTGTATGTTTTTTTCTCGTATATGTTTGTTACGCGATTACTCCGCCAAATAAGAATTGATTTGGAAGTTCTTTTTGTTTGGTCATACTTAAGAGGTATTCCCATAGACATTTTATCAAAATTGATTAAGCGCTTTTTGAAAATATAAACAGAGATGACGTTTTGGTTTGTGGTTCCCTTTTGCATGATGAGGACTTACAATCTTAGGTGTGACTCCGTGTGACTGTCATTTTTTTACTACTACGAGTCTAGAAATTAGTTTTCTGTTTATAAAATTTACTTTATTATTATATTTAATCGACTTCAAAATAGAGGAAGCTATCAATTCGACTGTATGTTTTTTTCATTATAGACCATGCAGAATTTGATCATTTCGTTTCTGATTTTTTTCTACATAAATCTGCTCACTTTTTTGTGTCCCGCTAGCTCCGTTTCTTTACACCAGAGTTATTATTAGGACGCAGCTGTACCGGGCTACAAAAAGCTAATTTGTAGGAAATTTCTTTTCTCCACATAAAAAGTGTAGGCTTGTTGTGTTCAGACTTGACATAATTATCTCTTTTTCTCAGTTTTCCTGAAAAATGTAGAGCAGAATAATGAATAAAATATACAAGTACAGCTTATTAAGAGTTCTATCAAACAAAAACTAATAAATTATGTAAGATATTGTTAACAGCTTTTTTACATCTGTGAAAGGCTGAAGGGAAACCTTGAACGTTCAAAGACAAATAACATTCATCAGCATGGACTGGGCCATCGTGGTGGATTAGCGCCCATCCTCTCTCTCTCTCTCTCTGAGAGAACGCCTGTGTCCTAGCAGTGGGAACGTGATAAAAATATAAAAAATTAAAACATTTTTATTACTGTATAAGCCAAGTATAAACACTAAAATATTTACAGATAAATTATGCTAAAGTAAATTGAACATGTTTATACAGAGATTTTGTGCTCATAATAGGCTGATAATGATGATGATGATGATGATGACAATTGCTTAAATCTAAAGGATAAAATCATCGTTGAATGGGTCCGACACGAGTCACGTACGAACACATAACACGGGTTTTATTTTTATGTCTTTGTGTCGAATTAAGACATACGCATATAAGTAAAACCGTAATTAGTAATTCATTAAAATAAGGAGAGCAGCACACTTGAAATAGTAGACTTTTAAAACTTACCTAGACACGTTTAAAAGCACTCGCATTGTTCAAAGTCGGATCCTCGCTTCAAAGATATATCAGTGCCACAAGCATTTAGAGAAGTGCATAGTTCAGCATACCGCACCTCGGCTGTTCTACAGTCTTATTTCAGCTCTACATCTCTACGCCACGTGTAGATTGGGAGATACGGGACATACTAATTACTCATGTCAAATTTTACCTATTAGACGTTAACTTGTTTTTCATCAAACTTAGTCGAAAAACAACAATGGACTTTAGAGTATTGAGGGAACCAAATTCAAGTTTGTTCCTATGGGAGTTTGAACTTACTTTCTTCTGATTGGTCTGTGTTCATGTTTCTGATATATATGTATAGTTAGGAGCTGCTCGAGTGAAGGTTGAATTTAAAAAAAAAATATATTAAATTCTCTATGGAGTTGAACTTTTTCTTTTAAGTGATGAAAATTAACGTGTATAACTCGGGCCCAAACTATTTTGTTTTCGGGTGGCGTATCGTATATTGAATGTCTCGCTACGATCAGGATTCTACTTTAGAATCCTTACTGACTGAATAAAAATAACGACCTCAATGAACAAAATATAACTTTATCCCCTTGTTATTTTGTTTATGTTGTTATTTACCTACGACTTAGCTCACAGACAAATAACCTTAATCTCACCCCGACCCCAACTTGATTTCTATTAATTACACAGGCTTACACGAATCCGTGGCAGTGAGTCGAAAGAAGGTCATTGTAGTCATAATTTTATTATAACCAAGAATTTACTTTGGACCAACCCTGAAATTGCGCAAACAACAGCATTCCTATGGAAAAATATCAATGATATATTAGAACAGCTGATATTTTTTCGCGTATTAATGGTTGGTTCCACGGTAAAATTATTTTTTATTGATTGATTGATTAACTCTTTATTGTTCACACCATTAAATTTGATACAGAGGACAAAAAACTCTTAAAAACAATTATGAATATATCTTAGAATAACTACAAAAAGAAACCAAGTACATTCGCAAAATTTAAACCATTCAAATGGTGTCATATATGGCTACAAAAAATATATAAAAAATTTACTATGACAATTTGCGCGGTGAAATCGTACCACAACAAATCAGAAAAGCAGCATAAGAGTTATGGTGTGACATTCCACAGGTAATCCATTAATTTTCTTGCCTAAATCGTTTAAAATACCAATCGAAACGTAAGCTACAAAGCGAATTTGTAGCTTACGTTTTGAGAAGGCGTTGTTTGGAAACTTACCTTCTCTGAGTAGTTATTCCAAGGAGTATAATGACCTCCTTTCAGCTTAGTAATACCTTTCCGGGCAACCATGTATATGCTGCCATTACCTCAGTATAGCAGCACAAGAACATTTTCATGTATTTTTTGTGTTTTATCCTGCTATCCAAAGTTACAATAACTCCCGATCTAGTTTATTCGAATGGCTTCATAAGGGGAATACAATGCTGTGTCAGTAGAGATTTTCAGGACATTTTCATGTCACAGCAAAAGCACCGTTCTAATAGATTGTTGGTATGTTAATGTGCTTTCTGGTTCTGATTGTTTAACACTGAACTGCGTTTTTGAGCTTCAATCGTCATTTTTGATGAGTTTGAATACCAAACCACATTTTATAATTTAAGCTTTCCTGCGCCATTGTTTCTCGATTTATTGCTTTTCCTGACGTTTTCGAGGTACCAGTAGGGCATCTACTTCTATTTCAAACATCCTATTAAAGCAGATATTTTCATGAGCCTCAAAATTTCAAAGACATAATAATGACATTCATCAACATGCACTGGGCGAGCATGATGGATTCGGGCATTTCGGGCCCATTCTCTCTCTCACTCTCTCTCTAAGAGAATGCCTGTATCCCAGCAGTGGAAACATGATAGGCTGATAATGTCAAATATAATCAAGATCTATTTATCTAAGTTGGACGAATATAGGGATAGATGGAAAGATGGATGAATAGACAGAGATAAACTAAAAAAATATACAGAAAGATAAAGAGGGATAGTAGAGAGATAGCAAAAGGGTAAGATAGGAGAAAATATGGTAGGGTACACAAAAAGGCAGTTAGTCAAAAGGATGGACAGAAGAATGAATAGAGAAATAATTGGTTACCTACCTACTAACCTACATTATCTACCTAGTGTCATATTGTAATTTTGCAGGCCCAGAATGCGCGCCGCGGCAAAATCTTGTCGTTTGTTGTCGTGCAAAAACGTGACAAGGCTAAGTTTGTCTCACTTTCGCATGGCAAAAGAGTCGACAAAATTTGTAGCGCGAATACCCAGCTGGTGCAATAACCTTTCAGAGAAACTAGGGAAATGTATTGCAGTTGGACTCGAGAGTCGCATTTACTGTTGTCACATACAAGCAGTGAGAGAGATTTATGTAACTACATTTGTTTTATTACAGTAATATTGTGTAGAGGTGAGGATTATTTCAGAGGATTCCAGTTGCTTATTCCTACTGTACAGTATTTTGATATTAAATTAACCAGCCAAGTGCTAGTCGGGCTCGCGCACTGAAGGTACCGTACCATCACAAAATACAATAATGATAAATTTAAAAAACCGACTTCAAAATTAGTAAAATATGGCGTTTCCATTCGGTGAAATGATAAGGTCATCCAGGTATGTACCCCCCTTACGATTAAACTTTTTGACTTTTTATTATTTGTTAGTTAATCCGCCGTAACATTAGGTACATATTCTGTGAAAATTTCAACTGGCTATTTATTACGGTTCGATAGATACAACCGTTTAAAGGTAGACAGACAAACAAACGGGCGGACGGACGGACGGACGGACAGACAATGTAGGTAGGCTTAGTATTAGGGTCCCATTTTTACCCTTTAGATACGGAACCCTAAAAAAGAATGGAAAATATTGTCATGTTTTATTTATATTACACGGGAATTACTCACGTAAGATTAAGCCGGTCACTCCGACTATAGTTTCAACCGCATTAGGCAGTCTTTTTTCTTTTTCTTTTTAAAGTGTGTGAAAACCACGTCAGTTTCTATAATACAATATTGTCATTTATTAAAAATATACCTACTATTTTAGTAGCTATGTACTTTTTGTAAAGCCAAGTGAAACTGATTATAATATTGCAAATTATTGAATAATTATGCAAGGAGTAGTAACTCCTTGCATAATTTTAGTATCCCTACAGATAAGCTTTGAGTATATACCCCAGATAAGTTAGTTGCACCAGGAGAGCTTTACTCAGCAGTTTATGTACTTACAAAACTTATAAATGTATGCCTGGCAGTTCCGCCGGGGAATACTAAAGAACATGCAGTCACTCGCGCGGGAGTCACGGGCGAGGGGTTGGCTAGTTGGCTACCAAGTGAACGGGTAATAACAGCGAACCCGTTTTTTTAAACCCTGATTTTATACAATACTAGCGATCCGCCCGCCCGGCTTCGCACGGGTGTAATTTACGTGCGAAGCTGGGGCGGGTCGCTAGTTATATATTTAAACCTTGCGTGAAAACGTATCTAACTGATGGCGAAAACCGCATCAAAATCCGTTGCGTGGTTTAGGTGGAGCTAGCGGCCATACAGACAGACAGACAGACGCGGAAAGAAACTTTAATTTATACTATGTAGAGAAGATAGAGATAGAGATAGAGATAGAGACTAGAGATACAGAAGAGATAGAGACTAGAGACTAGAGATAGAGATAGAGAAGAGATAGAGAAGATAAAATAAATTGATCGTAACAGGCACATAGATACATATACACCATACTAAGCGGAAAGATAACGCAAACCAAAATAGAAAATTGATTAAAAACCCGAAACCGAAAAATCCTCACAGAAAAGAAAACAAAACGCAGAGCAAATAAATATCAATTTTAAAAAACTAATTCAAAATTAGTAAGCACTCGAACAATATTATTCGTTATTGGAGTTGGTTAAAAGCTATAGAGCCAAACTTAATAAAAACATTGTAAGACCACCTTAATAGTTTCTTCTATATAATAAAAAAATTATTTGTATTTACGTAAATAGGTTCACAAAATGTAGGAATAATCGATGTACATAAGTACATAGGTACATACATTAAATAAATATATATAAGTATATTTTTTTAAAACAATCTTTTTCTTCTAACTTCAAACTTTTTATACCCATGTCATGGTAATAGATAAGAAAATTTTGTCCGCCATCTTGGGGCGTCCGCCATATTGAAGATATTACCAATCCAACAAACATAAACTTGACGGGATACGTCGTTTCGTATAGGAGTTCCTGTGGCCACTTTCTGCCTCCATCATCAGACCAGCTCGATGTTACCATAACATTGCGTTGTCACCTAACTAACTTATGTATGTCAAATTTCATCTCAACCGGGTGATAATAATAAACCGGTCTAAAATTCAGATGCAAGATTCGTCCCACACATACGAAAGTACGAACATACATACTAACTAACAGGGCAAGTTGAATAAAACCTTGTAATAAAAATTCGGAACTATCAGAAGGACAGACTGATAGACAGAAGGACGAACAAAACGAACTTTTAAGGGTTCCTTGTAGTACTACAGAACTCTTAAAACGGACTAAATTGAGAACTAATTACTTATTAATAACTAGCGGTCTGCCCCGGCTCCGCACGGGTATAATGCCGCGGGTACCTGCCTTCTGAGCTTGGGGGCGCGGATTCGATTCCCGCCTAGGGCAAACATTTATGTGATGAACATTTGTGTTTGTTCCATATCTGGTTGTTTATATCTATTTAAGTATGTATTTAAAACTATATATGTATGTATATCAGTCTCTGGCAGCCATATCACAAGCTTTGCTTAGTTTGGGGTCAGATGACCGTGTGTGAAAAAATGTCCCGAATATTTTTTTATTTTATTTTATTTAATTATATAGCCTATTAAAATAGCTTATATTAATCAGTGATAATGTAGCACTCAAATGGTGAAAGAATTTTTTAAATCGGTCCAGTACTTTTTGAGCCAATTCGTTACAAACATACAGACAAATCTTTCCTCTTTATAATATTGTATGTATATAGTTTAGTGAGAAATTCGTGAGAGGAATAATTACTTATTAAATATACTAAACTAATTATTAAATAAAAAATAAAAAAATATTCTTCGCAGTGCATGCTTAAATTAACTTAATTGTGATGCCACAAGAGTCTCTAATTATTTAAAAGTAAGTCTAGAGTGAGCTTACTATCTTTATTTCTTCTGTGGTCGCACTGTAAAACAACGATGACCACTTCACGTCATGTTTCATAACCCAACAGTTTTTCTCCAACGTAGTAAATACAATTTGGAATTCAATTGTACGTAGGTACTTCGTGGCTAAAAGGGACGAGTCACGGGCTCACAGGATGTAATGCCCTTTAGCTTGAAGGCGACTAGACAGGGGACTGAGGCAAAAAGAGACAACTAGACACGCATTTAAGGAATTTATGTAGGTACTGTCACAAAAAATATAGGCATTAAGATGTATGGTGGTCTTAATATAATTAAAGCCCTGTGTTAAAGCCTCTATGAAGCCTAAGTACAAATTTTTATTGGCTAGACCCTTTCAGTATAACTGTATCAAATACCCATATCAAATGGCCGTAACCCATGGTAGGTAGGAAGACTATGGAGCTGCTGTTGCCATTAAATTTGACAGCTGTCAATTTTGTTTGCAGCTATTTTGGAAGTTGGAGAGGTACAGGCATATAGCGAACAGATGAAAATTATTGGGATGCCATGTCATAAACCAGTGGGCAATTTTTTTTTTTAAATAAAATTAAACACATTTTAAAAATAAAGTTAGCGTCCCCAGTGAGCTTCTTATCTATCTTGGTGAGGTAATCTGCAAAGATCAAAGATTTCTATAACAAGGATATGCTCATCCTAACATTAGGATTCTTCTAGGAGCACTTGAAACATCTAGTACCATTGAAAAAGTTCATCGGCTCGGTCTTTACGAAGTAATAATATAAGGCAATGAGTACATTTTTGAGAAACCATATTTTTGTGGTTATTGATTTGAGTAAAATGGAATAAACTATCCAAGTCAGTTCACATTCCAGCGAATAAACAAAAATGTTCATTTTGCGTATCTTCTTTTTTGAGTGGGGCGGCTGAAAAGGGATAAAACAGTCCGTGGCTACAACCGATAATCTAGTTTTAGGTCTCCGAATTGAGCAAAGCTGGGTTTATACTCTGAACCTTTATCGTCAAACGTGAAATTACAAAGATAATCCGTTTACTTATTTATTTAGGCAATCTCTAAAATAGCTTAAGGCCTTAACTTAGCGCCTGATTTTCCCACAATATTCTACCTTAAAAACTTAAAAAGTAAACATTTTTTGTTTTATTTTGTTATCGTGCTAGTTTTACATAATCAAGAATATGCCAAGAAGTGCCAAAAAATTATTAGAAATTGTAAGAATTGGTAAAAAACTTTTTTTGGTAACTTTCATTCATTTTCTCTTTCCTTATCTTCTATAAAAAATGGGACAAAAAATTAAATAAAAAGGTAAGCTTTTCAAGTTTTGTAGTCAAAGTTATGCGATAATTATTTATTATAGTTACTGCGTTATCACCTTAAATGGTTTCGCCACTTGTTTTGTAGACCAAATTCGTTAATAAGTCGTATGTCGTGTATACATTTTATTTTGCATTTTAGGGTCGGTTTGGTCCTTTACCTTGTTTCGACTAATCCTGCATAGCAAGTAGTTTTAACTGATTTAAGCAAGAATATTATAGAATGAAAAACAAAACTCCCACTGCAAAATGTAGCAAAATTTAAATGTTATACTGGGTGACTAGACAATGGAAACGTTTACTATGGGACCAATTCTGAAGTTTCGAAAAAATAAATCTGCTGTTCTATACGTCTCAGTCGTTATTAATGCAGATGTAACGAGGGTGCGTGAAAAAAAAAATATATATATATATTAGTTTTGTATGATTTTTTGTATTTTTATCTAACAATAGTTTTTAAGTTTTGTTTGTACTAACCCAATGGATTTTTAGTTGTCCTTAATAAAATATTTTGAATTTGAATTTGAATATACATTTCGTTGAGTGTTAATACTGTCAATGGCATTTTATATGGGACACCGAATTTTTTGTGATTTAATTTTCTTCCAGATTCCCATTGTAAAAGTTGTTTATAGTCTTCTTTGTTTATAAGGATGAGTTCGAATATGTAGTCGAATATGCTACGTAATATGTCCTCTGCATTTGTGACATATATGATCGGCGGCCACTTCATCTTGCTAACAGCTATATATGGGCTACGGCCCCTCAGAAAAACGTTGACAACCAAAACAAGTATAAATAAAAAAAACTTTTCAGTCTGGGTTAGTAGTAAATTGATTTAAATTCATTTTAAATACATGTTTCGTTTTATCACTTACCGGTATTTGAATACCGTATTAATAATTTTATTTACACAAGGAAATTATACATTTTATATACAACTTATCAATAAAACTACTATGTACGACTGTAATAATTAATTAATAATTATTATTAATAAATTAATTAATTTTAGTTTAACATAGCTTAGAATTACCGCCATGAAACCAGATAAATAACCGCATTCAAATTGGTCTAGCTATTTTGGAGAAAAATTGTAACAGACATAGAAACATAGTACACAAAATCTCTTACCCCAAACGCATTATAACTTCTCTTTCCTGGCATGGGTGTAAATAAAATTGAACAAAACTCTTTAAGTCGTGACACAAATGAAATCAGGGTATTGGTATTCAACAGGAAAGTTTCTCCAGCAGTTTAATTCAACTGTTCCGCAGAAACTGTTTCTCGGTTGCAAAGTTTTTGGGTCGAAAGAATTTTGTAAGAAGTTATGAGCCTGTAGGTGACAGACAGTGCTATCTTTACAGAAATACCTACTTTTCTCCAAAGCTTTTAAAATTAAAGATAAGCCCATTATTGTTCATGCAACCAAAAACATTTGTGTCCCTGTGTGTTTGTGCTATAATTTCTGTTGTGAACAATACCTAAAAAGTTTACATCAACGTCTAGAATTTGAAAAAATTGCAGTTTAGTCGGAACATTTGCTACGTCGCATCGTTCTCAAATAGGTACAAAGACAAAGCTCAGAAAATTGGGGGGGCTCACAAAACCCTAAAGGATTTCTTGCATATAAGTCAATACCTTTCCCCGAGTTTTTTTTTCTTTTGACTTTATTTTGACTGAATTAATTATGTCTTAATGTGGATTTTTTACGTTTTTCTTTTGCATCTAATTGATTTAAGGAAACAAGATCTTAATTAGACAGGTAAAAGGAGCGAAACTTTTTATTAATGCAAAGATTTGTGAGGATTTTTGTATTATGACCTACAGTGGGCAAAGTACAGAAAAGATATGAACGTAAACATAGGTAGGTAGGTACGTATCGAAGTCCATACATAATTTATTTATTTTGTAATTGTTTTTTTAATGAAATTCGACAAGCATCTTAGAGCTAAATATCAAGAGAGGGCGATCTGAAAAGCATCCTAAATGTTTAATATTTGAAAAATGTGTGCCTAATGTGCCTATGTCATAACTACATCGCAATTTTATATTTGATCTCAAGAATGACGTCATTGCATTGACCAACGAAGTCGGCGAGCGACTGACTTCACACTGGGCGCATTATACTTGTTAGCACCACTCAGTTGGTACAATTTGAAAATAATCAATGGCATTAACGGATAATGGCTTATTAAAAGTGTCTGCTTTAAAACTAAACCAAAAGTATATTTATATCATTCCCCCTCTAAAAAGCTTATTTTATTAACTGAAAACAGTGAATTCAAAGCACTTTTATTCTAACATTTGTATCACTCGCCACGCTCGTGATTCAATCATCATGAATCACTTCTTACGGTCGTGATTCAGTAGTTAGAATCCTTTACTTGCTCGTGATTTATCTATGGCCCTCGCTTTAAATCCGTCCTTTATTCACTAATTGCATGATATACTATATATATTTAGTAGTCTACGCAAGCTTTTGCGTACATAATTTGAAGGTTTTTAAATAATTTATGCGTCGAATGCTAATTTTGTTCGGTATAATTTCACAAAATCGATTTTGATCGAAGTGTCCGTTATTAATAACAAGCTCGCAGCTGCCACTAACATTTTTAGAATAGAATTTTCCAATAAATAAAAAGAAGCGATATTAAAGGCGAACATAAAGCTGGGTGACATGTTGGAATGACAGTTGATGACTTGAACATAAACACATAGGCAGATGTTTTTTTCGTAGAATAGTCAGTGAGCGGAAAAAAGTGACACGAGATACTGGTACGTGTGATCACAGAAGAGAATTTTTTTTCGTTTACGTGTGATCGTAATAGTGCTAACAGACGCTCAAACGCGGCTGACGGATAGGTATGAACACCTTAGAGCTCAGACGCAAGTACGCTATAATGGTTCACTATATACTACCTGCTGTTCCACAATAGGGTCGACAATCCAAGCACTCTATCGCGTATTGCGCTCGTGGCGCCGGAGCGGGTCCGGCGGCCGCACGCGCGGCGCCTGCTCGCGGCTCCGTGGACGCGCACGCGCACGGCTCAGTATGCTCCCCCCACGGCCACTGCTCAACGTCCTGATCGCTCAAGAAACAGACGTTGACATATTTGACACTAGGCTGTGTATGTTTGTGAATATCTATATTAATTTTATGTTTTTTTTTTTAAATCTTTTATTATTAAGTATTTGAAGTTTGGATTTTAGACCTTGTATGTTTTTTTTTTTCTATTTACTCAAATTTAATTGATGTTGTGTTTTATCATTACTTAGACATTGGTTTTTTCTTCATTTCTTAGGGTTATGTAGTCTTACGTAGCTCTGTGGACTTTCAAGTTACAACCCTTAATAACTATAGAAGGTAGAAGGTTCTAAAAAAATCGGACGGATGGACAGATGGACGGACGGACATACAGACAGACAGCGTAGGTTTAGTAATAGGGTCTCGTTTTTACCCTTTGAGTACGGAACCCTAAAACAGGGTTATTGATAACTATTCCTTACTAGCTGCACCCCATGGTTTCACCCGGGGATTACTCCTTATCATCAGCTATCTGCCAGTCCCGTCAAAATCGGTCCAGACGTTTCGGAGTCCATAGGGGAACATACATACATACATATATCGCCTTATATACACACATGTGTCGCCTTATATATATTTACATACATTTTCTACTAGCTGATATGACAGATGTTGCCCTGTCCACAAAAGTTCATAAAAAATCCTATAGAAAAAAAAACTTTCAGTTTTTACCAAATTTTCAAATGAAAACGACCGTTCACAAAACCCAATCAATATGCTCATCACTTCTCTAACTCGATAACGCGTGGCTGTGAGTAATGGCGAGCTAGTCGTGTATATAATGTATTATCTATGGCTTTGTGCACTGCATTTTGTTGCTGCATTTAATTGTAAATCAATATGGTATAGGTGTTTGTGAAAAGTCGTTTTTATTAGAAAGGCGGTACACAATTTTCTTACTGTTCTATTAATTTTATTTATCTAAATATAAATGAATCCCTAGTTTCCTTGGTCACGCCATAACTTTACCGATTTCACTCATTTTTTTAAAAGTTTTCTCATACTCTGTGGAAGGTTGTTAAGGAAAGAAAAATTAGGAAAATTGCGCAGAAAATTGGAAAATTTCAGATAACTTAACGACGCGCGTTTGACAGTTCGCGCGTTTGATGAATGTGATTTTACCAGACAGCAGTTTTATTTTTGGACATTCATAGCTAAGATAGGACAACGTCTGTCGGGTCTGCTAGTTTTTTTTAATAAAAAGAGCGGTAAACAGAAGTATATATCGATCAATACCCATTGATCGAAACATGCATGCGTTCCGCCTGATGGTAAGCAGAAAACGGGCCTATGGACACCTGCAACACTAGCGGTGTTGACGGTGCTTTGCCAGCCCAGAGTTGTGGACACCTTTTTTTGAAACGCTTCATTCAGACCTCAGCGGGAAGGATATTCCACACCTTACAGGTCCGCGGAATAAAGGAGCGGAAAAATCGAACGGTGCGTGATTTCCAGTTTTGGAAGATGTAGAGGTGATCTTTTTGACGGTATCGGGATGTGCGGTAGTGGAAGTCTGACGCAGATCATAATGTTGAAAATTAGGTAAATTAGGTAAACGAAGTGCAGCTAGTTGTGACTAAATCATCGGTTAACAGAATCGATTTCGCTGTTCTCAATATAATTTATTCATCGGATCGGCCGTGATTAAAGCGAATGGACGTATTGCCAACAAATCCTACATTTCGTGATCGGTGAATTCCAGTGGCGTATTTACTCTGGTCTTTGGCGCTGTGGTACTGGCGTGTGATTAAATTAGTAGAGTTTCGCAAACAATTTGCACATGTTTCGTTTAACTATTCCAGACGATAAATAGTGATACCTAACTCATTTTACTATTATGCCGTCAAGTAAGTACTTACGTCCCACACAAATCATTGATAAATGATTAGGTATAGTTTAACAATATTATCATCATTATCAGCCAGAAGACGTCCACTGCTGAACATAGGGCCCCTTTGAACTGTACGACAGCCTACCATTGGATACCCGCGACTCTCACGATGTCGTCGATCCATCTAGTGGCAGGCCTACCTACGCTGCATCTTCCGGTTCGTGGTCTCCATTCAAGAACCTTTCTTCCCCATCCGTTATCGGTTCTGTGAGCGATGTGGCTTGCCCATTGCCACATTAAAATCTATTAGCTATGTCGATGACTCCAGTTATTCGGTGAATATTCACGTTCTGGATTCTATCGAGATACCTCCATTGCCCGCTCCAACGAAAACTGGAAAAATTGGTTGGCGTCTTTCTAGCTAGATGGCTCCGTCAGTGTGACTCACCATAAAAGAGGTCCACTGACCACCTCGCTCCATCATCAGATAAGTTCGATGGCACTAAATTATCGTATTATCGTCCGAATTACATATACAAGCATAGTTTCAAATTAATACGAAAATTAAAAAATTAATGATTAAAGGACACAAGGTACTACATAATGTAAAGACACAAGTAATTAAAGGTAGGTACTCAGGTTACAATCGACTTTTGATTACTTTAGGTATAGTTAGTTACAAGTGACGCCAATATAAAGCGTGTACCTAAAACTAGAACAACGCTTATGGTTAAAACAAACCAAATGAGCCCAAACTCTAGGGTTTTACTAGTAGTCATAAAAAAGTTACACTATCCACCTCCAGGCTCCGCCATCAGACCAGCTTGATGGTACCTATCAAATTATTTTATTGTCACCTGAATGACGTAGGTATACTTGCAAAGGCGATGGTGGTCAAGCGGTAGCATGTGCGCTTTACAATCTGATGGCACCCGGTTCGATCCTCGGCGCTGCACCAATGAATTATTTATTGTGCAGTTTCGATGCCATCGCTCAACAACGGTAAAGGAAACCTCGCGAGAAAACCGTTGTGTATCTCCAAGAACCTCAAAAGTTCAAAGATATAATGATATTCACCAACTGGCACTGGGCCAGCATGGTGGATTAGGGCCCCTCCTCTGTCCAAAGATAAAGTTAATGTGGTTATATCGTCATTACCTGTGTCCCAGCAGTGGGAAGATGATAGGCTATAATGATGTTGATATAAATAATTACTAAAGATACTATATTACGCAAAAAAAATATACATATTTTTTTTACCTAATAGGTCAGCTTTTTGATCTAAAATCTCTATTATTACAAATCAGCTCTTCAGTTATCAACGTTACTTGATTGTATTTGCCACCGAGGTAGGTACTTAGATATTTATCTCGATTAATTTCAAACCCTGAAACAACATTACCTCGATCACGATCAGATTAGAGTTTTCATTTCCTTTTATGTTTGTTTGTGATCGATACTTCCCATCAATATCTTTTGTAATGCAAATTCGAGTATATTCCAATAAAATGCAAATGTTTCGTCGAATCACAATCGTTTGACATTGCCCGACATTTGAGCAAATCCTAACAAAAACATCAGCTGACAAATTAATATTTACTCAGGCGCTTTAAAAAAATATCTGACGGACGTCCAAATACCTACTTACCCTGACTTACCCTCATATTTAAAAGTCGTAACCTCTCCCTATCTTCACCATTAAGGTTCTCTTAAGACGTGTTTTGGCATTTTTAGTCGATAACGTAAGGTCAATTTCCCTAAGGCTGCGCTTAATGACCATTAAACAAGGTCGTTATATACTACGCCAATAGGGTATATTATATGTAACGTCCTTGCCATTAAATATTGATAAAAGAAGTTGGTTTTCAAGTTGACGTAACCATGTGAAGAGGTAAGGCTAGATCAAACTTATTTATTTGTATGGGATATAATTTGCTACGTTTTACAAAATTCTGTCGTCAACTTTGTGTGAGCTGTCAAAAAGCGATTAACATAATGGACATACTATAAATTATATGCAGCTTTTCACTAACGTGAAATTTCACGCGCAAAAACGTTAATGTCTAATCTGTGTTTTTTTTAAAATAACTCTTTGTTGAAAATCATGATATATATATTCCGCAGCACACCCTGATTAGATCTTAACTGCATCAGGAGAAAACTTAACAGCCAATACCCATGTCTCGGTAGCCTTTTATTTTTTTCGGTGGTAAGTGCCTTTATTAACTTAACAAAGTACAAACTAATACTAACACTATAAATACAGTTAGACTCCCCATACCGACCATGACCGTTGAAGGTCTAAATACAATCCAAATGCTCAAGCCCACTACCAGTTGGAAGCATACCCAGCATTCTGGCGGCATTACCACGCTGAATGGTTGCTTATGAGCCAGAACCACGCCAGCATTTTGGTCATGCGTCGCATTTACCAGGCGCTCTGAAAGATATTTGAAAATGAGGTGAGCTCCCGGTCCCCAAGGGCCGAATGTCTCGACCCCAAACGCCTTAAATATGTAACCACTGCCGAGGTTAGCATATTTGCGACGCTTGTGCTGCTCTGCTGAATTGGCAGCCGCACCAACCCTACCTTGTGTCTCAGGAAGATGTGACGGCGCCAAAGTATCGCCTAGGTTAGCGCCTATTTAATTTTTTCGTCTTACAAAAAATTATTTTTTGGTAAAGACTAATGACCGGTGCAAGAACATGCCTCTTTGATCGTGACTGGTAAAGTAGCCCTGCCTGTAAACTATCTCTGGTTAAATTACACAAGGGCGTTTTAAAGCTGGTTACATACGGCAAAATGGCATGTTACCTAGCCAAAATTTAATAGTGAAGTGACAAATCTTCAGTTGAATTTATGGCGCGATGACTACCCATGGGTTCCCATGCCCACCATAATCCACAACCTTTTGGCATAACACCGTTTAGCCCGTATATTGTGCAAATTCACATCCATTTCTGCACATTCTACTGGCAAGAAGCCACGACTTTACATCATTTGGAGTGAAGCCGTGGCCTATATTTCTAGCATCCATCCGCCTCACGCCAAATTGCGTGACCGTATGTGCCCCGCTTAAGAAAGCAAGGATCCATCCAAAACACCAATAAAATTGTTTATTGGCGTCAAATAAAAAAGGAAAATTCCAATGACTGAGGTTCCACCACCTTTTCTTGTGAAAATAAGACAGTCATAAAAATAAATTTATTGCTAGCAGTAAATAAAGCGTAACATATTGCGCTTTCGAGCTGTAAAAAGATATCAGAGCTCACAAAGATGTGTCGTTAACTTTATCAATGATGTTTTGTTTTAGCTGCATTACAACTGGAGATCTTGATTGTACAAGTTTATTGTTATCTGAAGATTATAAGGGTAAGTCGATGGGGTAAGTGCAGTTATCCACTGCCACCGTCAATGAGCCGTTGCTAAGAACGGGATGACGTTAAAAAAACGGCGCTCGCGTTGGTATGACGGACGTGGGGTGGTCACCCAGTATAATGTATGTATCACAACCACAAGCAAAAAAGGTCCTATATCGATAGGTCCTATATCTATAGGACCTTTTTTTTTGGTTTTGGCCATATATCGAAACGACCTTTTTTAGCACGGCCTTAAGAAGGTAGAAGCAAACCGGTTAGTTTGAGTGGGAGGTATGTCGACTATGTAAAGATGGTACTTATGCGTTCTCCGACTGGTCCTGCTTCTGTTAAGAGGGAAGAAAGTGTTTGGTTATATAGCTCAAACACACTTAGCCGTCATTTTGCCCGTCAGAAAGTGAGTAGTTTGGCGCCACCAGAAGAAATTGGTCCAAAGCCGTCAAAGCCGTGATGGGCCGAAGTGCGCAACAAAACAAACACTACAAAAAACAATACAAAACATGCATGACTACGCGCTGTGTTCACCGCGACCGATCTTGGTAGACACATACATCGCCGTCACGTCATCCTAAACTCGGTCCGAATAAATCTCGTTTCTCGGCGACGCCGGCTGCGGCTGTGAACAAACGCACTAAGGGGCGTTCAACGTCTAAGAACTTGGAGGAGACAAACCACGAGTAATCTTTGCCCCGGCGTGCGACGAGAAGACGAGATGCGATTGTCGTCGTTCACTAACCCCTAGGATAAAATAATAGTACTAAACTTAGGGCTTGTGTAGAATTCTTTTTATGAGCCTAAGATAAGAAGAACAAGCATTTATAGCTGATGTCGGCTCCTTATGTTACTTAGAGAAGTGATGAGTGTAAGATAATGTCGATTAGATATACCTAGTAGTTCTAAGCTTTTTTTGTTGTTATAATATTTTATATTTCATGTGTGAAGTGGAGGTATGTATGAGGACATTAGTAGAGCCATACATATGTCCGAGACGCACTTCACTGTTGTTATGAGGGACTTTAACGCGAAGTTGGGCAAGAGAAGTGAAGATGAGATGAGAGTGGAGCAATTTGGCTGTGGGCAACGAACCCTAGCCGACTTTCTGGAGAAAGTGGGACTTTTATGGTGAACTTTCAGAAGCCGCCTCAGAAGAATAGACTTGGATGAGCCCTGAAGGTTCTAAGAGAAATGAGAAAGACTTCATTATGACCACCAAGAGACAAATATTCAATGATGTATCTGTGATTCACAGAGTAAAAACCGGTAGTGATGACTAAATACTAAGAGGCACATTAAATATTAACGTTAAAGTTGAGAAGTCCCGTCTAATGAAGTCCACGCTCCATCCTAACTATGCCCATATTCAAAACCCGCACGATTTGGAACGCCGCATGAGAGAGAAAGGGCTCGATCTCTGATCAAGTTGGTGTCTGGCCCAGCGGATTTCTTTGGTAATTCACCGGGGGAACGCAGCCGGTGTAATGGGGACTTTTGGTCAGGGCTCGATGCAGGAAGCACTTTTTGGGTAATTATTATTAATTGTTAATTGACTTGACCTATATGGCAATCTTATTCTTATACGAGATTGGGGCGATAAGTCCTTATTGACTAAGCAATATTTGATTTGATTTGTTAAACTACTTAACTATTAGAAATGTATTTTTGTATATTTTTTTTCACGTTATTGGTTATTTTGATATCCTCCGCTTTCTGTCAACAACCTTGTCCTTTGCTTGTCTTATTAGTTGTTTGGTCGTATTTATATCTTGTGGTCAAACCAAGGGCACCTCTAGTAAAAGATCGTGTGTTGTTGAAGTTATGAAAATATAACTAAAGTGTTATTCGCAGTTTACGTTAGATAGAACTAGACAACCAAATATCAGACTGACAACTCAAATGGTTTTCTTTTTTACAACTGGTTAAATCCGGGGAGAGCGAAATTCTGAACGCTTTTATAACAGATGTTTAAATATCAACGCATATCTGTGCGGAATCAGTCAAATAAAATACAGTACTCTCCCACTAATCCGCCGCTCGACTATCCGACTATAACTACTATAATTCGCCGTTTTTTGCGAGTGGAAATTGGTCTTACCTCTGTAATCCACCGTCGTTGAAAATCTTCAGCTTGATAATCCGCCGTCTACTTCGCCACACGGTCATAAGCGACCACTCCTTAGTCCGCTTACGCAACCAAAGTAAAAGGACGCGCGCCGCGTTTTCACTGAACCTTTGTACTACATTTACATTACATTTTAATACAATAACATAATAATCATACATTCTGAGGTTATATTCAATTTATTGTTCCTGTACATTATAATCCGCCGTCTTCAGTAATCCGTTGATGATATTGTGATGGCGGATTAACAAGAGTGTTGTATTATTTTCACATTTTAAATGCATAATGTTACAACGGGCACTCGTGTCTAACAAGGTTACTCGGAACGGTGGTAATAAACCGAACGAGTTCATTGCTTTGACATTATGAACTACTTTTAATATGGGATCAACCTTGAAATCGCAAAATCATATGTTATATAGAAAAATACCAAGCGCATTTAACAAGGGTTGCCATACGAGGTTGCCTGGAAGAGATCGCTTTTAGCGATAAGGCCGCCTGTTGTTACACTAGTTTTTAAGAGTTTTTTGTCCTCTGTATCAAATTGTATGGTGTGAACAATAAAGAGTTAATCAATCAATCAATCAATACGTCCGGAATTTTCCGGACATATCAGGGAATTTAGGTTTTTGTCCAGAATGCGGGGGGAATTCCAAACGTCCGGAATTCTAGAAATGAAATGAAAAAGACCGCCACCCAAGTTCTAATGCCGCGAAATATGAACTTGAAGGAAATAAGCGTCCGGGTTTTTATCTGGTTACCCTAGATGTTAAACACACAAATACATGGACAAACATTTATTACAAAAAATTTATAGCGTTTTTTTAATGTGTAATTACACTTCGGGAAAGCACACGACTAGAGACCGACTGAAACAAAGTGAGAGCCGGCGCTCATTTTGTAATCTTCAAAAATGCGCTTCATCTGGGCCCGTCCATTCATTTTGTTTTCGTCGAAGCCATTGGGCACAAAAATCAAACCATTTTTGACAGAAAACTGACGTGTGGTTTGATGTCGCTTCAATAAACAGGAGAAATCGATTTGATTCCTAAAATTGCTAACGGACGGGAAACACGTCGAGTCAGTTATACTGTCATACTCATAGACCTTTATCAAGTTAGATACCGAAATTCATCTTATCTGTGGCTGTAAGTTTGATTAATGCTCTAGCTAGCACACAGCTAGCACGTTACATAATTCAGTTTGATCTCTGTCATAACACGCCAGACGTCAATCCAAAACATGACACAAGGTTTTGTAAAAACAATCAAATTGTCTATAATAATATTATAATAAAGCAATTTTGTGTTTTAATTTTCATAATTTTCAATATTATAAATGGACATTTTTTTTTTTTTTTTTTTTATGAGTGACTTTTACTGTTGGCCTTTTGGCCTCTACAGCTTGACCGGACTAGTTAGCGAACGCAGAGTGCGTTCGGCATAACTTGGTGGTTAAGTTTATAGGCGACTAGCACAAGGGCACCTCGAAGGTACGAACCTCGGCTTGGGCCGTCGCCGGGAGTGGGAATCAGACTTGCCCAGGCACCCCAGAGGGGGTGTGCCCTGGAGCCCTAACGGTTTGTTGAACTGAATGATTATTTGGAGAGAATCTAACCGATCTTCTAACAGATCCTGTGGGTCTACGATCCTGCCGGCGGGATCGCTGTGTGTGTGTGTGCCTCTGGTAACCGACGCCTGTACCAAAAACTGAATATTTCCTATTGCTAGGAGCAGTCGGATCGGGCGAGCCCAGCGCCGCCTCGGTGACGACGGCGATGGGGTCGTCCGGGTCGCCCAAGATGTTTCTAGGGCGTCTACGGAGAGGAGGAGGGTCTGTCACGTCTGTCGAGTAGTTGGAGGATTTTACTACAAGAGGATTGGGGTGGTGAGGCGCCGCGTCAAAGTAGCGGCGGGAGGTATACTTAAGGTATTGAATCATGGATGGGAGTTCAACATCGCAGTGCAGATCGGCGTTTCGCATATACCAGCTAGCGCCGACCGCTCTGCGTATGAAGCGGTTTTGAATGACCTGCAACTTGTCCAGATCGATGCGGGAGGCGTGGGCGAATGCCACAGAGGCGTAAGTCATGACGGGGCGGATGCAAGTTTTGTAAATTGTCAGCTTATTTCTAAGTGACAATTTACTATGCTCGCCGAGGAGGGGGCTGAGGCGCCCTAGGAAGAACGCCGCTCGATTGCGGACTATCTGAATGTGGATAAATGGACAATCAAAATTCAAAGTCTTATATAACGCCCCTTTGACATTTGTGCGGCCACGTGACTTCAGTGAAGTTACAATCAAGCAAAAAAGTTATTACTCACCATACAACTCTTGCGTCCATTGTCTTACCTGTGATGTTATAGGTACATTTGACCTATATAGAGCGTTTGCAGTCATGTGATCAGTGAAAACATGTTTTAATGTATTATTTTAGAAAATCAGGCCATTATTTTGTAGTTTTTTCTGTAATCATTTTTTTTTAAATTATAATCATCTAGGATTACACCAGCATAAATCATATTTCAAATACCTTATTGCGCCGTAGTAAAATGTAAAAGTTCTTCAAAAGCAAGTGATAGCTTAGTGAAACTATCACTAAAATGCGGCACGCTTGATTTTTAACCGACAAAAAAGGAGGAGGTTCTCTTCTCGATGCGTATTTTTTATGTACGAATACGCATAACTTTTTCATGCAACTTGACGTGCTCGAGGGATCTATCTTTCTTAAAATCTTTGGTCATTCATATTTGGTCTGGCTGGTGGAGCCACTTCGCTACGCTCTGCGAATGCGGCGACTATTGTCAGGTACACATATTGTTAGCCACTAACTTATTTGAAAAGTTGCCACAAAAGCTTAGTTTGTGAGAGAATCGTAATTTTTCGTACAATTTGCTCAATAGGCATATTATAGACAGTTTTCAGGTATCACAATAGTATTTTTTATATTCGTAGTGCTGTTCCAGGTTTTTTTTAAAGATTATTTGACCGCCTCCTCGCCTGATCGCGGTTTACGATGGAGCACGCTTACCTAGAAGTAACCGATTCACTCGCAAACTAAAAGACAGCCAGATTATAACTATCGAGGAATACCCATTCAGGCAGTGTATTCCACAAACTAGCAATTCGCACAATAAAAATGGAATCCAAGTGTTTCTTACGTTACGGTTTCGGTATATCAACCATGAAGCGGTGAAGACTTTATCAAGTTGCACCTGGCTTCATACTGTTGCGTTTGCTTGAGCGGAAAACTGAGTCGGTACCATTAAATATTTCTACTGGGCCGGTCCTTATGATATACGTCAATGTTTATTACACTGCACCAAAACCGTTCTGTGGTAGTGGTGAGTTTTAATTACTAATTTTCAACCGACTTCATAAAAGGAGGTTTACAATTGTTTTTTTTTTGTGTGTTTTACCCAAACTTTCCGCGATTATAATGATTTTTTTAAACTGTTATTCCATTTACCTATTAAGAAAATATTCCACATCGTAGAGACGTTAAATTAAGGAATTAATCAGGTTTGTTGAAGTCCGTTTTTTTTGTAAAAATATAATTATTATCGCATGCCCCATGCATGCACAGTAAGGAAGTCACTTATACACGTTGGGCTAAAGTACCAAAAAAACAGGATCGTTCCATTTGTATGTCGTATTTACTATAACATATTATGTTCGGTGCGATCACAAAGCGCAGCATAATTATGTTACATAACAATTCAAAGCGATCATTAGAACCGCGATGTTGGTAAACAATGATACGCCATTACATAAGCAATTTGTCAACGTCTGTCGTCTTCAAGTTTCTTCTAAGCACCGCTCTACAGTGCAGCTGTTGGCTGTTAATAATATGTATTGTGTATTAAGAGCCCGCTCTACGGCCAGTGCTATCTCTTACGCACGTTTTTGAATTTTGAAGATATATAGCCATCGTGTAGAAATTTGAAATAGCCGATTGGGCATTATTTTTGGAATAACATTATGTTTTGTTATGCCATAGGTGGCAAACAAGCAGATGGGGGAGACCTTTGCCCAGGAGTGTGACAGTAGTATAGGCTAAAAAAAAATATAAAAAAAATTACAAACAATCCTATGGATACTATGGATACTTGTAACACCAGAGGCAACTAAGTTGCCGATACTTCGAAAATCCATTAAACCCATTCTCGTCTTTTGAAGAACCCCATGTTGTATATAGCTTGTCTATGTAAATGTGTTGATTTTTTATATTTTTGAAAAGAAGAAAAAAATCTTGTAAAATAGTTTTTTAGATCTCATTTGTATAATTGTTAACTATTTTGGGTCTCTCTTATGTAGCGTATTTTGACAGTACCTACAAGCTCATTGGTGACATTTGACTAACGAAAACTTTAGTGCTATTTCCAAATTCGAGCGTAAAACGCATCCACTTTTACTTTGCGAACGGTAATCGTAGGACAGCAGTATCAATCATCGTTCATCTCCCTTTGAAATCCAAGATGACTAATTGAACTCATGGTCGAAGCTCAGTTGCGGTCATCGACATTAACTCAATACCTAAATTGACTAATCCAGTAATATTGTTGTACACATCTACGTACATACTCGTCATACTCTCTAAAGAGATGCTCACACTCAGTGCAAGGTTGTTCGCTCTGACAAATTTACCTATTAACATTTTAAAAAGCTGAATAAAAACATTGTATTTTAATATTTCACTGTAATATCCGCTACCAACTACAATCTTACCTTCACAAACCTAGCACTAGTGATCAGAATACACTTTTCATTCGACTTTATACAATCTACAACAGATGTCTGAGCTAAAAAATATATTCGATTTGAACACTATACAATATGTTATGAATGAAACAAAATCTAAAGAATCTTGGGCCGAATATGGGTAAATTGTTAAAACCCAAAATATTTGTTCTTTAATAATTAAACATAATTTAGTGTACGCGAAGTTTAGCTTTTAGCTGCAGTTTCAGAAACTTACACAAAATAATTACGACTAAACGAATAACAACTAGCAGTCATTACAAAAGTTAAACCTATCCAAAATAAAGCTACTTAATTCACTTGTAAATACATAATTTAAAAAAATATTTAAAAAAAAAAAATTTATTTTGTTGCAATGCCCTTTGCATTGCTCATAAAATGGGAACTAAGAATTTAAGGGAATCAGTGCATGTTTAATTTTTTTAGCAAATACAATTTTCAAGTACAATTCACTACTAAAATCGGTCAAAGGATTGTAAAGACGAGGGGGTCGCGACATTATAGATTAGGGCAAACAATTAGGAATCACAATTAAATTAATATAAATTTTCAAAGCAAATTGGATGACAGATTTCTAGACAATGAGATTATGGTTTTATCGTTAAAGTGATTAAATAGTTTTGCTGTATCATATAATACGCATCTGATTTGAGTGGCGACGTTACAAATGTGATTTATCTTCATCAGATTTATATTAAGGTTTTTTACTTAGCTCTTGAGGGTCAGATACAGAGCAGGCTGTTTTATTACGTATCATAATATTGCAATAAAGAAAAGTAAGTGGAAATCTGAGTTTTCTTTGAATGAAAATTTGTACTTGTTTGCCCCAAACTGTGTGACCTTGTGACCCCTACGACTTCGCAACCCTTGGATTTTTTTTCTATTTCAAAACATCTTTATGTAACAGAAAAATAATTAATAATAACCAGCGGTCCGCCCCAGCTTCGCACGGGTATAGATTATAGCTTATGTCACCCGGGGGATAGAGTAGCTTCCCAAAAGTGAAATAATTTTTCAAATCGGTTCAGTAGTTTCGGCGCCTATTCAATGCAAACTAACAAACAAACAAAAAATCAAATCTTTCCTCTTTATAATATTAGTATGGATTAGTATAGATAATAAAAAACATTATTATGACAAGTTTTGACGCGTCCCCGATGTTGAATTTAATTTGACGTCACTTTATGATACGTATTCTTCGATAACCATATCACGGATTTGGGAGTCCACCATATTAGATAAAAAATTACGTCACTTAACTAACCATGCATTTTCATCCAAACTAAACGTGCATGCAAAATTTCAGCTCAGAAGAAAGATAAAAAAAGGTATTAAATTACTATCACTAAACTTACTATTTATAATCTAAAATAAAAAAAATAAAAATTGTCTATGAATGATGTAAAATATATAATTATACATTAGTATGAAAAATGCTTTACTGTGACTGGTGTGTTTACTGACTACATTCAGTGTTATCAACTAATAGATTTTTAACTGTACACCATTTTCTTGTGACAAAATAGGTTTGACTCTTAGATAAGGTTACATTTGTCAAAGGTTTGACTATAGATCAATATGTCCCTTACTGTTTACGGTTGTAATACTTGTCTCATTCACAAATTTATGGCTATTTCATGCACAATATCAGCATTTACTGGAATACTGCCAAATAACAAAGAAAACCTTTTCATTACTGAAATATACCTACCTACCTACTTAGTAAATGTACCTAACGTTCACATTCTCACCGAAAGCTTACGTGCTATTTATTTAAGCCTTAAGAGCGCAGTATAAGTCCTGTGATGTAGTAGGGTCTTAGTTGAAAGTTATTACCTAATTATGATGAAGCTTCAATATCATAAAAAAATTGCATGTACAACGTACGTATAAGACTGAATAGAATTGGATTACCCTGAAGCCACTCTAATTAGTGGTTTGTACAGAAGAGGCGAGTGGCAAAGTGTAGGTCGTTGCGGACGTGGCACCCGCATCCACGAGACTTTAAATCTTCTCCATACATTTTAAAAAGCTCCCAGTATAGAGTAATCTCTATAACACATTTTAAAGAAAAAAAAACGTTAAAAATTCAATGTGTTGAATGACTAAAAAATTATTGAGCATTCATAATGTTTGTAATAACATTGCAAATACCATATAGATATTTTATAGGATGGTGACGCGATCTCAAAACTCGATATATATAGTTTTTTATCTCCTCCGTCAAAATAAAACATAATCAACATGACAATTTCTTTAAGACATTTGCAGTTCTTTGAAATTAATAATTATATATTCAATGGGATTTATAATTTTAACTTATCGGTTTTTTCCCATCAAAAATAAAAAAATCTTCTGCAGCTTTAAATTGAAATTATTAACAAGCGGAAAGGCGTGTCATCGCCTTGCCGTCCGAGCCTTGAAGCGACGAGGGCGTGCGTGCCGCGGAAGTGTCCGGCGTCCCGCGCCACGTCCTAGTCGCTCGCCTCGTCTATTCAGACCACGCCTCAGACCGTATAAAAGTTGGACGGCGAATAGAAACAGAAGTTATCTGAAGTGAACACTTACTGCAGATTCTACATAATCTCGCACAAAGTTTGTTTAGATATTTTTTATACATGACTGTTTACAGGGTCAAAGGTAACCCAAAACCCCTTAAGGGCGACTTTGGTGCATCAAGACTAACAACTTTTGTTCTACAAGTTTTAGAAATTCGCAAAAAAAAAACACCTGTTCCATACAAAAAAAAAACATTCGCTCTCGTCAAAATGTATGAAACAGCTGGGGTTTTTTTGCGAATTTCGCAAATCGTGAATAGCAGTTATATGGCGCGCGTACGGCGGCATGTACGTTATCAGTTGCTATAGTGCGCTCTCTGTCTAGCGTGAAATTAAAATATTCATAACTTATAAATTATAAATTATTATAACACCGGCTTGCACTCACGTTAATGTCAGTACACCGTTTGACACGGTCAGTGTGTTCTGCGTAGACCCTAAATGTATAACACAAGTGTCACCATGTACAAGCGAAACGGAAGAGAATAGACCAGTACCGGAGGCAACGGTCGCAGTGCAGGCGGGTGCAAGGGCAGCAAGAGCGGCTGCACGCTCTGCGCGTGCGCGCACCGCCGCCGCGGCCTTGGCATCGCCAGTACGCGGGCGACCTTCTCCAGAACCGCGCGTATTCCCTGAGGAAGGGGCTCTAATGGCTCCGAAGCCGGTCGATCGTCTCGACCGATAGAAACATTATCGTGGTGCAAGCCTGTGTTATAATAATTTATAATGAATCCTCACGCGAGTTTTGATAAACTTATAAATTTTTGAACAAATTTAAATTTTGTTTTGTTTGATGGGCTTTATTAATGATCTTTCTATGAGATATTAAATAAAAATTAGGATACATTCCTCCTTTCAGATTAGTAACACCGTTCCGTATAAACATGTATATACCACAATAATAGGACCACCGTTATAATGAGAAGCTTTTGATGATACGATATTTTACGACAGTTCAAAGATGACACAAAACTTATCTGACAACTCGTTTGCCTGTTACTTGTATCCCCGATATGTGAAAGCAAAAATACACCCTTGGGCAAGATAAACGACAAAGATACATGTTAGAACTCAATGACCTGTATCATTGCTAATGTTGATACATCGATGTCCCTTGTAACAAAAGTTCTATAGTCAAGCTATAAACATGGACTTGTCGGTGATTGTAGGGTAACATTTGAGCAATGGTGCGCTCTCGCATATTTACTAGATGTATTAGTTGTGCCTAATCAATATCAACCAACTCTCACTCCAAAGTCCTGTTTTTTTACCGACGAAAAAAGGAGGTTCTCAAGTCGACGCGTACCTGCCTATATATTTATCATCATCATTTCAGCCATAGGACGTCCACTCCTGGACATAGGCCTACCCCAACGATCTCAAAAGGGCCTGTTGGAAGCGGCCTGCATCCAGCGTTTCCCTGCGGTCTCTTTTAGGTCGTCTGTTCATCTTGTGGTGTTGAGTGGACGTTCTACGCTGCGCTTATCAGTCCGTGGTCTCCATGACCTTTCGGCCCCATCGGTCATCTGTTCTGCGTGATATGTGCCCTGCCCACTGCCACTTCAACTAGCTAATCCGGTGGGCTATGTCGGTAACTTTCGTTCGTTTACGGATCTCCTCATTTCTGATTCGGTCTCGTAGAGAAACCCCGAACATAGCCCTCTCCAGAGCTCGTTGTGCGACTTTGAGCTTCCTTATGAGGCCCATAGTGAGAGACCACGTTTCACTGCCGTATGTCATCACTGGCAGCACACACTGGTTGAAGACCTTCGTCTTAAGGCACTGAGGTATTTTGCCCTTTATATTTATAGATACCTATATATATTTAATTATGTAATAACACTAAGAATATGGTCCTAGGTGTTAGAAAAATAACTTAGCATAAATACCTTTGTTTTCTTGTTCTCTAACCGATAAACACAAACGACAAAAGAAATCCTCTATTCAGTTTTAATGTCTTTGTTCTTCAATTGTATATGGTATCAAAGAACATTGGTATTTCTGGAGTGAAAAATAGAGAGATCCTCAAAGGGTATTTATTCCATTAAAATTTTATCAAAGTACTAACTACGAAGAATACAAGTATGACATGAAAAACATTGATGAGAAACGAAAAAGACCGATTACCGAGAGGTGTTTACTGATTCTAAACTACTTTTCTTAAAAATGTATTTTAGGACCTGCTTTTGACGAACCACTCTTGAGAAATAGCCTATTAAATAAAAATAATCATTAAATTCTGTTTACAAACGCCGTAAATATCGCGTAACAAACACAAAAAATACAGTCGAATTGAAGACAAGGTCTCTTTTCGATTGCTTCAACTTTTAAAGTTGGTTGATGAATCAAAAGAAACAGATCAAGCGTAAACAAAGGCCATTCGGAAATAGGTTAATCCTTGGAGGTCAGAGTAATCCTCCGGAAGCGATCTATCAAACACGCACGCCCGCATTACAGGTGTTTCGGTTTCCGCCGAGCCTGTTATGTATTGGTTACATGTTACATGCATCGATCAAAGCCGAATCATTCATCAGCTGAGCCCTGACAGGAGGTACCATGAACTCACGGATGCAGTGAGCGATGCCGGTAAACTTACTCTTGACCAGAACGCTCAATGGGAAGCGGTTCCAACGTGGCTTCAGCGCTAGCTTCACCACTGACTTATGCTTCGACGGAACAACGGACAACCATAGACGTTTTATTATAACCCTTTAGTTTTTTTTTTCTTTTTGACTTTATTATTTTTTGATCCGCTGTAACATACATATTCTGTGAAAATTTCAACTGGCTATCAATTATGGGTTGAAAGATACAGCCGTTAAAAGGTAGGATAGACAGACAGACGGACAGACAGGCAGACAGCGTAGGCTTAGTAATAGGTCCCATTTTTACCCAATGAGTACGGAACCCTAAAAAGACAAGTTGGTTATAATTATCTTGGGTGTTCTTATCCTAGGAGAGCAGATTTAGTTGTTACGCCGGCATGCAAAACATAATGGCAACACGTGAAACGGTTATTTGCTGTTAAGGAAATTTTATAGACCACTTACGTATAATTTTCTAGTAGTAAAAGCCCGATGGAAATGTTTAATATTTGTATATTTCTTTGTGATTCCGTCAAACAATCAGATTGAAGAAATTAACTTCTTAAAAGCTGTGTTCCTGCTATTTTATGCATAGTAGGCATGTGTCCTAATTTTTACTGTTTACTTTTCGCAAAAATAATTAAATACTGCCCAAGTAGGTACATTACTAAAATTACTTGCCGACTTAAAATGAAAGTAATTTGAAGTTGGCAAGTATTTTTTTATTCGCTCGGTTATTAATTTACCCATAGCTAAATTGCCTTATTTAGTTGAAAGTAACAAGTGAACAGATCCCTGAAGACCACTTAACAAAGACATGCATGTAGCCTAATGCGTCGTAAGCTAATGTACATTCAATGTTCTAGCCAACAAATTGAGGTCAAGCTTTGAATAGCCTTATTACGCACTACGGGGCTTTCCTTTGCCAAAACCGTTTTACAGAGTTTATGAAGTAGATAAAGCCACTTTCATACTAGATCCATAACGTTAAAATAATAATAGAATTTAAATTAATAAAAAAACCAGTTGGAAACGAGTCGATGCGACTGGCGAGAGACTGAGGAGAGTGGCATAAACAAATGGAGGCCCATACCCAGCAGTGGATTACTCAAGGCTGATGATGATGATGAAACATGAAACGTGTGGTGTAGCGTGCTACATCGTAGATCGCATCATCGCTAAACATCGTGCGAGTTGGCGGTGACGCAAGCCTATTCCTAAATAAAAAAAAAAAAGAAAAAAAGTGAGTTAAAAGCACTCAAGCACAACTTTGACACACGAAAAGATAACTTTTTTGTTTTATTTTGCTACCCTTCTAGTTTAACATAGTTAAGGATACCTACAAAATAAAAATAATTTGCTTAACGTAAAAAATGGTGAGGCTACTATAATTCTGAGACAATGAAGAAAAATGTTTTGCTAGCGCTGAATCAATTTTTTCCAATTAAGAAAAGAACTTACCTAAATTGGAAGGGGCAACAGCTACAAGCAGGTAAGTCTAAGTAAAACCAGCAGTAGAGCCGATTGTATAAAACTTTACTGTTACAACCATTGACTTATATAATTTACATATCGGATTTTTACAAACGTAAAGTTTCAATTGTTGCTCATCAGTACGAATTCTGTCGCATGCCAATTTCGTTGATGAGCGGTCTTCGTACTTGAGAGCAAAGCCTTGAACATTGGCGCAAAGTTGCTAGTCTGTCGGTTATTTATCGGATACATTACGGTGAGTGTGCATCAGATCTGCATGATCAAATTCCCTGCTGCCCATTTTCTATCGAAAAGCAAAGGCAGACATGAAAAGGCGATGCCGTTTTATAGTTGATATACCGAAATCCGTACAAACAGATAGTTGTGAAATGCGCTGCTAGGATTGGGTGTGGTGTTCCCCAATAGTACAATCGGGATATGTTCACTGCGTGCGTGTGAATCAGTTTCTTATAACGGTACATTTTCGTAACGTTTCTATTGAGTGTGTTATGGTTTGGTTGTGTTATATTATTTATTTATAACATCAATGTTTATTAGATTAAGACTTTACACAATAAATATAAATTTTTATTTTAAGTTGTCCTCTGTCCTAAAGTTATATGATTATTTACGGGATATTTACCGTGGTAAGGTTGTGGAATGAGCTCCCGATGTTCCCGTCGTTGTATTTGTCTTCCCGTGAACATGGTGCATGTAACTGCGCCGAAATATCGGGAGCTCATTCCACAACCTTACCACGGTAAATATCCCGTAAATAATCATATAACTTTAGTGAACAACCGTGATAGTTTAAAACAGTGTTCTCTGTCCTTGTCTCCATAATCAAACTAATTATAAATAATATTAAAAACTACCTAGTTATTGGCGCTAATTTTCAATATATTTTTCATTTTCATTCACATTCATTTTCAACCTTTGAGATATTTGGTTACAACTAGATAGTTTTAGTTTTTGGTTTTGTGGGCTCAAAAATTTCATACTATATTACGTATAATCTTTGGTGCTTGACTATACAATCCCAAATAGTGAAAATATGTTTCTATCCTCACAGACCCAAACATTATCAAATAAAACTTGCCTAAAAAGGATTATGCACCGTTTTTTTCCGAGAGCTTGAATTTTGTGACACGATTTTACGTCCCATTTTTAAACTCAGGATAATTTCCTGAGGGAATGCTCACTGTTACAGGTATTGTTGTTCAGGAACGGAAAAATAAAGGTAGGTTAGTAAGATTTTTTCTGGTAATTTTGAGCTTTGATCCTTTATGATAAAGGTGAGAGGTAAGTGTTACTCCTGCGATTTGCTGAATGGGTCTTGGAGCTGAGATGAAATGAGCCGAATGAGTTTCTGTTTGAAGTGAAGTGTTTTGAAGATCTGGAATGTTCAGTTAATGTATAAGGAAATGAGTTCCATTTACAAAATACTTACGGGGATTTTATACACGCCGCTTGGCTGCACACTTGATCATCAAGAAAAAATCAGACAAAAAAGTGCTTTTGGGCTTACCATAGACGCCTATCATGTATTGTGTTTCACATTTCCGCACTCTCTTCTGTCTAGCGTGCACCTTTCACTTTGCACGGCCATCAGCATCCACCTGAGCTTATTGCTTCTCATGTCATCTCTTACGACGTTAAGCCATCGCCGCTTTAGTCGGCCATGAGGCTTGTACGGTTCCCGCGAATATCCATGCGAGTGAAACCGGTATGTTTAACAAGCTCGCAGTTTATATAATGGGTACTTACAATATATTAGAAACTTTATTTGGCAACTGACACATAAAACTCTCGTCAGTCGAAATCGTAGAAGTTGCGTAAAGCAGCTTAGTGACAAAACTAGTCGAGTTACTCAACAACTTTATTCCAGTTTTCATAGTTCGCCCGTTTTGTAATGGCATTTTATTATTGCGGTACAGTCTGTAAGTACCTATATACAACAACTTTAATCGTACAATACTTCTACACATAGGTACCTACTATTACAATTTTGTGCAGTGATTATGACAAGAGTATTCAAAACCTACTAAACCAACAAGTTTAGTAGGTTTTTTAACAGATTTTATTTGAAATGTTTGCCCTAAGTTTTCTTTATTTAAGAGCCTTATAAAATTGATCGTTAAATTTTAGGGTATCTGGATTTTAGGGAATAAAACGAAAAAATAAGCAGTAATTGTCAAGCCGAATGAATATTAGGTAAACCATAACATTAAAATTGTTTATTTTATGTCAGTAAATTAACGAAATCCACTCTCAAACTCTCTCCGAGAGTTTAACGAAAAACGATTTTTGTAAATTGGAGGCAATCTTACTATCTAATTATGTAGAGTTTTTGTAAAATTTAAAGAGGTTATTTAAAAACAACATTTATTTATAGCAGAAATTTAATTTTCTATAATTCTTTCTGTTTTATAGAATCAGAACACGTAAAATCCAGTTTCGTTGCTTTTTTAGTCAAAAAATATTTTCTATTATCTTTCACGCAGAGCCCAACGAATTAACCTAATTTTTGGCATGGAGCTAGTTGGCGATCCGGAGATAGGATATCTTCTTATCCCGGATATATGAACGGTTATCAAAGTCAGAATCCATGCATCTAAAACCTAGTATTTTACTAGCAGGTCCATATTTAGTAAATCGACGCCCATTTTTGGCTTGCTCATTTTTATCATTATTATATAATAGGCTTGCACTTGACTGCCACCTTGTATTATATTAAGCAATGATGCGGTACGATGGAGCACGTTTGCCTAAAACAAACCGATTCACTCGCGATTTGAAGACACCCAGATTGTAACTAACACACCCATTCTGGCAGCGTATTCCACAGACTAGCAGCTCGCACAATAAAAGTATATTCAAACCGCTTCGTACGGGTTTTCGGAATATCAACCATGAAGCATTGTCCTCTTTTCATGTCCACTCTGGCAGTCCGATACAGAAATGGACAAAAGGGAATTAGATCATGCAGATCCGATGCACACTCTCCGATATGTATCCGATAAAAAACTGATAGACTAGCAACTTTGCGCAATGTTCAAGACTAAGAAGCTTAGTCTGAATTAGGGATTCGTTGCTGATGAGCCTCTAATATTTACAAGACTATAATTTCCCCAAAGCAATTTAAATTGATCGAAATAACAATGTCGTTTTTTTTCTTCTTTGTTATGTTTTGGAAACTGACTTGGTTTTCACACATTTTATTTATATTACACGGGAATTACTCACGTAATATTAGCCGGCTACTCCGGTTATAGTAACAACTGCATTTGGCTGTATTTTTCAAGTGAATGTGCGCGCGCGGCTGCTTCTCGCTTTGCTTTTTTTTCACTGCGCAAAGCGCGACGCAGCCGCATGCTAACATTCACCTTGAAAAACGAAGTGAATTGGTTTCTTCATGGCAAGCGTGCTCCAACGTAGACCGCATCATCGCTTAACATCAGGCGTGATGGTAGTCAAACGAAAGTCAACTAATTATTAAAAAAGACCGCCAAATGCGTTTGTAACTATAGTGGAGTAACCGGCTTAATATTACGTGAGTAATTCCCGTGTAATATAAAATTTAATCTTTGTGTTCATAAACATAGTAAAATGTAACCCTAAAACTCGGTAAACAACACGAAACATCAATAGACCAGTCCCTTATCGTGCAAGCTGTTATCCTTTGTTCAGAATGACACCGGATTTAATCAAGCCCAAGTTGAGGTCCGCTATCCATCAATCATAACGTTCGTTTGTTCACTGTCTGTGGAAATACTGAACAATGGGAAATTGATTATTGATGAATAGTTATTCACTTGGTATTTTTAGGCTACATACTCGTATTTCTTACAAAAGTTTCTAATAAACACCCGCCATATAAGTACATGTCTATAGAGACGTGAATAGACGTTCTGAATCTGCTGAGACACGCTCCGGATGTTTACATGTTGTCAATGTTATTTTTGTGGAGCATTGAGATAGCCCAAGTCTGTGCGATGGGGCGAAAATTTAGAACAACATAGGTCCGACATTTTCACGATTATTTACATCGAAATACCAACTACTGCTAGACTACTGCGTATACAAGGAACGTTTTGATCAATAAATCATCTCTACATGGTATAAAATAAAGTCGCTTTCCACGTCTGTCTGTATATCCGCTAACTCCTAAGCCACGCAACAGATTTTGATGCGGTTTTCAACTTCGGTAAGATATTTTTTTGAAGGAAGGTTTATATATATATAATAAAAATTATCCGTGCAAAACCGGGGTGGGACGCGAGATATCGGGTCGGGTTTTTCGCCAATAAAAGTGTTGTTTCAATGGTCCATCTCTTGTCTGTATATCGTGAGATGAGTCCGCCTCACTTCCATTTAAGTGTGAGTGCATGGATAAGAGCGTCTGTAACTTTAGTTTTTTGTCTGATGGTAACATTCTTCACTTTTTAGATTTTCCTAAATTTCAACATGCTTCTTTCCATTGCTGTTTGAGTCGGGGGTTATAAAGCTACAAAGTTTTGATGTAAAAAATTGAGAGATGTTAAACTCGTAGTTCGAATTTGGACTACCTTCGGTAAACTTTCTAAGACCTTCCAATGGAATAACAAACTAAAAAAGAAGTCCCAGCAATCAAAAATCGCTTCAGTCGGCATCGTTATTCATACGTAACTCGCGTCTGAAAGTCACAATAAAGGCAAACAACGTTCAGCACCGTTCAGCTCACAGATTGACTTTTCACCGAAACGTGAAACGCCTGCCGTGTTCCAGAGAGTAGCTTTTATAGCGAAATCTAGTTATTATCATGGCAGTGTAATTGAATAACCTTTGTTAATACACGCTGTATAGCGCTTGCACGGTGCTAACGCATTGTCAGTAACGTGCTTGTTTCGTTGGTATATACTTTTATTTATGGTATAAATTTTGAACAATTTCATCCCAGCGAGTTAAAAGCTGCGAGGATTTCGATTTTTGAAACGCTCGCCTGAATATTGTCATGAAAAATGACTAACTATCGAAAAAAACACAAAAAGCTGAAATTTTTATTATATCCCTTTATAAAAGGCACAAAACAAGCGTGGCGTACGCAAAAAAAATTACGCGAAGTACATTTAGATTTTTGAAAATACTGGGACTCGCTGCGTTGTCGAAGATGCGCATATTGGCCCCCGGGCGACTTGACTGTGACTTTTTATATCACTTGATACCAATTTTTGCTATTATTGTTTCCGCTAGATAATAATCTAGACAGTGTCGTGATTTTGACTGGAATATCAGTGTTTTTCTTTTGTTTGTCATCAATTAATCCAGAGTCGTAACGACCGTGACGACCCGGGTTTCATAACACTTTGATTAGAAAAAATGCACATTTCCGATGGGTGCTATAGGGTTTTTTTTTTGGAAAATTCTGTTTTTATTTTTGTTGTAGAGGCTGTTTTGAGGGATGAAGATATTTTGAACCTCTTACTAGACGGAAATCTCATGTGCAGCTACATAATAATGTGAGAGGAAGTAGATTTGTACAGCATATTGTGATCTTCAAAATACACACACACACACTCACACATACAGAAACACACACACGCGCGCGCGCGCGCGCGCGCAATGACGCGCATGCGCATTTGCGCACGCACGCTCGCACACGCATCTGCACCCGCACGCGCATGCGGACGCACGCGCTGGCTCACTCTCACACACACACACACACACAGACACAGCTAGCAGCTTAAAATGAATAGACGAGTTATTACACTCAAAAAACTTTAATAGACGAGTAAACATCTTTCGGGAACCCGTAAGCATTTTTCGGAGCAACAGGGATAAAGTTTTAAAACATCAGTTAGAATATTACATAATTATTAATAAATATAAAAGTATTTTTTTTAACACACACACCATAGATCTAGTCTAGTCAAGCGAATATGTCGTTGCATTAACTTAGCTCACAGCTTAGCGGCATGTCAATAAATAAATCTATAAGTTAGACGAGTTCATAAACAAGTTCCCTTAACTTGTCTCCGCTGGGTATCTGGTCTAAGTGACCTGTCAACGGCACTGCACACGAATAAATTACAACTTTAATTGGAAACGATTTGATTGACACCAATTTATAATCAAGTAGTTCTAGGACCGCTTCTTTACAATATACTAAATGAAATTGCAAATGTTTGCCCCCTCAGCTATTGTAATTGTATGAAAATGTACCAGGAACACCTCCAAAGTATATAATTGTATAAGTATCCTATACGAAGACACAGAGAAGCTAATAACTGTAGTAATGTAAATATCGTGTTATTTTATAGTTAGTTTATGTATAGTCGTGTTATTTTGTTTTATTTATATATGGTATATTTATGTTAAGCTTTTTCTTATTTATCCACTATGTTTTAGAATATCTTATTTTTATAGTTTACCCATTCTTTAGATTAATATTTTGTACTTTTTAAGAATTATAAATGTTAACTTCTCTCGCTTGAAACATAGGATTAATACTTAGATCAGGCATATGTTTTATAATTATACTTAAGGCGAGGTTTCCCACTTTTAAGCAACGTTTTAATTTTAATTTCACTTTTAATATTATTGTATTAAAGTCGCATTTAGTGGAGCAAAACCATGGCGCTTACACTCAGCCGTGCGTTTCGCTACTTCTATTTATTGAGGTTTTTCCCATATTTTTCGAAAAGTATAGCTGTTATGTAAAATGTACCTTTGCGGTTTCCTCCATAATTATGAAATCTGTCTATTAAGATATCGTAGACATAATTTAGTAAATATGTATTTGAATGAATCGAATAAACAGGGAGACAAGCGCAAATCAGTGTTACTTTTTTTTTCTACTGAGCGAAATATCCATAACTTGGTTTCCGTCTTTACGGCTTCCTAATAAAACATTAAATATTGATATGTCACTATTTTTATAATTTTAAGCTAACCATTAGACAAACTAAAACTAACACGACCAAAAATGCTAACAGTGGGGAGTTTGTAAATCAATGTTTCAAACGTATATAGTCAAAGCCTCTGACGAGTATATTTTGGTCTGTTCAAACTTGCCGAAATTTAATTTCAACTTTGCCCTCACTAGTCCGACAAAGGTTCAACCTCCATATTTCATCTGACAACGGAGGTGGAACAAAATTATTAGATACCCTACTATTTTTCCGCAACTAAAGAATAAATCACGGAAGTGCAAAAACTTTTGATTCGAAAACGATTGTCTAGGTGATTTACGACTCGATTACGTAAGCAAATACGATAGAAGCTTAGTCTTGCTCGTTTAAAATAATTCGCTGGTAATTCGATCAGCAGATTTGATAGAATACTAAATTGGAGATTTTTTTTTAAATTTTAATGTTAAATGGCGCGCCCTGGCAATAAAAAATACGTGTACGCCGGCAATTAGTAAAAAAAACTCCGTGACGAATAATATCCTAAATCAGCGTGTTATGCTGTCGTGTTTCACACTTGTCCCCGTGACGGCATTGTTTTTAATAACTCGTCTTGAAATCATAAAAATTTGAAAATTTACATTTACTTGACTAAATAATTGACACATACGTTGATAATGGATGTAGGATAAGGTACATAATTCACGAAAAAAAAACCTGTGTTTGCCTGTAGTAGGTAAATTTACATATAATATAAAAAATATACTGACAACATAATTTAAATCTTACATGGAGCTTACTAACACAAAATATTACAATATGGGTACACAAAATATGAACTATAAATGTTAAGCCAAAACTAATTAAAATTTGATAGCCCGTTGGTCCAGTTGGTAGTGAACCTACCTTCTGAGCTTGGGGGCGTGGGTTCGATTCCCATCTAGGACAAATTTATGCGATGAACATTTGTGTTTGTTCTATATCTGGGTGTTAATATCTATTTAAGTATGTATTTAAAGCTATATATGTATGTATATCAGTCTCTGGCAGCCATATCAGAAGCTTTGCTTAGTTTGGGGTCAGATGACCGTGTGTGCAAAAATGTCCCGAATATCTATTTATTTATTTATTAATATACCTAGGGAGGCCTTTGTTCTGCAGTGGACGTTTACAGGCTGATGATGATGATGATACCTAAGTACAGAAAACTAAAGTAATAAAATCTCATTGGTGGCCAGAATGCAGGCAGCATTGCAACGTTAAATGTCATTTTGAATGGAATACTCATTTTGGCTAAAGTAGGCGCCTGTATTCTGTAATATATTAGTCTACTATTGGTTCAGATTTTTTTTTATACCTGATATTGTAGTTTTTAAAACTTGACTTTAATGTGAATTAAAGTTTAGTTTGACTTTGTAGAATCTGGGAATTATTCTTGCACGCTTTTAAGATAGGTCACTGTATCTCTCGTTAAAAATTTCTTGCGAGAGAGTGACTGAGTTAACCTCGGGCACAAAAGATAAGGGGCTCGGTGGCGAGTCATATTTGCCTTTACTGCTTTTAGTTTGGGATGTAATAAGATAAAGTAACCAAAAAACCACTGGCGCGCTAGTGGAAAAAATTGCTGAATTATGATAGCTTTTCAGCTCCAAAACTTGCACAATTTGGCAACACTTTAGCAATCTTTTCGCGACTCTATATTTCTGGCATCTACAAATATTTTCACTCAGAAAGCCAAAGTGTAAACTGGAGTTGGAAAAGAAAAGTAATAAGTTTCTTTCGTCGCGAAACAAAGCAAAAAAACTTCACTCGTTACTTGGATTTTCCTTGGTATATTTTGGAGAAAAATCATTGTATCGAATAGGGAATTGACTTCCCTTTCTATAAATAAGTCTATTAGGTTGTTTGAAGCGCTAGGCGAGAGGTGACATAGAAGTACACGTAGTAAATGGGATTTTGTACTTTGCATAATGTTTGCCTTGCGCCGAGCTTCGCGTCGGCGGCGTGGCGCGACGCGGTTGTGGTAGAAGACAAGCTATGAATTGAATACAGTATTACTAGAATATAAAATTTTGAAAGAATCGCACTAAATAAAAAGTAAGCAACTAGTAGTAAGGCCAATCAAAGTATTTGTAAAGTCACTAAAACAATTATATCGTACCGGGCTCATTTTAACTAGACCCATTCTAAACGTGACAAAATGCAACGTGACAAATTTTGTAAAGGTCCTCGAATGGTACCAATATAACTAATGATATATTATGGTGCACTAATATGAGTAATTTGTGCCAGAATTAAAAATATATAAAAACTGCTTACTTGCTCACTTCTTGGAATGGTTATTCCAGGAAATAAAGGACCAAAATATAAATTTTGCTATGCCATTTTCAAATTTGTCACGTTGCATTTTGTCACATTTAGAATAAACGTGACAAAATGCAACGTGACAAATTTCATGTTTTAAAATATAAACAAATTATTTAACTTTTAGTTATTAAATGACTGTTATAGAGGCGAATGTAGCCTGAGAACTCATATATAACATTTCTGTTATTTATAATTATTAGACTGTGTTTGTGTTGTAAGAATTTAAGTAAGAATGATAAATGAAGGTCGTGTTTCCATCTTGTGGGACGTCCTACGCTGCGCTTACCAGTCTCCATTTGAGAACCTTTACAAAACCAGAGGGAAACGCTGGACGTAGGCAGATTCCAACCGGTCCTTTTGGAGGTCGAGGGGGGAGGCCTATGTCCAGTGAACGTCCTATGGCTGAAATGATAATGAAGATGATGATAAATGAATTACATACTTTTGAAATAAAAAAAACTGGCTTTTGCATTCCAACCCTTACTGTGCAACATCCTGTATAAGGTCGGGGCGCTCAGTGCGGCCTCATTGCGTTTATTGCGACTTTATTTCGTTCATGGGGAAACGGCGGTTAAGCTTACAACGAGTTTTATAACAATTTGTTCATAAAATTGCATGCACAATTTATAAAGCTTCTTAAGCTTCGTACGGAACACTGCGGCGGAATAAATTATGAATAATAATACTAGCTAAATGTTCGTGAAGTACGGCCTCGCTAATAGATGTAATTTTTAAACATCTTTTCGTAGTGCTCATCACGGTATTAATGGAACAATTTCATCCCCTATTTAACCCTTTAGGGGATGAGATTCCAAAAAACGATGATATAACTAGCTTTGATTTATAAGAACTTCCATACAAAATTGTATCCACTATTCAACGCCTTTGAATTGATTGATAATATGATAAAATTTTCTAAAATCCTTCCTTTGTGCTTCGTGAACTTTTTTTTATATTAACTCCCTAATTATTAATCGTTTTTGTTTGGTTAATAAATAATAGGAACATTTGTCCTAACTTTAAAGCTTCTAGATCCAGCGGTTTTGGCTACGTTGTCTCTCAGTAAATGAATTAATGAATTTAAGATTTTTGTTAAGTTAATGCAACGTGTCTAGATCGAATCGGTAGGTATAGTCTACCATTTAAGAGAACAATATAAGTAGTCAATTAAAAATAAGTTCGTTATGATTCCAAACATGTATAATTTCCTTGTGTTAATTAATAAAATTCATTTACTCAGTTATAAATATACCATAAATGGTATAAATTTATGAGAACAATGAGCATTAAACATGGCAAATTGGCAATTGGAAGAAAAAGTGGTCAGTGGTATACTGGCCACTTATTACACACAGACACAGACAGAGGGGAAAACGAATACGTCCTATAGCATGTCGGTGACGCGAACTCACTCATAAGTTTTGCCTCTACCAAAAATCGCTCAGCGCGTCTAATGAAGTTTTTAGTTCAAAATACAAATGCGCCGTTATGCCCCGATATATATTTAAAACATGAATCCGTGCTATTTTCGTTCCTCGTTTCCAGAATTATTGATTAACCTTGCCGCTACTGTAGATCTAAATCGAGGAAGACAAATAATCAGAATAAATTCTACTTTAGACTATTGAGGCTCTACTTTTAGCTCGAACCGAGAGAACAGAATAAAGCAAACGCGGTCGTTATTCAACATCCCTCGCAATTACTGTCAGGATCCCTAACATTAGGCTTCCAGGCCTTATTTAGTACGTCTAGTCGGCGAACCTGCTTATTACAAATTTCATGTAGACCGCTGTCGTTTGCAACACTAAGAGGATGTTTGAAATTACTTCGTTGCTAGTTCATTTAAATCTTTGTAATAATGCTTTTTTTTATGATTTTTTTTTAATCAATCTCTATTTTTTGTTGCATACCTTTTTTTTTATATTTCTATATATGTATAGATATACTATTCACTTTGGCCTTATTTAGTACGTCTAGTCGGCGAACCTGCTTATTACAAATTTCATGTAGACCGCTGTCGTTTGCAACACTAAGAGGATGTTTGAATATTACTTCGTTGCTAGTTCATTTAAATGTTTGTAATAATGCTTTTTTTTAATGACTTTTTTTTAAATCAATCACTATTTATTGTTGCATACGTTTTTTTTTATTTCTATATATGTATAGATATACTATTCACTATGTAAATGTACCTAACTATAAGTTTAACAGTCTTATTCATTTTCGCACGCTGTGTTCACAGCTTTTAGAATTGACAGTGAATGTTCCTTATTATAATATATTTTGTATAAGGGTGTCACATTCAAGTAGTGAACCGAATAATAAAAAAATTATAAAAAATATATAATTATAACAAAAAAAAAATATCAAAAAAAATCGAAAAATTATGTTTGTCGATCTTAACTTCCTTTCCTTTTTTATATATTTTTTAAATTATTTTTTGTAAGTTCTATTAAGGTGACACTTAGATATAAATGTGTTTATTTAATATTTTTTATATAATTTTTATCACTAAGCAATTTTTTGTTTATACGGTACTTATTGCTACACATTAACTTAAAAAAACAATGTTATCCTAAAAATATTGTCTAATCGTATTTTTTTAAATTCCTACGCATTGATTTGTTGTCATTGGGAAGCTAAATTTAAACAAAAACCTAAAAAAGCATATAGAGCGAACAGGATATCAGTTGCTTACTTAATTTTATAACCTAACCTAATCCTAGTCGAAACAATATTCTAATTCACATACTGTTTCTATTTTGAATACAAAGAAAATGTTTTCATTAACATTGAAACAACGTAGGAAAACCCTTTCACTGGTTGGGCTAACTATAATCGCTTCTGCGCAATTAGCTTCCAAGAAACTTGTATTTGTAGCTACTTCCTAGAAACTATAAACCTATATCATTTTGTTGAGCAATTCTTGGTAAGAACGCGTTACAATAACCGGCCAAGTGCGAGTCGGGCTTGCGCACTGAGGGTTCCGTACCACCATAAAATTCAATAACGAAATTACCAGTTATAACTTGGTAATGAACAGAAACTTGTCACAGACTCGCATTTGGCAATTTTTTATTATATTTTAGAGTATGAACTATAATCATGTTAAGTTTGACGTAAAGCTAATACAAAAATACGTTAACAAAATACGTTTGTTGTATGTTTCTTTCGATTTTTCTTTTTTATTTGTTAGTCAATTCGCCGTAACATTACATATTCTGACATTTACAGAAAATTTCAACTGGCTACCTATTACGGCTCGAAAGATACAGCCGTTTATAGGCAGGACAGACAGACGGACGGACGGACGGACGGACAGACAGACAGACATACATCGTAGGCTTTGTAATAGGGTCCTGTTTTTACCCTTTGGGTACGGAACCCTAAAAAAAGATACTTATACATGTAGTGTACTTATACATGTAATAGTTTGTAACAAACAGTTCATTCACTACTCAAACATCCGTTAAAAAACATAGACATCAAGTTATCCAACTAGATGTCTGTGTTTATTTACAAGTTTTTATTTTGTATGTACCTATGTGTAGGACAAATCTTGCAACTGAATTTTAGACCAGTTATCCTCAACCGATTAAGCTGTTTGGCATACTTTGGAATTTGGCATTTGGTTAGCTAAATTACGTCAATCCAAATCCAATAATATGGCGGAATCTCCAAAAAAAGATGTTGACCAGTAATGTTTTAATTGCCTCCATGATATTGGTATCAAATGAAAGGGTTTGCTGAGAAAAATATAAAAAGCCTGTTTTAAAAAAATATAAATAATTTTATTTAAGACTGCGCATTACGGCCATTACTACGTATAAAAAAACCGATTGGGCATTCTCTTTAGAATAACATTGTAAGTAGTATAAAGCAGTTTTCGTGTTAACATTTTAGAAAAAAACCTTTTTGATCTTCTATCTGTAGGTAACGTCTCTTCTATCTGTATCATGGAACAAAAGTTGTCAGATATGATGTAGGGAAGCCGACTGAGAGAGGTTATATAGGTGACTTAAAAATAACCCAATAATATGCTTTAATTACAAAAATACCGCTAAAATTAAATTCGACTGATCTTTTACGTTTGCGAAAGATATGTTTTCAAATTCAAAATATTTCCACAATACTGCGCTCGCAGTATTAATTTAGCTTTACTACATCGCAACACTCCAATTAAATAACATGACAACATAACAGACCGTTTTAATGTTACACTGAGCTTGTTAGTCCTTATATATTCTGGCGGTCTATAAATCAACGGGCCGAGACAAAATTACGTAACGCTGGCAGTATTGGAGGATGAGGAAATACATTGCTCTACAAGGACTCCTAATTAAGCTCAGCCTATTGCTGGTATTTTTTAACAATCATTTTAAACCACAAATAGAGGGGATACATTGTTAGATAACTTATGAATAAAAAAAAAATTTTGGTTAGAATTTCACTACTAAATATTATTTTTTCTATTTCTTTAATCAAATATATATGTCGCAGGTTTATGATCAACAACCTAGGCTTTTGGTCAAGAATCGGAAGGAAACAAAATGTTATCTTATAATAGTTACTAGATAATTAAGTACTCCGTGCAAATAGACTTTCCATCAATTTAGACATTCATGCGTTTGCAAATAAATGATTCAAACGTTAGCTACCGCACATCTCGACACCGTTAAAAAGCTCACTCCCACATCTTGCAAACTTAAAAATCACACACCGTTCGATTTTTCTTTTTCCGCTCCTTTATTCCGCGGACCTGCAAGTGTGGAATATCCTTCCCCCAAACCCCAAAGGTCTGCCCGCCGAGCTTTTACACAAAACTTTTCAAAAAGGGTGTCTACAACTGGCAACAACTACGGTGCTGGCAAAGCACCGTCAACACCGCTAGTGTTGCAGGTGGCATTCCATTGGCAGCGGTTTCTGCTTACCATCAGGCGGACCACATGCTTGTTTGTCGCTATTTTTACTAAATAAAACTATTCTGTCTGTTTTTTATTCGTTATAGTGTATATTTATCTATCTAGTCTAGTAAATAAAATAGAATCGTCAGAGCTAGTGTACTGTAGGTATATATCTATAGGTCAGCTGAAGCCATTGCTGTCCAGATTGTGATAATTTACTGAAACCCGAAACTGACAGATCTGTCACTATCACAGGAGACGAGAATAACCGTTAAAGGTTTAATCTACAGGACTATTTTAAATATAATTATATTTAAAAAAAAAACTCTAGTTAAATAAAAGAAAAATACAGTTATTTTATTGATAAATAGATTTGCGCTTGCACGTCATCTAATGCGATGATGCGGTCTACGAAGGAGCACACTTGCCTAGAAGAACGACCGCGACCCTAAAGACACCCATTCAGACAGCGCATTCCAGTTTGCACAATAGCGGTTTGCACAATAAAAGTGGAATCAAAGTGCTTCGTTCGGGTTTTCGGAATATCAACCACGAAACGGTGTCGCACTTTCATGGCTGATGGCTTCGAAACTGCACATAATTTATTTAGATACAGATACTAAATAAGTCATTGGTACAGGGTCGAGGATCGAACCGGGTGCCATCAGATTGTAAAGCGCACATGCTACCACGCTCAATGAGTTTTTTGTCGTATTTATAATAACCCTGTATTATACAGCTATTCCTCATCGATTTAAAAAACGGCGGCCCTAAGTTGTCTTTTGCCACAATCCCTTATGTATTACATAGAGGTTTAACAGTAGTCATGACACATGATAATGCACTTTGGAAATTGTTCAGAGAAGGGTTGTTGAAGTTTAATTGCGTTTAAGTTTGACTGAGTTGTTCTCGGAAGGAAGAGAAACTTCATGTTTCACTAGCGGCACCCCGCGGTTTCACTAGCGGCACCCCGCGGTTTCACTAGCAGCACCCCGCGGTTTCACTAGCGGCACCCCGCGGTTTCACTGTTACAAGAACCATTATTTTTCTCCTAAAAATTCTATGTAATCCCCAAGTCACGCCATATCCCACAATGTACTCCCCTCTTCAACCAATGTGTCCTGCCCTCCATGACATAGGGTGCCGAAACATGGACGCTTGCATATGACTCGCATATTTATGTCTGTCTAGAAAATTAGGGTAGCATCAAGAACTATGGAGATATCACTGGATGATGGACCGGCATCATGCTGAGTTCGAGCCGGTTTGTGACAAAAAAATATAATAAGGTCTAATTTAGTTTTATTTTTTTATTTTATGTTTTACTTTCCATGGTATATTGTATTATCTGTGTTTTAAGCGTTAAACTTCAAGGCCGAGTTCGTAATACCGAAATCTGACAAAGAACAAAGGTTTAAGACGTCGTAATCGTGACAATGAAACTATGAAATGGAGCTGGGCAGGACACGTTGCTAGGCGCATTAATGACAGATGGAGTAAAGTTTTAACAGAGTGGTGGCCGAGGAAAGGTAAGCCGAGCATTGGTCGTCCAGCTGCAAGATGGGTCGACGATGTCGTCAGCATCGCGGCTCGAGCCTGAATTCGATTAGCACAGGACTGACGCAGATAACGTAGCAAGAGAGTACTCAACAGTGGGATAAGGAAGGCTGCGGATAATAATGATGGTATAAAGTGGTTACGCTGTAAGCTGTTACGGAGTCGAAAATACACCCTTACACTATTATACCCTTGCCTTGTGACAACGAACTAGCACAGAAACTTTCACATATAAATAATCAAACTAAGTGTCAATGTAATTTCGGCGACGTCGGAGTTTTCCGCTGGTAAATCATTTGTGTGTGTGTTGGTTTTAATACTGGGTTATAAATTTTTACGATATTCGTTTGTTTTTCGATGTTCACTTGTTTTTCCGACATTTGCTTGTGTTTTCGACATTCATTTGTTTTGTGATATTAGTTTGTATTGAATTAAATAAGTCAGATCCACTGCCCCAAGCTCATAGTTCAACTCACAGAAAAGAGAAGTAAAAAGAACGGAAATGAGAAGGAAAATCTGTCACCAGGCTTTATGAGTGAACCTTGATTGAACATTCTTATTTAGATCAGCGCGTCGAACTCCGCATCACAGTTGCTAACTGATTTTGAATGACTGACGTTTCGTTTATATGGGGCTACAAGAAATTTCTTACAAAAATGCCTTGACAGCAGTTCTAATTAAACAAAACAAAATTATTTTCTTCGGTTCAACTCGAACGCAAGTTTGACCACTGCCCATATTGAAGGTCTAATGTCCAACTTTTTGGACAGAAAAGTTTGACCACCATCCTGTACCCAAAATACCAATATCACTACAAAAATAGAACACAAAAATTTATGAGAAAATTAATACTAAAATCTAGAGGTTTTTTTTTCTATTTTGAACGACAATTTAGTAAATAGATTTCACACAAATTACCATATTTAGCTTACAAATTTAAAACACGTAAAAATAAAGTTCAGCTACTGCAAAGAAAATTAGAGGGAGACCAGGTACGTAGGTACAACATCGATTAGCGACTTCAAATTTTACTCACAAATAGTTATCCAAGAAACTGGATCAGATGCTTGACCTATATAGGATATGGAGGAGCGCTGGTTTGTACCAGCAAAGTGATGCGGGCTTTTTACAAACAGGACAGCCGACAGTTGGTAACTTTGTTCTTTTTGTACATTTTTAGAATACCTATATAAAGTTGTTATGTTAGGTGCGTTCAGATAACGCCTTGGTTGCAAAAATATCTATTACAAATGTAACGATCACATGACATGTAGCGTTCGTTTTGGGAATGTGTGAGCAAAAGTCCCATTTATAACTGTCTTCGCTCACCATTCGGGTAGGCCGAAAACAGCTAAAAATGCCATCGTGAACTGCCACTTTTGACCCACCTCGCGATATGGGTCATTGTGATCGTTTTTTGTCAATTTTGACGTTGGTTTTTCGCGATGTTTTCGTGTTTTGTTTTCGTGTGACTCTACAATACTACATTTTCTTGTTTTATAACAAATCTACGTTGTTTCTTTTACGTGTGATTCAACCTGAATTTCTAAATTCACAGTTTAAATCCTGCGTGTAAACATTATCCATATTACTTACCTACTATACATAGGATCATAGGCAGAGCGCATAGTTTTTAGTTGGCACATAATTATCATATATCAGTGGAAATTGCAAACACTGTGCGTTTTACGCAATCTTTTTTGCCTCATCTGCCCATCCTGCGGTATTTACGAGTAACTATAACATGAGGTTCTTCAAAGAGGCTGTTAATAGAGTCTTTAAGAGTCGGTAACGTACCTGTGATGCCCCTGGTTTTGCAGGTGTCCATAAGCGTTGGTGATCGATTACCATCAGGCGGCCAGTCAGTTGTTTGCCACCTATGGTATAAAAAAGGCTTGCATTTGACTGCAAACTTCGGGCAAGTTGGCAGTTAAACCGACGATGCGGTCTACGATGGCGCACGCTTGCCTAGAAGTAACATTCACTCCAGTCTTGAAGACGTCAGGTGTATTCAAGTCGCGATGGTCTCGAAAGTTATCTGGAAACACATTCCATAAATTAGCAGTTCGCAGAATAAAACTTTACCTACGCTCAGATTTTACATTTTACTCGTTCGTCTTAAACATAGCATAAGGACCATGATTTATATATGCCAGTTAGATGCATGAGAGTCAATTATCCCCTGGATAGAAGCCATCTGATGCTTACAGTACTTTACTGTGTATAAAGGAAATGCTTACAGAAACTATATAAGGGGAGTTTTTCACGCTTTATGATAATATTATTGCAATTGAGCTGATGTGACTATGGAGCTTGAAGGTAGTGGAACACTTGAATAGATACTAGTAAACACATCAAGTTTAGGTCTATTAAATTCGTCTTTGCAAGTAATTTTTATTGCATATCATGTTTTTAGGGTTCCGTACTCAAAGGGTAAAAACAGGACCCTATTACTAAGCCTACGATGTCTGTCTGTCTGTCCGTCCGTCTGTCTATCCTACGGCTGTATCTTTCGAGCCGTAATAGATAGCCAGTTGAAATTTTCACAGAATATGTAATGTTACGGCGGATTGACTAACAAATAATAAAAAAGTCTAAAAATTATAACGAAAGGGGGTCCCCATACAACAAACGTATTTTAAATATTTTTTTACGTATTTTTGTATTCATCATCATCATCAGCCAGAAGACGTCCACTGCAGAACATAGGCCTCCCCCTTTAACCTCCACACTGAACGGCAGCCTGCCTTTTGCATCCACTGGATGCCAGCGACTCTCACATTTGTTCTATGACAAATAAATAATTTGAATTCTCAAAAACTACTTGAACTATGAAGATGAAATTTGGCAGATAGGTTTATTATATTAGGTGTAGAGGTTTGCAAAAAATTAGGAAGGGCCGAAGTAAGGGGGACAAAAGGGGGTTGAAAGTTTATATAAAAGTCTATGCGTACGAAGTCGTGGGCAACAACTATAGTATAACTATGATAGTAAACCTAATTATAGACGGAAATATTTTTTTTGTCAGCTAATTTGTCAGAACATGGTAGGTACACATATAATATAAAGTAGCATACATAGTAAGAAGGGAAACGTATCTCATGTCCTTGCCTGTTACAGCGTACAAATGTTAGTTTTGTATATAATATATCTTAGTTTTTTTTACATAGAGTTCGTTATGAGTGAGTGCACTCATTAACTCACTGACTGACTCACTATTTCACTTATAAATAGGTACAGTTTTCAACGTATTGCTAGACTTTTACCGTGTTCTCTAAAAACGTTTAAATTCAAACCAGTTTCTTTGAATGAAATTTTTCATGAATGAAAATTTACATACAAATTGCTGAATAATTCTCCGGGTAAAAACGTGGAGTCTCGTAATAGAGTTAATCCTGAAAAATAAAAGTCTGTTATATTTTCATTATTTTTTTTTATTTATGTGCGTCATTCGTCGATTTGAATCATGACAAAGTCTTACGGTCAAAAACCTTCCGAAAGTGATCCGTGAGTGAGTCATTCGTAGTTTTAATTCGGCTTTTTATAATGCTATTGCAGCTATCAGGTCAAATAAATGCTTGGACCAAGGATAATTAAACACAAACACTTGAAATCGCTGACTATTTTTCGGTCACACCTTATTAATACATTATTGAACAACAGCGTCAACATGGTGTGATAGGTGCTGATTTGTCTTTCACATATACATACATACACATTCACATATACAATATACATATTATGATATACATATTTTGTGTCCTACCTTATTCTATTTCCTACGTCATATTTGTTCAAATTGCTTGTATTGTAGATATTTTTTTATTTATTTATATAAAAGTGTTAACTGTAAGCTCAAAGGTTTCGTCTGAATACCGGCGCTGGTAGTCCATTGATTTTCAGCATTAATGGCGAGACGGACCCATTCGACACTAATTGTATCCTTTAGATATAAGTTTTTGTGGTCTATTTCACTTTGATCGCCTGGGTGATCAAAGTGTCGACTTTAAAAAAAGGACACTAAAGAGTCGTCTTTAGTGTCCTTTGATCACCTGGGAATATAATCACGTGGGTAATCATAGCCGACTCCATTTAAATTATTATTTGGGTATCATATGATCACCTAGGAATGTAATCACCTAGCTGACCATAGGCGACTCGATTCAAATTATTGTTTCGGTATCTTTTGATCACCCATGAATATAAATAATAAATGGGTCGCATTAGAAATTTCATCATCATCATCATTTCGATCTTCTCTCAGAGAGAGGATGGGCCCTAGCCCACCATCATCATCATTCGCAAAGTATTGTAGATTGTACTCAATTGTAAGTTTAGAACTGCATTTTTTTTTTGTATATCTGTACTAGCTATAAAAGTCTCCACTTAGATCCAACATTACAAAGCAACGAACTCCCCCAGGACATAAATAAATGACACTTTGTATCTTCTTAATTAGAGTTTCGTCAGCGTGACGAGTAACTGTCCCGAGTCACCCCGAGTCTCGACTCGTCCCGCGGAATCTCTCCTCATTAATCACTCTGGGGGTACCATAAAACTCACGGGTTATGGCTCATTATATATTTTTGCATTGGTTATCAGATCCGAGATGAGTTGAAGACATCATCATCATCATCAGCCGGAAGACGTCCACTGCTGAACATACGCCTCCCCCTTTAACCTCCACACTGAACGACAGCTCGCCTTTTGCATCCACTGGATACCCGCGACTCTCACAATATCGTCGGTCCATCTAGTGGGAGGCCTCCCTACGCTGCGTCTTCCAGTTCGTGGTCTCCACTCCAGTTGAAGACATAGCTAGTTTCAAACGCTAACGGGCTGCCTGGTGGTATAAGCAATATCCGTCACCTATATTACATAAGGCAACTGCTGGAAGCAAAAAGCTGAAAATATGACTGAGTGGCGTGCCTTAGGAGAACCCTATGTCCAGCAGTGGACAGTTAAAGGCTGATGATGAAGTTAAGATTTTCTGAATCGAAGAGGTCAAAAAGTGGTCAAAAGTATTGTGTAAATCTACGCATACGAAGTCGCGGGCAACAACAAGTAGTTTTAATATATTCGTGATATGAACCAATGTTTGAGCTGGCTCAAAAGTCGCATGAAGTCATGTTATGTACATTTCCATTTCAACCAAAATAAAATGAATGGACGGACCCAGAAGAAGCGCATTTTTGAAGATTACAAAATGAGCTTACTTTGTTTCAATCAGTCTCTAGCCGTAGGAAGTACGACACGAGTCTATTGTTACATGGTAACGAAACATCTGACAAAATTATGCCTTCGTGTGCTTTGCCGAAGTGTAAATACACAAATTGAAATAACAATTAAATTGAAACAAATTTAAGTGTTGAAGTGTTGTTACAACAAAGAAACGCTATCTATTTTTTGTAAATGTACTGTACGTATGGTTATAATTAGGTGTTGAAGTATTATGTCCGACGGTTTTGACTCGTTTTTACTGAGCAAGTTCAATGGTTATGGCCCGTCTATACATTTTATTTTGGTCGAAGCATTTCCCCCGTATGAAAATCTAGGTGCCTACCAAAAAAGTTACGATACTGCGTATACACGATGGAATAATGAAATATAAGGGAATATTTGCTCGGGAACTGGATTCAATACCAAGTTGTTTGACAACTCAGCTGTGAAGAACTATTGAAGGTATGCGGAAGAATAACGACGCTGAAGTATGACGGCCGGTAGAAGCAGCGCTGATTAAAAAGCGCTGATGCCTAAAGCGCACTAGTGGCTTGCTGAGAGTCGGCGAATTGCTAGCATATAAGTTTGCTTTAAACTAGAAAAAAAGTGCCCTTATAAACAACCTTACTGTTGCACTACAGTTAGGTTACGATTATTACCGGGACATTTACCGTGATAAGCCCCCCGTTAATAATCATATAACTGTAGTGAACAACCGTGATAGTTTAAAACAGTGTTTCTGTGCACGTTTTATTTTGCTTTAGTGCAGCATACATATAAATCAATCGTTATTATAACGTCACATAGTAACCTACCCACTACTGCGTGGTACTACATGGTGACACGGTATAATTAAAACAATAAACCGGTCACGTGCGAGTCGGGCTCGCGCATTGAGGGTTCCGTACCACTATAAAATACAACCAGTTATTAACGCCTTCCAAAATAGTCGAAGCAGTTTCTACGCAGTCACATATTTAATACTTTGCTACAGTGACGCTCAAGTATAACACAATTATAACTTGGCAATGAACAGAAATTTGTTACCGACTCACACTGGCCATTTATTATTATTTGTTGTTATACTTTAGAGTGTGTACTATGCTAAGTTTGACGCTTGTAGTTATTACCGTATTTGCGTTTTTTTTTTAGAGTAAATACAAAAATACGTTCAAAAATACGTTAGTTGTATGGGGACCTTTACTTTTTTATAATTTCTTAGTTAATCCGCTATAACTTGCATATTCTGTGAAAATTTTAACTATCTATTACGGTTCGAAATATACAGCCGTTTAAATGTAGGACGGACAGACGGATGGACGGACGGATGGACGGACGGACAGACAGACAGTGTAGGTCCCGTTTTTACCCTTTGGGTACGGAACCCTAAAAATTACCTCTTACGTGCGCTGGAATTACACTGATGCCAAAGAATTCAACTTTTAAATATTAAAGCAGGAATTCTTTTAGACGAACTTTAGCTAATTTATGTAATTTATTTTAGCAAAACTTGAGACTGAGATTAATTGCACGAACTTAAAAAGAACTTTAATTTTTCTATTAGACTTATAAAAGACCGGTAAGCCGCAAGCGCCCACTCTGGTATTTTATGCTGTGAGATTGCAAACTAAATAGGAAAAAGATATAAATAGAGTAACCTATTATTTAATTTCTTCATTGTTTTATTTCTACTGTAAGCATTCTGTTGACGAATAAATAAAAAAAAAATAAAAATAAAAAAATTTTGTATGAAAAATATAGTAAGTTATCAAAAACATGTCGTTGAAAGATAATTAATGTAAACATTTATAAAAAAACTGTTTTTTTTTCTTTGGTCAGCATATGCATGTCTCTCCCTCGAACAAAAGAAAACAAAAGGCCTAATAAATATCACTAGTGCGATTATTTAGTCCGATAATCGAACTACTGAGCTTTTTACTTCGATGCTCCGTTTTTAGTTCGATGATCGGAATAATGAGATTTTTTTCCTCACTAGTCCGGTGTTACGCAAATCAACGGACTAGATAGATAGAAACTCTTTATTGTATACACCAAATATAAAAATTACAAACAAATAGTATGATTGTTTAGGGGATATTTACCCTGAATTTGTCTTCCTGTGAACATGTAACTGCGCTGAAATATCGGGAGCTCATTCCACAACCTTACCACGGTAAATATCCCGTAAATAATCATATAACTTTAGTGAACAACCAGACAGACCAAACAGTGTTTTACAAACAAATAGAAAACACTTACGAGCTAGTGCCACAAATGGCGGTCTTATCGCTAAAAACGATCTCTTCCAGTCTACTACTACTTCTGAGTCTTTTAGAATTTTGCTAGGTAAAAATGTGTTGAAATTGGTTGCTGAGTAATGATAATTCACGATAGACAATTAACATGTGTACCTATTCAAATTGTAAAGTATAAGTTACAGCTTGGTATATCCATATAATATTTAATTCAAATTTTCGATATACTTAGATAGAGACGAAAAGCGTTGTTTTACTGTGTTATGCAATTTGGTTCAAATAAAAAAATTCTACCGTGAATTTTAGCAGTATAATTAACCTACTTTCAGTTTTTATAAGCAGTGAGTTTACAAAAAAATCTGCATTACCCGTGGAATTTCTTCATTCAAGTGGCGTGACGCGTCTCCGTGATTGATCGCGAGTAAGCGTGACGCTCCACATTGCAACACGGTTGTATCGCAATTCACAATTGATTCTTATAATTTTTTTCTCATAAAATTAGAACCGACGCAAATAGTTATAAACCATACAGCCTAATACTTTTTACTAAGTTTTCAATTAGCTTTACCGTAAAGATGTCGTTAGCAACGCTTTAGCAATAGAATATTTTTACATATCTAGAAAAAAAATCGTAAAAAAAAATATGAAAAAAGCATCATCGCATCATGAAAAAATTCGTCAGAAAAATACAATACAACTATAATATATAATTTAAGTATTAATTTATATCTAGTCTATTTTGGCATAATTTTTACTGTGTAATGGCCATTGACTCTGAAATACAGTGAAAACTGTAGTTCAAAGCCATATGGGTGCGCCTTTACTTTGTACAAAATTCTTATCTCAAATTAATTTATTTTGTTTGTTTGTTTATGATTATTCTTATTTTAACGTTATATCACGATAAACATCATGATATTACAGCAGTATTTAAAAACTCAATAAAGATCAATAAGTCTAATAGCATAAGTAAAAAAAAACAATAATATACACATACCTACCTATACACATACAAAGTCACAAAACATCACAATAGCAATGAAATTATGTTATTTTATTTCAATTATCACCCGATGTGATGTTATCTTAAAGCTTTTATAAGAAACTGTTATATAAATAATTATTATGATAAAAAAGTCGATCTATAATAAAACGTATTGGCCAAGCAGAAAACTTAGGGCCGGTACTTTGCTAAACTACTTACGACGGCTTCACTTTACGTGAGAAGATACTTCTATTTGCAAGTTTTATTAACAAGTTACTTGTTACGAGCTTATACTTGGAAGGCAGTTACGATCTATAGTGAATTGTTATAAAATGTTCTAAAATACCATGCTATATATATTTAATATGTGGTATTTATCATATTATTAAGTTTATGTAAATTTGACGGAGTTCTTTCCATCCGATGCGTACGGAAAAAAAGATTTCTACCTCAAAACAATGTCTTTAAATCGCGGGTGAATCGGTTTCTTCTAGGCTAGCGTCCTCCATCGTAGACCGCATAATGTCTTCTGTGTCATCACTTAACTTCAGGCAATGCGGTGGTAAAACGCAAGCCTATTAATTCAATAATAATTTTAAAAAGACAATACAATACAATTAAATATTTTTTTATTACACACCGAAAATACAAATGAAAATTAAACTAACATAAAAAGCAAATATACTAAATAGATAGTGCCTTAATTTTACTTAAGTTTGACCCATCGAAACATGAATACCTTTTTTGTTTTATTTTGTTACCTTAGTCTTCTTATTATATATAAAAAAGTGATGTGTGTTTGTACGTATGTATGTATATTCACTATGCGCTGTTCTCAAAAACGGCTAAACCGATTTTGATGGGACTTTCACTGGCAGATAACTGATGTTATACCTAAGGAGTTATACACGCGGGTAAAACCGCGGGGAGCAGCTAGTTTCATATAATCACGAACAAGCCATAAACTGCAAAAGAATACAAAAAAATCGCAAAAATCATACCTCAATAATTATTGACCGGTATAATAAAAAAGTTCGTCATTGTTCGATTCTTAGGTTCGATTGATGAATTTGACTCTGCCGAGTGTTACTTTGTCAAAAATAGGATGATTATTTTGACAGCTCACAGTAAGTTTGTTTGAACTCCATGCCATCCCTATCACAGAGAATCTTCTTAGTAGAAAGGTATGTGAAGCGGGTTTTTTTTCAATTTAAACGTTCAATGTATAAAAGCAGCAGACGGCATGAATCACCTTACACAAATGTACGTGAAATGATGAATAGAGCGCGGGTAGGAAGTGAACTCGGCGGGGAACCGAGCCATAGTGCAGTTTTATTTCGTACGCTTGTTGAAAACTGTAGTTGGCGTTATTGGGCAATTTTTCATCTATTTTATTTTCCAGCCGATTGAATTAAATCAAATGCTTGCACTATTTCCATTTGTTTATTTGATCTTATAGTTGCAATAATATTATAAAAAGTAGAATAAAAACATTTTGCTTTTAATATTCCACTGAAGTATATCGGGTACCTGCTACAGCCTTACGATCAAAAACCTAGCGAAAGTGTTTAGAATTTGTGGTTTTCACTCACTTTTTACAATTTTATTGCAGCTGTCTGACCAAATAAATACTTGGACCGAGTTTAGTGGTTTTTTGATAAATAAATGAAAGTTTTCCACTGCAACGAAAGTCTACACTATTTTACCATCAGGTGGCCCGTCGCTTGTTTGTTGTATCTCTTTTTCAGAGTAAGCTTTGGGTTCCAAGAAATGTCTAATACCTTAGCGTGCTCAAAATATTCGTTCCTTACTCCTACTACTTACTGTGATGCTATATCTTAGCTATGTTCGAGGAAAGTAATATAAGAGACTTGAAGCAATTGAGAATTGATGGAAACTTTCAAATCTTACCACTGTAAAATATTAGATAGTAGATACTTATCTTATTACAACGGGAAGTTTTCTGAAGTTTTTTGATCTGATGCCAGCGTCGCGGTTTTACCATCACACTAGCCGTCACCACCTGAAAGCTCATCCACATTATCATAGATCAGTGGAAATCGCACACTGCGAGCGAGCGATCTTTTTTGCCTCATACCTGCAAATGGTGGATGTGAGCGGTGTTTCCGAGAAGCTACAGCATGGGGTTTTTCAAAAGGCGAGTTAATAGATTCTCAAAGGTTAGGCAACGTAGTTGTGATGCTTTTGGTGTTACAAGTATTCATAGGCAACGGTGATTGCTTACCATCAGGTAGCCCGTCTGCTTGTTTCCCACCTATGGCACTTTTTTATTGTAGTTTTATTTATATTGGATTCAATTTTCTAGACTCTTTAGATACCTGTGCTCGCATAAGACAGGGTAGTATTCAGATGTAATTGTTTCGAGCTGTGTCATTGGCAGGGAAGCGAGGGGTCGTCATCAGGTGGCCTTCGATATAAATAGCAGTGAGCATCCGAGATCAAACGAATTGTGTGCCCTGGGCCGTGAGCGGCCCGTCCACATGACGGCGTCAGGCCCCCTCCGCCCTTGGTCCACCCCTGTGTCTTCTTGCATCAACTTACTGTGATTGCCATCATATGGGATATTAATACTGTTTATTGATAACACTACTCACATTTAGGAAGTTGATTAAAATAATAGACGTAGTCCAGTACGTGTCGAGACACGTAGGTAAATAGTGAATTTTTGTAGCCATGTCATAAGTATCGTGGTACCGTAGTAGCCTATTTGGGAGACCGCTAGAATTAAAAGCTTAAGGTTGCAGGCTCAAATCAAAGAGCTCTTTGGAGTTTATTTACGGATACCACTGGCTTTTCGTTGAAGGAAAACATCGTGAGGAAACCTGCATAAGTACGTACAGATAAAAAATTCAATGGCGTATGTGAATCCACCAACCCGCAACTGGGCCGGCGTGGTGGATATGACCCAATTGCCCTTTTGAGGCTAGGCAAGTCTGGCAGTAGACTATTAAAAAGGCTGATTATGCTATGTCATAAGTAACTTGTACTTTTCTTTTGACATTTTACCTTTTAGCGGGTATAATGGTCTATTCTCACTGGACAAAAATCTGTACTATATTCCAGAACAGGGCCCTTATTCTCTAACTCACATAGGATACCTTGCCACCCGTGACGTCATAACATTGAAATATAATTAAAAAATGTACTCTGTGCCCCTAGGCTCTATGACCACATGAACTCGTAACGCGGCGGCATCACGTCATTGCTTAGAATTGGCAATGTCAAGTTCCCTCTGGTATAGTTTGTCAACTTCCTAACTTGTCTTCTTCCTAACTCGTCCATTTCCAAAACCGCCACTTTCTATTTTGCCCGTGAAATTCGTTTTTAAGTGTCAAAATAACGTAGAGCAAGCTAGACACGTACATTTATGTCAAGAGAATGTACTATCCAATAGGAAGAAGCGTTTGACTTGTTTAATTTTGTAACCGTGGTCACTGTGTTATTTGTAACGTGTTAAAGCACTGTTATTAGCGTGTTATGTGGTTTCATACAGAAATATGGCCCTATACGTGAGTAAAACGGCTATGAAAAACAGACAGATGTAAAAAAAAAGGTCCCGTTTTAGGAGACGTGGAGGGTTGATCGGCACGTTGTAAATGTTTGAGAGAGTTAACTCAAAATCGTTTGGCGTTACTCGCGTGACACGTTTTGTCATAAACGAGGCCTATAAGTTAAGTAAGAACTCTAAAAAAGTGTTCTAATTTAACCGTGACAACAAAGTACAAAATTAATTTTGAATATACTGTTGTTGTGTGACTAAGGTACTCTAGCACTGCCATTGAACTTTCCGTTTCGATTGTATAAGAAACTTAACTGAAATCATGATACATATCAGATTTTAAAATCATTTCTCCTTGTTTCAGATACTAAACACCCGCTGGCCACGGAAAAGTATGCCAGCGAAACATGTGCCAGCAATCGGAATACTGGAACACAATGCCTGCCAAGAACGTTATTTCGAAATGGCTGCGGGCGAAACAAGGAAAACATAAACACTCACCATGGCGTTAGTGTGCGAGTAACTATCGGGAAAAATATGAACGCGACCGAAACGGAGCTACTGGTGGCACGGAGCCAGCTTGACATCACATACAGAAGCCCCGAGTACTCGCTGGAAACTACCGGCACTGCCTTCAACTCCAACATAGAGTTCAATGTCACCTTCGACAACTCTTCCAGCTATAACTTCACAGACATCACGGAGCACTGGAATGTTTATACCAAACTCCTCCAGGACCGAGCGTTGCTCGTTTCTTTTCTACTTCTTTTCTCACTGACTACCGTGTTTGGCAACATGCTTGTGATACTTGCCGTTGTTCGGGAACGCTACCTTCACACGTCGACAAACTACTTCGTGACGTCTTTAGCTGTGGCTGATTGCCTGGTCGGCCTCGTGGTGATGCCTTTCTCAGCGCTTTACGAAGTCCTCGAGCATACGTGGTTCTTCGGAGTGGACTGGTGCGACGTGTGGCGGTCGCTCGACGTGCTCTTCAGTACGGCATCGATATTGAATCTGTGCGTGATATCCCTGGACCGCTACTGGGCTATCACGGACCCTATAACGTACCCGATGAAAATGAGCGGCCGTAAAGCCGCTTTCCTCATCGCGGCCGTCTGGGTGTGTTCCGGCGCTATATCCTTCCCGGCGATAGCGTGGTGGCGGGCCGTCCGCACCGAAGAAGTGCCCGATTACAAGTGTCCGTTCACGGAAAACTTAGAGTATATCATATTCTCATCGACAATATCTTTTTACTTGCCACTTTTTGTGATGGTGTTCACTTATTATCGCATATACCGCGCGGCGACGATACAGACGCGGTCTTTGAAGATAGGGACTAAGCAAGTGATGAGACCGAGTGGGGAGTTGGAGTTGACCCTGAGGATACATAGAGGGGGGACTATGAGACAACGGAGTGAAGTGTGCCAGGGAGTGTGTACGCCCGAGGAGGGAGATCACGAGCCGTTAACGGCGTTACAGAACAATGGGTTATCGCGATCGTCGACGCGGTTGACGAACGTAGCACACGCGAAAAATTTACCCAAAAACTTTTCGTTATCGCGTAAGCTGGCAAAGTTTGCGAAGGAGAAGAAAGCGGCGAAGACTTTAGGGATAGTGATGGGAGTGTTCATAATATGCTGGCTGCCGTTCTTCGTGGTGAACTTGCTGTCGGGGATCTGTTCCGCGTGCATCGCACACGAGGAGATCGTGAACATGGTGGTCACTTGGCTGGGCTGGGTCAACTCCTCCATGAACCCCGTTATCTACGCGTGCTGGAGCAGGGACTTTAGAAGGTGAGAATTATAACTTTCTTATACTTCAGAGGCAAGCATGCTCCAACGTAGACTGCATCATCGCTTAACATCAGGCAATATGGTGGTCAAAGGCAAGCCTATTATATTAAAAAAAACATAAATATTTAATAATTGGACCAGTTAAAGCTACCATGAGGTTGAAAATCTCGCGCCAATTAAGCATCCAACAGTGTGTTCCGAGAGCCTTACTTCAGAATCAGTTTCCGATCCAGGCTACAATCTTTGATTACATAATATAATTTTCCTTTTTTGCCTAATATTAAGTAAAATTGAAGTTTTGCTTGCCAAAAAATATTTGAAGAAAATAATTACCTCGATGTTTTGAGATTGACGTAAACTTATGCTTACTTAAGGCTCCCTGACTAGCTGACTTTTATGTTTTTGAGAGGGTGAAGCAGAGGAAGTGGCGGCTGACTAGTCCCACCTACAGCGGGGCGCACCGCGTGAATCTCGCAGAAACGCGATGACCTTCACCTATAGACAGCTATAGACATGTAATTTCGTCGGTCCACAGCAAAGCTTGGTCTGACCCCGCGCTGGTAAACCACGAATGCCCGGTTCAAATCTAGTACTATGTAGATATTTTTGGACTCAATTTTATATCATACCATTAAATCAAAGGATATCTTATAGACGGGGCTTATGCTGTATTTTAAGCTAAATACGCTGCTAAAGATGGCGGTGATGAGGAAAAAAATGAAAACCCAAGATAAAAACAAACACGTGAAAATCAATCTCTACCTATTAAAAGTCAAATATCCCTACTAAGTAAATTGTATGCTCGATGGAGCTCTGATTTTATTTCCAACATGCTTTTAAACTGAAAGCGAAGATGGCTGCCTGTTAACCAATGTGTGCGTATTTAATTCGATTTATTTACGAGCGAGCGTTCGATGTATCGATACATTGATATGATACCTACTTTCAATATATTTCGGAAAATTTCAAATAAGAAGTAACAAACTTGAGTCTTATCATAATATTGGAAATTTTCATCAACCATTTGTGAGTTAGGAATTGACTCAGGTATATATAGGTATATACTTTTAAAATTAATAATTTTAATCACAAATAATAATTGTGCATTTATATTACTGGCCGAGCAAAGCAAAATTCTCAGAGTCTAGTTTCAAACTTTCAACGTCCTTTTGCCTTATTTCAGCTCCTTCGTAAAAACGTTTCGTAATAATAAGAAAACTGTCTACCAAATTTCAGCCGTGTAGGTCAAGTACTTAGTTATCGAGATTTTGTGATATAACTCAGTGAATGGTATTTCGCTTTTTCACATATATAAATACTAGCTGCACCCCGCAGTTTCACCCGCGTAGTGATGATAAATGGTGACGATGATGATGGAAAATAGCCTATATCACTCTACGGCCCTTGAACTGCAAAAAATTAGGACAATCCGTTGCACTGTTGCTGCGTGAAAGACGAACAAACAAACCAATAAACAAACTCACTTTTGCATTTATGATATAGATATATATTTGTAGGTATAGCATACATTCAAAGCATTGTATAGATAATGCCAAGTTACTAACGCAATTAAGCCTTGCCACAGCTGCTTGATTAAGCCTTTTCTGATCCGGCTACAACGCGCAATGTTAAATTGTTGGCCACAGGCTGTCAATTAAGGGGCTCCGGACGATCCGCTCACGTCCCGTCCCGTCTCGTCCCGTCCCCGGGCCGGCCGTGTGTTGGAGCGTGACCGGAATGGTAACGTCACCATAAATCAGATAAAAAGATTTTTCTGTTGATAATACGACGGTAAATCACTGAGCGACGGTTTTGCAAAACGGCCGATTGATTGTGGCCGTTTTTTTTTTCGAGTAAACTTTTGATGAAAAATTGCCTCTTTGGAACAATACTTTCATACATTGGTTTTGCAATAACATGTACATTTTTGCACAGTATTTGTCATGACGAATTTTGACACCTTGTATATAGAGAAGCTGTCCAAATTATATGTTAAAATGCCGTTACGAAAAAACCTAATAAAATAGCATTCCCAGCAATGCATAGCGTTTTGAAAGAAAAAATTTCATATTATTCAGGGTTACGCATATAGACTGCACTTAGCTAAAAAGTGATCGTTGTACTCATCATTATGAATAACTTTACTATGGGACCAACGCTGAAAACGCGAAAAAAATAAAAAGCTGTTCCAACAGCAAGCTCAGAAGTAAACAATTGTGTAATAACAAAAGTGAACTTATTGGTGCCTGTCCGCGCTGGATAGTCTTATTTCGCCTTTTTCATTCAAAATAGATTCTTTAGCATACCACGCTACCTCTACGCCATAGATAGATACGTCGTAGCCAGCTACGCCGTAGCGAGCTACGCCGTAGTATGATATGCCGTAAAGAAGTAATTAATAATAAGAAACTTTCAGTCCTTTTTTATCATTTTGTTAAAACTAAGGGGTTACATTAAAAGTTCTTTCATTAAAAAATTTTGCGTAATTTGCAATAAAATGTTAAAATTAATACTTTAGTATTCTCCAATCCATTAACTTCAGTTTTTAGTGATCGCTAAATTAATTTTTTGTAAGCAACACCTAAATTAATAATTCTATAATAAAAAACAAGCATCAAAATCTCGTTAACGAGGTTTTTAGTTAGCCTACATAAATTAATAAAGGTTTTACCTCTCTATCAGCCCTTAATTGGTTAACTGAAGCTTATTATGTTTGCAAAATCATAATTATGAATAAATTTCAGTGAGATTAAATGGAGATTATACAGCGGAAGGGTTACCGAGGCATTATAATGCTGACCCAGTTCTTAATGAATGCCAAGAAATAAAAAGCTCGTGCGAAACCAACCAGAGTTGGAACTCGTACCACAGTGGTTCTAGAAACAATAGTAAGTCGCTACAGTGCCCGGTAAAATTGTGAACAATATTTATGTAGACCATGGCGTAGCAGAAGCACTCAAAGTTGGTTTACTCAAGGGCGACGATGGTTGAGCGGTAGCATGTACGCTTCTCAATAATTTAACGGGACCTGGTTCAATCCTCGATCTTGCACCAATCATTTATTAGTATAAGTACATAAATGTTTCGATGCCATCGCTTAATTCTAAGAAACCAAATAAAGGTTTAAAAACAAATGACATTCACCAACTTAAACTGGGCCAGCATGGTGGATTAGAGCCCATCCTCTCTCTCTCTCTCTCTCTCTCTCTCTCTCTCTCATGTAAAGTCCTTAAATAACACACTCTCACACTTGTGTGTACACACAACATATTAATTAAGTATTCAAACTCTTTCTAGTACCTCCCTTGCCTATATTGTTTAAATTGATTAAAATTGCCCCAAATTACCAAATAGGTACGACTTCCTCTTAAAGTAAGTCGTTTTACGAATAGGTGCAATGTCGACTAAACCAACAAAACTACATACATTAATGTTATTTTTTTTATTGATTAAAATTGCCTTTTTTACACAGTGTGCACACTAAAGTTACTGGTTAAATGTAATAAAACCACTTAGCATAAAATACAACAGTTTCATGGGAAATTGGAGGCCTGTTATAAATTACTAGTATTGCACATACCACTTTTGTTGTTTCAAAACAACCAATTGTTAAAATTAATCATAAATTCTCCGCATACCACTTAACCCAGTTACTGTAAATTAAAAAGTTAAATTCCCAGTTGAAATAATCATCAATCCAGCAGTCCAACAAATACAATAACAGCCAGCAATGATTGCATTGCTTCTTATTCGTAGCATTAACGAAGTTTGCCGAGTGCCCTGTTATTTTAGAGAACAACTTGAACAGTACTCAAAGTTTTGACGTTTGTGAAAAGATTGTTTTTTTTTTTTTAATTCTTTCCTCTTGAGAGGATTTTGGCGTCACATGTTGCCAGTATTAAGTAGGTATTAAGATTTTCAAGTTCAATTATAACACTAGCTACTCCTTATAACATCAGCTTGTGAAAGTCCCGTCAAAATTGTTCCAGGGGGGATAAACAAGACCCTCATTGTCTGATTGATTGATTGTCAATGTCATTTTCATACAATTTCATCTTTCAGCAGGCGTTAGCGCTAACAGAAAGTGGGTCTTGTCAAACCCCCCTGCAAATTTGAAGTCATTACGAGGCGTAGTATCTAAAAATTTAAACTATCGACTACTTCATCATTCATCATTTCAGCCTATCATGTTCCCACTGTTAGAACACAAGCTTTCTCTCAGAGAGACATGTCATATAATATATATTTGAACTTATTGAGGTTCTTGGGCATACCGGTTTCCTCGCGATATTTTTCATTTGCCGTTTTTGAGCGATAGTATCGAACCTACCATTAACTATACTCGAAGCTTCTATCGTCTACTTGAAAATCCAAAATTATACTTGAGACTGGGTAAATAGACAAGACCAAAAAAGCAGCCAAAAAAAACACAATTTTCCAAGTGACAGTTCCCCATTTTGTGCAAAGTTTGCGCACTGCTTCGTCTGTGGTTATTGGGTTTATTCCGTCGTTCGCCCAACTTTGTTCCCGTTTGATGAAATTTCTGAAAAGTTTGTTTTATTGGGTACTAATGCGACTTTGAGGATTACGCTGATTTTTAAAGGGTCAGTAGGGACCTCAAAGAGGTTTTGATGGGTGTGTTTGTAAAGAACTTGATAAAAGGTTTTAAAAAGGTCGTACTGCGATGGGCTGAGGTTTGAATTAAAGCACAGATTGTACTGATAATAAAGGTTATACTTTTTATGTTAGAGTTTTAGCCGTTGGGTATTAAACTTTTTTGGTAAAATTTATTATCTAAGTATGTATACAACATGCATAAGGAGGTATTCTGCGACATCACAACTGAAAATGCATATTTTTGGTACCTATCACTGTTCTATTTCCATCTTGATATCTTAGGTAGATATCAAGATGGCAATAAAAATTTATAAGAAGATCTAAGAAGATAATGTAATTGTATAGTTTGAATACATAATTATTTAAGATTATAATATCTAAATTTTTGAAGTTAGGTCTTACTATACCTAACTGAATTACCTTCCTCTTTTGACTTATTATATTAAATTATTAACAAAACTCTAATCCCAAATAAATTTTTTATACATTTAATTTCAATCTTTTGACCTCTCGGTGCGAATAATCAACTTTGCCCCGAAGATATTACTCCAAATTCCAAAGTGATAAGAAAAATCTTTAAACTGAGATAATTAAATCGTTTTGTTTACGGGACCCGACCATCAGTCGGTCAGTCATTAATAAATTCAAATTTAGCTACTATAGCAATAAAAAGTTCCTAACTGGGACAAAGGCCTTCTCTGAGAGAGAAAGGATAGGCCCTAATCCTCCATACTGGCCCTGTGCATGTTAGTGAATATCTTACGTCTCTAAACTTTTTGATGTTCTTGGACATACCGGTTAGTAAGTAATTGGTGCAGTGCCGAGGATTGAACCGGGTGCTGTCAGATTGTAAAGTGACATGCTACTGTTTGGCTACCATCGCTGCCTTAATCTCTACATCTCTATCTTCTCTTCTTCTCTACCTCTATCTCTATCTTCTCTATCTTCTTTTATCTTCTCTCTCTCTCTATCTCTACATAGTATAAATTGAAGTCGCTTTTCGCGTCTGTCTGTCTGTATGGCCGCTAACTCCTCCTAAACCACGGAACGAATTTTGATGCGGTTTTCACCATCAGTTAGATACATTTTCACGGAAGGTTTATATATATAACTAGCGACCCGCCCCGGTTTCGCACGTAAATTGCACCCGTGCGAAGCCGGGCGGGCGGGTCGCTAGTATATAATAATATTATAATAATATTTATCCAAAAGCAAATTATAATGTGTCTGGGAAGCAGACCGAGCCCCAAGCGGTTTTTAGCGCCTTGGTAATCCACTTAGACTTAAACCGTCTCAGACTGTGACCGACGTCGCCGTAATCTTATCAGAACCAAAGAACCACTCGATTGCAAGTCCGTGCTTCAGCTTGAATAAAAGTATAGTTGTTTAAGTAACATGAAAGGGCACACTTAACTTTTGGAGTAACAAGATCAAAATGCATTTTTTTAGTCCTGTATAATATGTCCACATTTGACCATCAATTCGCCTATTCGTAAGCGATGATGTGGTCGAAGGTGGAAAACGTAGACTTAGAAGATACGTATTCACTCTGACCTTAAAACGACCTATATCATATCTCATGAAACAAGTTTTTTTTTTTTTCATGACCGTGGATGCAATGTCCTTTAGTCGTAATCTTAAACAGTTTGCATAGTCTTAATAGCGTCAAACAAGTCATAGTCACAGTCAGAGTCAAGCTAAGTATGTCACGGTCAAGTCAAACTCGTGCCCCTGTAAAGTGGTGGAGGCTTTACAAGAGGCTCCTATGGAGTTTTGGAAACAGCACGAAAAGACACGTTTCACCTCATTATATCACTTACCCACACTCGAGCACGTTTACGAGCACTTAATGAATAATAATTCACCATTTAGTACACATTAACACTCGAAAATACACAAGTTTAGGAAAATAATCCAACGAGCCGACATGTTTTTTTCCACGTTGGCGCCAAAAACCATGAAACAATTTAAGCCTTCAGGTTGACCAGCTCAAAACGACACAGGGTTTAGTCCTGAATAAAATAAAACTTAAAAAAATCATAGAATCAGTGACGAAAATAAGACCAAATCTGAATCGGGTAAGCTATCGTACGTCCCGTTTTAACCTCGCTTGTGACTCAAGCGCCCCCGGCTTTCGAGGGTTAATGGCTTCGAAGGGTCCTAGACTCTCTACCCCTTTGTCGGGATAAATGAGAGCTCTTTGTACCTAAGATTTCTCCAAGGTAATCACGACTTACGTAACTATTGCCTCGATATTTATCTTCCAACATTATCATGACGATAACCCAATAGACGGCGTCAACATCAATACTATAGACGGCGTCAACATCAATACTCATAAACTTCACTGTTGACATCGAATGGAAAAACTTAACTGAAGATATAACTACAAATATTTATTGATATCGTTCCCACTAAAAATCTAAATGTTGCCAAGAAAATATATTTATTTCTGAACATCGAATGTTTTGATAATAATTTTAACCTCTCAAATTATTTAGAAAGCCTTAGCTCTAAGTTGAAACGCCTCAGCAATTAGGATAAGTGAACTCTCTGGAATCTAGTTCATCCTTTTAATTTAGTGGATAAGTTTTAAGCACAGTAATTAAGAGGGTAAGTTGCAAACATTCTAGACGGCATAATTCAATATCAGAAGATTAACTGCTCATTTGCATGTAGTGGAACTTAGAATTTTTAAAATAATAAATTGCAGACTGCAATTCGTTTGATTCTCTTTCATATACATAAATTATTTACAATTTTATTAATAAATTCATGTTTGATACACCATAAACTTTTCTACGAACATAAATTAACCACAGACCTAAAAAAAGTTTGCTAAGTAGAATCTAAGGTACCAACCTCAATTTTTTGTACTTTCATCAGAAGGTAACATCAGCCCAAGGCTCCATGATTAACCCGTGTGAGTGTTGCACTGTTGCGCGATTAATAAGGACACGGAATATTTACGTATGACTAGAACTGGGCCAAGAAATGCGATAATATCATAAACCTATAAGTAAATGCAACTATTTAACTTTTTTAAATTCTTTATTTATGTAAAAGGATAAACTTTCAGATTGGTCCCATAGAAATGTCATCGATATAGGTTCACAAGTTTGGTTTTTAAATCAAAATAACTGGGAGAGAATATCATCAAATAAATAAGTATATTTAAATACAATATACAACTTTCGAAAGAAGATTAGAAAAAATCCAAATGAACAGAAGCTTGACTTAATAATGTAGTCTGTATAAATAGAAGCAAAAACGAGATTTAATTTATCAAACAATCAGCAGGCGTATTTATTCGAAGCTGGGTCAGATAAGTAAATACTTTCAAACAGTTATAAATCTTGTGACAAATTGAACTGCCTCCATAGTCATACAAAGTTATCGCATTCTTAACCGCCTTCACAAAAGATGCGGGTTCTCAAATTGTATTTATTAAATGTTAGTGATCTCAGAACTCCTTCATTTATAAGCCGATTTGGAAGAAAAGCTTTATTTTTATTTGAAAGAATAATATTTTCAGATTGGTCCCATAGAAATTTCATCAAAATAGAGATTAGTCTTAGTACGTGTGTGATCAAGGCTGCGTAATCAAAATAATATGATTATGATGATAAAATAAGTGATTTATAGGGGTTTGTACCTATTTGGATGATAAACAGTGATGTAAGTGTGTATGGAGAATTTACTTACCGATGATAATGTTCCGCCATCTTTTATATTTTGTTATTCTTGAATTTTTTTACGCAGCACGTATCATTGTTACGGCTTGCGCAGCTATCGCGTGACTGTAGGTCCAAGTTGTCCCCGTATTGAGTCGGGTCAAGTTGAATATGTTTATATTACTGCTAAGTTTATTTAAATGTTAGTTTGTTATGTATTATGTGTTGTTGTTGCTATATTATTATTGTTATTATTTAATTTGTCGTGTACTGTTGGGTGTAATGTTGGCCATGGGTGATGTTACCGGCGGTTCCAACGGAAGACCAGCACTGATTTTTCGCAACCAGCATTATGCTGAGTTGGAACCGGTTTGTGGAGAAAAACAATTTGTAATGTGTGTATTTTTTAATTAATTCTCAACAATGTTTTTTGTTCATAAATAAAATGTGTCTATTAGTTATGGCCGCGATTAGCGCGTTATTGTGGCATCTTTGTATTTTTGATCGAATAACTAGGGTCTAAAATGCAAGTGTTGAAGATTAACTACTGAAACGTACGGTTAGGCCCTCAGATATAAATTGTATCAATCCTCGGATTATTCAAATGGACACGAAATAATGAAATCACACGAGGAACGGAGGTATTTACGTACTTATTTACAGCGTAGGTTTATTGAGAGCTTATTCAATGTTTATTACGAAAGGTCGTAGAGATCGGAGGAGAGAAAGTAATTGGGTCTTGAAATTCATATTTGATTATTAAATAAAATGATACAAGCAATACAGGGTGTCTTCTAAGCCTGAAGCTACCCTGCAAACAAATAGCCTGGATTATATTTTATTAAGTTCTAACTATAAAAAAATATCATTATGTAGTTCATGTATACATAGGTACTAAAATAACTGAAATTGATGTATGCAACATAATTTGTAGAGAGCAATGGCGTGGGCTCATTTGGGAATAAGCCAAAACTCTCAGTTATGTTATCATGTTAACATTTATGTTTCACCTATTTTAGCATAATTTGCAATAAATTATTTGACTTTAGGTTTAATGTGTATTGTGTATATTGATACTTTTTAGGGCTCCGTACCCAAAGGGTAAAAACGAGACCCTATTATTAAGCCTACGACGTCTCTCTGTCTGTCTGTCCGGAACCCTGAAAACTATTGATGTAAGAGGGTTCTAAAAAAATAGGACAGAAAGACGTACAGAACAAACTTATACGGGTTCCTTGTTGGAACCCGTAAACCCAAAAAAAGATCAAATAAAAGTGATCAGTTTTTACTGCTTTCATTCAGCTTTTTAGAATGTCATGGTAACTGTCAGACACATTTTCTCATCGGTCGCAGCTTAGAACATTTTTTATCACCAACCCAGTCTCCGCACAAAGTTAAAAACAAAATAGGTACAAACTTTCCGAAGGTACGTATGTGGACGCGGCTTGGATGAAATACAAAGAAAGTAGGCTGGCTTACCACTCTTGCCAAACAATAGTTCCAGTGTTCTTTTAAATACCCAGATACCACTTGTGTCACAAAAGACGGACAACTTGTAGGTCAAAACTGTTTTTCAAACGAACTCTAGTTTATTTCCGCTTCTACGCTTTAAGCCCACTTTTCCGACTTTTAACAATTTTGTTCATTTTAGTTTAAGTGTGTCTACTTGCATGAATAGCTAAAAATTATAAAAATGGTGTCATATCAAAATTGAATGTTTTATCTAGGAACCCCCAAAGACCGAAACAAGATTAAATAAAAATACATCTACAAAATTATTTATTTCACATAATATGCCCTACAACTCATAGACAAACTATGTTTCAATATTGTGAGTCCTTCACGAGATATTATCGTAAAACCTCAAAAATACCCCTTCTGGGGGTACATTTTGACCCCCCACCACTTATGCACAACTCCCCCGAGGAGGAAAACTTAGGGTAGTCATATTGGGCTATAAATGAAGCCATTAAAACAATAAAACCTTTTGTAGCAATTAAATCCGATTTGTTTTCTAATTCCAATGGCCTATAATGGCAAAGATACAGTAAAGCAATTGCCTGAGGGCCTCAAACTAGGCTAAGCCTGTATCTTGAGGTCCAAACAGGATATAGTATATGAAACATCGCTCATAATAATACATTTCGCTCGATAGAAAAAATTATGAAGGTAACACTGATTTGCGCTTTTCTCCCTGTTTTTTTTGGATTCATTCAATTACAGCAGATTAACTAACAAATCCGATGGACCGACATTGTGAGAGTTGCGGGCATCCAGTGGATGCAAAAGGCAGGCTGTCGTTCGGTGTGGAGGTTACAGGGGGAGGCCTATGTTCAGCAGTGGACGTCTTCTGGCTAATGATGATGATGAACTAACAAATAATAAAAAGCCAAACAATTAAAACAAAAGGGGGGTCCCGATAAAACAAACGTATTTTTGTATTAGCTCTAAAGTAAAAACTGTAATACGTACAAGCGTCAAACTTGGCATGATTAAATGATTATAACACACACTCTAAAGTATAACAACAATAAATAAATAATGGCCAAAGTGCGAGTCGGTGACAAGTTTCCGTTCATTACAAAGTTATAAATGGCATTTTTGTTATTGAATTTTTTGGTGATACGGAACCCTCAGTGCTCGAGCCCAACTCGCACTTGGCCGGTTTATTTATTATAAATCCCCCAATTTGTGAAGTATGGCTATGACTACAATTATATGGCTTTGGTTACGGAACTCTACCATATGCGAGTCTCGACACGCTCTTTGCCAGCTATTATTGAATGTAAGATTGCAGCTGGTAGACTACAGTCAATTATTAAAAGAATATTAAAATATTAATGCAGCTGTTAGGCGTATTCTTTCAGGGACCCGACTGTAAAGCAATGTAGCAAGAGAAACTTACCAATAAATACAACGCGTTGGATTGAAGGCTCCATTCATATCTGCCATTTAGCTTCATAAAATATAAAATAAATCTATAAAAGCCAACGTCTTTTCACGAAGAAATCTCATTTTGTGAACACAGGTATAAAATAGACAGCATTTACTTTGACAAACTTTTTCTGTCAACAGAACTGTGCAAAACATGAGGCAGGTGGCGCGAACAGCGTTATTAAATTATCCCATGCATAAATCTTGCGAAAACATTTTTGGGCCTTGAGGGTCGCGTACTCAGGGGCAAAAAAGGAGTCACTTTACATTTTTACTCGGATCGTAAGCCTACAAGTAAAATAACATGCAATAACATCGCTTAGGGCAGTAGCATAGTTTCAAAGTACTTATTATTTATTACAAATCTATATATCATCATCATCATCATCAGCCTGTAAACGTCCACTGCTGAACAAAGGCCTCCCTCGTAGAGAGGGGTGTTGCCATAAATCTATATATATAAAAGCGAAATTCATCTACTCACTCACTCACTCACTCACTCACTCTCTCATCACGAAATCTCGAAAACAAGAGGATTTTGCGAAAGGCCTGAATTAAGGGGGCTAATGAAGGTTGAAAGTTTGTATGAAAATCCTATGTTTTTGATGTTAGGGAAATGAAATTTGGTATTCAGGTGCGTAAAGCTCATCATTTGTATGTAGTTATAGGTTCAATTCAGTTCACATTTTTTATTATATATCCATGATTGTATTCACATTCGAAAAGTCAACATTATTAAACTAAACATTAGGCATAGCAAAATTTTATCAACACCGAAAAGAAAATGGCCAGTGGGGCTGAATGGTTCTCGAATGGAGACTACGGACCGGTAAGCGCAGCGTAGGACTTCCACCCACAAGATGGACAGACGACCTAAAAGAGATCACAGGGAAACGCTGGATGCAGGCCGCTTCCATCAACCGGCCCTTTTGGAGATCGATGGGGGAGGCCTATGTCCAGCAGTGGACGTCATGTGACTGAAACAATGACGATGATGATGATCATAAGAAAATACATATTAAATTAAAATTAATTACAACTTGGTGTTGCCAAGTGTTCGTGTTGGAAAACTACCAGCCTTCGATTTGGTAGTTACGTTGGTACTTAGATAATTTTAAAGAACTTCGTCCATTACATTAATTCGGACAAAAAAAAACAATTGGGCTGATAGATTTGTCCAGGCTGGACCTAAAAAATCTACTAAAGTAAACAGAGTCAGTTAAAGAAAGGTCTTGAATATTAGCTTAATGCTTTGCTTGCACGCCAAAAGTGCAGGCACAGACTAGGTAAAGCTTTACATACTGGTACAGAGGCTGTACCTTCGTGAGATGGCGTTAGGTCAATTAGACCTACGACCTACGAATTGGTGTCTCCATATTCATGTCACATCCTACTTTTACAAGCTTTTATTTAACTTTTCCTGTTAGTTTGTATGTGTGGGACAAATCTTGCAACTGAATTTTAGATTAGTTAACCTCAACCGATTGAGCTGAAATAATAAATAAATTAGAAAATAAATTAAAAAAATTGCATGCACGTTTAGTTTGGATGACAACGCCAAATAAAGTAATTCTAAATTGAATGTGGTGGACTCCCAAATATGACAGACCAGTTACTTTTTATGCGCTCTCATGATATGGGTATCTTCTAAGTCTGCGTGCTTCATCTTCGACCATATCGTCGCTTACCAACAGGCGAGTTGGTGGCCAAAGGCGGACTTATCCGCGTTAAAAAAAGTTTGTTTTATTTTATTTATATTTGTTATTAATAATTTCCATTTCGGTCGTCCGGTCGATTACTGCAGGTGCTTATGTATTCTTCGTTAAAACTCCAGCAATACTTAACGTGTGTAAGTTTACCTACTACGTTATTTTGTAGTAAGCTTATGTACTGTATAAAAGTATGCGGGCCGCCTTTCCGTCGCGCCGTCGCCGGAAACGTAGGCGTCCCAGAGGCAAACGGTGGCATTTTGTCATCTCACAAAACCACAAATTGTCGCGTGCTCCGGAAAAGCCTTTTCTTTAGCTTTCACTATATTTCACTTTGTTTTACTATATTTTTACTATTTTAGCTTGGAAAATAAGAAGCGCTCTTGTGGGAATTTAACATTGACGTCTATTAATCTAGAGTACTCTAACTAAAGTATAATACTCATATTCATATTCATATTCATATTTCGTTTATTGCGTATAATATGGGTACACAGGAGATGGAAAAATTACAGTAAAAGAGCGCCATAATCGACCTTTCGGCATGCAAACAAATTTAAGGAGCTAAGGAAAAATAAACTAACAATGAAAAATTATTATCACATTACACATTATCAAATTAACAAATTACAAACAAATTATAATTATAACAAACTATACAAGTCAACACAAAATACAATTATATAAGATTTGGTCAGAAATAAATGTCAAGTCTAGAATAAGTAGGTAGGTATGTCAACATATATTAAAATGTATCATTCAAGTACTCGTCAACATCGTAATATGCTTTGTCTTGAAGAAAACATTTAACTTTGTGTTTAAAAATGTGGGTAAGTTGTATGTCAACAATACATTTTGGTAAATGATTATAAATCATACACACATGATTATAAATCATTCATACAGGTAGCATACACACTACACTATTATTTAGTAATGCTGTCTGATTCATGGGAATATTGACTTTTTGTTTATGTCGTTTAGATGTTAAATTACTGTACAAATTTGAATTATTACGTACAAACATCACACAGTCATAAATGTATAGACAGGGAAGGGTTAAGATTTTTAAACTTTGGAAGTGTGGCTTACAAGTTTCTCTTTGTCGCAACTTACAAATAGCCCTAACACATTTTTTCTGCGCTTTAAAAGCATCTTCATTTTTGGTACTGTTACCCCAAAACATTATACCATACCTAAGCAATGAGGAGACATAGCCGTTGTACGCTTGCCGTTGTAATACTAATTTGTTATTTTATTTTGGCGTCGCACATCTTGTGCGTTTGCCAATGTCAAGTATGTTAGTATTTTCAAGTTATATCAGATAAAATCACACGGTTTTTTATTTTAAATCTAAATATTTATAATATATTATAACAATGAACTTACATATATAAAAATTAAACCCTATTTACCTTAGTCACGCCATAACTTGAGAATAAATTTACCGATTTCAATCATCTTTTTTTAAGTTTTCTAATAATGTAGAAGGTTCTAATGGAAAGAAAAATTAATAATATTGCGCATAAAATTTGAAAATTTCAGAAAACTTAACGATTTTAACTTTGCGCGTTTGACAGTTCTAAGTCAGGACAACGTCAGTCGAGTCAGCTAGTATTATAATCAAATCAATCTATCTATATCTATAATATAATAATCGTCTGTTATAATCTATACTAATATTATAAAGAGAAAAGATTTGATTGTTTGTTTGTTTGTTTGCATTGAATAGACTCTGAAACTACTGAACCGATTTGAAAAAATCTTTCACTGTTGGGAATCTACACTATCCCCGGTTGACATAGGCTATATATCTATACCCGTGCGAAGCCGGGGCGGCCCACTAGTATATTATATTATAAGTTCAGTTTAGTTTCCTCCATACTTTATTATTGTGTATCGGATCGGCGGTGAACCGTTTAACAAAGTTGTTTAACAAGTATTTTTGTTTCTAAGGCTACAAACTCAACAACAATTTTAGATATTTATAAATACGTTCAGTAAAGTTTTAGAACTAAAAGCTCCACGTGAACTTTTAAACAGAACTTTGTTTGTTTGACTGTTTTGTCTCTATATTTTCGTTGAACACACACGTACCTACTTCTATCAACAATAGGTTTATTATTTTATGTATTACTATTACTATTTATAACCCAATGAATTCGCGTTGAACCTACATGGACAAAGCTTGATAAGGATATCAGTATAATCATCAGCCAGAAGATGATCACTGCTGAACATAGGCCGAACCCTTAGAGCACACTAAACGAAAGTCTGCCATCTGCATCCCCTGGATGCCCGTGACTCTCACGATGTCGTCGGTCCATCTACTGGAAGGCCTACCTACGCTGCCTCTTCCGTTTCGTGGTCTCCACTCAAAAACATTTCTTGCCCATCGGTTATCGGTTCTTCGAGTGAAGTAGCCTGCTCATTGCCACTTCAACTTGCAAATTTTAATAGCTGTGTCGGTGACTCTTTTTTTTGCGAATATCCACGTTTCGGATTCTATCGCACAAAGAAACTCCGAGCTCTCTCCATTGCCCGCTGTGTGACTTTGAGTTTATCCAAAAGGCCAGCAGTTACGGATCACGTCTCAGTACCAAGGATATAGGAAGGAATAATCATGAGGACAAGCATTCCTTACCTTTTTTATTTATTTATGAAATTTGTTAGTGTGGTCGTAGAGAAGCATACTAACAATACCTTAATCTACCAAAACCCCTCTTATATGCTTCTCTATGACCACATTAACAAATTTTAATTCAAGACTTTTTATAAAAATGCTTTTAGTTTATTTTTATTATTATCGCTGGTGTGACCGGAGCCTAACTTTACCACATCGAGCGAACAAATTGAAAACACCCGCGGAAGGACGACACCGCGTAGGTAACTGTATTGAAAATACCAACAACAAAGTACCTTTATTAAAATAATCTCGAAAACATTGTTTGTTTGAAGTTGCGTTCTGTTTAATTTTTGTTTTCGATGTGGTCTGTTGCTGCCGATTAATCCCTTTAGAGCATTTTACAAGCCGATATTGTGGTACAGTTTAAAATTGGTTTTGTTTTGTTCTACCTCATCATCATCATCAGCAGCCGTGAATCACCAACTGCTGGGTATAGCCCTCCCTTTGTATATGCCACTCTCTCCGGTCTTTCGCTAGTCGTTGTTCTACCTACACATAAAAAAAACTCTTTAGAGTACGGTATTATACGAAAATCACAGTTTCTTACAGTAAAGTTCATTATAACATTCACACGAATATTATAGGTAGATGCATTATAAATGCGAATGTTTGTGTTTAAGTGAACTTCTGCCGCCCCTCACTGCCTCCACTATTGAAACCTGATGGGTCGCTGGCTCACACTGCTGAAAAGAAGGCAAACTTGTTTGCTTCTCAGTTTGCGGAGTCTTCGCGTCTTGATGCTGGTAGCGCGATACCTCCACCTTCATCTGGCTGCACGACATTTATGTCTGAAATTCGCATTCAACAAATGGAGGTACGTAAAGCGCTCCGCAATCTTGACGTAAACAAAGACAGCGGCCCGGATGGTATTCCAGCCATAGTTCTGAAAACATGTGCGCCTGAATTGTCTCCTATACTGATACGCCTCTTTCGTCTCTCGCTTGAGACTGGTCAAGTGCCAAAGTCGTGGAAGCTTGCAAACGTGCAACCTGTGCCCAAAAAAGGTAGTCGTGCCGACCCTGCCAACTACAGGCCAATCTCGGTCACGTCCATACTCTGTAAAACTATGGAAAGTGTTCTTAACAACAGGCTTCTGACGTATCTGGAAGCTAATGATCTCTTCAGTGACCGGCAATGCGGATTCCGCCGAAACCGATCCACTGGGGATCTTCTAGCGTACGCCATACACATCTGGAGCGAGGCCATCGAGAAATACGGAGAAGCGCTTGCAGTTTCCCTCGACATCTCGAAGGTTTTCGACAGGGTTTGGCATGACGGCCTTATTAGCAAGCTTTCCTCATTTAGCTTCTCCAAAGGTTTCGTTGCGTGGATATCGGACTTCCTGAGGGATAGATCGATTCGAGTTGTCATTGATGGCTGCTCGTCCGATCGATTGACAATTAATGCCGGTGTCCCCCAGGGATCAGTGGTCTCTGCAACGCTCTTCCTGTTGCACATCAACGATCTGCTAAAGCCCGGTACCTTTGGGTACGCAGACGACAGCACAGTAGTAGAGAGCTATATATCTAATGCGCGAACCAGCGGTTCACAAATCCAGTATCTTAGAGAGGCCATGGTCGAGCGCATGAAGTTGTCCCTTAAGGCAGTCTCCGGTTGGGGCGATGCCAACCTGGTCAAGTTCAATGCCGCTAAGACCCAGGCGTGTCTGTTTTCCGCAAAAAGGACGCCGTTCCAACTGGCTCCTACTTTCCGTGATGTACCCATTCCGATAACTGACCGGCTTGAGCTTTTGGGCGTTACTCTATCTTCTACCCTCAACTTTGGCTCCTATATTGAGGACAAGGCTCAATTGGCTGCCAAAAAGCTGGGTGTCCTATCGAAGGTGCGACGGTATTTCGCGTCGGAACAGTTGCTTTCACTGTATCAAGCACAAGTTCGGTCGTGCATGGAGTACTGCTCTCACCTTTGGGATGGATCAGCTAAGTATCAGCTTGGGGCGTTAGAGTCTATCGAAAAGCGTGCCAAGAGGCTCATCGGCAACGAATCCCTGGTTCAGACTAAGCTCCTTAGGCTTGAGCATCGGCGCAAAGTAGTCTATCGTAGCTAGTCTATCGGTCTTTTATCGAATACATTTCGGAGAGTGTGCATCTGATCTTCATGATCTAATTCCCTCCTGTCCATTTTTCTATCGGACTGCCAGAGCGGGCACAAAAAATCAACACCGCTTTATGGTTGGTATTCCGCAAACCCGAACGAAGCGCTTTGATTCCACTTTTATTGTGCGAACTGCTAGTCTGTGGAATGCGTTGCCTGAATGGGTGTTCCCCGATAGATACAATCTGGGTGTCTTCAAATCACGAGTGAATCGGTTTCTTCTAGGCAAGCGTGCTCCACCGTAGACCGCATCAACGCTTAACATCAGGCGAGTTGGTGGCTTGTAATTTTTTTTTTTTAAGTGTGTAATTGTGTATAATATTTGTCTGCACTCAACTCTGTAACAGCTAAATTTGGTAACTATGTAGGTTGGTTATTACCTGGATTTATAAAGTGGTTATCACGAAAAAAAAAGTTGTCTGTAGTTTAGCGGGTGAAACCACGGGGCGCAGCTAGTTCATGTACCTATTCTTGATGCCAGTCCCTTTCTATTATCGAACGCCCCGAGCAACTCGACAGATCATTATCAATTATCTTTATCTTTTTATTTGATACACCCTTACGGCGACCTGTTTTAAGGCCCTCTTTTCCGACTTTTAGCAATTTTGGTGGTTCTAGTTTAAGTGTGTTTACTAAAAATTATAAAAAATTTGTCGTATCAAAATTTTAGGTTTCATGATGGAAACCCCAAAGACCGAAAAACGAATAAGGACATATCGCTATAATTTTTTTTTTTAAAGTAACACTGATTTGCTCTTTTCTCACTGTTTTTTGGATTCATTCAAATACCTATTTATAAAATGATGTCTATGATATCTAATATACAGATTTTGTAATTATGGAGGAATCCGCAAAGATGCATTTTACATTACAGCTATACCTACTTTTCGAAAATTATGAGAAAAACTTCAAAAATTGAAGTAGCGAAACGCACGGCTATGTGTAAGCGCTTGGTTTTGCTCCATTGATGCGACTTTAATACAATTATGGTCATCTGTTGTAATAAGCGTTGTTAAGAAGTGGGAAAACCTTGCCTTAAGCGATTCTTTTTAGGAGTTGCGAAAAGTTGCGTGTCCGCAAACCGTATCTCGGCGCGTTAAGGTTCAGATTTGCTTGATTTTCCGCACTGCGCTGTTTCGGTAATGTTTTGAGCCCGCGTTAAGAGAGTAAGGCCCCTGATCTGTAACGCAACCAATGCGCCATCCTTACATGATGGTTACTTCCCCACGTACGCACAAAGCGCTTTAATGCCGCATTTTCATACGCACAGCGAGGGTGTGGAACTCTGTCGGGGTCCGAGTTCTCCGTAAAGTACAATATTGTGTCTTCGAGTCGAGAGTAAACAGGATCTTTTGAAGCAAACGTGCTGAGTCCACATTTTCCGAGTTCTTAAGGTTGCGGTCATAGGCCAGAGTTATTCCCTTCCCACATTCCCTTCCCCTTTCGCACATTTTCAACATACTTATAAAAAATACACTGAGTGTAAATAAAAAAAACTGATAGGGCCATTATCTTTAGAATATAATGCACATGGTATAAAACAATTTTCATGTTGATATATTATAGGATGGCGGAGGAGATCGAAAAACCTATCTAAATATTTTAGCTCTGGTCGGTGAGCGCGCCCTTAACATCAGACATAATGTGAATAATACAAACCTAACATTTATAAATAAAAAATCTACCTTTCCACGGGTGATTTTCTAGATGCGATATTTGTCTAAAATTAATTTGCAAGTTTTGTCCAACACATACATACTAAAGGGCAAGTTAATAAATAAAAGCTTGTAAAAATACCGTTAAATTATATAAAATCCTCCTTTTTTTCTATGCGCCGTTGAGTAAAGTCAGCGTGCAGAGTAGAGACGGATTTCATGACACTTTCTAAGCCAGACAATGGGCCGGTTGTGGACGACACGGTATCTTACAATGGGAGCCATTGTGCGACAGTTCTGGTACAACTATTGTTGCTGCGGACAAATGGGACTGGAGATTGTGGAGATCTATTTCCAAGCTATTGAGACCTATTGAATCTACTAGAAAAAACGTTTGAAGAACTCTGAAGAACTGTTTGATCTGATGGCGGCATCACGGTTTTATCATCGCACTAGCCGCCGCCACCTGAAAGTTCATCCACATATCATATAGATTAGTGGAAATCGCACGCTGTGCGATTCACATGATCTTTCTTGCCTCATACCTGCAAAACATGGAATGAGCTACCTTCCACGGTGTTTCCGAGAAGCTACACATGGGGTTCTTCAAAAGGCTAGTAAATAGAGTCTTAAAGAGTCGGCAACGTACCTATTTGTGATGCCTCTGGTGTTACAAGTATCCATAGGCGAAGGTGACTGCTTACCATAATGCGGCCCGTCTGCTTGTTTGCCACCATTGCATTGAAAGAAAGTGTAGTGGCGAAAAAAATTAGGTTTTTTTTTTTTGTTTCTTCATAAGAGAATTTTGGCGATGCGCGTCTCGAGCATTTGCCAGTGTCAAATATTGTAATATTCTTATCAACTAGGATAAAGAGCCCTCTTAATTGTTTTACAATAATGAAAACGAAAGCTGGATTTTTGGCGTGCTGGTTCTATCAAATAGAAAGATCAATAGAAAATTCAATTTCCGTAATAAATAAGTATACCTATCTGTATTTTTTAATTGAAAATAAGGGTTTAAAATTTTGGAAAAACTTAATATAGAAACTTATTACCTCCAATTTACAAAAGTAAGTTATTCGTAAAACTCTCTGAGAGAAAGTTTGAGTGTTAAAAATTAACAATTTTAATCATATGTTGTACTTGTAAATATTCATGTTGACAATTACGGCTTTTTTATTTTGTCCGAAAACCCAGATACCTAAAATTTAACGACTGCATTTTGTATGAAAAAAAGTGTACGAAACACTGAGACGTTTCAACAAGAACGATAACTGTACTACGGCATATCTTCCTCGTTTGTCTGATCTGAGAGTAAAACCAAACCATAATTAGCATAATAACTTCCATTTCCAATATTAAAATCGTAACCTACATAGGAAATGCATTGTACTATATTTTCATGACACATAGTGGAAGTCGTAATGCATACCGTCATGGAAGCTTTTACAACTTGACATAAACTATATGGTTACTACTTTCGGGCTAGCACAATTACTAGTACATGCCTGATGAGGCTACGCATAATTTTACAAAGAGGTCAAACACATTACAATAATGCAAGTAGAGAAACGACCCTCTACCACCACCTAACAGAATAGTTACCGCAAACACGTCACGTTAAATTAATATACAGGTCTGCTGGTAATCTTTGGCATTCTCTTAACGGCTTCAATATTTACTTCAAATCAAACAACCTTTGATCTACGACTTTACGAAAATTCGCGAAAGAATATTGTCAAAATCGTATTTTAATTTTGTCGTATATTATACCTAAATTAATACTAGCATATTAATTACTAGCTATATTAGTTATTTAACTTTTTCTAGTGCCTAGGCTCGATCTGGTGTCAATAGGCATGATTCCTAATGTTTAATTTATTACAAATAACCGGCTTAGCGATGAATATAAGTAAATACATTACACATACTGAAAAAATAATTTAAATCTGCTGATAAATCTCTGAGATATGAGTGTTTAAAGTTTTAGGTGGGGATGGAGAGGGGATGCTCTGTCCCTTTATCGCAAAGCGTGTGTTAGTATAGCATTTGTATGGCGCGCCTGAAGCGTGACGTCACGGCTCAGTATAGTGCGCTCTCTGTCTAGCATGAAATTAAAATGCTTATATCTTATTTATTATTGAACTAATTTTTATTTCGTTTTTGTTGATGTGCTCTATTTATGATCAGCTTTTTTATGAGGTAATAAAAAATATTAGTCATCATGCCTATTATTTAGTCCACATTACATAATCAAAACATTTTTATCATTAAGAAATTACAGAATTTCTTAGTAGTATTTTTGTGCTAATAAAGTTATTTTTAAATATTCCAATACTGATAATAACTATTTTTATGATTGAATGAATGAATGCAGTATTCGTTTTTCTTCTTTCTGACACGCTTATAGGTTAGGTATAATAATTATGAAATTTCGGCTGCGATCACAACGCTCGCCTCTGACTGGTACAAATGTTGTAATGGCATGATGGATTGGAAGACTATGGAGCGACTGTCCCTATATATTATACTAGCGGTCAGCCCCGGCTTTGCACGGGTATAGATATATATCCTATGTTTCCGGGGGATAGTGTAGATTCCCAACAGTGAAAGATTTTTTCAAATCGGTTCCGTAGTTTCGGAGCCTATTCAATGCAAACAAACAAACAATCAATCAAATATTTCCTCTTTATAATATTAGTATAGATAAATCAGCAGAAAATTTTCGCGCCAAGCTGTGGTAATGCTGTGGCTGCCAGTTCTTGATTTCTGAATATTTTAGCCAGTGTGCTACCCGCGCGTATCCCTGCCTCTTCCAAAATAGGCGAATAAATTGGTGGAATTGCCACCCGTGACAGCTGTCAAACCCGTACAAATTCAATTACAACAACCGCTCCATAGCCTTTTTACCTACCATGCAAAATGGTGCTGATCGCTCGTTTGGCGTTGACTTGCGACCTGCGACTTTTTTTCCTCCTGAGTGGATTTTGGCATCGCAAATCATATTGTGTGATTCACAGTGTTTTTGTTTAAATATTTTGAAGTTTTTGTAAAGTCATTGTTACATAATATATAATAGTAAAACTAGTCACAGTCAGTTAAATTGATGTGATATAGTGGTGGAGACTTGTATACGGCTACTGCCGTGGTGCTAGCAACTATGCGATATTTTAGTAACCGGCCGTGCTTTATCGCGAATAAAGCAGCGGAAATTGTGCTCTAATTTTAATGTTCGTCCTAGCCCGGACGGGCTGTATAATAAGCATGAAGCTACATAAACCATATTGCTGGGAAAGCAAGCAACTTATTGTAGTACCTACACTGCTACACTCGAGGCTCGCTTCCGCTTCCGGTTGACAAGTGAACTACGGTTGCCGGAACTGGCAAGTTTGCCGCAGTAGTGCCAACATTAGGTGCATTGTCGAAGTTGGGAAACGTTTTTGTTAGTATTGTTCCACTTCCATACAATGGTGTGAGATTTTATTAAAAACATGAGTAAAAAGACTTCTGTACCAAATTAACCTTAAATAATCGAATTAAATGCATACAATCCTAGCATTGATTAACTAATGACAACTAAAGAAATTCAAATATCATTTTATGCAACAGATTAGACGAACAAGTGGAACGCCACTCTTGTCCGTAAACAGCTATAGGTAAAGTCACCCAGCATTCAGAATCAGAATCAGAATCAGAATAATCTTTATTGTAAAAACTGGTACATTATAAGGTGTTATATTTTAGTAGTATCACAGTTTACCCATTTTGGGCATACAATGTTTTGATTTTTACATACAAATAAATAATTATTTTTTTTAATATTAAAATATTACTTACTTGAGACACGTTGCTACGTAAATACAAACGAAAATAAAAATAAAATATTATAACTCCTCTTGTTACTTAAAAATAATTTTAGAAATAACATAATAAACCTAATATAATTTTAGTGAGATGTAATTTATAAAAAATATGCTACTACAATTATTTACAACTTTATTAAATAATTTTATCATTAAGATACTCTTTTATACTATAAAATACTTTGGATAGCAGCCAGTCTTTTAATCTACGCTTGAATTTTGTCACTGTTAGTGACTTCAACTCCAGTGGTAGGTGGTTATATAATTTAATTGCACTGTAGAAGGAACCTTTTGATAACATAGTATTATTTACTTGAGGTATGTCGACATTATATTTTTGTTTTGAGCGTAAGATGCCAGTACGACTTGTTTTTTTTTTTTTTTTTTCAAAAAAGTAGTTTTTACTATTTTTCACAAACAGACAAATTTCTAGAATATTCATTTTGAAGTTTAATGTCGGTAACAGAACGTAACTGTTTTTTATTATTATTGAGTAGTGAGTTTTATTCTCACTTTTACATCCATTATATTTTGACGATCGTTTTAATAGTTTTCATTTGCGCCGCAAAAGCATTATTTTAATTTAGTTCTGTAACGTCACATTCATTATTTACGAATCACGTTACATTCTATCATACTGTCTAACCACCTGTCAAGTGTCACGCTATCCGAAAAAGACACAGATATACACAACCAGATCGGCAATATATTTTAGTGAAAGAGACAACTTGATATGGCTCAGCACAAGTACGAAAAGGACATAAATAGATTTTGTTGTCCTTATCGGCGTGACCTGTTTTTGGTACCTCAAGTGTCAAAATCTGTAATAATCAGTGACAAACAAAACGGGTCTGAATTATATTTATTGCCTTTTTTTGGTGATTTAATGTGATAAATGCGTGTTTCCTCTGAGAAATAATTGTAAAAGATATTTTACAATGGTTGGTTGTAGCATTTTGGGCTGCAAGAAGCGCAGTGAGCGAAAATACGATGATGAGCGAGAGGCACTGAGCTAGCCACGCTCATTGAAAATCTATAGGTAGTAGATCTGTGGAAAAAGACTATAATAAATAAACTAGGAGTAGCCATGGAATAATAACTCAAACCGTTCGTCTTTTTTGAGCTATTTCAAAACTTTGAACAGAGAAAATATAAAATAGTACGAAAAACTACTTCAATACGCGTTTATTAATTAGTGGGTGAACGCAAAACCTCGTGCAGCATCCATGAAAATTTATATTATCTTTGTGCGGCATACCACAGTTTTAAAACCACATAATATAATCACAGGGTTAATAGTCTTTTGATAAACCCCTAACTTGCAAAAATGTGATAAATGGTACATCATTTTCAAAATGATTACCCTACTTTTTTCGTATTCGACTAAAAATGCGTTGAGACTGAAAAAACCGAGAAACGCAGCTCGTAAATAAATGACAGCATACCACATTCCATGCTACATGCAATAAATTCAAATGTTTCTATTCTTTTCTTGATTACTAATATGCTATATTATTATGTTTTGCATCTACATAATAAATGAATTCTGTATAAAAGGAGCGAGTTAACGACGCGAATAATAACAAAAACGAGCGCGTAAATTAATTGAAGTACCTTAACACGCATACTTGAATAGGGCAGCGATGCTCAAACTGTGGCAGGGTAATACTCTGTAGTCTGTGTACCTACCTATGCACAATTATTTTGTATTATTACGGGATGAAATATAATAATAATAAATAAATATTCGGGACATTTTTTCACACACGGTCATCTGACCCCAAACTAAGCAAAGCTTGCGATATGGCTGCCAGAGACTGATATAGATACATGTAAATAAATAGTTTTAAATACATACTTAAATAGATAGTAACACCCAGATGTAGAACAAACACACATGTTTGTCCTAGGTGGGAATCGAACCCATGCCCTCAGGCTCAGAATGTAGGTTCACTACCAACTGGACCAACGGGATAATATGAAACACTCAGAGTGGCGACTACTTCATTTATTTAGCAATCGAAATGAACAGAGACATGTCTGGCTGGCTTATACAAATATACCTACACTTCCCCCTCCAAAGGCTTGGCAAGCTTGGCAGTGGCTTGACGTAAGGGGCAGTGTCAGTGGCAGCTGGCTGGCATTGCAGGCAGAAATCACCGTTTCGTTACCGTATTACCGTATGTAATTACAAGCATAATTATTTTATTTATAGTAAATAGCGTTGCTATGAAAAGCGACTGTAGCTTAGAGCAAAAAGAGTACTTGGTCTTGGGACGTAAACGGATAGCCATCCCTTTTCACATGTGGACTATTAGGTAGTTAACATTGGTGTTGATTCAATAGTTTCTTAGTGTGCATGAAAAATAAGTGCCGTAGGTACTTACAGGTTTTGCGTTAAGGCGAGGTTTTCCCACTTTTAAGCAACGCTTGCTACTACAGATGACCGTAAGGCTTAATCTATTGTATTAAAGTCGCATTTAGTGGAGCAAAATCGTGGCGCTTACACTCAGTCATGTGTTTCGCTACTTGTATTTTTTTTTTTCATAGATTCAGAAAAGTATAGCTGTAATGTAAAATGTACCTAAATGGTTCTATTCATAATAGGCATGATGGCTAATATTTTTTTATTACCTCATAAAAAGCTGATCATAAATAGAGCCAAATCATAAAAGAAATTGAAATTAGATAAAAAATAAATAAGTTATTAGTATTTTAATTTCATGCTAGACTGGGAGCGCACTATACTGATTAATGACGTCACGCCTCAGGCGTACCATTCAAATGCTATACTAAGACAAGCTTTTCGAGGAAGGAATAGAGTATCCCCTCTCTGTCCCCACACCTAAAACTTTAAGCGCTCATATCTCATCATTTATCAGCCAGTCATTTATCAGATTTATCAGCCAGTTTAATTAATTTTTTCAATTTTAAATTCAAGTTATTAGCAATAAATTAAACATTAGGAAACACGCCTATCATCTAAATATGTATAGTAAAATATTGTAGACATCATTCAGTTAATAGGTATTTGAATTAATCCAAAAAAACAAAGAGAAAAGCTCAAATCAGTGTTACTATTGTGTGTCTATTTTGCGAAACACGTCTTTGCAGTTTTCTGGATACGAATAAATAGTAATAATCATTTATTTGAGATAATGTCCAAACGTTACAAAATTCATACCTAATACACCTTATTACTATATTTAAAAAAATATAAAACAATAAATAAGTAATTAAATACAATAAAATTAAAAATACAATAATGAATAGATTGATACTACTTACAAGAACGACATATTACTGAGAAATTAATTAATTACCACCGATAAAACATTAAATTTTGATATGACACCGTTTTTATAATTAAAATCTAAGCACTGAAGTAGACAAACTAAAACTAGAATGACCAGCATTGCTAAAAGTGGGAAAAGAGGGCCTTAAGCGGTTTGGCGCTATGGTGATAAAGGTACGTGAAACATGGAGTCATTTGAACACGAACGATACTTGTACTAAGGCATACCATACCATCCACCTCTGTTCGGCGGAGGGTATTGGTATGCCATCTCACAGGTTTTTCCTAGTTTGGGTACCAATGCACTTCCACTAGGAATATTAATATGTAATGACACCATGTATTACAATTATTAAGAAGACGTTTGTTATCAATAAATTTTCATTTCATTTCATTTCATTTCATATCTTGCTTGTTTGTCTGATCTGTGGTACTGGCACTCCGCATGCTTCCGCCATCCTCGGAGCCACTGAAAATCGTGTGCCGAAATTGTAGAAATTCAAACATTTGTTTAATCGAACGCTCGAGAGTAGATTGCACAAGGAGTGCTTACATTGCTATTAGCGAAGGATAAGTAGGTACCTACTTTGGTAATACTATATTAACCTAATCAGTATAATAGGCAGTATAGTTGTGACGACCGGTTTGGCCCAGTAGTAACATATTGTATGCTTCATTAGCTAGGTCCTAGGTTCTATTTCCGGGCAGATGATTGAATGGTGGATTAAAATTTCTGTTCCTGTAATAGGTATGTGGAGTATTTATTATTTGTTGTTTTACTTTAGATTTTGTACTATAATCATGCCAAGTTTGACGTTTGTACGTTGTACCGTTTTTACATTAGAGATAATACAAAATACGTTTATTGTTGGGAACCCCTTTCCGTTTTTACTTTTTGACTTTTTTATTATGTTTTAGTTAATCCATAAAATTACATATTCTGAGAAAATTTCAACTGGCTATCTATTAAGGTTCAAAAGATACAGCCGTTTAAAGGTAGACCGGACGGACGGATAGACAGACATACATCGTAGGCTTAGTAATAGGGTCCTGTTTTTACCCTTTGGGTACGGAACCCTGAAAATCTACTAGCCCTACCGAGTAACTCCGCGATAGTTCTTTTTTTTTACATCCGACTAGACTAACGTTTGACCGCGATCTCGCCTGATGGAAAGCGATGATGCGGTCGAAGATGGAGCACGTTTGCCCAGTAATAACCTATTAACCCTAGACTTGAACACTCCAAGATTGTAATGCTGCGGAAACACAGACAGGGGCAAGGCGTTCCATTGTCTTGCTGTTCTAATTAAGAAAGTGGAGTCAAAACGCTTGGTGCGAATAAATGGCATTTCGACCAAGTAAGGGTGACGCCTGGCCGTTCGTCTGGACGTCCGGTAATGAAATGGGTAAGGTTCATGTTTTGATTGAGCCCCGGTGATTTTGGCACGTTCAATCATACTTGTACCTAGCTGGCCGTGTTTCAAACGACCACATGTAAATGCGCGTTTAACCTTGCTACACGCATCTGAAGTACTTAAATAATAAAGTACAACAGCGTGTTTACTTATGTAGGCGGGCTCTCAACCAACTCCGAGTCACCTTCATTAGGCTGAATAAAGAAACACTTGTGAAGATCATTTTATATTAACACAAAACAAACATAGGTGCCTATTTACTCAAAAATAAGTAACTTTTTTCAAACAAGGTACTTAATATGTATATTATTTGAAGGACACACTAAGAGAACAAATAAATACAACAATTATACTTATACTAGCTGCGCCCCGCGGTTTCACCCGCGTAGTGATGAAAAATGGTGATGATGATGATGATGATCATGATGAAAGTAGCCTAGATGTTAATTCCCAGCCTTTGAACTATACCCATGCAAAACATCAGGTTGATCCGTTGCTCATTTGCTGCTTGAAAGAGGAAAAACAAACAAACAAACTTTTCGCATTTATAATATTATAGACATAGACATACATAGATATACATAATTTATTTGTAACAAAAAAATACAATAACACAATATACATAGAAAAATTAAATTAAACTAAAAATAAAACTAAATAAGGACTTCTTATATTTTTTGTCACAAACCGGCCCCAACTCAGCATGAGGCTCAGCATGATGATCAGCATGATATTAGTATGATAACCGACTTCAAAAATTCTGGAGCTCTCAATTCAGTTTAATTTTTTTTATGTTTTTTCCTTTAACTTAATGAAGGGCAAGTACCTTTATTAACTACAGAAAATACAAGCTAACACTAGCACTTATAAAAACAGTCTGCTCATATTGCCCATAAAGCATAGACCGTTGAAGGTCTATAGATAATCCAAATGTTTGTTACCAAAGAACTCCGTCATTTGGATAGCTCGTTGATCCAGTCTGTAGTGAACCTGCCTTCTGCGCTTGGGTGGGAAGGTTCGATTCCCACCTAAGACAAACATTTATGTGATGAACATTCGTGTTTATTCTATATCTATTTAAGCATGTATTTAAAAATATATATGTATGTATATCAGTCTATGGCAGCCATATTACAAGCTTTGCTTAGTGGGTCAGATGACCGTGTTTGTAAAAATGTCCCGAATATTTATTTATTTATAAGTCGATTTGGAAACATATATTTTTATATGAAAGGATCTTTGATGGGAAAGGATGTACTTTCAGACGATAGAAATTTCATTTAGAAGTCGATTTTTAAATTGATTATTATTATTTTATCTCTACTATCTATACCTATCTACTACCTATCGCCGATAGGTAGTAGACCGAATGAAACAGAAGATGGTCGAGTGTTGCGTTTCATACTTAAGTCTTAGAGAAATGAAGGTATTCCATATTAGGATACTATTCCATATTTGGTGACTTTCCTCTACTAATATTATTAAGAGGAAAGATTTGATTGTTTGTTTCTTTATTTGTTTGTTTGCATTGAATAGGCTCCGTAACTACTGAGCCGATTTGAAAAATTCTTTCACTGTTGGGATGCTACTCTATCTCCGGGTGACATAGGCTATAATCTATACCCGTGCGAAGCTGGGGCGGACTGCTAGTTGTATAATAAATCGGTTTGCGCTTGACAGTCACCTCGCCTGCGGTCTATGAGGGTGCGTCTTATCTAATTCGTGATGCGATTTTGTTCCTAAATAATTTATTTTAAATTATTTCCTATTGTAAGCATTATGGCGTCGCACTTCGTGATTCGTGAAACTTGAAAATATCAATACTGGACACTGTCAAATGATTTTCATGTTTTATTAATTTATTATTAATTATTAGATAATCGTCATATTATCTTGTACGTGCGTATATTATTTATATGCTCAAAGAGTTCTAATTACGTTAATTTTAGTATTAAGCTTTAGGCCCTGAACCATCAAGATACAATAACCAAGAGTCACAATCACTAAGTGAAAATAGTCAAAACATTTGTCGAGTGTCGTTGTGCATACCTAGACATCAATTACCTATATAGTTCTCAATGCCACATTTACTCCAATTTAGACGTTATGTCGCTTGCATAGTGTTCAACGTCGCTTGTCCACTATGTCATCATAGCACTGGCATCGCGCGGTGTTGTAGTCAGATCGCGGTTGCCTAACAACTAACCAAAAAGTCAGCACAATGCGTAGCGTGCGCTGAGTTTTGAATAGGATTATTTTTTTGCACGTTTGTGACTCTAAAGGTATCTCGATGTTTTTATTCTGGTTCCAGGTATATTGTTTTCTTTTTTAAACCTTATTTATCTACGTTTAAAAATTACTTCGTAGTCTCATAAAATAGCAAAGTCGCAAAAAGCTTACGGCTTCTTCTCATTTATTTTCGGGTCTGAAAATTTGAAGCTGTATTTTTTATACATCCAACTTCCGTCTCATCTTACTGGATTACGGTAAAAAATAATTGCGAAAATTAAAAACGTTACGTTTTGAGCCTTCCTTATTTTTTACGAGTGCTATACAAATTTTTATCTGAACCACTTGAGTTGAAACCCCACTTAACATTTGGTATTTAATACTGTAGAAAAATTATTTGTACCTTAAATAAACCGGCCAAATGCGGTCAGGCTCATGCACTGAGGGTTCTGTACGACCACAAATCACTAAAAGTAGTGTAAAATCCATCCAAGTACCGAATGCAAATTTAATTTAAACTCACCTATTTTTAGTTTTTATTTATATCTGCTCAATTTAACACTCCTAAATATAAGAAAATCTATTTCACGGGTCACCAAGACACCGGCGTAGCCGAGTTTGGGGCCCACTATTAAATCAATTATAACCTATGTTAGACACAATTGATAACTATGTATAAATATGATGTGATAATGTAAAAGCGTTTCAGAATAGTTATTTATGATACAAGTGCGGTAAGTTGGTTATTACAAACGAGTAGACGAATAGTCGAGGGCTTACCATAGTCACGAGTTTGTAATAACCAATCCGCACGTGTGCCATACAACGTTTTACAACACATTTGCGAGAAAAAAAGGCTACAAATAAAACAATTTTTGTTTATAACTTAATATCAGTCACAACAATAGTTTCTATAATATAATAAGAAAATGGCGCGAACATGCAAATAGCGCCACTATCACGTGGTGAAAATTAGAACTACATCTTTCGTCTCATTTTCTCTTTAGTATTAAACTGAGACAAACGTATTGAGCAAAAGCGCTTCCAAGGAGGTTTGATCATTCAGCTTATTTATTCTCGTAATATGAAACTCTTTTGTGGAATTCTTATGTAATTATGATGGAAATTAAAATATACCGTAAAGTACACGCACGGTGCTATACATCAGAGCGTGCGGACAAATTCATTACCGCACGCTCCGTTGTATGATCCGTAATGTTTAACTTTCGAACGATGTATACAGGCTTCGTAAGTGCACTTTTTGAGCAAATGTGTTGTAAATAAATATTCTTTACTTTACGGACCGCGCCCGACGTTGCTTAACTTGGTGGTGAACATAAATTTGTCACCGACTCACACAATGTTGTTGTTGCACTTGTTATTTATTATTTGTTTACAAAAACGTTTATTGTATGGGGACCCCTTACAACAAACGTTTCTTCAGTTTTTACTTTATTATTATTTCTTAGTTGATCTGCCATACCATTTCATATTCAGTGAAAATTTCAATTGGCTGTATATTACGGTTCGAAATATACAGCCGTTAAAATGTAGGACAGACAGACAGACATACACACATCGTAGGCTTAGAGTCGCGTTTTTACCCTTTGGGTACGGAACCCTAAAAATCAAACGGACGGACAGCCAGACAGATAGCGTAGGCTTAGTAGTATGGAACACTAAAAAGGTAAAATTACAGACATTCTGTCGTACCATAATATAAACTTAACTAAATGTTTTGAATTTTTAGGGTCAACTTGGAAAGATAATGACGCATGATTGTATTGTTTTCCAAAATTTATGATTTTCGAGTGTTTTTAGCGACAGAGTAAAAAAATCAAGTCACCTTCGTCAGTTCGATCAAGTCACCTTTCAAAAAAACAAAAAATAAATAAAAGTCGGTTCAGCCGTTTGGGAGCTACGATGCCACAGACAGACACACAGATACATAAACACTCAGATACACAGACAAACAGGAAACAGTTTTAACATATATATTAAAGTATAATTAGTTTAAAGTATAAAAGTTTTGGCCACCAACTCGCCTGATGGAAAGCGATACACAGATACAAAGATACCCAAATACACTTATACACACGTACATACATACACATGCTTTTGCGCCGGGGTTAAAAATGATGAAACGCGCGTACTAGTTAGCCGCTCGCTTTGATCTCGGCCCTAATGGGTAAATATGATGAAAGATAACGTGCAGGAGTGTATGCTTATTAATTACATAAAGCAGTGAAACGTCTACTAAAGACTCTACTATAATTTTCGCCACATTACTTGGGCCTAGCATGGATATAAATAATTATATTAATTATAAGATAATAAATAATTTATTTTAAGATATATTCAAAAACTTGAAACTATGGACTACTTGATAATTCTATTAAATTTGACACTGGCAAAATAGATAAGATGTCTGGAGCCAAAACATAGAAGAAAAGAAAAACAATTTTAGAACTGTGTATCTCACTACTGAAATGAAAAGATTATGCAGATAATTACAATCTTGGAGTGTTCAAGTCTAGGGTTCATCATCATCATTTCAGCCGTAGGACGTCCACTGCTGGACATAGGCCTCCCCCATCGATCTCCAAAAGGGCCGGTTGGAAGCGGCCTGCATCCAGCGTTTCCCTGCGGTCTCTTTTAGGTCGTCTGTCCATCTTGTGGGTGGACGTCCTACGCTGCGCTTACCAGTCCGTGGTCTCCATTCCAGAACCTTTCGGCCCCATCGGCCATCTGTTCTGCGTGATATGTGCCCTGCCCACTGCCATTTCAACTTACTAATCCGGTGGGCTATGTCGGTGACTTTCGTTCGTCTACGGATCTCCTCATTTCGGATTCGATCTCGTAGAGAAACCCCGAGCATAGCCCTCTCCATAGCTCGTTGTGCGACTTTGAGCTTGCTTATGAGGCCCATAGTGAGAGACCAAGTCTAGGGTTAATAGGTTATTATTACTGGGCAAACGTGCTCCATCTTCGACTGCATCATCGCTTTCCATCAGGCGAGATCGCGGTCAAACGTTAGCCTAGTCTGATGTAAAAAAAATGATTTATAGTAGGGTTATAGGGTTTATATATCCATTGAGAAAGGAATTGTAATATGCAGTTTAATCAAACTCTACACTATGAAGTTACGGGCAACAGCTAGTACCCAATAAAATTTGGTAAAGATACAATAAGAACAACAAGTAACAAAAACCATCCAATTCTAAACTTTAGAACCCCAATCACAACAAAAACAATTTACAAAACTGTACAAGTTAAAGTTGTATCTTTCGCTCATTAAAGAAATCCACCGCGAGCTTAAATTGAGTTACCCGAAGGCTGTTGAAGCGAGAAACTGAATTACAATGTTAATGAACCCTTTGCAGCGGCTGGCTGACATCGATTTTCATCTCAATAATAATGTCAAATTATTTCTATACTAGCTGACCTGACAGACGTTGTCCTATCTTAGAACTGTCAAACACGCAAATCAAAATTGTAAATCTTATTGATTTTACACCTTGGGTCACATTATTGGAGTTTTAGTAAGGATCCCTATTTTTTTTTTAAATATAATGTAGCCTATGTTACCCGGGGATAGTGTAGCTTCCCAACAGTGAAAGAGTTTTTCAAATCGGTTCAGTAGTTTCGGAGCCTATTCAATGCAAACAAATAAACAAACAAACAAACAAACAATCAAATGTTTCCTCTTTATAATATTAGTATAGATAATAATATAGATAATCGGACACATTGGTTTAATTTTTAACGTGTTTAAATATTGAAAATGGGTTAAGTACATTATATTTTACATGTTGCATAAATTATATTAAATTTCAAAAATGCTGCGTTATATTATTTTTCCTAATCGAGGTAACCTAACTGACAGAATTCGGATCTGCCCTGTAGCTTTACCTAGTCTGTGGTCCTGATAGAGGGAGGATTTTGCGTTGTTATAAAAAAGCGTATTATTTACCCGGTTTTAGCAAATAAAAAATTACTTGGCGAATGTAATACTAAGTACTTACTCAGAATGAAGTTACTTGTATTATGGTACAGTAATGTACCATATGTTTTCGTCATTTTTATTTCATTAACATTTTTAAGGGTTCTTATCTTTTAGTATTTCGAGATAAAATTACATGGCTATAAAAAGCGTATAACGCAAATATTTAATCTTTTATTTCATTTCAAAAGACAGCTCACAAGTCTGAGTACCACTTATCTCCTTTATTTGTATTAAACAACCTGATTTCAAATTTCTACAAGCACTAGAGAAACCTACCCTCGCATTAAGTCCGTTATCTACAACGTAACGGTTATGACACATCGTCAAGTACAATTTAAATTAATCGAGTAGAAGGTATTCGGGATGTTTCACTTTAATTATCTAAATACAAGCTCATCGCGTCGGCCTTTGATCCGCAAACAGCTTAACAACGATCCGAGTTGCGACAACCTAAAGATACATACCAGTATGTACCAAAATGGAGAAGCTTTTTCTCCAGGGTTACAAAATGAGGTGGGAAAGACTACAATAGGTTATCGGCCTTTTTTTGCTAAAAAAGTTAACTATAAATATAGCCGTACACCAAAAACAAAATTGAAATGATTTCAAAATTAAGGAAAATATAAGCATTTTTAAATCTTGCTTGACAGAGAGCGCTCTATACTTATGAATGCCATACAAAGTATATACTGATACTGACAGCGGGACAAGGACAAAGCGTCCCTACGCCTAAATCTCAGAAGTTTATTCGATTTAAATGATTTCTTCATAATAGGAATACGATTTAATAATACTATAGTCATTATGCCTGTTATGTTATCCTATTATTAGATAAGTGAATGTGAATATGTGTGTGTGTTCACACTTTGACTTCCTTATAATTATTTCATTCACACTTATCGTTTCTTCATACAGTAACGCCTGGAATTGTCATACTGGTCTTCTGTAAGTTTGATAACGGTTTCTGTATAATGTATAATGTAGTAGCATCTAATTTTGTCTCGGAAGTAGTTTGAGTTGTCACTTTTCCCGCAAACTGGCGACAAGCAAATATTTTGAAAGGGATGACCGCAACTGACCACTACCTCAACCTGGGCTGGATGAATTAATTGTCCCTTGGAACCAAACTTCATTCAAATTTAAGCGCAATTCACAAGGTTAAAATACTAAAATATTCGATTTGTAGATGCTCGGATGTTAAACGTAGATATAGTTATATGATTATTTACAGTATATTTACCGTGGTAAGGTGGAATGAGCTACCGATATTTCGGCCCCGGTAAATATCCCGTAAATATTCATATAACTTTAGTGAACAACCGTGATAGTTTAAAACAGTGTTAAACGTATATATACTAGCTTTTGCCCGCGACTTTATACGCGAAGCCTTTCATATAAACTTTCAACCCTCCCCATTTGCCCCCTTTAAATCGGCCCTTTCACAAAATCCTTTCTTAGCGGATCTCTAGAGCCATAAGGAATTTACCTGCTTCAGCTTCGTATGTCAAGTAGTTTTCGAGATTTCGTTATGAGTGAGTGAATGAATTTCGCTTTTATATATATATATATAAATCATAATATTATATTTAACTATGACACATGGCTAAGATAATATCAAAATATAAAATCAGATGCTCACTCTCACCCTATCACCTTGTCTGCTTCACAGCGCTATATTACTCGTTATCTGCAGATGCGTAATATGACTTTTGCGTCGCAGAAAATCACAAAAAGAATCTACTCGTATGACGTTATGACGCCTATAAAACGTGTGGTAACAATTATGTGAAAAAACCCGTAGTGTAATTTATCTTTTCATATTACCTTATTATGTGCGATGTCCTTTAAAACCAAATACTTATTAGTTAATATAGTTTTTTCTTACGACAGAACGTTTGGAGCACTATAAAACATTAACGAATAACTAAATGTTCAATATGCTTGAATGAAACGGAATGTTCAGTGAACAAGGTTTTGAAGGAAAAGGTTGATCGAACAAAAAACATTCTGCGCATAAAGCATATTATACTGAATATAGAAATATGTCATTACTAGCGACCCGCCCGCCCAGCTTCGCACGGGTGTAATTTACGTGCAAAGCCGGGGCGGATCGCTAGTTATACATATAAACCTTCCGTGAAAATGTACCTAACTAATGGTGAAAACCGCATTAAAATCGGTTGCGTGGTTTAGGAGGAGTTAGCGGCCATACAGACAGACAGACGCGGAAAGCGACTTGAATTTATATTATGTAGAGATAGAGATAGAGAAGAGAAGAGATAGAGAAGAGATAGAGAAGAGATAGAGAAGAGATAGAGAAGAGATAGAGAAGAGATAGAGAAGAGATAGAGAAGAGATAGAGAAGAGATAGAGAAGAGAAGAGAAAGAGAAGAGATAGAGAAGAGAAGAGATATACATAATCGCTTACTAACAGGCGAGTTGGTGGTCAATCGCGGAATTATTCGCGTAAATAATATATTTTTGGGTGATTATAGACATTAATTGGCTGATTGAGTGTAATGGGCCTTTTATATTATCCCCTTAAAACCTCTTTCGTCATTCCTCTACACAAAAAACCCGCATAATATAGCCAAAATCAAAATACCACCTCAAGGACGTATTCAAAGGATTAAAAAGATTGCGTCATTCGCTAGAAAACTTCTATGGATTCGCTCATCCGAATAAAATATGTGAAAATCTCGTCAAATCCAGATCTTTTCATAAAATGGATATGAGTACTCCCTCTATAAGCAAATCTATTTATGGTGGCGGTGAATTAAAATTGTGGAAGATATGCCATAAAAATCTCATACTTGTCTGATATAAATATGGGAATAACTCCGGTTATTGGTGAATATCTTATAACCGGTCGTCGCACACTAGCGAACTTAAGTTTATCATAAAGACAAAAGATTTTGAAAACTCGTTATCAAATAATTTTTTACTGTTATTTTATTGGCGATAATTGCAAGAACTATCTGACTGCTCCATCGAGATACAATTCCTATAGAGTCACAATCTCTCGGTGAAAACAGTCAAAAAACGTCCAAGCGTCATTATACCAATAGCGGCATTGTAAACTATATTATTGATTCAATCAATTATATAGTTCACAATGCCACATTTACTACAATTTAGACGTTATGTCACTTGCATAGTGTTCAACGTTAGTTGTCCGCTATGAAATAGTATCTCAGGTATCGCGCGACGTTGTAGTCGCATCGCGGTTACCTTGTAACTAACCAAAAAGTAGCCGCAATTCGTAGCGTGCGCCGAGATTTGGTTCGGATTTTTTTTTGGCACGATTGTTACTCTATTTGTATTATATCTCGATGGACTGCTCTTATATTATTTTGTGGCATAACTAATAACTGACATATAGACATAATTTATTTGTGGCAAAAAATACAATATATAATGGCAAAACAATAAAAAAACTTTAAATTTAAAACAAATCTTTACTAGAGCTTATTATATTGTTAGGGTTCCGTACCCAAAGGGTAAAAACGGGACCATATTACTAAGCCTACGATGTCTGTCTGTCTGCGGCTATATCTTTCAAACCGATAGAGCTACCAAGTTGAAATTTTCACAGAATATGTAACATGTTACGGCGGATTAACTAAGAAATAATAAAAAAAGTCAAAAAGTAAAAACGAAAGGGTTTCGATTTTACTATATATATAACTACCCCATACAACAAACTATTTTTTTTAACGTTTTTTGTATTAGCTCTCATGTAAAAACGGCAATACGTACAAGCGTCAAACTTGGCACGATTATATTACACACTCAGTACAATTATATCACACAAGTATAACAACAGATAATAAATTATGGCCAAGTGTGAGTCGGTGTCAAATTGTTCCTGATATGTTTATATACACGAAAAATATTTATAACTAAAATTATATTATGTTTTAAACTATCACGGTTGTTAACTAAAGTTATATGATATCGGGAGCTCATTCCACAACCTTACCACGGTAAATATCCCGTAAATAATCATATAACTTTATATTATGTACCTTCCTATACACACATTAATGTAAAAAAACATAAAAAGACCAAACTATACTTGTAAAGTCACTCAGTGGAGGGAAAAGCGGCCAGAATGCTGCAGCAGGGAAAAGCGGCAGCATTGCCACGCAGGATGGCAATGGTGATATAACGAGGTGAAACATGTCTTTTCGTGTTGTTTCCAAAACTCCATAGAAGCCTCCACCACTTTACTGGAGCATAAGTTTGACTTGACCGTGACTTCCTTTGCTTGACTCTGACTGTGACTAAGACTTGTTTGACGCTATTACATTTTAATACTATGTATACTTGTCTATATTATTACTAAATGGCTCTGTATCCACCTGACACTTTTTTTTAAATAATCGGATGCGATGCTAATTTTTTGGCCAAAGTAGGCGCCAGTATTCCTGTCACCTGCCGCCTCCACCAAGCGTTTGGCCAAGTTCCTGTATATATTTAGTTATTAATATTGTTTCAGGGCGTTTCTGAGAATCCTTTGCGTGTGCTGCCCGAGGAAGTTACGGAGGAAGTACAAACCACAACTTAGGTTCAATAAACAGTCTCAGGTGAGTTAAAACTATATATTGTATTTATGTATCTTTGGCAGTAGTTTCATTCAACTAAGTAGTACGTAACTAATTAAAGTTAATGTTGAACTTAACTTGTTCTGTTCATACTGCAGGTAATACAGGGTTACCTACTCAGAACTGTGGGCGAAGTACAAGTAGAGTATTTGATGCGTAAAACACGTATCGAAATGCATACAAATTATGAATTTTGAAATTGAAATCTCTATGGAATTCGATGTGTATTTTACGTATCGAATACTCGTACTTTGCCCACTGTACCTAGTATCAAGTCGAAAAGAGATAATTTTGTACTCATAGATGATAAATAAATAGTTTAAAAAAAACTAGTTTAATAAAATGTAAATCGCCATCTTTGAACGGCAGCCATATTAAGTTTAGTGATGTCTGCAGTGCAAGTACTGTTCTTTATCGATCGTCAAAAATGACAGCTGAGATCGTCAAATTCGATAAAATGTCATTTGATCAGTACTCGCTATTATCGGTTCTATGGCATTTTATCGAATTTGACGATCGATAAAGAACGGTACTTGCACAGCTGTTTCGTTTATTGTTCCCTACTCTTCAAACTCTTTCATTTGATACCCATATTACCAGAATTGACAAAAAATATAGACCATCCGCCATCTTGTGGCGGCGGCCATTTTGAAATATTACAATATTGGGTATTGCATATTGTATTTTCACCAAAACTAAAGGTGTATGCAAAATTTCAGCAAAATCAGTTTGTAGGAACTGGTTCTTATTCAGCTCGCAATATTTGACCTAAACAAATAAACATACAAACATTGCAAGAGACATAAAAGCTTGTAAAAATAACTTTCACTTTGAGATAATTTTTAAATATTCTATTTACAATAGCAAAAAAAAATTATGTAAAAAGAAAACACATTAAATGCTAACCACATAAAAACTAATCTATTAAATTTTATTACAATTTTTTTTTTTTAAACTTTATTAAGCCTTATTATTAAATTGTCTTGAAAACGTGAAAACAAGCAGCTGAAAAACTTCATTCACACTCAATCAAATGTATGGAACTGCTGCTTTTTATAAATTTTATTGGTCTTTTTGCGTTGTTCATAATTATATGTACAATGACCTCTTCTCGTCTCAGGATCACCTTTCCGGGTAACCCTGTAAAAGGTTTTTTCTAATCGTTCCAAATTAGGTAAACAATTTAAAAAGTAAGATTATTTTAATCATGATGAAAATGTTTGCTTCCAATGTCATTATTCAAAATTTATAATCTTTTTGCACTTTTTTATTTTAATTTTAAGCATATTTAAAGCTTGGCAAAAAATTTGAATATAATGGAGACGCCACTATCGCAAAAATCCATTTTCTCATCAGTAGAAAATCAGATGGAATATTTATAGCATTCAAAATACATAATATTAACACCGCATTACAAAAACGATAGGATTTTTTTCTGACGATAGGATGATAGGACGATATGACGATAGGATGACGATAGGATTTTTTTATCCATAAAATGTTAATTCCGTTTGTAGATTTTTTTGCCAAACTGCTTGCTTTTACCAATCTAGAACATCTAAGTTTGGTTTACATTCTATCACAGAAAAATGTTTTGACACAAACTTTCTGAAATTTATTTGTCGGTTAATTGGTTGATATTATATTAAACAGCTTTTTACATGACTGCCCAAAAAAAGCATTTTTAGGGTTCGTAAATTCCACCATAACTCCTGAACGCCTGCACCGATTTTGATATGAGTGGTATCGTTAGAACTACTTCATCAACTTAGGTGTCAAAGCTCCCAATTTTTTTTTAATAACATATTCCATCTATGGGACATAAATAAAAATTTGATCTGTTTTTTTAAATTAAATCTGATTAAATTTATTATGATAGTTTAAAACTTCTCAGATTCTAAAAATATACTGGGTGACTAGTTAAACAGTCGAAATATTCGGAGTTTACATTGTACTCATCATTATGAACAGCTTTTACTATGAGACCAAACCTGAAATCGCGAAAAAAATATGAAGTTCCATACTTATTATACAACAACAACAACAACTTATTGTATGGAACAGCTGTTAGTAAAAGTTCTTCATAATGATGAGTACAATGATATCCCCGAATATTTCCACTCACCCATAATCTCTACTACTATCTCTACTATAGTAGTATATATATGTATATATATACTACTCATCTACAAGTCACCCATAATAACAATGGTATAAAATACAATGAAGTTTACTAGAAATAACCATTAGATTGAGAACGCGGCAAAAAATTTGTGAATTATTAATTGGGCATTCATGTTTTAATTTTATTTTAATTAAATAGACTTTTATATTTTTAATTTCAGTTGCGTACAACGCGGCGTTATTACTCGGCGAGTGAACTGCAACTTCAGGGCATACAGCAAATCAGACATAATTCCTGCGAACAGACATATATATAGCGAATCCGCTACATTTTATACATCTCCGATTTTCTATCCAAGTGCCTTCGCAAATCTCAAATTCTTCCAAAATTATCAGTAACAGACCGAATTCAAAGTACCTATTAGATCTGAGATATCATACTTCCAGACTAAGTATTTGCCACCAACATGTCTTCATGCAGATTTAGAGTATATAGATAGCGAGGTACGTGTGTGGCATACATATAATATCGCACGTCTTGCACTGTTGTGTGTGCTATTTCTCGTACGCTGTTGCAATTGATCACCCGAATATAAGTCCTCTATGCAGCTTGATCCTTTTCTGTATGTCTAAAATATAAACAGCATGGTTTGTCTAAACACGATCCCCATGTGTCTGCTCGCAAATTGCCCTCAATGACGTTTCGTACTTTTATACCTTCTACATTGCTTTTTGTTGTTGACAGGATAAAATAAAATTGTTTAACGTGTTAAATCGTGTTAATCGTGTTAATTGTTTAATCGTCATTTTGCATGACACGGCTACCACATTCATTAAATGTAAAAAAAATGTTTACGTCTTTGTTCATCTCCCTCTGATTGTTTACGTTGTCTGATGCTCTACCACGCAATCAACGCACGCAACCTTTGCTTCTTATTAACTAATATTACCTATTCTGTAAAGTATTTTAAACTTCCAACGAAGTACTCGATCCCAACGTGAATTTCCATTCCATTTGTGGTAATCTTCGTTTTCCAATAGGTTCACCAGTTCCAAGTGTAACTCTCAAAAGCAATCGAGATTGGAACCGTCTATCTCTTGATTTCACTCCCGCTGTATTGATTTAGGGTGCCGTTTTTGGTACTTTCATTATAATTCCGTGATTAGTCTTGTCCATTTCGATTGTTTCGAGAACTTCAGCAGAGTTCTTATTGAAAAGACAAACTTGGAGTTAATGTTTGTAATTTATTTCGCAGTATCCAGTGTCGACGATGATGTACTCGTCGGTGTCGCAGCACGAGATGTGTCGGTTGTGACAGCAGGCCCGCGCGGGTACGCTGCGTGCCCCGCGCGGCCGCTGCTCTTGATGCAAGGAGCGCCGCTCATTTCGCTTGAGGCGAGCCAGGGCGAGCGGCGCGAGCGTCCCAGACCGAGACGCCTTCCGAATGCGGAACATAGAGCACACCTCCTTCGACGAACCTCTCCCCTGCGTCGAGAGGCACCTCTGCTGTCAAGACTCTGAATCAATCAGTGAAATCAGCTTAGACAGCGACAGCAGAAACCCTTCCATTAAACAAAAAGCAAAAGGCAAGAAAAACGTGACTTACCTAACCAAAGCGGAAGTGATCTCAAAGTAGGTTAAGTGTAATTTTCTAGTCATGTTCATGATGACCACAGACCAGGAAAGATACCACGAGCATGAAAACCCAGCGTGCTACATTTTTGTACATACTATGACGTCGTGAGAGCCTGCTTTCGAAGAGTTTTTATAGTTTACTATGTTTTAATTTGGCTTTTTATTGTTTTAAGACAGGCAACAAAAACCACACCACGAAAACGCGACAGCGCTCCATGGTTGATATTCCTAAAATCCGTACGAAGCGTTTTGATTCAACTTTTATTGTGCGAACTGATAGTCTGTGGAATGCGCTGCCTGAATCACCCATTCAGGCAGCGCATTCCCCGATAGATACAATCAAGTGTGTTCAAATCACGAGTCAATCGGTTTCTTCTAAGCAAGCGCGCTCCATTGTAGACCGCGATCGTATCAGGCGAGGTGGCGGTCAAAAAAAGCCTTTAAAAAAAAGTTTCTTATCTCGCGGTGTCTATCCTCATAAAGGTCTGTGATGATGACGTTTCAATCAGGAGCTGTGATTTAAAAGTAGCTTGTAAATATTAGTGTATATATGTTGTAAATATATAGTTCCGTACATTAGATGCTTTTCTATGTTTGCTATAGTAATAATGTATATCAGGTATAAGTTAAACGCTCCCGAAACCAAAACGCTATTACTATACCTACTATCTAAACGCAATTGAATAATACCTACTTGTTGATTTTGAGGTTTAGAATATTGCAAACCAGCAATGTAAAGCGCACAAGCGTACGCGCGGCAGGCAGGTCGTTCGTTGACCTCTAGCGTTACCTCATAATTTATTAGCATTACATTGCGAACATTAAAAATAAATTGGCCTAGTGCGAGTTGGGCTCGCGGACTGAGACTTCCGAACCACAACAAAATTCAATTCAGAAATTACCAGCTATAACTTGGTAACAGAAACTTGTCACCGACTCGCACTTGGCCATTATTTATTATTTGTTGTTATATTTTAGTGTGTGTACTAAATATAAACGTGCCAAATTTGACGCTTGTACGTAAGTATTACCGTTTTTCCATAAGAGCTAATACAAAAATACGTTTGTTGTGTCCCCCCCCACCTTACTTTTTGACTTGTATTACTATTTCTTAGTTAATCCACTGTAACATTACATTTTCTGCTATCTACGACGGTTCGAAAGATCGAACAGATGTTAAAGGTAACACAGACAGACAGGCAGACCGACAGACATTGTAGGCTTAGTAATAGGGTCCCGTTTTTTCCCTTTGCGTACGGAACCCTAAAATTTTTTTTTTTTTGTAATATCGTATCACCAATCACCAGTAGTCGTTTTCGGGAGCTTTTACCTTACATGTGTAAAAGGGAAGAAATGCGCTTCAATATAAAGTTATCATTGTACATAGTTCGAATACTTAGACGAAATAAATAGCAATATTATAAGTGTGTAACGTTTCGTACAATGTATCTACACTATAATAATCAAAAAGTAAATTTTGTGACTGTGTGTTTGTACGGGGAAATTTCTGAAACTACTGAAACGATTCTAAAAATTCTTGTTTTAATAGAAAACTACGCTTTGTTAAAGTTACATTAACTACGTTTTGTTCACATCTTATCCGCGGGCAAAAGCTAGTAATATTATAAGCAAGTAAAAATTGTAAGTGTCCCTGTGTCCATTTTTGTAAGCGGTAATAATCTCTATAGTATGTTCTAAAGACACAGAGAAAAACGGTCACTGACCTAGGTATTATGTTACCACCGATAGAAAACGATAGTATCGCTCTCCATACATTTATGCATTGTTTCCCTGTCGTTTTACGCTTTTACAGCGTTTGTTGTACGCAGTAGGATAAATGACACGTCGTCCTCCCCGTACTATGAACGTGTAGAAGCATAAAACGACAGGGAAGCGATGCATACATTTATGGAGAGTGATACTGTCATTTTCTATAGGTGCTAATATAGTACCTACTTGGTCAATGACTGTTTTTATCTGTACCTTTGGAATAGCCTATAGAACTACTGAATCAATTCTAAAAATTCTATGACATAGGTTATGTTTTGTTCATACAGGCGAAGTTACGGACAAAAGCTAGTCAGATATGATTTTAGTGATGAGAAATCACATAGATTGTCGTCAACAAATAATTTACGCAATTTATATGCTGTTGTATAGTTATGATTATGTCGATGTATAATTAAATAGTATTCATAACTAATACTTGTAAATAATATTCTCAAGTGTCTTTACCTGCTATGAAATGTGTTGTCATACATATTATTATGTATAAAGGCTGTCCCTACTACACAAATCAAACAAAAATATATATAAAAAAAAAAAAACAATTTTTCCACAATTTGAAGCCACAAGCTAACTAGATAAATATTGTTTTCGCAAAAAGTGTAAGCCTCTAAAAAAATATTAATTTAGCCAAATCCACAGATAGAACAAAATAGGCTTGCGTCCTATTTTTTTTATTACGTCATAAATAAGCTGATCTTAAATAGAGAACAAAATCATAGAAACAATTGGTTATTTCTTAAGTTATAAGTATTTTAATTTCATACAGGGTTACGCGGAAGGTACCAACACTAAATTCCGCAAAATCAGCTGTTCCTGAAAAATTTTGATGAGTGTAACTAAAAAATTTCGATGGCACAGCTGATTATGTTTTCGCGATTTCAGTGTTGGCCTCTTGGTAAAAGTTGGAAATAGTAATGAGTACAATGACCTCCTTGGCTTGTACATTCATCCGCGTAACCCTGTATTACTAAAAAAATACGGATCGAATTGGGAACCTCCTTTTTTGAAGACGAATGAAAAAGGAATCATTTATAATTTTAGGTATGGCTAAAAATTTGGTATGGCCTTTTAAGATTATAAAAAAAAAAACTATAATTATGTAATTGCTCTTGGAAAGTCAAATTAAGATTTAAAAATAAATAGAAAATAAATTGTAAATTTTTCGCTGGCGGTAATTTTCATTCGCAAAAACGAGACAGAAATTTCAAGTAAAGATTTACGTAATTCCCGTTTCTTAGTAAGGCCGTTTATGTATATTCTATGTGATCATGGCATGTAAATGTAACAATACTCTAAACTATCTTGACTGATATCTTATTGTAGAAAATAAGAGTATAATAAACAAAAAATAACCATCATGTACCTAATTAAATAATGAGATAACAATTTCTGATAAAATATTGTTGTAACTATATGTTTAGCCTCATTATTGTTAGTTAAAAATATCAGTATAAAGCATGTTTCAAGAATTTAGATTATGTCAAGTCAGTTTTTCCAAGGAACTATAAAATTACCTGAGTATCTGCCTCTAGGGATGGTCCAAGGTTCGAAAGAAGGGGGGATGAAGGAATGTTACCGGATTGTTTTTTGTTGTCTTATAAAAAAACATCAATAGAGCCGATCCCAAAAATTAAGGACACTTTTATGTCTTGCTAGAAAGAAAACATAAAAAACATTTAAAAAAAAAATTATTACAATATCTGTAATGTCTATATAAACAAAATAGTCTTTCGCTCATTTTTTTTATATCTTCAAACATGTTGAAATTTTATATTTGTTTAATTTAATTTATGTACTCTAGTTTTTGATATATTTTTGTTAAACGATATATCTAAAAAGTAAAAGTTGTTCATAATGATGGGTACTATGGACCCCTTTCGGTTTAGTACACCCTTTTAGCGTAACCCAGCATAATCAAATTGAATACGTATACTAAAGAAACTATTTAAATAGGCTTTATAATAAAGTTCTGGATGTAAGCGTTTAAAGTTTTTAGTCGGATTAGGAAAGGGTGCTCTGTCCCTTTCCCGCAAAGTTAGCATCAGTATGAAGTTTGTATGGCGTACCTACCCATGGCGTCATTTGTAAGTATAGTGCGCTCTCTGTTTAGCAAGTTATTAAAATTCTTATCTTCCTTAATTATTTTGAACACAAAATTTCAATTATTTTTTTCGGTGATCGCTCCTTCTACGGTCAGCTTTTTTATATGACAATAAAAAAATTGTTCGGTATAGCCTTTTTTTATTTTACTGAATAGGCTATCTCGAGGGTAGTGCCATTTACTTGTTATTTATTGAACTTACCGTGAAACCGTTGTTTTTTTTTTTTGTAAAATTGTTTTAATTATTATGTAATAAGTACAATAATTCCATTTTGCTATATACCTAGATATACGTTTGTGAATAAATAATAACATTATTATACCTACGTAATTTGTAAAAATATAACTTAAAATGAGGTGTCGTATCAATTTATATTAAAATATATTTTCCTAAGAAAAATGGTTTCATTTTATTACCAAGTCAATCAGTTAGTGCGATGTTAGCTTTGACCATTGCTAGTAGTTCTACAAGTTATATTTTTCATATTAATTTTCCTTCATAACGCCATTCATTGGCGCGCCTCGGCAGTAAAAACGTATTGTATGCCGTGACGGAAAACGACATAACGCTCTCTTTACTAGCGACCCGCCCCAGCTTCGCACGGGTGTAATTTACGTACGAAGCCAGGGCGGTACCCAGTTATTTACCATATAAAACTTCCGTGAAAAATTATCTAACTGATGGTGAAAACCGCATCAAAATCCGTTTCGTGGTTTAGGAGGAATTAGCGGTTATACAGACAGACGCGGAAAGCGACTTTAATTTATACTATGTAAAGATAGAGAAGATAGAGATAGAGACTATGTTAGAGAAGAGATAGAGATGTTTTACATAATTATGGAGGTAGTCCCGTGACGGCCAACTTTAGAAAAAGATAATTTACAACAACACATGTCGTAGAAATAGATAGGGAGAAAGTAATATAGGTTTATTAGGCTCCATCAAAGAACCGTCCAAAAAACAGGGACTCCGTTCAATCAGATAAACGAATACGTCCTACATTACGGTTTCTTTGGCAGGCATGAGATGTGAGAGCCTGATAAGATGTACAGTCGACTGCGAAAGTTAAAGGCTAATTATATTAATATCTTTGTTATAAACAGAGTGATTTTTTTAAATTCCTATTTGACTCTTGATCTCTAACCATGCTACAAAAAGCCATCAACCAAAAAAAAATTAATGGACGGGCCATAACCATTGAACTTGCTCAGTAAAAACGAGTCAAAACCGTCGGACATATACTTCTACACCTAATTATAACCATGTACAGTACATTTGTTACAAAAAATAGATAGCGGTTTTTGTTGTGTTTTTACACTTCGGGAAAGCACACGAAGGCATAATTTTGACAGATGTTTCGTATCATGTAACAATAGACTCATGTTGCACTTCCTACGGCTATAGAGACCAACTGAAACGAAGTGAGCGCTGGAACTCATTTTATAATCTTCAAAAATGCGCTCCGCCTGGGCCCGTCCATTCATGTTATTTTGGTCGAAGCAAAGAGCCATATCTTTTTGGCATCCTTTATTGCTGGCAAGTTGCTGGTAAGGCCTTGGAGCGACTATGCGTTTTTTTTTTATTTATTTTTTATTTTTATTTAATTAATAATAGTACGCTACATTTCATGTTAGTAATTTGTATAATAAACTATATTAGATTTAACTAGATAAACTGGTTTTCGATAAGATTTATGCAAATAAAATAATAACAATTATAACGTGTTTCTGGCTCAACGCATAGCCGCCAGCATGTTGGGTACGCTGCCAACTGGTAGTGGGCTTGAGCATTTGGATTGTCTTTAGACCTTCAACGGTCTACGAGCAGTTTAACTGTAATTGTAGTGTTAGCTTTAGCTTGTATTTTGTTTAGTCAATAAAGGCACTTGCCCATTATGAGTATAACATTTACAAGTATAATAACAAGTTTAACTATATTAAAGTATATTTTCATCATCATTGCTTACACTACCATCTGCACCACTGGAGCAACTGTGCCAGCGCCTCAGAGCCTCACTCCGGTATTTCAAGGAGTTGGGTTGGCTCGGGTAGGTGCTGGTAGGGGGAAATGCACAATACACCCCTAGCGGGACGTCAGTGCAGGACTTGTCGCCCCCATCGCAGAACAAGTTTAAGTAAGTATATTCAATATTTTTTAAACCTGCGGTAAAATAGCTGATAATCTTTAAACGTCTGAACAGATTTTCGGACAATCTCGATCAAGTCAAGTTTCAAATCATTACTGACACAGAAATGCAGAGACGTGCCTGTGTCTGCATTTCTATGTGTCAGTGACATAGACACACGCAATCAGCTTTTATTTAAAGAAACGCACAGACGCAAATACGTAAACTTACACGCTAAACTTATAACACCTTTCTTTGAGTGTCTCTCTTGAGTCTTTTTGGGTCGGGGGTAAAAAAATAACACCAAACGTATACTTACATTGCACAAAGTGGTGTGCGCGATCGCACAAAATTGCTGTTGTAGGCATAAACGTATTACGTAAGTAATGGACTGTCTGTTTACTTACATAGCTGTAAATCAGCATTTTTTCATGGTAAAGCTGTAACGTATAGCCAAAAAAAAGATACAGTCGAATTGATAGCCTCCTCTTATTTGAAGTCGGTTAAAAATAGTAGGTACTTAGAATTTTTGGCCAGAGTTTGACGCATTTTTCAAAACAGATACAATCACGAAATCTAAATAAACCGGCCAAGTGCGAGTCAGGCACACTGAGGGTTCCGTACCACCACAAAGTTAAATAACGAAATTACCAGTTATAACTTGGTAATGAACTGAAATTGGTCACCGACTCGCACTTGGCCATTATTTATTATTTGTTGTTATACTTTAGAATATGTGTAATATAATCATGCCAAGTTTGACGCGTATACGTATTACCGTTTTTACATTATAGAGCTAATACAAAAATACGTTTACGTACGTAGGTGCTTCCATCAGGTGGACCGTCTGCTTGTTTGCTTGTTTGCAACCATTGGTTAAAAAAATATAAACTTTTTTTGCGTTATTACTCTTTATTTTTACTACCTATCTAGCTATCTGTGTTTTTAAAACTGATTCGATCTAATTACTAATTAGCAATCCCAGAGCGTTCTACGTTATTTCCGTTCAGACTGTCACTCCCACATCCATCTGACTAGATACAAGTGATAGAAGTAAATAGATTTCCTGAGAATTATCTTGCTGGACAAGTTTTTTCAAATTGAAAAATTAGCTTGCGTGTCGAGATCAGTGTATTGCTGCGTAACGTTTTGAACTCTTGAAGTTCAAAATTTCGAGTCACTCTGATCGTGCGATGCTTACCATCAGGAGAGTGACTTGCTCGTGTCGTCAAACTAGTCAGATATTTCCGACGTTGAGTGTATTGTAATCCCTGCAGGAAAGTAAGTAAATCAGGCCTCTGAATAATTCACGAAACCTGAATCAGACAACACACCCCATTCGAAGACATCCTTGGAATGAAAAACTCTATTTCTTACATTGGTTCTTCGTGATATGGCCTTTAGTGGAGTGCAGATAAGATCACTTCATGAATACGGGTTGATTGCGATTTTAGTTTTTATATCGCTAGGTTATCAGGGCTATGTTCGCAGGTTTCTTATTTGGTCTACGTGATGTAATTTCGACTAGAAAATTATAATAATTTCGAGGAATTCAATTATTGATGCACCAATGATTTATATAGTATTTAGGTAAATAAATTATGTGCCATTTCGATGCTATCGCTCAAAAACGGCGAAGGAAAACATCGTGAAAAAAACCGGTAAGTATGTCTAAGAACCTCAATATGTCAAAGACATAATGACATTCACCAACATGCACTGAACTGAACCAGCATGGTGGAGCCCATCCTCTCTCTGAGAGCAGGCCTGTGTCCCAGCAGTGGGAACGTGAAACGGAAAACGGAAAGGCTGACACTGATTCTGATGATTCACGTTATGGATATAGTCAACTTTATAGTCGTGTACTAAGGCTCACACTAAACTGAATTTGTATGCACAGTAACATTTTTAAATATTTTCTATATGTATTAGAGCATAGCATGGCTTCTGGGCGAATTTCTTTGTGACCCTTCATCTATTTTTATACAAGGGTGCAAAGCAATGATTTTGGACAATTTTTGGTGCAAAACTTTGAGGGAATTATATTATACCACAAGTATTACCCACGTATGTACCCACAAGATGGACAGACGACCTAAAAGAGACCGCAGGGAAACGCTGGATGCAGGCCGCTTCCAACCGGCCCTTTTGGAGATCGATGGGGGAGGCCTATGTCCAGCAGTGGACGTCCTACGGCTGAAATGATGATGATGATGATGACAAGTATTTGACGATGTCTGATAATTTTTATTTTAGTGCATCTTATAGAAATGTTTAAAAGAAATTCCAAAACTTGAATTGACTAAATATTTTTTCTTAAACAGAAATACAAACCACTCTTTTCGTTTCATTTAATGTTTTTTGCATTAAAACATCATCAAAACGCTTTATCCAATGACTGTTTTAAAACATCAATGTTTTTGTCATACTAAAGTAGTATTACTAATAAACCTTAGTGATTTTTAAATGCTATTATATCCTATTTGTATACTTTTTTTTTTTTTATGATAAATAAATGAGAAAAAAAGGGGCGGCTTTATTACGACGACTGCCCAAAAAGGGAAAGCAACATCGAGATACAATACATAAATCTATATATACCTACCTATAATAATATATATAAATCTATGAATCATAGGAATTGTATCTTGATGGAAAACAATATTTTTTTTAGCGATTTCAGGGTTAGTTCCGTAGTAAAAGTTGTCCTAAAGACCTCCTCTTGGCTTAGTCCACCGTTACGTGCAACCCTGTAAATAAGGATCCTGTGGTGGCATGTTATAATTGGTCGTAAACAACGCTCATAACAAGTGAGCCTTCACAATGGCTGACGCATAGCGTGCTATTTCCATATTAATCGCTGGAGTGCAATCATGTGTTCAATAGTTCATTACATGATTCGACACAATTGGTTCTGTGAACATAATCGTGGTCAATTGACATTATCATTAAGGCCTCTATAGACTAATCTTATGTGATTCTTTTTCTTCATCATAATTTCAACCATAGGATATCCACTGTTGAAAATAGGCCTCTCCCATCGATCTCCAGCATAAGGGCCGGTTAGAAGCGACCTGCATCCAGCGTTGTCCTGCGCTCTCTTTTAGGCTACGGTCTCCTATTAAATGCTATACGTGACGTCCGACTAGCATAAATGTTCCGGTCGACGTCTGAACGCCAAGTACAGCGTCAGCCGTCAGTATATACCTACATCCAAAGATCTTGTATATACCCAAGGACGTTTTATACCCTAATATATACTACTTCCATGTATATACCCTAAAGGGACCTTTCCTTGCTTACATCTCAGCAGCTTCATTCGTTCAAGTTTCAACAGACAATTCAGCCATTTTGTACTGACTCTAGCACAGATATTTTTTTTCTGTGGACGCTAGATACGAACTTCACGCTGCAATGGTTCAAATCTCTTTTCTGTGGACACTAGATACGAACTTCACGCTGCAATGGTTCAAATCTCTTTTCTGTGGACACTAGATACGAACTTCACGCTGCAATGGTTCAAATCTCTTTTCTGTGGACACTAGATACGAACTTCACGCTGCATTGGTTCAAATCTCTTTTTTGTGGACACTAGATACGAACTTCACGCTGCATTGGTTCAAATCTCTTTTTTGTGGACACTAGATACGAACTTCACGCTGCATTGGTTCAAATCTCTTTTCTGTGGACACTAGATACGAACTTCACGCTGCATTGGTTCAAATCTCTTTTCTGTGGACACTAGATACGATCTTCACGCTGCAATGGTTCGAAATAACTAGAGACGCGGCACAAAAAGTTTGAATGCCGCCTACGATGTCCACAAGCCTAATTGAGCGTCTGAAAGAGACCACAACAGTACATTTCTATAGTAAGCATCGTGGCGCAGCGTATGGCGTGACGCTGTAAGTGGCCGATGGCGTTTATAGGAAACCACAGACTTAGGTCGTCTGTCCATCTTGATCTATGATTATATGTGCACCCACTCGTGATAAATTTGCACCCATGCAACTATTTCAGACTCCTATAACCGCGAGAGATGGTGGCCGCCTGTAGCATGTGCGCTTTACAATCAGATGGCACCCGGTTTGATCTTCGGCCCTGAACCAATGTCTTTTTTAGTATATGTGCAGTTTCGATGCCATCGCTCAACAATGGTGGGACCTCCTCGGAAGCTTTCGCTGCATGCAATCTGCATTATAAAAAAGGATCAAGTAAATAAGTTAAAAAAAAAATAAAAAAAAAAAACTTGCGGTAATTTTATTAAAAACTTAGTTTTACGGAGTAAACTGAAAATTAAAATAGCCTGTAGTATGGTACTAAAACAAAATGACTATTAATAGCTATGTTGACTGCGATTTTATGCGTGTCATCGTGCAGTGCAGGCGTTGACACTCGTATTTAATGGCCCCACAAATTGCCTAGAGTGGGCTTTCAGTTACTACTCGTGGAATGAAAATTCAACAGTGATTCGCATATTTTAAGAGGTTTTTTTTGCTTGGCGATGAAATGTGTTAACGATAGCAAAACAATAACCCAAACTGGACGGATCTACCATTTGCCATTATAAAGTGGCGGTCAAACGTAAACCTAAAGTATAATAAAAAAAGTACTATAATCTTTGTCAAAGTCTTTGTCTATTTTCATCAAAACCACAAATCTGTCACAATTCATTTCAATCGCAAGCTAGGCAGTGGCCGTAAAATCATTATAAGTTTTGACTTCATATTTTTATACACACGTCATACTATTACATGCAAAAAATACAAGCTCCATAAAATCGTTTAAGTAATAAAAAAACTTGGTGAAGATATGATGTCATTGAAAACAGTTCACTGCACTCAGTGCCTTTGCTTACGTTTTTGCAATATGTTCCACGATTCAAAGTATCCTGCACCAGTTTCACACCCAATTTTGTTGCAAGTGTTGTCGTTGAGTAGGAAAAAATTGAAAACCTTCAGCAAAACCAAGGAGCGTAGCTAGTTCGAAAACTTCGAACTTCGAGTTTTCGAACACTCGAAAATCACCTTCTGTTTTAACCCGTCCATCTGTTTTTTTTTTACATTTTACAACTAGACTAAGTTGATTTTGATGACAGTTTATAAGGAAGAAGTGTGTGTAGAATAATTTTGATAATTAGATTAAGTACCCACACATTGTGAATTTTCCTCGGATATGTACCAAACGTTTTGATTCTACGTTTCTAATCCGTACGCCCAAGGATGGAACAACCTGCTGGTTACGTTTTGTGAGAGATATAATGTGGGCATTTTCAAATTCAATTCAAAATTTATTCACTTTGTAGACACATTGCATGTTCTTAGAGCCGTCAGCTTTTACAATAAATACGTATCATTGTTTTCTAGGCGAATGTTATCATCACAATCGTTCATTTCAATTCAAGGTTAGAGTTAATAGATATCTTCTAAGCCTGCGTGCTTCATCTTCGACCACATTGTCGCTTATCAACAGGCGAGTCGAAGGTCAAACGCGGACATAATATACGCAAAAAAAATGTGGCAGCGGGTCAGAGGTGCCCAAATTAAGGAACCAAAAGAGCATTTTCCATTATAGACCTGAAACACAGACTAGGTAAAGCTACTACTGGCCTGCAAACAGCAAGGTCATAAGAAAACAGTTGAACTGATTATTGTCGACGGTGCTGAGCCAAAACATACCTACGACAAAAAAAGCGGACGTATACGCGATAAAAAAAATTATGTATAATATATATGCCATCGAGATATAGTACATATATAGAATCACAATCGTGCCAAAAAAAGTCCGAACAAAAACTCGGTGCACTCCATCAATTACGCAGACTTTTTGGTTAGTTACAAGTTAACCGCGATCCGACTATGCCAGAGCTACGATGACATAGCGGACAACTAACGTTGAACACTATGTAAGCGACATAATTTATATCGTATATATAATAATAAATATAAATATATATAATAATATAAATACATAATTGATACAATGTATGTAAAATGACGCTCGGACGTTTTACGACTGTTTTCACTGAGAGACTGTGACTATAGGAATTGTATCTCGATGACATACACGTACAACGTGGACAGTGTATTTCTCCACCGGAGACATATCAGCTTATACAAAAAAATTACGATAGTTACTTAACTCTTAAACATTTGTTAGCACTGTGGCAAAAAAAACTTTTAGTAGGGCGAAAACAATCAATAAAAAGTTAAAATCGGATTTAGAGCAACAAACAAAAGCAGTAAAACGCCTGTTACTTATTATTTGTTTGTTATGAAGAGTCACCGAATCCCGAATAATAAAATCAAAGTTCACCAATAAAATTGAGAACGCTGTCCAGTAAAGCAATAGTAAAGGTAGCCTTGATAGGGAACTGGAAACTTTTACGAGACCTTAAAGGTCTTATCTTCAAACTATATTTAGTTCAAGACCTGAATACGGCTAAAATAGCTTTTTCGGAGTATGTATATAATCCCTATTCAGGTCCTATCCTTACTGAGCCGAAAAAAGGTAAAATTTAAAAATATTGACACTCGACAAATGGTACAGCGGTTTTTTCGCGATTTTAGGATTGTCCCATAGTAAAAGTTGTTCATAATTATGATTACAATGACCTCCCTTCGTCTTATTACAATCTATATGCGTAACTCTGTATTTCGTACTGTGTAAGCCTTAATTAAATTGCCATATCATCTAGTGTCTGTCGTCTATCTGAATACCCTGTATAATCTGGAAAGAATAACCCTTGTTACCTACCACTGAATAAACACAAAAAAAGAAAACAAGAAAGTAATCAAGAAAATTAAATTAGTAGATGAAAGTCATTAAAGTGAGGAGCCTTCTTTCTCAAGACGAATAAAGTCGTGTCGGGTTAGGGTCACCATAATTCTGCTTCAGATTTGCTTAAACATCCCCGAGAACTAGACTTGCACCGCGGAAAAATACATTAACATTGAAAATGTCATTTACTTTTATGTATGAAACTTGGGAAAACAAAGAGATATTTTTATTCCTTCGGTGAGCTACACTAGATGGCTCCAAGTTGATATCTGTATAATCTCTACATAGTATAAATTATTGTCGCTTTCCGCATCTGTCTGTCTGTATGTCTGCTAACTCCTCCTAAACCACCCAACGAATTTCGATGCGGTTTTCACCATCAGTTAGATGCATTTTCATGGAAGGTATATGTCGCAGATTCAAATGGATTCGAATCGGTTTGCTCGTTTTCGTCGTTCGCCATGTTTTTATTCGTCAGTGCGCACACCCGGCGCAGGCGCTGTCTTGAGATCAAGTGAGAGAGTGAGTCTCGAGCTCGAACGAACTAACGCACTACTGACCGATATGACGTTGGCAACGAGCTTCACACTCATTCTGTAATTCATTCTCAGCTTCATTCGTGCAGTGTTGCTATTCGAATAAATTAAATAACTACCGACTCCAACATGGCCATTCTGCAAATCAACGCGCTCTCGCGTTGTTTATCAACATCACAGGATACCATTGAGATACCAGCATAGGTAAAGCGTTTCAAACAGCTTTCAACCATAGAGCTCAAACTATTCCATATAGCAAAGCGATCGCAAAGCGTAAAAGCTTTCATCAGCAACAGATTGCATCATAACCTCACCGCAAAGCGTAAAAGCTTTCATCAGCAACAAATTCCATCATAACCTCACCGCAAAGCGTAAAAGCTTTCATCAGCAAGAAATTCCATCATAACCTCACCGCAAAGCGTAAAAGCTTTCATCAGCAACAAATTTCATCATAACCCCACAGCAAAGCGTAGCAGCTTTCAGCAGTTCATCTGGACAAAGCGACAAGGCTTTCAATCCATTTTCAACAAAGCGTAAGAGCTTTCAGTGTGTAATAAAATATTTTATCAATCATCAATAATTGGAAGCCATTTATTAAATCGAGTTTAAAATCGACAAATAAACAAAAGTAGCAGTTCGCTGCACCAGAAATCAAAACGATAGATCAAGTCTAGTAAACATTTGTATTTTATCCTTCGTTGCCTGCTCGTCCATCCTAACTTTTTAACGAGCAAAGCAGGGCTCAAAAATGCGAAGAACTCTCACGTACTATGCCTTTGCTCTCTAACCCATTTATTGTGGGCGGTACCCACACTTTTATTGTTGTTTCGTAATAACAAGCAGTGCCGCTTCAAATGACCTATTTTGTTACAATAATAATTATGACAGCGCCGATCAGATTCATCATTAAATTTAGGTCGTTTTGAATAAGAAGGTTCAAGTTCATTCGTAGTCTTATCCGAATGTCGCTTAAGGCTTTTGATGTTAGGGTACGTATTCAAATGTCTATCAAGTGCCACAAAATTTGAAGGGGCATTTTTAAATAACTCTGAACGTACCTGATTATTCGTAATGCCGGAGATCACTACCTCAATTTTGTTTGACTCGCCCCAGCTGGTCTCCAGTCGTTCTATCAGCGCCAACTTGTTAACCGTACTCGATATACGATACTGCTTGGTTGCACCTGTACTCCACCATGTCCCGGAACAGGTCGTGAAACCCCTTTGTTGCAGCAAACTGTCAAGTGAGTCGCTGCTTCAGTTATTCCAAAGTCTCGCACAAAGGGTACGAACGTGCTGCCCACTTTTTCGCACGTCCTTGTAAATGAGTGAAAACGGCATTTCTAGTCGCATAATCCGTCCACGCGTTGTTTTTCCTATGGTGTTCGATATCTTCACACCACTGAGCTGCAGTAAATTGGCGGTACGGTAAATAACCAGCGGTAATTAAATCTCACTTGCCCTTAGCTTTCTCGGTTCAACGGCGCTCGTAGAGGGTTTTTGGTTGATGTTCTGGAAGCCCGCTATCATATTTTGAATGAAGGTCGCCCGATTTTCTGGTGTAGGTGTACGAAGCCGGTCGTTTTTTAACGTCGATGACCCATCCGCCATATTTTCTTAGCTTGATATCCTGGAGTAAAATATCCTTGATTCTGAATAGCTGGCGTTACGGTAGGCTCACAGGATGATTCTGGAAGCGATCCCACCGCTGCTGTCGCAGATTCAAATGGATTAGAATCTGTTTGCTCGTTTTCGTCGTCCGCCATGTTTTTATTCGTCAGTGCGCACACCCGGCGCAGGCGCTGTCTTGAGATCAAGTGAGAGAGTGAGTCTCGAGCTCGAACGAACTAACGCACTACTGACCGATATGACGTTGGCAACGAGCTTCACACTCGTTCTGTAATTCATTCTCAGCTTCATTCGTGCAGTGTTGCTATTCGAATAAATTAAATAACTACCGACTCCAACATATATATATATATATATATATATGACTAGCGACCCGCCACGGCTTCGCACGTAAATTACGCCCGTGCGAAGCCGGGTGGGTGGGTCACTAGTTGAAGTTGAAATAAAGAATTGAATTGAAACGGTCTATGAGCAATCCAATTCTTTTTGTATAATAGGCCAATTAGTTTAGGTTTTTATAATTAACTTGTATTTTTAACCCATATCTGTGTGCCTGTCTGATGCACCGTGGCTCCCAAACAGCTGAACAAACTTTGTCATTTTTTTTCAGTTTGTTTAAAAGGTGACATGGTCGAGAATGTTCTTAAATATGGTTTATGAAACGTTATTAGTAATTTGAAAAAATGGGCTCTTTTAACGGGATTAAAAATATCATCCCTACTTTTGTTTAATTAGTGAAGGCACTTTTATGTACAAAATAAAATAAATGTATAGGTCTAGATATTTTGTTTTTCAAAAGTGTCATGTGCGATTGTTGTCAGATCGTTGACATAAAGTGGTTTTAAAGTAGGTACTGTAACGGACCGGATTGATCTCCGTTAAAATTAACAAATATTATAACATTAATAATACATTGTTACCCTAGGGCTGAAATGTATTACTTTCCACCCGCTCCTCAGGCAACTTCAGACCTACTTTCCGAGTATGAGTAATGAAAAGTTAATTTACTACCTTAAGACTGGGACTTATTGCAATGTAGTTTGTCTAAATTGATCTTATCAATTAAAAAGTTAAGGATATCAATCCAATGACTGTTTTAATTTACTTACATCAGTAGATTAATCTTATAGTTGTCTCATACTTTATTCCAATATTTCTAGACTTGGTTAGAAGGAGACATGGACCGTCGAGAACTCGGTGGGCTGCGGTTTTAAACCATTTTGTTTGGTGATTTGTTCATTTTCCGCAAAAAAACAGAATAAATGGCGATTCTACTCTCGGTTGACTTTAGAAGCGCTCGATTATGAAGAACGAGATGGTAAATAAAATAAAAATAAGAGCCAACTTCGCCCCTCAAAGTGGTGAGAGCTTTTAACGCAAGCCGAAGAGAAAAAGTTACTTGTTTCGAAGCGGCTACATAAATGAATACAAATAAAATTGAGAGAAACGCGGTCAAATTTAAGGTTGTATCTGAAATACGTAACTTTGTAGGATTACTCATAATAGATAGTTTTGATAACGTAGTTTTTATTCACAATGACAATTGTTTATGTCATACTTGTCTATTAGGATGTTCCATTTAATTGTGCCCACTGCGCCAACTGTGGACCACTGCCCCTAGTGAAGGCCTATTTGAAGTGCAGGCATAAGACTCATTTTATCACTAGTGGCGAAATGAGACAATTTGGCGGTAAGTACTAGATTGTCACCGACATAGCTATTAAAATTTGCAAGTTGAAGTGGCAATGGGCAGGCCACATCGCTCAAAGAACCGATAACCGATGGGGAAGAAAGGTTCTTGAGTGGAGACTACGAACCGAAAGACGCAGCGTAGGTAGGCCTCGTAGGTCGCGGGCATCCAGGGGATGCAGTTTGCAGGCTGTCGTTCAGTGTGGAGGTCTAAGTGGAAGGCTTATATTCAGCAGTGGACATCTCCTGGCTGCTGATAATGATGATGACTAGATTCTCATTTGGGCACTGGTGACCAGTTGGGAAATTGAAGTGCCAAGGTACCACTTGAAAATTTAAGTGTTAAAAATTTCGAAGCACATATTTCACTCAGTCAGTCGTTAGGGAAAAAATGTATTGGCAGTATGCCCGAGGTATGTCGTGATCACCCTGGGCATATGTATGTGAAAATATAATACGTGATCATATACAATGAGCGTGCGTGCGTGTGAGTGGCCGTAAAATGTGGCACAGTGGCCGCCATAATGCTTCCCGACTGATTATTATTTATTGTTTTAAAAAACAACTGACAATTAATAGAGCCTGAACATAGAAAACAAAATTCATCATCATCATCATTTCAGCCATAGGACATCCACTGCTGGACATAGGCCTCCCCCATCGATCTCCAATAGGGCCGGTTAGAAGCGGCCTGCATCCAGCGTTTCCCTGCGGTCTCAAGATCGTCTGTCCATCTTGTAGGTAGCGTAGGTATCTCCTACGCTGCGCTTACGACAGAGATCGCACTATTCCTACTTTCGAATGACGTCATTTGTTAGTATGCCATCCATACTGACACTCGCTTTGCGGGACAGGGAGAGAACATCCCTTACTAATTCGACCAAATTTTTTTGAAGCTGATTTAAGTAATATCTTCAGTATGCGTATTGCATTTTATTATATTTTTCACTATTTTATTTTTAATAAATTAAAGACTTGTCCGATAGACTTTGACAACATTTAATAAATTTGACTTATTTTTAGTGGTTGCCTAATACCACCCCAAATACCAACGCACTCTAGTACTCTATACTAATATAATAATATTATAAAGAGGAAAGATTTGATTGTTTGTTTGTTTGCATTGAATAGGCTCCGAAACTGCTGAACCGATTTGAAAAATTCTTTCACTGTTGGAAAGCTCCTCTATCCCCGGGTGACATAGGTTTTAATCTGTACCCGTGTGAAGCTGAGGCGGACCGCTAGTATTATATATACGTAGTACATAAGTAATCTTGGAAAAACTTGGAGATACTACATACAGTTGGAAGTGACCTCCAAATAAAATCTTTTGATATTTTAACAAGGATAGAACATCCGCGTCCGAGCCCCGTCTTATAAGTGTGCCTTGCGCCTAAAAACTCTATTCTGATTTACATAATCTTAAGATTCAAGCTTTAAACCGACTAATTGTCAGTTGACTTAAGATTCCGGTTGAATATTTGGTAGGATGAGAAGGGATAATCTTCCACAATCTCTAGGGACCCGACAGAAGTTGAAACCATTCTCATAATCTACGGCCGTCTCTTGTAAGTAAACTCTCCTACAAGTAGTTACATGTAATCTACTAGTTCTTTAGCTTAGAATAACTACTCAGAGAAGGTAGGTTTCCAAACAACGCCTTCTCAAAACGTAAGCTACAAATTCGCTTTGTAGCTAACGTTTCGATTGGTATTTTAAACGATTTAAGCAAGAAAATTAATAGATTACCTGTGGAATGTCACACCATAACTCTTATGCTGCTTTTTTGATTTGTTGTGGTACGATTTCACCGCGCATATTGTCATAGTAAAATTTTTATATTTTTTTTAGAGCCATATATGACACCATTTGAATGGCGTAAATTTTGCGAATGTACTTGGTTTCTTTGTGTAGTTATTCTAAGTTCTTTAGCTACAGCTCCGTAAATACAACCTCTAGTATATAATCTTTGATACAACTAAACAAGTCATTTGTATCTGCTGGATACAATTATGGTATCAATTGGTAATAGTCCTCCCCTCTGAACTAGGTGTCTAGTTTATCCAGTGACTAAATTTTTCAATATTTCCCGTGTTCACCCTATTTTTAATTAATTATTTGTTCATTATTTAAGTTTTATTTTTATTTTTGTGTTTCAGGAAATGTATAATTAACACAAAAATCATATTAGAATGACATTGACCATTATTTTATTCATTTATAGATCATCATAAGTAGACAAATTCTTGGGGTCTTTACTAGATAATCTGTGAATATTGAACTGTCACTAAACAAGATCCGTATTAATAAAACTAAGGCTTCAGTTAAAACGTTAGTACGTTAAAAAATAAAACCAATGTATTCTAAGAATTCTCTGTTAACTATCGTATAGTTATAAATTTTTACAAAATTTTATTTACCGACATTATTAGCTTTTTAATAAACGGCACTTACTTCAGAGTCGAAACATCGTATATCCGTAGGTATATCAAAATGCTTTATTTAAAAATAGGTAAATTTTCTAAGTTACAAGGTACCTACGAGTATGTAGAAAACCATTGTTAAGATGCACTTAAACTTAAACCTTCGTCACTAGTTGAGTCTTGAGATCTCGTACGTTGGCCCTAGTGTTTGCATAAATCCGAGCTAAGCCTGCGCGGCTTACAACCCCGCCTAGGGGGAATCAAAAGTGCGGAATGTCTTGGAAGTGAAACTAGTGGTAAAACTTTGGAAGCAAGTGAAGTCTGAGTGTTGAGACGGCGTGTTTTGTTCTGTATGAACGGTATTCACGTGTTTTCATGTGTTATATTCAAAACTGTCTACATTCATTTAGTCATGTCTATATTCAATAGAACACGACGATGAACGCTTACCATCAGGGGCGGATTTCCCTATAAGCCGAGTGAGCCTGGGTCTAGGGCGGCAACACTGTTTTCCCGAAAGCACAGGTGAATTTTTCAAATAGTCGTGGATAGCCAAATCCGAAACGTAATAGAACAATGTATCAATACACTGCCAAATTCAAAAGACTATGCCAAAATCCACTAATGAGGATAGAAGAGAAAAGACGCAGGTCACAGGTCATTTTGGTAGCCCCATTTTTCTCCTGTGGGCGAAGTCCCAATATTTACGAGCGTAAATATGTATCGAATTCCAAACAACATTCAATTTCAGAATTCAACATATTTTGTATTGAAGTCGATACATCTTTGACGCACGTAAATATTCGTACTTCGCCCACTGAGACGTACTACGCCCACTGAGAGTAAGTTCCAAATCCATACTAAGTAAGAGTGTTTGCAATTTTGCAAACACGTTGACTAACACCTGATCTATCTTCTTTCTTATATATAAAAGGCGATGTGTGTATGTATGTACGTTCCCTATAGACTCAAAAACGGCTGGACCGATTTTGACAGAAACTTTCACTGGCAGATAGCTGATGTTATCCACGTGGATGAAACCACTGGGCGCGGCTAGTAATATATAAAAGGCGATGTGTGTATGTATGCAGATATGTTCCCTGTAGACTTCAAAACGGTTGAACCAATTTTGGCGGAACTTTCACTGGCAGATAGTTGATGTTATAAGGACTAATATACGCAATTGAAACCGCGGTGCGCGCTAGTTAGTAATAAAAAGGGTACTTAAAGGCAAAAAACCCTGTCTGACAAGCCGTCCGTTTCTACCAATGAGCAAAACCATTAAAGGTTTGAAAAAATAAGGACGATGGATCACTACGTCTAATTACTAGCACCGAACAAATATTTAACCCGACCAAATAGTACACTTATTCGGTTCACGGAGCATAATATTAGGGTTGCCAGTACCACTAACCGAGTCGAAGTTTACCCGCAACCATTAATTGTTCTGCGAGCTTACACTAGGGTTGAGTATAGATTAATTTGGGGTAAGATAACTCGCGACAGAGGCTGATATGTGCTACCTTTAGCAATATCTTGGATGTATTATCTGCTGAGTTACACTGAACGGTGTTACTAAGCCGACAGGAGGTCACTATACTCATTATAAACAACTTTTACTACGAGACCAACCCATAAAATTGCGGAAAAAAATCAATTACGCAACCAACTACAATTATGGAATTTTATTTGATTTCAAAGTTGGTCCTTTATTAAAATTTGTTCATAAGGACAATGACAAAATTATACTAGGATGTTTATTCAATAATATTGACGAATCCAATGACCTCCTTTCGGCTTAGTGCGCTGTACTGATAGTCTAACCTCTACACCACACAAGGAAATCTATCTACCCAAATTTCAGTTTCGGTAAGTCAAAAAGTTTCCGAGATTTCATGAAGATTATTTCGCTTCTTACTATAGTGGGCGAAATGCGACTATTTACGTGCGTAAAATACATATCGAATTCAATACACATTTTGAATCTATATATTATTATATTAAGAAGCGAAATAATCTTCATGAAATCTCGGAAACTTTTTGACTTACCGAAACTGAAATTTGGGTAGATAGATTTCCTTGTGTGGTGTAGAGGTTCACTGAGAAGAATTTTGCAAAACGGACGAACCAAAGGGGCAAATGGAGGTTGAAAATGTATACAAAATTCTACGTGTACTGAGTCGCGGGCAACAGCTTGTTTCGAAATGTAAACGTGTATAGAGTTTGGCACGTAAGGGACCGTCCATTAATCAAGTGAGGCTAGAAAGGGGGGACGGGGTTTAGCAAAAATCACGAAATATCACAATCAACACACAAACAATGGTCTAAAACCTCACCAAGGGAGAGGGGGTTAAAATTTTTACAAAAATCACGTGATTAATGGACGGCCCCTAAGTATTTACGCGAGCAAATATTGAACATCACCCACAACAGTGAATTTTATTTCAGTCACAACAGTGTATGAAATAAAATTCGCGTATCCAAAAAGCTCGAAATAAAGCTCTACTGCTGTCCTACAAAATGTTCTACTAAAAATACAATAGTGATGCTATAAAAGACCCTTTCACCAAGTTTTTCCTTCCATTCTTCCGGCAAATATATCGCCAGAAGGAAACATAATCGTAATAAAAAGGTTGTAAGTCCGAGGTTTGATATGAAGCATTCTGACCCAGTAGCCCGTCGACCCTTCACAAAGGTTTATAAATTACAGGGCTGGGTTGGTGTAATGTATACCTACCCTATTTGCATAATATTGTACGCCAAGAGGACTTGTCACATATTGTGCGGATGCGAAACATTAACTTTCCGAAGCGGGTATTAAACGTGTTTATTGAAGCCGAACTAATCTACGAACTCAGTGAGCTTTTGTAAGTAAATGTAAGAAAGCGGTAAGTATGTAAAGTTTTTACAATTATGTACGTTTCTTATCATTATTTATGTTATTATAGCTCAGTTGTTGGCACTTTTGACTTCCATGCCGCAGCTGTGGGATCAAATCCTAACATTGAGCTTTTGAGATGACTGACGGTGATGGGCAACATGTAATCGTGTAAACCACACCTCAGAAAAAAATAAAATTTAATCGAGTCTATATAGCAGACAAAAATATTTTTTTAGATAAAAACAATTACCCACTTCAACCTACCTAGGTACATGTACAAACTTAAACTTAAAAATTAGATAGGCTTTTAAATCGACCCCACACGATGAGAAAGCTTTAACAGAAATGACACGGTTGCGTAATCTTTCCTAAAGTAGTTTTCTTTAAGAAAAGGTACATATTAACGTAGGTATAGGTATAATTACTATGATGCCTCTTTACAAAAAAAATACAATTTTCTTTAGAAACTGACTTAAAAATTTGTATTAATAATAGCATATAATAGGTACCTACCTAATAGGTAAGTAATTTCGTTTACTTGGATGACATATTTTTTCCAGCTATATTGATTTAAAAACTAAACTCCTGAACCAATTTTGATGACAATTCTTTAGGACCAGTCTGAAATAAATCCTTTTAAATAAAAAATATCAAAATCGGTTTATAAATGGCTGACTTCTGAGGTAACAAACATTAAAAATATAACCGAATTGAGATCCTTCCTTCCTTTTTTTTTATTTGGTTAAAAACAACCGTCTGTCGTGACAGAAATAGTAACCGTGTAACAATCGTGACAAAACCATAGCATGGTGTGGTGGTAGACAAAGAGAATACATATATCGCTTAACATCAGGGGAGATGGTAGTCAAACGCAAGCCATTTTATTTTTTAACTACTAACTCTTGACTGGTAGAGTACTTTTTAGTACTCGGCTGGCTAGCTGCACCCTCAAGCTCCAAATATGTCTGTATGCTTGGGCACATAGCTAATTGGTCACCCATTTCAAGTCAGATCGGTTTCCCATCTTTAGCCACGCCGTCACAAAAAAATCAGGGTGTGTTGTAGTCACCAACTTAACTATATTTCTAACTGTCACTCTTAAGTTCGTCCATAAATTATTATTTTGCTTGCTGCTACAGAAACTACAAAAAACCTCATAGCAAAATATTTACCACATATGTGTTTTTTTTATTGTTACTAGCGTCAATTATGTTTCTTTCTTTACCATTCTCTAAACTAATATGACAGGACTAAAATAATCTGTATTTTTTTATTCATTTCAATATGTTGTGAGAAAAGATTGTCAAAATTTTTAGGGATGTCAACAATATTTTATTTTGAGTCCGAGCAATTAAGACTCCTTCGATGACGAAGTGCTGGTTGGAAATAAAATTCAGAACCTGAACCACCGACCTAAAGTCGCAAGCTTCTCTGTATTTTATAGGATTTTCCACGAGAATGTGCATTGGAACTTCACGAACTTGTTGCCCCATCACCTTTACCATTTATTACCATTATCATTTTGATAACCGAACGTTCAGACAAACGACAAGGAGTCGGGTGACAGTTTGCCGTTTGTCTGGATGAAATACTTGGTCAAAATGCCACTTAATCGCACCAAGCGTTTTGCCTCCACTTTCTTGATTAGAACAGCAAAACACATGAGCGCCTTGCCTCTGTCTGTGTTTCTGCAGCATTACAATCTTGGAGTGTTCAAGTCTAGGGTTAATAGGTTATTACTGGGCAAACGTGTTCCATCTTCGACCGCATCATCGCTTTCCATCAGGCGAGATCGCGGTCAAAAGTTAGCCCTAAAAAACAACAGAGTCAACGCCATTTCCATAATTAAGTTTCTTTTATCAAAGTTAACTTTTATTACATTTGTATCTATCACACATATAAACACGCAACATTGTCGCACTAAGCCCACGAGCCAGCAAGTCGGCAATAATAGAACTCTTTGTAAATCCTAGCCAACAGTGCAAATACCGTTCTTTATCGATCGTCAAATTTGCTAAAATGCCATAGAATCGATCACAGCGAGTACTGAATTTTTTTTTATATTATCGAATTAACGACCTCAACTGTCAATTTGACGATCGATAAAAGAACGGTACTTGCATTGCAGGTAATAAACTTGGCTTCGACGTAGTCCTTCCAGCCTTGGATCCACGTGCATCGGCCCACGCCTGGTGTTCCCGTTAATAATAAACGAGACCCATGTCTGGTACAACCTTGTCGGTGTGAAATGCAACTAGCCTTTTAAGGCCCGCGCCTTATAAGGGCACCGTGATCTTAAACACTTTAATTTACTTATGGACACGGACGCTGCAAAGTGTTTGATACGTCAGGAATTAAAATGATGGAAAATTCACGGAACAAATCGCGCTATAATTTTAATGTAATTTTTTTTAATTTCAATCTGGTAAGTGTCGTTGATAAACATAAAATAGTTGTAGGTACTCGTATTCCTCAATATTGTCGACTAGATTCGTTGACAATCGCAAGGTTACTAACAAGCTGGACCTTGCCTCCAAAGAGATGTCTGCATTTACTATCGCCTGCTATGCTTCTATGGGGAATGCTCTGAAGAGCATTTAAATCTCATTTCTGCGTCGGACTTCCACTACCGCACATGCCGACACCGTCAAAAAGCTCACCCCACATCTTGCATAGCTGGAAATCCCACACCGTCCGATTTTTCCGCTGCTTTCATCCGTGGCAAGACCGCGGATAAAAGGAAAGGAGCGCAAAAATTGGACAACGTGTGGAATGTCCTTCCTCCAAAGGTCTTCCTGGCTAACATGAAGCGTTTCTAAAAGGGTGTCTGCAACTACCTGCATAGCTGGTAAAGTCAATGCACAAGTGCAAGTGCACCGTCAATTCCGCTAGTGTTGCAGGTATCCTTAGGCGGCGGCTTCTGCTTACCATCAGGCGGACCGCAAGTTTGTGTGCCGCTCTTTTTATTTTATTTTATTAATAACAATGCTCGGTATACAATGCTGTCAATCTCTTTGGATTTAACAAGCAATTCAGCTGTTCTGCTCTTTAAGTAGCTTTAACTAACAAGGATTCATGTGAAATGCTAGTTTTGCTTGGAACATGTTACTAAATGGGTGGTTTGAATACTAGGTATTTTGCTATAAGGTCGATTTCCTTTTAGAACCTTGTGATACGGAGGAATTGTAATCTATTTAGTACCTACTTAATTATAGATTAGGTATAGGATTGCTAAATAAAAGTCGTTAAAAGTTTTAAATTGCTAATGAACTAAAACCCCGAACTCCTTAACTAAACCACTCAGCAGCATTGGCGCTATGTACTGTGGTGCTATTTACATATTATTTCGGTTAAAATGACAAAAGCCGATCGGATAAAAGGCACAGTAAAAAGCGTAGGATGGTAACCCACAAAACGATTAGGCTGTTTTTCTTGTAACAAAATTCAATCTACAAGATAATTATATCAATAGACTAAATAATGTATGAATGTATTTTGTTTTTAAACAACTCGAGGCCTTTCTAAGGTATCTATTGAAAAAATATATTTTTGCTGTCTCGATAGATGTTTGTTTAACCGCAACTAGCACAATTACAACCCGTTGGTTTATGTCAGATATGGTCTGCGGGCAAACTACGGCACTATCCATTAAATTAATCGTGATTTTACAAATAAAAATTAACGCCATATAGTGAAAAGCTCCGGAAGAAGGACCCTGAAAATATATCACTGTTTTTGCGTTTTATAACTGGCGCAGCGAACCAAAACTTTGTCTTGCAGTATCCACAGATCTTTTTCCACATCCCTTTTTCTATCTATGTATATTTTACTTGAGACTGCCGACGGGACTTCGGACCTCCGGCAGTCCCTAGTAGGTATAGTAGGTAGGTAGTTTTCTCGACGTGGTGACTTATTGACCTGGTGACGGCAGGTGGTGTACAGCAAGAACACAATGGTGGCCCAAGCTGGGTCTTCGTAATCCAGGCCAATCGACAATGAAGCAGTCAGACGATATTAGAAAGGCAGCAGGATGCAATTTGAGGCAATAGACCAATGACCGAGGTAAATGGCATTATGAAACATTTTATCTCCATCCCTTTTTTTGAAAAAGCGTGTTAAGCTTTTTTTTAATCAACTTCAAAAAAGGAAGAGGTAATCAATCTGACTGTATGTTTTATCTTTCGCAGTTTCCATGGACCTTGTTGACGCTGTTATTGTTTATTTAACACTTTAATATATTATCGTAATTGTAAGTAATTTAAGTAAGTAAGTATTAATATTAGACTTTACAGTTTAAATAATTATCACATCAATCACTATTACACGTCCTACCTTCTACCTCCTGTATGTTGAATGCAACCTTAGGATAAATCCTCTTCATCCTAAGATTTCCTGGAAGAGATAAGACCGCTGATTTTTGCATCTATTTTGTAGTGTGTTTGTAATTTGAAGCGTGGACAAGAGTTAATCTATCTATCAAAGGGACACCTTTGCCTATATAGCAGTATGTGGTATTATCAGCTGATGGTGATAGTGATTTTGATCGACGCTAGTTTTTATTTATTTTTATTGATAATAAATGCTGTGTATAGTGAGTTTCCAGCCTAATCCACCCGCTTAAGGACCAACTCCATGAATACTTCCTGTTTACCACAAAGTGGCTACTGCGTATTTAATCTCTAGATTCCCTTCGAGATTAACTTTTACAAATGGAGGAAAATACGCAGTTCGTTTATTTTATGGGGGCGCAGATCAACTATGTTGATTTAAATGCTTTTTTCAAATTCTTTTGTCAAAAATTATTTGTCTCACGTGGATTGATTTATTTGTCTCACGTGGATTGATAAGCGACAACATCAATCCATAGGCAGTAAGAGCCTAAATTTAAAATTATCAAAAACATCAAATACATTTGTATTTTAAAATATTTATGATAAAAACTTTACAAGAACAAAATAAATATATTTGCTACCTAAATGATAAAATACAACAGTAATAAAAATCTAATTCAAAATAGGTAGGTACATTAAAAGTGTATCTAGCTCGCGCATTTTAACATTCTTGATGACATGAAATGTTTCAACGAACATAACGCAATCTAAACAGAATGTTTTATTTGTTATTTTTAATAAAAGTTAAATGTTTTGTAATTTAAAATATACGTTTTGATTCAAACATGGTTTTCAAACATAAAAACTGTATTAGTAAATGAATTGTAGGTAGGTACTAATTGATTTTTAAATATGTAGTTATCGAGATACAATTCCTACAGAGTCACAATCTCTCAGTAAAAACAATCAAAAAAAACGTCCGAGCGTCATTGTACATACATTGTATCAATTATATACTTCACAATGCCACATTTACTCCAATTTAGACGTTATGTCGCTTGCATAGTGTTCAACGTTAGTTGTCCGCTATGTCATCGTAGCTGGCACCGCGCGGCGTTGTAGTCGGGTCGCGGTTACCTTATAACTATTCAAAAACTCTGCGCATTTCGTTGCGTGCGCAGAGTTTTGGTTCGGACATTTTTTTGGTACGATTGTGACTCTATATGTATTGTATCTCGATGTAAGTAGTGCTCTCATGCAATGTTTGGTTCCAAAATTCATACAATAATTTAAACAACCGATAGTAAAGTGAGTAAAGAAGGAGTCACTATAGATGTATAATACCTATATAAAGAATTTACCATTACCACTGAATAAAACCATATATTTACGTCCGTCTACTTTAATAGGGGCATATGAACAAAAACACGTCACCGCATTCTTATGAAGCTGTGTAATCAAGGTGGGATAAAGTGGGGTACTACTTGGGGTGTAAGATAAGAGACTTTCACCGACGCCCATGGAAAACTAATCAGAACTATAGTACCATCTTTAAAAAAATGTGCCAAATCTTATTGCGATCCCTTGTTCTGGATGATAAGAGATCAGTCCGACACATCTTAGTTACATCTAAACGTTTAGGTCTTCTTTGTATTACTCGAGTTTTGCCCATAATATATGTTTCCTTAAAACAATAGTCTCACACCACATCGAATTGAGGAAATGCACGGCTAATACATATTATTATCATAATTTTGTCATTATGACATTTTACGAATACCTATACACAAAATATATATAAATAGGGACAATCTATATTCGAGCACCATCTGTAAAAAAAATACCTGGCCGCTTCGACCAAAATAAAATGAATGGACAGGCCCAGTAGAAGCACATTTTTGAAGATAACAAAATGAGCGCCAGCTTTCATTTCGTTTCAGTCGGTCTCTAGCCGTAGGAAGTGCAACACGTGTCTATTGTTACGTGATAACGAAACATCTGACAAAATTATGCATTCATATGCTTTCCCGGAGTGTACACAAATAAAACCGCTATCTATTTTTTGTAATAAATATACTGTACATTTTTATAATTAGGTGTCGAAGTATATGTCCAACGGTTTTGACTCGTTTTTACTGAGCAATTTCAATGGATAGGGCCCGTCCATTAATTTTATTTTAGTCGAAGCCTGGCCGTAGATTGTCCATTTGCAATGTTTTCAACAAATTCATTATAGAAAAAAACTTTAAATTAAAAAAAAAACTTATAGAAATGATTAGATAATCTTAAAACGATTGAACAGATATTTTGAGTCATAGCGAAGAACACTCGCTTTCACCTAGTCACCTTTCAAACAAAATAAACTAAATCACAATCAATTCAACCGTTTGGGAACTACGACGCCACGGGCAGGCACACAGATACATACGTTAAACTTATAACACCCTATATTAGCGTCGTGGATTAAAATCGTTTTACCCCACTGAGGCAAACCTTGAGTACGCTTTTAACATTCCTCTAGATTTGCGTAGGTCGTATATCAGTGAATGAATGTGTAGGCGGGAGCGAGAAAAAGCTTTGTCCTAACTATTTTTATAGCAAAATAGTAAAGACAACCGACTGGACCAAGTCAGAAACTTGATTGGCATAATTCGATTCTGTAATTACTTGAAATCGATGGAGTAGGATTCTTTGGCAATAGTTACGACTTAATATAATTATAGAGAGATTCACGATAACTACCTATTGAAAAAGGTCAAACGTAGGAACACTCCAAGTAATGAGTGCACTTCGGAAAAAGTCGGGGTTAGACAATATATTTTTGCATTTTTTATATATATTTTGCCCGCTAACAAAATTTCGGGTAATTTTACTACAACAACATGCCACATAGAGCAGCCGTAAGGGACGGATAGGCTGAGAGTTTTGGCGCCAACGTGGAAAAAAACGTCGGCTCGTTGGATTATTTTCCTAAACTTGTGTATTTTCGAGTGTTAATGTGTACTAAATGGTGAATTATGATTCATTGAGTGCTCGTAAACGTGCTCGAGTGTGGGTAAGTGATATAACGAGGTGAAACGTGTCTTTTCGTGTTGTTTTCAAAACTCCATAGGAGCCTCTTGTAAACTTTCCACCACTTTACAGGGGCATGAGTTTGACTTGACCGTGACTTATTTAGCTTGACTCTGACTGTGACTATGACTTGTTTGACGCTATTAAGACTATGTAAACTGTTTAAGATTACGACTAAAGAACAATGAATCCACGGTCATGAAAATTTTAACAAAAAAAAAAAAAAAGGACGTATTTCGTGTATCGGGGTTTAATAGTACACATGAAAAAGTGGACAACTAACATCGCGGAAAATTATCAAAATTGGGAATTTATTCTTTGGGATTGTCGTGCATAATCTTAAAACCTCTAAAACATAATCATCATTCAACTGACAATAAACAAATGAAGTTACCGAAAAAAAACCAAGAAGTTTAAATCAGTATGAGTTATTGTGGTTATTTTATTACCATCTCGGGAGCATAAACAAAACAATTCACGGAACTATCACTTTTTTTTAGGTCTGAACGTCTAGAAAATTCAACATCTGCTTGAGTTTGTATAATTTCAAATGCTTAAAAGTCTATATTTTCAAGTTTTTTTTTTGCTGGTGCGAGGGTTTTTTTTGTACAATAATCACACAGGGTTGTTGCCCTGTGTGAAATTTGGCTGCAAACTCGTAATTGAATTTTAAACTCGTAATGAGGAAAATCACGTAGAGCTGTCTACATTTTTAGTATTTAACCTGGTCACAGTGAATTGAATGTCGACTTATTTAAATTCATAGCTCCCACTAATTATTTTCTGAATAGATAACAATGCCCACGTGTAATAGATTCTGCAGGTCCGTTAAGCTCATCTAAGGCGGCACGTATAGAGAGGAAATTATTGTAATTACATTCTAACATCAAAATACGAGGAAAGAGTTAATACTTAGTGTGGGTAGTAAACAAGCTTGCTTAGGCTAAGCTATAGTCTATTTCGGGGATATTTATTCTCGTACCTTATCTGCCCCGAATGATTCCAATCACAATACATGTCCTCTATCAGCCTACCGGTTGAAAATGGTAAATGAAAATACCTATTCGAGTTCTCTCGTACTATTAGAACTCTCCTTGTAGCCTCGTGGAGTAGCTCAAGGTTTACGAATTCGAGTAGATTTTAGATAACAATGCATGACCTAATTCCCTCCTGCCCATTTTTATATCGGACGGCCAGGGAAGGCACGAAAGAAAAAAACCGGACAAGTACGAGTAGAACTCGTGCTCTGAGGGTTCCGTTGGACAGAACCCTCAGAGCGCGAGTCCAAAAAAAACTGAAACTGAAAAAGTTGAAATATTGAAAAACAAACTTAACTTTGTAGTTGACTATAAGGTTCTTCTATACATTCCAACTACAAAATGTAAGTTTGTAATAGCAAAATAATAATTTTTAAATGATATAACTTCAAATTTGTAACTTTCAGATTTATTCCTATATATGTGCTATGAGACCTTGCCTCTTGCCAAATTTCATGATTCTAGGTCAACGGGAAGTACCCTATAGGTTTTGGTTCCCCTGTGAAATCGCAAAATATACGACATAAACGTTCATATCTTTTGATTGCTTTAATTTACAACTTTAATTTTTTTACAGCAGAAAGAAACCGTAGGCCCAAGTATTTAATATCAATTTCAACTTGATACCTTTACGCGTTCTTGAGAAAAAGGGTCTTGACAGACAGACAGACAGACGGACAACGAAGTGATCCTATAAGGGTTCCGTTTTTTCCTTTTGAGGTACGGAACCCTAAAAAGAAGAAAAAGATAAGGAACATCGTTTCATGGTGGATATTTAGAAAGCCCGAACGAAGCGCTTTGATTCCACTTATATTAAGCGAACTGCTAGTTTGTGGAATACGCTGCCTGAATGGGAGTTCCCTAACAATTACAATCTGGGTGTCTTCAAGTCGTGAGTGAATCGTTTTCAGGTAAGCGTGCTCCATCGTAAACCGCAGGTAGCGGTCAAAGGCAAACCTATTCTTCAATGAAAACAAATTAAAAATAAGCCTGCTAAGGTTCCCTTTTTGTTGTGAAAATTTAAAAGCACTCGTTTAATTCGCAAACTTATCTTTACAGAGTTCATTGGAACGTCGAATGCACTGATATTCCGCCAAATGAAACATAAATAATTTTGCGATGAACCCAAACTTTGCCAAAACTATCTGCATGAAATGAGCTTTCGACCGCAAGAGATATGGATTGAATATACCAGATTCAATTTAGCATTTAAAATCGTAAAAACGGAATAATTTTTGTATTTTTATTTACGTTGTAAAATGCTTTACTTAATAGTAAAATAAAATATTTGTATTAAATCAATTCTTGTGAACGTACTGCGATCCCTAAGCCGCCTGCCAAGCGTGGGGATTATGGCAACACCCCTCTAAGAGGGAGGCCTGGAGTTTTGGCGCTAACGTGGAAAAAACATGTCGGCTCGTTGGATTATTTTCCTAAACTTGTGTATTTTCGAGTGTTAATGTGTACTAAATGGTGAATTATTATTCATTAAGTGCTCGTAAACGTGCTCGAGTGTGGCAAGTGATATAACGAGGTGAAATGTGTCTTTTCGTGCTGTTTCCAAAACTCCATAGGAGCCTCTTGTAAAGTCTCCACCACTTTACAGGGGCATGAGTTTGACTTGACCATGACTTACTTAGCTTGACTCTGACTGTGACTATGACTTGTTTGACGCTATCAAGACTACGTTAACTGCTTAAGATTACGACTAAAGGTTATTGAATCCACGGTCATGAACATTTTAACAAAAAAAAGAGGGAGGCCTTTGTTCAGCAGTGAACGTTTAATGGCTGCTGATTTGAAAGAAATAAACTTGTAATAGATACCTTTTACTTGGGATCATCGCCAAATTTTACTTTCTCTCTAAATAGACGACTGTCAAAAGCCACGGTCTAATATCGCAATAATGACCTCAACTTTTAAGAGGGTAATAAAGTACAAGATGGCCGCGTCTCGAAATGAAAATTCTTAATAACAGCCTTAAAGTTGTTTCCCCCATCTGTCGTCTCCATGAATAAGTAACAACATGCTTACAAACAAGCCTTCTTTACAAACAACTTTGCGGTGGACCGGTGAAGATAAGTGACTAAAACTCTTAAGAAAGCTACAATTCATGAGTTATACAGGATCACACGGGACGGTGGTATAAGCCGAAAGGAGGTACAAAGACGCATCATTCAAAAACATTTACTAATAATAAATACAAATGTCATTACGTAACTATCAAAATCAAAAATCTTTCAGAGCGCCCGGTTAATGCGGCGCGTGACCAAAATGCTGGCGTGTTTCTGGCTCAACGCATAAGCATTGCTTTTCAACGTGGTAATGCCGCCAGCATGCTGGGTACGCTGCCAACTTGAGCTTTTGGATTGTCTTTAGACCTTCAACGGTCTATGGGCAGTCTAATTGTATTTGTAGTGTTAGTTTTAGCTTGTATTTAGTTTAGTTAATAAAGGCAGTTGCCCAGTAACAAATGTGATTACTTATATAATTATTAATTTAAAAACCGACTTCAATATTAGTAAAATACGCAATTTCGTTTACTTGAATGACAATATTATGGCACCCAGGTAAAAAAAAAACAGTTATTTTGATTTAAAAACCAAATTACTGAAACGATTTTAATGAAATTTCTGCGGGGCCAATCTGAAAGTATTTCCTTTTAAATAAAATTAAATTAAATGCACTATACAGTAAAAAAAACTATTAGTGAAATTATAATGATTAATCTACACAATTTAAAATGAAGGTTGTTATTACTGTGTATCTAAACTTGTAAACTGTCTGAACGTCCAGACCACAGAACACATATACCAGAGGGTCCAGACGGTTTCAGAGATCCTCTTCCATTGTTTCAAGCAAAATAACGATCGGAACCCTAAAGCTGTCCAAATGTTGTGATAGTTAACATAACTTAGCTTGAGCCTAGTTTCTATTAGATTTATATAGCGTAGCCTTGAAACGTTGGCTCTACGCCCAATTCTCCTAATCCATGAGAGACTAACGCCATAAATTGACGTTAATTAATATATTGTTTTCAGTCTAGTTTCCGGGACTCTAAGCCATCCCTTTCCCGCCAGAGACCTTTACCAGGACAGGCCCCGCAAGTTCTCATTCTTCGCGTGTCTCTGCATGTCATATTGGCAGTAGCATGTTGGACGTCAATACAAAAATGTCAAATGGCGCCACAGTAAACTGAAGAACTCTTCGAAACAGATGACCTTGCGAATAAAGTTAAACTATTTTACTTAATAACTCTCGTGATATTTAAAGAAAATACAAAAATGAAGCATGGGGTTTTCATAAAACCGTCCGATACATTAATACTTTTATAATGATGTTTTAGAATGACTTCCCCGCTTTTCAGTTCCTCCAAAATGTTCGCGAAAAACCAAACCGACAGCTAGCATACCGTCATTCGAAAGAATGAATTCAATATTATTATAAGTAATTTATTTGAAAATAAAACTATTTTGATTTTTTTTTTTTTTTTGAACTCACTTTCTTTCGAATGACGGTATGCACTGGAAAGGAGGTGTGGACAGTACCGGCGTTAGGGTAGGGCCTGGTTGGGCGACCGCCCAGAGCGCCAGACAAAAGGGGGCGCCAGAGGCGCCTATAAAGGGGCCTATAAAGGTATATAAAAATCTATAGGTCTAATATATTCTGCAGTCTATCTATCAGACCGGGGGGGAGGTGCGTCGTAGAAGTCTCGCCCAGGGCGCTGGTAGTGCTAAAACCGGCACTGGGTGTGGACGGAGGTCGAAACAGCATCTTGAAGCCTATATTAAGACCAGTCATTCCACTCCGACCAACTGAACGGACCAACTAGTTGTGCAGAATGGAACTTGATGAAGCGTTTTGTTCCAATCAAATCAACTGGTTGGTCAGATTTTAAACATATTATTGTGCGGACGATGAATGAGTGGGAAATATAAGTTATTTCTTACTCAGTCATGATTGCTGCAAAAGCAACTCTAAAATAAAAAAGTGTGGAATAATTACATTATTTAACAATAGATTTAAGTTTTTTGTACTCACACAGTGGATTTATTTGTCAACAAATACTTTTAAATGTTTGTTCAACTAGTTTACTGGACGTTTTCGCGGCGTCTATGCATGATAAAGTTTTGTGGTTTTTGTGATTTCCCGTCTGTATCTGACTTGAACCCTCAAATCCCTTATGATTATCCCCTATAAGACTCCCAAATAAAATACTTATCCTAGTAGGTACTAGGATAGACATTAAGTTAAGTGGATAGTATCTATATACGTAAAAAGCAAATAATAAGACAATTTTGGTCGATACGCGGGAAATCAAATCTTTTACGGATTGGTGTAATCTCTGAAGGAATTTACGTGCACCGCGATTCTAATATTTTTTATTGTGGAACAATATACAGATTCTGTTAGAAAATTATGTACCTAAATTATGCAATTAACACCAACACACAAAAAAACACAATACCATTGAGATACAATACATAAAGAGTCATAAACGAGCCAAAAACAACGTCCGAACCAAAACTCTGTGCACGCTACGCATTGCACTGACTTTTTGGTTAGTTGTAAGGCAACCGCGATCCAACTACAACGCTGCCCAATGCTAGTGCTGCGATTACATAGCAAACTCGCGACGTTGAACACTATGCAAGTGACATAATGTCTAAATTGGAGTAAATGTAGCATTGTGAATTATATAATTGATGTCTCGACGCTCGGACATTTTTTGACTGTTTTCACTTTGGAGATGGTGACTCTATAGGTATTGTATCTCGATGCACAATATACATATCTATATACTTTATGTGTATTTACGGTTGCGTTAACTTATTGTGACAAAGAGAAAGAGCCCTCCATGTTGCTTCGGGTCTGGATATTATTATCTACTACTTTTAGCTTTGAGTAATATTGTTAAATAATCCAAAAAAAAAAGTTCCTTTTAAATTGATCTTTTACTTTACTTTTGAGTTTTATTCCATGTTAAAATGAACCAGTCGTCGTATAGGTACATCTATAGAGGCCTACATTCAGCCATAGTGGCTATTACGTGCCTCTTGAACAGATTGTTTGAACGTGAAATCGCCCTCGAAATTTCATTACAGCTTCGCCTGGTGAAGGGGAAAAGGTTTAGATTTATTTGACACAAACGACGGACCTAATCGGCTTCCTTTTTCTATTATAGTGGCATCGTACTTTACAATAACTCACGACTATTGGGAAAAGTGTCCTAACTTGTTGTGAAAAAACAATATAATTGCATTTTGGAAATATGAGTTTTTACTTGACTTACCAAGTATCATTTTTGTACAACATGGCGTAGAGAAATAAATTGTCATACATTTGGGTTTTGTGTTGTAGGCCTTTTGTGATAGATATATTTTTACAACACATTTGCTCAAAAAGTGCACTTACGAAGCCTGTATACATCGTTCGAAAGTTAAACATTACGGATCATACAACGGAGCGTGCGGAAATGAATTTGTCCGCACGCTCCGTTGTATAGCACCGTGCGTGTACGTTACGGTATTTTTTTAATTTCAATTTTTTGTTTTTTTCTCTCAAATGTGTTGTAAAACGTTGTATGGCACACGTGCGGATTGGTTATTACAAACTCGTGACTATGGTAAGCCCTCGACTTCGTCTCGGGCTTACATTCGTCTACTCGTTTGTAATAACCAACTTTCCGCACTTGTATCATAAATAACTATTTCCCTTCGGCCACTTTTGAAACCAAGTTTCGAAACTAGTTTCGGAAAACGAAAAATTATTCTGCTTCTGAAACTGGTTGCCAAATAGGAATTATAATTCTGCTTTCAAAACACGTTTCGATAAAAGACTTACATTTACAGAATGGCATTAAAAGAATGGGTTCGACGGCATATATTACAACATACTGATTGCCCGATAAAAAATACGCACTCCTATAATAGGACAGTGGTAAATGTTTAAAAAAACCAGAACTAACGCAATTGGAATCCAATTATCGTTCTAAAGTTCATTTCGTTATAATTCAACAAAGATCAAGAGTTCATCGCTTGTCACATCCGCTGATACTTCGTGCTCCAAATCACAAGTTTTCATCCACGACACCTTGATAACTTCGAGTGCGACGTTAATTGACGGGTGTATTACGTTTCTGAAACTAAGTTCTGTCAAAATTACAAGAAAGTTTTGAAGAGCAGCTTGTAATATCTCTAATAGGTATAGGAGACATTTTACCTTAACATTTTAAAATATCTTCTTGAGATTTATGCTTAAAACTTATCAATGCAAATTGCACACTGTATTACATTTTCTCCTTAAGGCCCTCTTTTCAATAGCAATTTTGGTTATTCTAGTTTTAGTTTGTCTACTTCCATAGTTATAGAAATGGTGTCATATCAAAACAGAATGTTTTATCTAGGAAACCGTAAAAACCTTCTAGTTATAATGTACTACGTACCTACTACATTATTTATATCGATGGTAAAGACCGAAATTTAGCTCGATAGAAAAATAATATGAAAGTAACATTGGTTTGCACTTTTCTCCCTCTTTTATCGGATTCATTCAAATACCTATTTACTAAATGATGTCTTATTATAGATACAGATTTCATTATTATGAAGGAACCCGTAAAGGTGCATTTTACATTTACAGCTATAATTTTTCGAAAAATATGAGAGAATCCTCAAGAATAGAAGTAGCGAAATGTGTACGAGTGTGTGTAAGCGCCATGGTTTTGCTCCACTAAATGCGAGTTTAATATGGTTATCTGTAGTAACAAGCGTTGCTTAAAGTGTATAACCTCGCTTTAAAACGATTTTTCAAATTAGGAGTGATTAGCGGAGGATGATGTTTCAACCTAGGGAGCTCAAGGCGGAAAATCTTCAATCTATCACTCCCATGGGTGAGATTGTAAGTGATAGATGGAACAAGCCCATTACCTTTCAAGTATATCAGATGTATGTATAATCAGAAAGACAAATTTTCAAAAATTGTTCTACTATGGTCCTTTGTATCTATTATTGTTCTTGTATGTTCATATCTGTCATTATATTTGTTCTTGGGTAAGTATATATTTTTAGATTTAATTTAAAAATATTATACAAGCTTCACAGAAAACACTCACAAGCGATGGCAACATCGCAACATCTTAACGGTTATAGGAGTTTTGGCGCCAACGTGGTAAAAAACATGTCGGCTCGTTGGATTATTTTCCTAAACTTGTATATTTTTGAGTGTTAATGTGTACTAAATGGTGAATTATTATTCATTAAGTGCTCGTAAACGTGTTTGAGTGTGGGTAAGTGAGATAACGAGGTGAAACGTGTCTTTTCGTGTTGTTTCCAAAACTCCATAGGAGCCTCTTGTAAAGTCTCCACCACTTTACAGGGGCATGAATTTGACTTGACCGTGACTTACTTAGCTTGACACTTAATGAATAATAATTCACCATTTAATACACATTAACAGTCGAAAATACACAAGTTTAGGAAAATAATAGGACGAGGCGACATGTTTTTTCAACGTTGGCGCCAAAACTCCGTGTCCATATCGACAGCACTGAACTTTCTTTTTAAATTTACTAGAGATTTCTATAGAGTTTAGTACTTAATTTTTAAACTTTCGCGATTTGAACACATGTTTTAACGTCGAGCTAAAGGTACATATTTTTACCTAACATTTAAAACATCTATGGAGTTTGCACGAAACATCACGAAAATACCATGCTTCATCTCGTTAGTATATAGCCCACTTGCCACTTTCACTTGCCGACAATCGATTACGATAACAAACACTTACTAAATAATAACCATCCATTATTACACATTTAATGTGTTATTTCATGCCTATTTAATGTGTTATTATCGTATAACTAGTTCAGTAGCCTAGTTGCCTGCGTTGAAGGCACATCTAATGCTAATCTATGTCTAGCCCGTCCTAGTAACGACTTCAACTTATCTTACGAAACTCCTTCCTTACACCCATTGTTACTCACACAAAGGAAACATATACGTAAGGAGCATAACTCACGGGGTTTGTCGTATCTGAACATGACGTTAGTGAAGTAACTTTATGGTCAATTTAATTGATCACATTTGATACTTCAAAATTCAACAACGTAACCTTCACATCATCAGCCATTAAAAATGTCCACTGCTAAGGCCTCCACAAATGCCTCCTACTTAGGATGTTGCCAGTATCCGTGCATCACATTACGTTCACCGTGTACTAATAAGACGCTGATGCCCATAACTATAACTTACATATAACATAACTTACCTACAAAGCAAAGCCTTCGTATAAAGCTACAATACCCCGTCTTCTACGTCTTCTATAAATCCTTTCCATCCTAAGGTTGTCTGGAAGAGATCACTTTTAGCGATAAGGCCGCCAGGTGTTACACTAGTTTTTAGAGTTTTTTGTCCTCTGTATCAAATTATATGGTGTGAACAATAAAGAGTTAATCAATCAATCTTTACCCCCTATTTTTTTTTGTCATACAATACATATTAGTGTAGATGATGATGAGTCATAGGTACACATCCTTACTTCAGTTTAAGTTCCTATTGCTAGAATACTGAAACTTCTCTTCCTGAAAACTCGATATTTTGGTATTCACGACGCCTTTTTCGACGTCGACGTCGTCTTTCGACGTTGTTTTTTCCAGTATGCGACAGAATAAAAAGGCAATATTAAAAAGGTATATTTCAAGTATTGACTTATAAAAATTGTGTGTAAATTAGGCAATGCGTGTTAATGGCATGTCTTAGATGCAATATTCTGCAAGCGTAGTGGACTTTGATGAAAATCGTAAGTCAAACAAAGTGGCCGGCCGCGGCCAGCAAAATGCGGTCCCGGCAGATAACTCACTAAGCCCTACCGAGCCACTTCATTAGACGAGGCAGAAATAACGTTAATGCTGGCTTGAAATAACATTGTGTTGCATGTAGACTTTGCAGCCTCCGAGTTGAACTTTTAAAATTACTGTGAAGGTTAACGCCCACGGTTCAACTTGCTTGGCTGATAATCGTCAAAGGATATAGTTAAAGTAATTTCACAATCCAAAATAAGATAAAGCAAGTAACTGATTATAGATCGTATGTCTAGGTAAGCGTGCTTCGTCGTAGATCGCATCATCGCTTAAAATCAAGCGAAATTGCGGTGAATAAAAAGCCTTTTTTAAAAGGAACAATAAACAAATTATTTTGATGTCGCCATTGATGTAAACTATATCGCACACCAATTTTTTTTGACATGAATTTCTGTTCGACCAAAGAAATTGGACCTACCTTTTACTAGGTCTAATTTCTTTGTGGTTGACCTACCTCATTAATAGACAGAGCCAATATTCATAGTTCATAACAAAACACAGAATAAGGACTCCATTTTCTTAGTAACAGACACAGAAAAGTGGCATGCTCACACCGAGATAGTGTAATCTTTTTTAAAACGCTGTACCTACTTGTAAACTATAACAATGTAAACAAATCTTGGAAGTCGATTTAAAAACTATAATAATTTATTAAGCACGCTTTTTATAAGGGTATTTTGAGTGAAGAAGTCTGCCTAAAATGAGATAATAATGTTTTTTTTAATGAAGCGTACGATGGGTTCAGTTAATAAATTAAAGCGGATTAACCCTGAGCCGGGTCTCGCATTGCGAAGTAATTTGTTACCGGAGCATTGTGGGTTGACGTATGAATATGGATTACCTATCATAGAACTCTGGCGGAAATGACGGACAGTATTATATATAAACTATATACAAAGTTATTTTTCTAAAGTTTTGCGATCATGTTTATGATGTGAAACAACTATTGTTATATTTATTATTATATAAAACAGACACATGCTATGGCGGAAGTCACGTCGTGTTTCACATCTGCTGGGCATCCCGTGACGGACAGCTTTTTTTAACGCTTTATATATTATAAGGTCTCTATGTAGTGGAAATCACCGAAAAGTCGGCACCGGGCCAGGTTGGCCCCGGATCCGATGGCGCAATCAGGAGGTTTAAAAAATATTGGTCGGTGCTGGCCCAGAACAGAGACCAGTAGAAGGAATTCGGGGACAATAAAGATTAACATAAAAAACACTTCACTTTTAACTAACAAACAAACTTTGCAATCAAATCTTGTAAGTAGATTTATACCTATTCTTATTTATCGTATCGATTTGGAACCTTGTTGGTAGGTAATAGGTATAATTCGGATGACAATACAATAATTGGGGGTCCATTGAATCGATTTTATGAAAATCAGGAGGTGGAAAGAGGAACTCTTTTATGGCGTGAATGATACTGACGGAGCCATCTAGCGGACAGGCGCTAAACATTATGATCACGAAGCGATTTGCTTCCATTTTTATTGTGCCATGCGGTCGAACCACGTGGCCCCAACAAGCGAATAGGCGATCGGTAAGTATTATCATGGTGGACAGATGGACAGACAACCTAAGAGACCGCAGGGAAACGCTGGATGCAGGCCGCTTTGGAGATCAATGGGGGAGGCCTATGTCCAGCAGTGGACGTCCTATTGCTGAAATAATGATGATATTATCATGGTATCAATCTTTATTATCTCTATTAAATTCCCTACAAAAAGCAAGCACACGAGCAGATCTCACAATGCCCATATACCTTTTTTATCCTAAAGCCATAGGCAGTTTTCTTATCGCAGCGTTAGATCCAATCTCATCTATGTGCTCCGATCGACTGATCTCATCTGCTGCCTGCAAATACACTGCCCGGAAGGCGAACATGAATGAATGAGCGAGAACTGCTGATCTACACGAAATATAATAGAGTTAATAGCAGACCCTTGTGCTTTCTCATTTTGTATTGTGTGCATGAATAATCGTTATAAATTATTCTGCGTCTACTACATAATATAGAAACCTATACATATGTATGAGATGCATTCATTATTTTATTACGGTTGCTACGATTTATCTACATGCCCTTTATTCACAAATTTTTGATAGCTTTGCAATTCTAAATTTTGTCTATATTGGTGAGACCAATCACCACAGTCAGTTTAAGGTTATGTAACACGATAACAATCTCTAAAAAAAAAAACAATTTGCTTTACAATGCTGTTTTCAAGCTAGTGTACTTATCCATATTAGACAATCCAGATCCATAGTAGGACAAAATATTATTGTATCATATAACGTTATACTGACGTATAACATGACGTAGACATATTCTGCGAAAATTTCAACTGGCTATCTATTACGGTTGGAAACATACAGCCGTTTAAAGGTAGGATGGACGGACAGACAGACAGACGTAGGCTCAGTAATAGGGTCCCATTTTACCCTTTGGGTACGCAACCCTAAAAAGGCCACTTCTACGCCGCCCCAACTCAGCAGTCAGCGTTGAGCCTTATAGACGGTTAAATCATGCATTTTTTTATTTATTTATCGCGGTTTTCTTACCGTAATATTAATAAAACCGGCCAAGTGTGAGACGGCTCGCGCACCGAGGTTTCCGCACCACCACAAAATACAAAATAAATTAAAAACCCGACTTCATAATTAGTAAAATATAGCATTACGATTCGGTGAAAGAAAATGAGGTCATCCAAATAACCCAATTACCAGTTATAACTTGGAAATGAACAGAAATATTCTCACCGACTCGCACTTGGCCATATTTATTATTTGTTGTTATACTTTAGAGTGCGTACTATAATCATGCCAAGTTTGACGCTTGTACGTATTACCGTTTTTACATTATAACAAGCTTTGCTTAATTTGTGGTCAGGTGACCGTGTGTGCAAAATGTCCCGAACATTTATTTATTTTGTTACTAGCTGCACCCCGCGGTTTCACCCGCGACTTAAAATAGTCGATAAGTTTCCTGAAACTTTCCAATTTTCTGCGCAATTTTCTTAATTTTACTTTCCACAAAGTATAGGGGGAAAAAAATTAAATGCTATCTGTAAAGTCATTCTCAAGTTAAGGCGTGACGAATATAAATAGGCATTAATATATAAATATATATATACCTAAGAAATGCTTTAGTAAGTGCTACAAACACCATAACACGTGAGCCAAACACCGACATTGATAATTTTGCACACAATTTTGTACTTACTTCCTCAGAAAATTCTAGAGCGTTTTCTTCTCGATTTGTCGAATCTTGTCACCACCGATCCGACCGTGAGTATCCAATACTTACTGCAAAATTTGCATTTAGGTATATCCCTGTACCGTTCAATTTCAGGTAAATGTGCCGTGGGGGAAATGTATGACCCAATATGTCTTATCTCGCTGCTCCGCCTTATATCGGCAACTTTATTACTTGTAAACTCTGCCTAGCCAAAAGTAGGTTCCTCATTATTTAGTAAGGAAAAAATTATCTGCGATTTTCTTTTGCATGACACCAGTATTATTTGATGAAATGAATGGATTTATACTGGTGTCATCGAAAATAGTAACTACAAGTATAATTTCTATTTTCAACAAGTTTACAGTGTTTTTTAAACCCCTATAAAATAGCGGACAATCGTCAAAAAGCGGAACAGATTTTCATAAATTATAGCTAAAAACACCTTCAATCAAGTCACCTTGGAAACAAAAAAAAACAGAATCGATTTAGCCGTTTGGTAGCTACGATGTCACAGACAGACACACAGATAAACAGATCTCAAAAACATACGTTAACCTTATAACACCCCTCTTTTTACGTCTAGGGTTAAAAACTCACGACATTATGAAATCATAAAGAAAAATATAACAGAAAATACAAACATACACACAAACTAACTAACACACAAATCTTACTCCGAAAGGATATAGGTATCTTCTCGTTCCATTATAGGTAAAATGGGACGCCAACCCTACAATAAGCAATCTGGAATGATAAATACTCCTATTTATGTAAAACTAATACAAAAAAAATACGATAACGGTAAATTCATTCTTTTACTGACAAACAAAACCTAAACTGGGTCCTGAAGCATGAAGTTTTGACAAGAGTTTCTTACTAAGGTCAGTGAGCTCAATAAAAAGGATTTTTTTAAATTTTATTTATAGGCGAGGCCGAATGCTAGCCCTATGCGTACAGAGTCACGGGCATTAACCTAATAAATTATAAGAGACACCAACAATAAAGTATTTTTTTTTTACTAAACTAATTAACCGATTTTGGTGAAGATTATATTGAACCAATCTGAGAGTAAGTATGAAAAAAAACATCGGTGTCTAAATGACAGAGCTTGGAGGTAACAAACGTACCTAAATATAAAAAACTAGCTGACCTGACAGGCGTTGTCCTGTCTTAGAACTGTCAAAAACGCAAAGTCAAAATTGAAAATCTTATTTTTAATCATAATCTTAAACAGTTTACATCGTCTTAATAGCGTCAAACAAGTCATAGTCACAGTCAGAGTCAAGCTAAGTAAGTCACGGTCAAGTCAAACTCATGCCCCTGTAAAGTGGTGGAGACTTTACAAGAGGCTCCTATGGAGTTTTGGAAACAACACAAAAAGACACGTTTCACCTCGTTATATTGCCCACCACTACTTGCCCACACTCGAGCACGTTTACGAGCACTTAATGAATAATAATTCACCATTTACACTCAAAAATACACAAGTTTAGGAAAATAATCCAACGAGCCGACATGTTTTTTACCACGTTGGCGCCAAAACTCCAACGTATTTGTAATGCCTCTGGTTTTGCAAGTATCCATAGGCGACGGTGACTGCTTACCATCAGGCGGTCGGTCTGCTTGTTTGCCACCTATGGCATAAAAAAAAACCTGATGGTAATATAAAAATATCTCAGGATAAAAATGACAAGTGATTATAGGCACGGGATCTGTAAGAATGGCTGTTCTATCTCAGCTCCATCAAAATTTCAAGGAACGTCTTTATACTGAGCTTAGCGGATCTTCTCCGGCATCGGAAGATTTAACGGCTAAGTGGGCATGGTACAAGACTTACATCCTACTTTTATGGTAAACCCCGGAATTTATATTAATCGAGAACTTTAACGTGCCTCAACTTTCAATTTCCCCGCCCCGTCCCGTGTTTATTGGTATGCGGGTAAAGGGACGCTTTTTAGGGTCCCGTACCCAACCTAGGGCGTAAACGGGACCCTATTACTAAGCCTACGCTGTCTGTTTGTCCATCCCTCTGTCTGTCATACCTTTTATCTTTCGAACCGTAATAGATAGCCAATTGAAATTATCACAAAATATGTAATGTTACGGTCAATTAACTAAGAAGTAATCAAATGAAAATAAAATGATTTGAAATAAAGAAATAAAATGTTTTTTTTTTTTTTTAATTTTAATAATGTCAAAAACTAAAGGGTAAAGTCTCCATACGACAAACGTTTGTTTTTAAACGTGATTTTGTATTAGCTCTAATGTAAAAACGGTAATCCGTACAAGCGTCAAACTTGGCATGATTATAGTACACACTCTAAAGTAAAACAACAAATAATAAATAATGGCCAAAGTGAGGTGATGGCCAATGGCCAATAAATAATGGCGAGTTTATGACAAATTCTGTTCACCACCAAGTAAAGCAACGTCGGGCGCGGTCGGTTCTTGGATAGGTAACCGCCTAGCCGTGCTGTTGTCTATTTGTACTACTTTTTGTATTTTGCGGTGGTACGGAACCCTCAGTTCAGGAGCCCAGCTTACACTTGTCCTATTTATTGTACAGAGAGGAGCGATATTGCTATTATGTATTTTCACACACGCACTTATGTCTGCTGGGATGATTTTCTCGTTTATGGAACTTCAATATGGGACCAACGCTGTCACGTTCATATTGTTACCTTACATAGCGCCTTCCTTTGAGCCCCCTTCAGCGAGTCCAATTGTCGTGACGTTGATGAAATAGTATATTGTAACATAAGGGAGCAAAATAATATTTTTACGGTGAGGGCGCTTTTTTGAATCCTGAGTGAAGTGAGGGATTCTAGAATAGAATCCCGAGCGTAGCGAGGGATTCTTTAGTATAATCCTGAACCTAGCGAGGGATTCAAAGTACGTCGCCCGAACCAAAAAAATATTTTGCGCCAGAGTGATACACCCACTATGAGAAAATAAAAGGCGCCTCATAATTTATTGTAATATTATTATTTAATAAAACATAGAGCAAAATTGAAATTAAATAGTATCTAATAATAAAACAACTAAAAACTTATATTTACATTTGAGACATTTTCGTAATTACGAAAATTTATTGTTACACAAAACCATGAATTTCCAATCCGTGAAAATTGACGAAAACGCGGGCTACAGTTCGCGCATTTTTTTTTTTTTTATTATTATTCAGCTGGCGGCGCGACTATGGGCCGTCGTACCAGCCAGTCTTTATTCAAACAATATTTTGCGTTTATGTCTTTGGCGCTGAACACAGATATACACCAATATACACAGATCTGTGGCGCTGAACATTAAGATGTTCCAAATTCAAAAAGTGCGCGGCAAAGATAATTGCGGCGCACTTATAAAGAGGATTATAAACTCATTACTGCCCGCTAAAAGTTTCTTATAGAAAACACCACCTTTGGGTGTACTTAAAGGCGAACCAAGTCGTCCTTTTCGTATTCGAATGGGATGAAAAAAACAAAATACTGTGAGTGTATTGATGCAAGAACCACAAAAGTTCAAAGACATGAATTCACTAAATACACTAGACCATGCAGCATGGTGGATTACGGCCCGTCCTCTCTTTCTCTCTTTCTCTCTCTCTCTCTCTCTCTCTCTCTCGGAGAGAAATTCTCTGTAACTGTGTAGGTGTCCCAGCAGTGGTAGCACCAGCACATGATAGGCTGAAATGATGATGATTAACGCTTCGTAGGTAATCATAGATGAAGTTAATGTACATAGAAAATATGCACCTATAGTCCAAAAGCGTAGTAAGCGCATCTGTCCACCAACTGGAAGGTAAAATTGACAGGGAACTCGAAGTAAGTGCAGTGCAGTGTCGCTTTTAAACAAGTACTGCATATTTAGCGGACAGATCCAAGATTGAAATAAATTCCCCCGGGTTCCGAGAGTTAGTGCGCTATTTAGCTGGATTTACAACCTTAAGTAGATAAAATTACGATTGGGCATGTAGTAGCCACATTGGGAGTTTCAATTGGTAGCGCTTTCATGGACGATATCTACTTGATATATATACTACTCTAACTAAAATTGCTAGCAAAATCAATTTTGCTAGTATTTGTAATGTAAGATTGTATCTATGGTAATCGATGCTTGTACTGTACTGTACGTATTGGGTAATCTAATAACAAATAATATTAATCAGTGTTCATCATACGCAGAGGCGGCTTTGTGGCGAGTCGTCGGTGAGTTGCGACATCGAGTCGATTCCATGGGGCGAAAACCCCAGAATAGAATAGAATATTATTTATTATCATGTAGTTGCGTTAACAGACATTTTACAAATATAGAATATTATACAAACACTTCCACATGGACTCGTCATTTTTTTTTTACATCATTCGCAATTTGTAAGTATTAAGTATGTAGGAAAAGCAATTAAGTAGTATATATTCTGTGTCTCCCTCAATAAAACGACAAAACAAATAGTAGAAAGGGATTGAAATTAACATAATTCAGCTGTATAGGGGCTTCGTCCAAAGAGTATATAATTATATGCATAAAAAATTAACAAAACTGTATAATTAAGATTAAATAATAAAAATGTATTTATTAATATAAATTTACTAGTCACAATTACTCTTCCCTCTTTATTATTTGGTAGTCTCTGTAGTCATTGTTTAAAAATTCCGATATTTTGTAAATTGATTTGGATAAAAGCAACTTCTTAATATTAGTACGAAATTTTCCTTCTTTTTCTATTTGCTGAATGTCCCCGACCCCTGGTTTTAGTACTACCCTTAGTACTTAGTACTTACTTAGTATCATACCCTTGTAAGCGTACGGGGTATGGCTAGTAAACTAAAAACTTTAGTTTAGTTTAGTTTACTAGCCATACCCCGTACTCTCTTAAATATGACCTTTTCCTTCTTCAGTTAGGAAGGAAAAGGTCTTATTTTTAAAGAAATCGGTTTTGGAACGCAAGACTCAGCAGGAAAGTCAGGATTTTTTTTCAGCGTATTTTAAAAGTATCCTTTGCCACTATCCAGCCCTTCAACTAACAGACTAATATTCTTATCCTTGAACATCGGCTCAAAGTTGCTCGTCTATCGGATTTATATCTGATACATTTCGAAGAGTGTGCATCGAATCTGCATGATCTAATTCCATCTTGTACATTTTTCTATCGAACTGCCAGAGTGGGCACGTGAAAGCGATACCGTTTCATGGTTGGTATTCCGAAACGAAACGCTTTTTTCCAATTTTATTGTGCGAACTGCTAGTCTGGTTTGTCTGTGGAATACAATGCCCGAAAGAGTGTTTCCGGATAGTTACAATCTGGGTGTTTTCAAGTCGCGAGTGAATCGGTTTCTACTAGGCAAGCAATTTTTATTATAGACCATATCATCGCGCGAGATAGCGGTCAAACGCAAACCTATTATTCTTTTTTTAATCCTTCCTGAACTCTATGTTCCTCATAAAACTAAGAGCTCCAATTTTTTACATAAAGTAAAATTACTACTAGGTATATTACAGTTATTTTATACTCACAATAAAGCCTTTTAGCCCCATAAACATTAAAAGTTCTTTGTGTGAATCACGGGAATAAAGAAGTTTGTTTTCGGAAAACGTGCGAGAGTTTTCCCTACACAAGGTCGTTCAAGTTCAAGGTTCCGCGAAATGCTGTTTTTTTTCATGGTGTTGTTCACACCTACTAAGTAATGGTATGTAATAAATCAAAGCAGATAAGCTAAAGGCTCAGTTTTTTACCTATATAAGCCTGCAACTTATTAGCTATAAACATACGTAAATAATTTTTAACCCCTAATTTTTACACAACTTCACCACAGTTACATCTTTTGTTTTATTTGTAATTCTTCTAGGTATTACATGCCATTAACTAAAAAAGAAAATAATAATAATAAAAATACCACAACTATTATTTTATAATGATGATAATGATAAAACAAAAGAGAAGTTCTGGCGGGTCAAAGTTGTGAAAAGAGGTATTGGCACCAACGTGAAATAAACCAGCCAAGTGCGAGTCAGGCTCGTGCACTGAGGGTTCCGTACCACCATAAAATACAAGAATTATTAATTTAAAAAACATTCTTCAAAATTATTAAGATATGGCATTTCGATTCGGTGAAAGAAATGATAAGGTCGTCCAAGTAACCGAATTACCAGTTATAACTTGGTAATGAACAGAAATTTGTCACCGACTCACACTTGGCCATTATTTATTATTTGTTGTTATACTTTAGAGTGTGTAGTATGTACTGTGTACTATAATCATGCCAAGTTTGACGCTTGTACGTATTGCCGTTTTTACATTAGAGCAAATACAAATATACGTTTAAAAAAGAAAAATTTAATACAATAAGAAAATAATGACTACTCATCTAACGATTGACGATAATTATTTTGTTTGAAAAGGTTCGATAAGGCACCTACTTTTAAATTTACAATTTGAAATTACATAGGATAGTAGTCTTCCTGCCATCGAACTTACACACGCATTCTCTCTCCGAGGGGTCTGATAATGGCTAGCTCGTCAAAGTTAGAAGGGAAAATGAGCCCTGAGTTATCTTGCTTTTGTTATTCTGTAATATTGCTTAACTTAACCCATTAAAATACTAACAACATCGAGGTAAAAACTGTGCCGCCCAACGTAGAGTAATGTTTTGTTTGTCTGTAATTTGCACGACATTAAGTTTACTTACAATTAAATTATGATAACATTAGCACTAATATTATAGGGAGGTACAATTTGTAAGTTCGTGACTCTGGCACTACTGAACCGATTCATACGTGTACTGGGGCCTTACGGACAACAGCTAATTGCGACACCTAATCCGCTCAGTTGGAAAATCACGCGAACGTGTACCTTATCGCGCCCAGATACGGTTTGCGGTAGCGTAATTTTCCAACTGAGCTGATTAGGTGCCACAATTAGCTGTTTTCCGTAAGGCTCCTATTTACTGGATAATAAGCTATACTGGTAACCTTGCTGGTTATGTTTTGTTCACAACGCGCCGCGGGCAAAGCCACCGTCAGAATCTAGTTATTTATGTTATGTTATCTTCAAATTGAATTTTATTAGTTTCAAACTTAGTAACAGAACTTGGTTTCGAAAGTGGCCGAAGCGGAAAAAACAAACTTAGTAGTTTCATCAACCAGGATTACCTCGTTTTTAGACAATCTCACTAAGTATCCCCTCACTGTTAATGGCAAAATTGCCCCAACAATCAATGGGGCAGTAGCCACAAAAAAACTCCAATAAGTACTACTTATAGCACAGATATACTTATAGTATTATTTAAACCTCAAAGCGACAATTCCAGAAAAAATACTATCGGCAGGGTTCGAACCTATTCCCTTAGTGTGTATTAATCAAAAGAAGTCGGTTCACTGAAACGTAAAATATAGAGACCTATGTCCAGCAGCGACCTGAATCATCTAATCAACATAATATGTTCTTTTCATTTTCATCCACTTCCAAACTAAGTAGGTAGGTATAGTGATGTTTATCCAATTAATAATTTCGTATTTCTTCAAAGGAAAGTAGGTACGATAAGGATCACATTGTCCTTTGTGACTTCTGAAATTAAAAAACTTTTACGATTAGTATTCTCCCGTTCCGCCGTCCACCTCTTTCACTTGCCACAATTTTTCGTTTCTTTCTAAATAGCTTTCTAGGCAACTTTAGTAGCTTTACCTAGTCTGTGTTTCTAGGTTTTCAACCGGATTTTTATATTCTAACGCTTTTTAAAGCCATGTGTTTAAATATGAAAGTAGGTAGGTGCTGACGGTGCTCTAAGGCTTTGATCGATGAGCGCCATTTTCCATTGTCTTCCTTTTTCTTTTCTTAATAATAAAGGGGTTCTAAAATTTAGCTATTTTTTTTTAAATTATAGATAGGCTTGCGCTTAGCCGCCATCACGATGCGGTCTACGGTGGAGCACGCTTGCCTAGATGAAACCGATTCCTCCTGTCTTCTGCACAAACGTCAAGAGCCAACAGCTAATCAGGGTAACTGTCAAAGTCAGCTGTCAGAAGAAAACTCTCCATGTGCTATCGGTTCGTTATTTAACGAGATCTTCAGAGTACTGTGGCAGTGGATCTCGGTGAGTACAATATTGTTTTCAACAAATTATGTTGATCTTGCATGTATATGGTTCCCCTGCGTTTCCCTTGTAGTTTCTACAGCTATCGTAGTAGACTGTAGTCCACTAGCTTTCCCAGTAACAGTAATAAACAGACTTACTCACGGAATGATAGGAATGACGTAGGTACTCCCCTCTCCCTAAATTAGTTAAGTAGATAAACCCAAGATAAATCCTAGAATAAACTCACATCAGAAAACAGAGACAAAAACCAAAGAAGTTTAAGACTTTGAACATCGGATCAGTGCACAAAAATATACGTACCAAAAGTATACTACTCTACCAATTATAACCACGAGTAATAAGGTAATGTGTTCTGTGCATTTTTTGTGTAATTATTATTTCACCTTTGAACTGAGATTGGTTATTATAAAAATGTCCCTGATCTCAATGTGCCTTTTGGCAAAAGCCTCCTCAAACCCGCTCTAGCCTGTGTGTTCTGTCTAGCTAGGGTAACCCTTCACCAGTTGGGACCAACTGTCAGTTTGATGGCATCCTGCTAATCTAAATTTGTTGCAAACTAAATAAACAATGTTTTAATTAGTTTGTCGGTATTTCTAATTGTGTATATTAATTTAGATACATTTTGACACTTCTTCTTGAATTTTGGGTTCCGGTGCCTTTTAGTTATTTAATTTAATTTATTTAATTTAATATATCTATATCGTCGCTATCCCTCCCAACGTCCATGTTTTTTTTTAAATTGTAGTGCAGCTCCGTTGATTCCGGAGTCCATGCTATTTGTCAACTTATAATTTTATTTCCTCAAATCTTCCTATGTAGGTACTTAATATAAAACTAACAGTCATTATACAGTTTTTTATTGCATTTAGCACTTCACTTGTCAATATTTCAGTTTCAATAAATATTTTGGGACATTTTTGCACACACGGTCATCTGACCCCAAACTAAGCAAAGCTTATGATATGGCTGCCAGAGACTGATATACATACATATATATTTTTTTAAATACATACTTAAATAGATATTAACAACCAGATATAGAACAAACACAAATGTTCATCACACAAATGTTTGTCCTACGTGGGAATCGAACCCACGCCCTCAGGCTCAGAAGGTAGGTTCACTACCAACTGGACCAACGGGCTATCTAAAGCGGAGCAACAAGTTCAAATTAGTTTGTAGTCACTTTTGTAAAAGTGAAATAACTTCACGAATGGCAGTTTATATTCGACAATAACACTGGTTGAGTTTATTTGTCAGTACATCACTTTAGCCATTTGCAAAAACGTTGCAAACTGTAAATATTTATTTGAATTAAATTAAGCGGGCCTAACGTAACGCCATGTTTAAAATTCCGCGCCCCTGGCGAAAAAAACCTAAAGACTTTACAAGAGATACATCCATGATTTGTAAATCAATTGTTGAACCCTAATAACCACAGCTAATAACAGACTGAGCGGTGCTTATACAAAAAATAGGTGCAATCCAGTAAAGTGAGGTTTTCAATCACACCAAGAGGTGCGTGCTCCCCGAGCAAATCCTGAGATTACTCCGGCTCTCTGGAATAAATCGGTTTATAGACGATCAAATGAAGTCGCCTATTTTTCGGAAATCTGACAAATCGCCTTACGTCGTGGATATTTGTTGAAGTGCTTACCTGTTAAAAATAGATGTCCACTTGTCCGCATCGTAGGTAAGTATCGGACGGATCGGATTCCTTCGAATTTATATTTACTTTAATATTATTGAAAATGTGCGAAAGAGCGCATTGTACCTACGCAACAGATGGATCAAATTCAGTCGAATTTATATTAACTACTTTCTTTGATAGTCCCGTTTTGGTGCCGTTGGTCCAGTACAGATACTTAGTGAACCTGCCTTCTGCGCTTTGGGGCGTGGGTTCGATTCCCACCTAGGACAAACATTAATGTGATGAACATTTTGTGTTTGTTATTATAACTGGGTGTTAAGTATGTATTAAAAAATATATATGTATGTAAATATATTAGTCTCTGGCAGCTTTATTACAAGCTTTGCTTAGTTTGGGGTCAGATGACCGAACTCAATTTTGGAGCAATTTATGGTCTTTTTTTCCGTTTTAAATGGTCGGCTACGTATTTGTGATGCCTCTGATGTTACAAGTATCCATAGGCGACGGTGGTTGCCATCAGGCAGCTCGTCTACTTGTTTGCTACCTGAGGCATAAAAAATTACCAGAATGTTTTCGTTTGTAAACTTCAAAGGCACACTTTTCGCCACGGAATACTTACAAAGGTAATGAAAGTTAACATTTATTTACAAATTATAACACGCTCTTTGAAAAAATAATGGCCTAATACACTCGTAACGCTCTGTTAAGTCTGGTAATTAAATACATTACACATAATATATTGACAAAAATAATTAAAATTCGCTAATAAATTCTTGAGTTATAAGCGTTTAAAGATTTTAATTATGATAAAGAGGGGAAGCTCTGTCCCTTTCCCGCGTGCTTTATAGCATGAAATTAAATTACTTATGATTTTTTAATTTTTTTAACAAGTAAAAAAAACGTTTATGATCCGGTTTTTATAGGGTAATAAAAATAATTAGGACAAAGGCCTATTATAGTTATTTACTGAACTGACGTAACTTTCCTTATAAAGTAATAATGTAAGTAGAAACTGTCGAAGATTCTTATTAAAGCCCTTTCCACATCGATCACACTTACTAGTCCCAACTATATAAGTCTGCCTAACTCCTGCCAACTTACCAAAATAGTACACCCACGCCTCCACGAATTGTGCATCAGGGGAACAAAGTTAGGCAAGTGCGTACCTAATATTTAGATAGGTACGCACTTGCGTAACTTTGTTATGTGGTATCTTTTTCTGTAGGAGGAAATTTTTTGGCTACGCGATTGCTCTAGGCGTCAGTTAGCAAGGGGCGCCAAAATGCCAAATGCGAAAAATAATAATTTCGAGCGAAAATTTAATTTTGGCGCCTTATGAGATGCGCGCGGCTGCCCCGAAAGCAAATGAAAATTGAATTCAGGAAAATAAAATTAGCTATAACATAGCTTCACGGCGGCACCCATATTTCTTATTTATTGAAATAATAGTAAATTTAAAAAAATACATATATAAACTGAAATACAATTTACGGTGAGACGGCGTCAACCAAAAAACAAGAGGTGCCGAAAGAGAATCACGCTCTACCTTGATTATGCGCTAGGGCCGCCACTGTGTATAACCATGTTATATTGTATATACCTAGAGCTAATTCCTTCGAAATACATAGTTCATAGAAGCTCACACTTCCTGAGCAAAACTTGTCGCTTACAGTAAGTAGACTACCTACTTCTATCGCAAAATCTTCAAATCGCGAAAGTTTAAAAATTACTACCTACTTCTAGAGAGACAAACAACGGAATCACTTCATCAGCGTATTTTTCCACTCGAAGGACACAACTTTTAATTAAACAATTATACAACAGAGTCGGAGTTCAACCACTATCTCTAATGGAAAGTTTTATCACAAAGCCTTTATTAAAACAATGATAGAAATTAAAACAGAGGGTAGTTAAGCCTGTGAACCGAGTCTCGGACACGGCAACCAATCTAAAATGCAGATGCAATCTACGGGCCGAAATTGCAAATAACTGAGATGAATGATGAGAGTACTTCCCTACTTTTCTATAACGTCGCCATCGATAAAAAATACTCATAATATTAATGTGACATGGGATTGAAATCGGTATGGGTTGGACACGAATTGCATCCCTTTCGATGGGTCGAATTCGCCGGGTCAGCCGATGGTAAGTAGTCACCGTCGCTTATGGACACCTACAATATCCGGACCATTGACTTAGCAATGCCTCATCATCAACCAGAAGACGTCCACTGCTGAACATACCTACCCCTTGATCTTCCACACTGAACGACAGCCTGCCTTTTGCATCCACTGGATGCCCGCGACTCTCACAATGTCTTCGGTCTATCTAGTGGGAGGCCTACCTTACGCTGCGTCTTCCGGTTCGTAGTCTCCACTCAAGAACCTTTGAGTTGTGAGGACTCTATTCACTCTATTGTATTTATTTTATTGTATCTTTTAGATATAAGTTTTTTTAAAGATGTCGAATAAAATGTATTTTCTTTCTTTGTTTGAAGGAAAGTAAATCTTAGCACGCACAGCAAAGCCCTTCGTAAATACCATTGTAGTCTCTTTTTATAAAACACGGTAATTACTCTCTTAAAAATAAATGTACAGTAACATTTGTGTGCGAAGCAACTGTATTTTTTATAAAAATATAAGTAATCCTTTTTTAAAATCTTATTTTAAAAGGAAGTCCTTGGTTGCTTATTTTAAAAAAAAAACATTATTTTCAAGTTTTGTACGGGCAAAGTTATGTGAAAAGTTGGCACCTTAAAATATAATGTATACCCTACGCTACCGGTGATAATATCAATAATGTTACTGAAGTTTTAATCACGCCAAATGTCATAAGTGGCATACTTAAAAGGGCTTTATCTACCCCTATAAATTGCCCTCGCAGGTTCCACGCAGAGGTCTAAATAGTGCTCCGTAAATGAATTTCACCGCGGAGTAATCGGTTCACTGAGACCTAAGCTTCAAATCGACCCGTATTATAACTGTCACATAAGTTTTTATGCGATCCAATTTAATTAAATATCTTTGGGAAAGTTTGAACTGGAATTTGGGGGCTTCACGAGTGTTTGAGGGTTTTCGGAATGTCTTTTGGTAACAACAGTCTTTGTGGTAACCTGCCAGATACCTACATATTGCAACTGTAAAAAAACCGGCAAGTACGAGTAGGCAGACAGCGTAGGCTTAGTAATAGGGTCTCGTTTCCACCCATTGGGTACGGAACCCCAAAACAAAGATTACGCTAAACGGCGTGTCTTGGGAGAGAGGCCTATGTCCAACAGAGGACTAAGCTAGGCTGATTATGATAATGATCGTTTTTACAAACTGAAAAAAGACTAGATCTCTAACGTATTCGTATTATAACGGATAGGTATAATTATTTATCTGTTTCAGTACAAAAACATGGCAGTTACCTGAGGCAGAAATGGTAGAGACGTTTTTGTTCCACTTATCTATGTTTATGACACGGAGAATCGGTTTTATCGAACTCCCGGAGTGGATAACTTTTTATGTGTGTAAAATACACGCTGATTACCATTGATGTAAGTAAATAGGGGGAAGATGCGGGACGCACTCGTTGACGTGGACCGCACAAAATAGGCTCCAGGGCACAATCGACTTCAGTCACAATCGAACTGTCGTTTTGATAGCACGTGAATTACTTGTCAAGATTGTGTTTAAATAAAGCAGCAAAAATGACTTCGTACGTTTTTCACAAGGCACACCAACAGTTCGAAGACAAAAAACAAGTTTCACGGCATTTCTTTTCACTCGTAGATTATTTACATTGCTAACAAGGAGTTAGGCGAAGTGCAAAAATCATAACAAAACGCCTCTAAGAATGTGCAACATGTGCTCACTCCTCAGATCAGACAAACAAGAGAGATATGCCTTCCTTAGTAGCTTTAATATTATCGTTTGTATTCAAATGTCTCAATTTTCCCCTAAAATTTTCACTATACCGCGAAACTATGGCACACTTGCTCATTTAAATTTTTCACCTACATTTTTCACTTCACACTTTTTTTCACCGCGAAACTGTAAGAGCGGCACCCTTGATCTTTTTTCACGCACACTAAGAAACTTGTAGCGACACCAATGAACAAACTAATAGTCCACATGCAAAAAAAGGGCTGCAAGGTCATCTGCAGGGTGAGTGATGACTAAAGGCATCAAGCCTGATTTACGTTCGCACCCGCCACGCCACCTTACCATATCTCCCTCATTTGTCTGATCTGCTCACATCGTATTCAAACTCTAAACACCAAGATCATGATGATGTATAATAATAATAATTATAATATCTAATAATAATATCTAATAATAAGCGTGAATTAAAGGAAACTCTAATATCAGTTTTGAATGTTGATTTGAATGAAAGGACATGGTCACAAGACTCACTACCAATAAGGTTAGGAGACTTAGGGATCCGCCAAATTTCAAGTATTGCGTTACCGACCTTCTTTTCCACGCATAAATTATTATAAAAAAGCGGTTTGATTTCTTTAGATTAATTTACAGAAAATCTTGGTTAAAAGTAGTAAATCTATCAACATCACATCTTATTTGGCAAAGAATTACTAGTATTCTACACTAAAACATGGTATATTTATACAGTGGCGTAGCTATAGGGCTAGGCTATCGTAGGGCTATAGGTACCGTGTACCGGGGCCCTCAAGCTCAGGGGGCCCTCGGGCCCTGACCAGTAAACCTCAAACAGAACTTGCGAAAATTACTCCCACCTTCAGAATATAACTCATACACATACATGCATAGCTTTGCACCTTTATAAATAAATAAATATTCGGGACATTTTTGCACACACGGTCATCTGACCCCAAACTAAGCAAAGCTTGTGATATGGCTGCCAGAGACTGATATACATACATAATATGTAGTTTTTAAATACATACTTCAATAGATATTAACAACCAGATATAGAACAAACACAAATGTTCATCACATAAATGTTTGTCCTACGTGGGAATCGAACCCACGCCCTCAGGCTCAGAAGGTAGGTTCACTACCAACTGGACCAACGAGCTATCAATAATGTCTAATGTATAATAAAATCTAACCAGTTCAAATAGGGTCCCAATTCTTTTTTTGCACCAGGCCTTTGGTTACTTATGTCCCCTCCTTTCGTCGATTCCCCAATGCTGGGGGTCGTGACCCATCACGGCATCAACTTCTCCCATAAAATGTTCCGCCATCTGTTCCGGCTTTCAGCAGCGTGGACCGCTTCGGCAACGTTGATGGGTGGTGCGGATTTGATCTGTCCAACGCATTGGACTCCTTCCTCTCGGTCTCTTGCCCTCTATTTTTCCGGTAACGATTAGTTTTTGGAGATCGTCACCAGGCTTACGGGCTATGTGGCCAAAAACTCAAAAACTCTCCGAAGGCATGTGTTGGAAAGCCTTGGTTTCTTAAGGAGTTTGAGTTCTTTGAGAACCGATTGGTTAGTTCTATGCGCAGTCCATGGAATACGAAGCCTTTTCCTCCAGCACCACATTACAAAGGCCTCTATGCGCTGTCGGTTACTTAGGTACGCCACTGTATATAGGTATATGTATAACTGAGCCCCAATAAGCCACACTCATTGATACGTACCTATTAGGTCCAAAGAAAGCCTAATAATACTCGTAAACCGTATATATCTAAGCATCTTAACGCTTAGTTGAATCGCTTGGCATTTCTCCAGAAGGGCGACTTCAGTGTCAATGTCTCGTATATTGCTCTGTTTGTTATTTTCTCTGCAATATATTTTGGATCTCGTCGATCATTGAGGTGGGACTGCTGGGAGTCACTAACTTTGTTTATTATTTTTAGGATTCCGTACCTAAAGGGTAATAAAAACGGGACCCTATTACTGATTCTACGCTGTCTGTCTGCCCGTCTGTCCTACCTTTTATCGGATGTATCTTTCGAACCGTAATAGATAGCCAGCTGACATTTTCACAGAATATTTATAATGTTACGATGGATTAACTAATAAATAATTACAAAGTCAAAAAGTAAAGGCAAAATGGGGTTCCCATACAACAAACGTATTTTTTACGTATTTTTGTATTTATTCTAATGTAAAAACTGTAATACGTACAAGCGTCAAACTTGGGATTATAGTACAAACTATAAAGTATAACATATATAATATAAAAAAAATAAAAATGGCAAAGTTTTAAAAATCTGTTCATTAGCAAGTTAAGCGACGTAAGGCGCGGTTGGTTCTTGGACCGCCTGGACGTGATGTTTTCTTTTTGCACTACTTTTTGTGTTTTGTGGTGGTACGGAGCCCTCAGTGCGCGAATCCGACTTGCACTTGGCCGGTTTATTTGTTTCATCATCATCATTCATCATTTCAGCCGTAGGACGTCCACTGCTGGACATAGGCCTCCCCCATCGATCTCCAAAAGGGCCGGTTGGAAGCGGCCTGCATCCAGCGTTTCCCTGCGGTCTCTTTTAGGTCGTCTGTCCATCTTGTGGGTGGACGTCCTACGCTGCGCTTACCAGTCCGTGGTCTCCATTCCAGAACCTTTCGGCCCCATCGGCCATCTGTTCTGCGTGATATGTGCCCTGCCCACTGCCATTTCAACTTACTAATCCGGTGGGCTATGTCGGTGACTTTCGTTCGTCTACGGATCTCCTCATTTCGGATTCGATCTCGTAGAGAAACCCCGAGCATAGCCCTCTCCATAGCTCGTTGTGCGACTTTGAGCTTGCTTATGAGGCCCATAGTGAGAGACCACGTTTCAGTGCCGTATGTCATCACTGGTAACACACACTGGTCGAAGACTTTCGTCTTAAGGCACTGAGGCATTTTGGACGAGAAGACGTTGCGTAGTTTACCGAACGCTGCCCAGCCGAGTTGGATTCGCCGATTGACCTCTTTCTTGAAGTTGGACCTACCTAGTTGGACTGTTTGTCCTAGGTAGACGTACGCGTCAACAGCTTCAAGAACTGAGTTCCCAACTGATACTGGGGTGGGCACAACATGGATATTTGACATAACCTTTGTCTTGTCCATGTTCATTTTAAGGCCCACCTGTTGGGAGACTCGATTGAGGCCTTCGAGCATCATGCTGAGATCTTCCATCGACTCTGCCATGACCACAATATCGTCGGCAAACCGAAGGTGAGTGATGTACTCGCCGTTGATGTTGATGCCAAGTCCTTGCCATTCCAGGAGCTTGAAGGCATCTTCCATTGTGGCAGTGAACAGTTTCGGAGAGATAACGTCTCCCTGTCTCACGCCTCTTCGCAATGGAATTGCCTTCGAACTCTGCTCCTGTACTCGGACCGACATGGTGGCGTTATTGTACAAACACTTCAACACTTCGACATACCGATAGTCAATACGGCATCGCTGGAGAGACTCGAGCACCGCCCATGTCTCGACCGAATCAAAGGCTTTCTCATAGTCCACAAACGCCAAACATAGTGGCAAGTTATATTCTTCGGTCTTCTGTATAACTTGGCGTAGCGTGTGGATGTGGTCTATGGTACTATAGCCTTTTCGGAAACCGGCTTGTTCGATAGGCTGGAAGTCATCGAACCTGCGATCGAGACGATTCGTGATGACCCTCGAAAACAGCTTATAAACATGGCTCAGAAGCGAGATGGGTCTGTAATTCTTCAGCAAGGTTTTGTCACCTTTCTTAAAGAACAGCACCACCACGCCTCTGTTCCATGCTTCTGGCGTTATACCTTCGAGTAAGACAGAATTAAAGAGCTTCTGAAGGACTCTGAGTACCGGTGTTCCACCCGCTTTCAGAAGCTCTGATGTGATTCCATCGTCCCCCGGCGCCTTGTTGTTCTTGAGCTGTTTCAGGGCCATCCTAATCTCGTACAGGCTGATGTCCGGGATATCTTCGGTATAGTGTCGGCTCAGCTTGGCTCTTGGGTCTTTGGCCGAGCTGCTCACAGGTTTAGCAACCGAAGTGTATAACTGTCCATAGAACCTTTCGATTTCCCCTAATACCTCGGCTTTGGTCGACGCTACACTACCATCTTCCCTCTTCAGCTTTGTCAGCTGGCTTTGCCCAATAGACATGTGTCTTGCAAACACTTTGGAGCCTTTGTTTTGCTCAATCGTCTCTTTAATACTGTTCGTATTAAAGGTACGTATGTCGTGCCGCAATGACTTCCAAATTTGTCTATTGAGCTGCCTATATGAGTCAGCGTCATCGGAACATTGTAGTTGTAACGAGCGTCGATCAGCCATGAGGTTACGGGTATGGTCGGATAATTTTTGAGGTCTATCTGTGCGCCGGCCAGGTCTAAAAAACTTAGAACCTACCGCATGGACAGTTTCCACTAACCTGTTATTAATCTCATCCACGGAAGCAAAATTCTCCAGGCAATCAAAGCGATTAGACAGCTCGAGTTGAAAGCTCTCGGGGTTTTGAATATGGGCATGGTTCGGTCGGAGCGTGGACTTCATTAGGCGGGACCTCTCAATTTTAACGTTAATATTCAATGTGCCTCTTACTATTCGGTGATCACTACCGGTTTTCACCCTGTGAATCACAGAGACATCATTGAATATTTGTCTCTTGGTGGTCATAATGAAGTCTATCTCATTTCTCGTAGAACCATCGGGGCTCATCCAGGTCCATTTCCTGTGAGGCGGCTTCTGAAAGAAAGAGTTCATCATAAAAAGTCCCTCTTTCTCCAGAAAGTCGGCCAGCCTCTGTCCCCTAGGGTTCCGTTGCCCACAGCCAAATTTCCCCACTTTCAACTCATCATCACTTCTCTTGCCCAACTTCGCGTTAAAGTCCCCCATAACAACAGTGAAGTGGGTCTCGGACGTATGTATGGCTCTACTAATGTCCTCATACATAACCTCCACTTCATCATCTGGGTGTGACGAGGTCGGTGCGTATACCTGAATGACCTTCAACGAATATCTCTTGGATATTCTGAGTATTAGGTATACAACCCTGCTCGAAACACTGTCGATGGTGATAATGTTGTTAATGAGGGACTTGTGGATGAGAAAGCCGACACCACCTTGGGACTGTTGGTCGCCCTCCCGGTAGTAGAGTAGGTTACCGGATTTCAGGGTTATCGTGTCCTCGCCCTCTCTACGGACTTCGGATAAACCCAAGATATCCCAACGTACCCTACCCATTTCTTCTTCCAGCTCAACAATCTTCTCATCAGTCCTCATGGTGCGTATGTTGTGTGTTACCAGGGCCAGTCGTCGTCGTTGGGGTTGGTAGCCGAGCGTCTGCCGGGGATTCTTAGCACCCCTGGCCCCGCCGTTACCATGACCGCTACCGTAGCCAGGAATAGCGGGGCTGCCGGGGACTGGGGGCCTGGTCCTTTTTGTATTCATCATTGAAGGGGGGGGATTGCCAATACTCGCCACGCTTGGCAGGCGGGTTGGCGAGCGCAGTCGGTGTTTTTATACTCAGAAGACGCTGCTGCCCGTCTTCTGGTTGATCCCTTAGCCGACTTCTACGGCACCCACGGGAAGAGAAGGGGGAGGTCTATTCTTAGGCCGGACCTCCACAGCCAACCGGACCTCCACAGCCAATTATTTGACACAGACCTTATTTGTTTATTACCATTTTTTATTATGTTTACTAGGTAGGTGATAGTACGAAAAGTTACCATTATGTACTCGTAAATCTAAAGTTTGGGAATATTTTAACGGCATTAATCAACTGGTGATATGTTATTTTCAAGGGGGAAATTGGGTCATTTTTGCACACACGATGATCTGACTCCAAACTAAGCAAAGCTTGTATTATTATAGTAGAAGTATTATATTTTTAAATACATTCATATGTAAATAGATTTTAACATCCAGATACAGAACAAACACAAAATGTTCATCACATGAATATTTGCACTAGGTGGGAATCGAACCCACGCCCCCAAGCGCAGATGGCAGGTTCACTACCAACTGTACCAACGAGGCTATCATTAATTAAATACAAAGCAACTTCACAGCAAAATTACAAACAGAAAAATTGGACGCACCATAGGTCGGTAGAAAAGATATGGTGACCACCTAGATCTCGTATTGCGTGCGTCCAAATAGAAGTCTCGCTATTTACCTACCACAGTAACAATGTTATTAGGACAGCAGCAGTTTTTTTGCAACTGAATGACGAGACGAGTAAGTAACTCGCCTGATGGTAAGTGTCACGCTTGCCCTACAGTGTCAGCACTCCAGCTTGGTGCATTAGTGCAGCAGTGCAGCATGGTGGATTAGTGCCCATCCTCTCTCTCTCTGAGAGAAGGCCTGTGTCCCAACAGTGGGAACATGGCTAATAATGATGATGTCTATAGTAATACTTACTGTTCTCGTGCACACTACTACTTAACGGTTGAATAACTGTCAAAGGTTTGTTTTTGTGTGCAGCAACTTGTTATAGCTTTAAATCAAAAACATCATAAGTTGAGCTAGAACCGGCAAAAGTCGGTTATTGTTGTACTCAAAAGAAGTTAATCAAGTTACGTCTTGTTCGTTTACCAATCTTCGCGCACAATAAATTTTGAAGCTAAGTCAGTGTGTCCATGAATTATCTTGTCCCCGGACAACTGTGGGAAAGTATGCACCACGAAGCATCGCTCTGACGTTTATACTGTATAACGAACTTTGAATATTAATGTTATCTAAAATATTTTATTTATAACAACTTTTTTAGTCAAATAAAAATAAAGAAATAGAATAAGCAAAAAATAAAAATAAAGTATATAGCATGAACAACTTTTGTATGTTGAGCCAGAAACACACCAGCATGTTGGTCAAGGCGCTCTGAAAGATTGGTGATGCCGCCAGCATATTAAGTACGCTACCTTTAACAAATTTGATGTTTCGTGATGCGTACTAATATTATAAATACTACAGGACAAGTAGGAAAACGGCCCACTACTACCCATACATTGTGGATTTTCCTTGGATAAGTACCAAACGTTTCGATTCTACGGTTCTAATCCGTACGGCCAAAGATTGGAACAACCTACCCACTTCCTTGTTTCCTGAGATATATAACTTGGGCTTTTTCAAGGCCAGAGTGAATAGGAATAGATCTTCTAAGTCTGCGTGCTTCATCTTCGACCACATCGTCGCTTACCAACAGGCGAGTAGGGGGTCAAACGCGGACTTATCCGCGTTAAAAAAAGCGCGAAAGTGTGTTTGTTTGTTCCTCTTCCACGCAGCAACAGAGCAACGGATCTACTTTTCATCATCATCACTATTTTTCATCACTACCAGCTAGTCATACTAGTATTATAAATGTAAAAGTGTGTCTGTTTGTTGGTTTGTTTGTTCCTCTTTCACGCAGCAACAGAGCAACGGATTTTTTGCATGGGTATAGTTCAATGGGTGGAGAGTGACAGGCTATGTTTCATCATCATCATCATCACCATTTTTCATCCCTACGCGAGTGAAACCGCGGGGCGCAGCTAATAGGTTATATGATTTCATACAAAATCCAATATGGAGGATTTTATGAACTAAATTCGCACGACGATATTACGATAATATTATTATTACGCATATTTCTTTTTGAATGTTTTATTTTAAAAATATTTATTCATATTAATTTAGAATTATTCGTAGTTTTAGTTTTTTAACCTCTATCTTGTTTAGATTATAAGGAACCCATATGAATTATGCCTACATTCACCTCGTCCAAAGAAAGTCCCAATATTTTTGTCGTGTTGTTGACTTCTCAGTTAAGGGGAAAGCAAGACAATCAGGGCTAAAAGCACCATTGTGGCCGTTAATGAATCCCAAGCTTTGTTAGATACCAACTTTGTTTTAGCCCATTGTCAGCGTCGGGTGACATCGCCATGTTTTTTGAGTCCAAAGTTTAAAACAACTCCTAAGAAAGGAAGGATTGATTTAGCGCATTTGATTAATTAAGTCAGTCTTTTCCCTTTTTTAGCATCTTTGATCATTCCAGTTTTAGTTTGTCTACTTCCATAGTTAGCTTAAAATTACATTAAAAAACGGTGTCATATCAAAAAAGAATGTTTTTGTTATCTAGAAACCGTAAAGACCGAAACACGAATATGCGCTTTTCGCCCTGTTTTTTTTTTGGATTCATTCAAATACTTATTTACTGAATGATGTCTGCGATATTTTAATATACACATTACATAATTAGATATGAAGGGAACCATAAAGGCACATTTTACATAATAGCTATACTTTTTGAAAAATATAAGAAATAATTCAAAAATAGAAGTAGTGAAACGCACAACTGTGTGTAAGCGCCATGCTTTGGCTCCACTAAATGCGACTTTACAATATATTAAGCCTTGAGGTCATCTGACAAGCGTTGCTTAAAAGTGGAAAAACCTCGCCTTAAGCAAAGAATAATGCCTATGCCTTACAAGACTGCAACAAAGGCAACAGGTTGGCAACTAGAAGTTCACTTTTAATTTAACTTGAAGGGGAAAGTAAATCAGAAAACGTTTTACAGAAAGTTCCCATAAAGAGCCGTATAACAAAATCCGTCGTTCAATTTAAGGTAGGTATTTGAATTTACGGGCATAAAATGGAAAAATAAAGCCGTCAGTGTAAATAAAAAAATAAAAAAGTAAGTACCTAAGCCATAACATTAAAACTGTTTATTTGATAACTACTGTTGTAAATTGGAGGTAATAAGTTGAGGTATGTTAAGTTTTCCCATAATTTTAAGCCGTTATTTTCAATAAAAAATACAGATACTATTATATAGAATCAGAACGTCAAAAATGATAGAGGGCTCTTAAAACTGTCCCATAGTACCTACATTTTTTACTATAAACTTGACTATGTATTTTATTGAATCTCGTAGCGTAGGCTACGTCGCTACGGAACTGCTATGGATTATGTAGCAAGCTACGAGTACAATGTCGAGACGCAGGCTAGGTACCTACTACTACTACAGCTTAGGTATACCCGAGCCGCCCTAGGAAGCGTTCTGACAACTGCAGTATATTGTAAAAAGCTAAGTTAGTTCAGGCTGAATTGCCAGCCCTAATGTCAGAGTTTTTAGGCTGCTTATAAATACCTTTGGCATGGCTAGGGCTCAACGCAATGCCATTCAACGTGGTAAGGCCACCATCATGCTTGGTACGCTGCCAAATTTGTAGTGGGCTAGCTAGTAGTTATGCAAATAATGTTATATAATAAACTGAATCTCATTGCAGATACAAAGTGACTAATAAATAGATACATCTTTAACACCTACCAGTATGCGTTTAAAAAATGTGTATATACCTACCTACTCGTTTTTTATGCAAATAAGATGTTTGTCGTAGCGGTGGTTTTAGAATAAACTTTCAACAAGTCCGTGATAAATCGAATGCGTAAATGTGCATGGCAAATTAGCAAGTGACGTCACAAATGCTCGTAGCAATCAAGCGAGCGGCATTCAGCCCCAGATTGGCTGATCGGTTGAATAAGAGGTTCCGTTATCGAATCAACCTCGAGAGCGGAAGGATGGAATTGAGGTTGTGGCCACAGAGTGCGTAATAGTTTGTTTTTTGTGTTCACTAAACTACTAGACTAGATATCCACACTCGAGCACGTTCTCACGTAAGTAGTAGTAGTTTATAACATCAGATCAATGAAGCGGTACTCCGTTATTTTCACGTTGCCGCTTATTACTCCAGCCCGGTGTATAGGTATATTACTATACACGCCGACCTGACAGACGTTGTCCTGTCTTAGAACTGTCAAACACGCAAAGTCAAAATTGTAAATCTTATTTTTTTACACCTTGGGTTACATTATTGGAGTTTTAGTAAGGATCCCTACCTTTTTAAAAAATATAATATAGCCTATGTTACCCGGGGATAGTGTAGCTTCCCAACAGTCAAAGAATTTTTCAAATCGGTTCAGTAGTTTCGGAGCCTATTCAATGCAAACAAACAATCAAATCTTTCCTCTTTATAATATTAGTATAGAAGATTACTCAAATATTACTCCAGCCTTATCGGTGTTTAACAGTACTGTCCCCTTTTTACATTGACTTCCCATAATAACATAATTAAAACTGTCAGGTTTTTTGGCGCCAACGTGGAAAAAATCATGTCGGCTCGTTGGATTATTTTCCTAAACTTGTGTATTTTCGAGTGTTAATGTGTACTAAATGGTGAATTATTATTCATTAAGTGCTCGTAAACGTGCTCGAGTGTGAGCAAGTGATATAACGAGGTGAAACGTGTCTTTTCGTGTTGTTTCCAAAACTCCATAGGAGCCTCTTCTAGTCTCCACCACTTTACAGGGGCATGAGTTTGACTTGACCGTGACTTACTTAGCTTGACTCTGACTGTGACTATGACTTGTTTGACGCTATTAAGACCATGTAAACTGTTTAAGATTACGACTAAAGGACATTGAAGACACGGTCATGAAAAATTTATCAAAAAAAAAACTGTCAATCAGTGTCACTAATCTGTAAGTTACTGTTTTGTTTTTGTATATCCTACTAATTTTGTTTTCGTTAAAGTTTTCTCTTAAACTGTTTTAAAAGTTTTCTCTTTACATAAAAAATAACGTCTACACTACGTAAGAAAAAACTTACGCCCGTTAAAATTATACATAAAAAAATTACAGTTTACTAATAACCTAACCAAATTTAACAAATGTAACAAATTTATCATGTCGACTGCAACGCTTTCTAAAGAATATATCAGCGAAATAATAAGCCAAGTTGCCTCTAACTTGAACTTAATAAAGTGGAGCCACGATGTGCAAAAGTTCGAAAGTATCGGACAAAATTATTTCGGTGTTATCATGCCGGTAACCTTATCTGGTTCTGAAGACAACGAAAGTTCAAGACGTTATCAAGTTGTATTAAAACTGGCGCCAACTGATGAAAGATACAGGGTCAGTGGTGCAGTAACTCTAATGTTCCATAAAGAGATATTTGTTTATTCCATACTGTTGAAAAAGTATCATGAAATACAAACAGAAGTTACCATGCCTCGGTATTACATTCCTACATTGTATTTTGCACAAGACGAATATTGTAAAGAGGTTATTGCTATGCGAGATATGAGAGAAGCTGGTTTCAAGCCGTACACCCACAAAACATTTTTAGATCTGGAGCATATAACTATTGCCTTAGAATCTCTTGCTCGATTCCATGCATTCTCATTCATTGTGAAAGAGCGTGATCAAAGACTATATGAGAAAGTTTCGGAAGTATGTATTCCATTGACAGAACCCTCAAATAAAAGATACATGGAAATTATGATCGACAGATTAATGAAAGCTGTAACTAAGTTTGATGGAACAGAGAACCAGTTGTTTGAGAAATTAAAATTAAATTGTGGGAAGTTATTTGATGAAGCAATTACAATGGCAAAAGGCACTTGTATATGCCACGGAGATATTTGGAAAGAGAACATACTTTTTATGTATGAGGTATGATAAGAGGCAGATTTTTTCTTATCAGCACCCTTGCAAATGGTAGATTTTCATACAAGCATACTATGGTTAAAATCATATTTAAATTCTTAGCATATATAGGTGCCATGCACAGACTAGGTAATGCTATACGTAGCCCAGCCTTGTAGTTACAATTATTTACAATGGAAACAATTCAGTCAAATGTCTGAAGAGCGGAGTGAAGGATTGGCACCGCAATATTTGTTGCTATAACAAGACGTACAGCAGTTTTAAATAATTATAAGATGAGCGCAGAAACGTTGACGAATCGCAGGCTTAGTCGGTACTGACATGACACTCAGTGCCTCCAAGGGGCGTGTTTTTACATAAGACGTTTTCATCAGATGAAGTGACTGAAAACGCCCTACATTAAGCATCTAGTTATAGAAAGTCTTTGGTACCATGACTAACATGTGTAAGGGAAACACTCAAAGCCAAAACGCTACTAAACTATCTAAACACAATCGAATAACGATAACCATTTGTGGTTTAGAATGTTGCCAAGCAGCAATGTAAAACGTACCAGCATGTGCATTGCACAGGTCTTACGTTTAGATAACATTAAAATTTTTAGCAAAATTTTTGATTAAACTTAGAAAAATAATTTTAAAACAAAAACGTAATAAGAAGTAAATAGAATGGAAATGAGAAGGAAAATCTGTCGCCAGGCATTATGACAGAACATTGATTGAACATTATTATTTATGTCAACGCATCGAACTTTGCATCCAAAGCACTTGGATCTTACCTTTTTGGGTTAGGTCTCAAAGTTCTTTGTCCGCATCACAGTTGCTAACTGATTTCGAATTACTGACGTTTCCTTTATATGGGTGCAACTGGCTACAACAAATTTCTTACAAAAAAGGCCTTGACAGACGTTCTAATTTAAAAAAAAAACGAGGTATTAGCTATATTTAGAAACATTACATAACTTAATGCTTAAAATTCATTAATAATAAAAAAATAGGGATCAATCCAGCCTTATACACCCTACAGTTTATAGTATATTACATTTTCTTTTCTATTCCAGGATGACAAGCCACTGCAAGCTTGCATCATAGACTATCAAACAGCAAGAATCTCCAGCCCTGCCTTCGACACTCTATATCTCATTATCAGCAGCACAAACACACAACTAAGAAGTGAAAACTATCATAATTTAATAGACATTTACTACAAATCATTCCAGTTAGAACTAGAAGCATTTGGTTTAGAATCTCAAGTAGTTTATTCAAGGGAATCGTTAGATTACGATCTGAAACTGGTCGCTCCGGCTTGCCTTATAACTGCGAATACAGCATTGTGGCTATCAAATGGCCTACAAGAAGAAGGCCATGTGAGGAGCAAGCTGGTTTGGACGACTCCTGAAGAAAAAGCTGCAGCTGTGAATAAGTACAAGTCGGTTGTAAAAGGTATTATAGATGATTTTTATAGCTATGGGTATATAAATGTAGTTTAGGAAAGTAGGCACTTCTAACTAGTAAGAATAATGTTATTTTTGTAGTTTGTTATGATGTTATTGTTGCCATATTTTTGTGAATGTTTTTTTGTTTCTATTAAAATTCTACAGGGACTGTTTGTGATTGAGTGAGTTTTTAGGGTTTTATACCCAAAACCTTCGATGAGCAAGTTTAAATAACCCTTCACACCAGCTCCCCTTTGAGGATTGCATTTCCTGAGTCCGTGATGCAATGGAACACACACAAAGACATCAAATATATTTTTTACTACAAATCTATGCTATCTACACTTAAGGGTCGCTCACAAACGTGCTACAAATCTATGCGTAAACTTAAGGGTCGGCGCTCACAGACAACGAGGCACGGTACGAAGTATAAGGTTTTTTTCATTGACAAATTATTTTTAACCTTATTTCAATTAATTAAGCACTGACATTCCCCTATTATAACACGAATAGGCCGAAATGACTCACGTGATGTTGCGTCATTCCCAGGGATGCTTAGGCACGTCGCGACATTGCATGGGATGCTGCGGCACGCCGCTGCATCACGTAAGACGCATAGGTCTTCTACTTCATGTCGTTAAAGGAATGTGAGTGCTAAGTAATTGAAACAAGGTTGAATCTAGCTTTCGTCACGTGGGATGCCACAGGATCCATCGGCATGCGGAACCGTGCCGTGCCGCGCCGGCCCTAAGAGACCTAGAGAGATATTCATACTTCAAACATCTGCCCAGCTGGGACCTCTGGCTTATAAGGCTGATGCGCTTCCAATGAACTATACTAATCGTCCTTACGAGCAAGGTTACTCTCATAGTATTAGCGATATTTTTTTTATTGCGAGTGTTTAAGGAGACCAGACGATGAAGTAATATAGCGTCATATTCTGCCAATTGCTGTGCCAATGCCACCCAAAAATTTGAACTTCAAAATCCTGCGCTGCACCACTGAGATATCAGCCGTAAAATTTCGAAGCCCTTCGAATTTCACTGAAGGTAGTAAGTAAACTGCTGGTAAACATAAAGTGGCAATGGGCAGGCCACATCGCTCGAAGAGCCGATAACCGATGGGGAAGAAAGGTTCTGGAGTGGAGACCACGAACCGGAAGACGCAGCGTAGGTACGGCTCCCACTAGATGGACCGACGACATTGTGAGAGTCGCAGGCAACCAGTGGACGCAAAAGGCAGGCTGTCGTTCAGTATGGAGGTTAAAGGGGGAGGCCTATGTTCAGCAGTGGACGTCCTCTGGCTGAAGATGATGATGATGAAACATATAGGCTATTTTACTTACCACGGAATGGAGGAGGTACGTGTATTTTACAAGCTGTTATTTAACTTGCTTAGTTTGGATGACTAGCTGTGTGACGTCATTCTAAATCCAACATGGCGGAACACTCAAAATGGCGGACCAGTTATTTTTAATGGACTCCTACAATATGGGTATCAAATGAAAGGGCTTCCTGAGAAAAATAAAGGGACGTCACTCTAAATCCAAGAGAATACTGTTCATGACAAGTTTATTTATAAATTCACAAGTTTTATAAAAGTTAGATATACTAAACAAAATTAAATAAAAAATATTATAGTGTTGTAAACTAGAACCTGTTTTCTAGTATATGTTTATCTATGCTAGAACCAAGTACGTACACTAGTTTATCACACTTTTTGTATTCTTAATAATAAGAAATAAAGATACTTTGAAATTGACTCTCTGGAAAACGCTGTATAAACATTACACAGAGGTTGTTTAGAAAATCCATTTGAGGGAGTCACGTGAACAGAATTTAGTAAGTGTAGCTCTATTTCCCGTGTATCGGCGTAAAACGGAAATAGTCTAGAGCGCGGGGTCTGAACCGACAAGATCGGGGCGCGCGCCGAATGCTAAATAAATAACTAGGGTACTTAGACTTGTCCAGGGTAACCCAGCTGACCTACTTATAGTCAAAAATAAAATTCACTAAGTTCTGGAGGAGAGCGCTTTTAGCGATAAAATCGCTAGTTGAAAATGCCACTAGTAGGGTTCCGTACCCAAAAAGTGTTAACGAGACGCTATTAATAAACCTACGCTGTCTGTCCTACCCTTACATTTACACTTCATGTACTAAAAAAATAAGGTGAAACGTTTCACCTATGGCGGGAAATTTAATTTTCGTACCATTTTTTGTGCTCGTACAATCTCTGTGGCAAGATAGTTGCCCCAGAGATGCTGAGGGTGCGGTTTGTGAGTGTGTGTGCTAAGGTACATTGCATTCTCCATTCCGTCGTGGATAAAAAAAGGCGGGAATACTGATGAATAAAAAGAAGCGACTACTGTACACAGGCTACAGGTAATAAACAGGAACAAAGTGTGATAATTAAATAATGAACACTCCAGTGATCACAGGTAGGGATTCCTTTACCTTGAAACTCTTAGACCTTCCAAATAATTTCAAATCTAACTTAGACCCTTATGTAAGGAAGAGAAAGTCTAAAACGTCGTGTAGCGGCTAGACTCCTCGCGTCCGTCCTAAATAAAGCCCTAACCCATTGTTCACATTAGGAACGCGTTCCACTTGAAATCCGCTCTGACTTTGTTCCATTCTCGACCTTATCTCAATTTTATAGTGAAAGTTTTCGTTAGATCAAACACAAAATCGACAGTTCGCACAGTACTGTCAAAATACACAACGTACGAGAGGTAAAATGGTTTCGGAACAAATTAGATCTTAAAGGCGATTGTAACAAAGGCGAGAATAAAATATACTTAGTTAAAAGAACTTATCCATGCGTCTGCAATGTGAAGGGGGCCTTATACAGGCAAGCCAAGACAACACCCTCTCGATCCATAGGCTAAGTATAGTCTCCCTCTACGCTCTCGACCTAACTGTCAGGACTCGCAAGTGACATGTCATTATGGCATGTGGTGTGTTATGCTATGACAACCTCAAAAACATTCTTATTCTAATTTAATCTTACTTTGAATTCTGTCTTGCTCTTCCAATTATCCTAGAGAGCGAGACAAAGCTTACCTATTGCAAGACTAATATTGGTATGTTTTTTTTTATTTATTGAGAATATGGCACGCCCTGTTAATGCCCCCTTCGCTACATTCCTAACAACTTTAGTTCCACGACATCTAATAGGTATTTCGTTATTTTTTTCCTCTCAAAAGAAATATATATTTTAATTAGGGCTCTAATGACAAGACTTTTAAGTTTTAAATGATAAAAGCGCGGGTGCACTTGAAAGCAATACAATAGGTACACTTTTTCATACAAATCTTTAAAACGAATTTTGGTGATTGTGTTATGTTTTGAAAAATTATTTAAGTATGGTGAGGGATGTAGACTACAAAAGGTTGTTCGTTATTAACAGGCCGGCCTCTGAGAGAATGCGTCTTACAACTGCAGTAACAATATAAACATCTGAATGAGAACATTTTCCTAGCATGTTAACTACCTACCAGCTACAATCTTACGGTCAAATAGTAAAAGTAATCAGAATTTACTGTTTTCGTTCGGCTTTTATAATGTTACGGCAACTGTCAGACGAATTCTTTCAGCGGTCGCACTTTAATTAACAATATTATAGTCCTGTATAAGTTCAAATGGTAATAACTTCATCTCGGTAATCTTAGTCGTATAGACGTCAGCAATGGGAGCCCGATGAGAAGTGAAGTGCGGCCAATTACGGCGCAGAACCGGCGGCATGGCGTAACGAACCGATCGCTAATTCTGCTCTGCCATCACGTACGTAATTAAACGCATCTGCGGTGAGAATGTTGTTTCTAGGTCACGAGATAAACGTATCAAGCTAATAAAGGTATTCAATAATATTCCTCTGATCTGGTGGTTCAAGTGGCGGAACGCTGCCGGTGTACCTACCTACATAACATTTTGCGGAAAGTCCCTCCGATGCATGGATATTGTACCTACCCAATTGGATTGTGTGCATAAAAATCGGTTACGTAATAAATTTTTTTATTATAATTATGCTTGCGCTTGGTCACCAACTCGCCTGATGTTAAGCGATGATGCGGCCTACAATGGAGCACGCTTGCCTCGAAGAAACCTATTCACTCTCGACTTGAAGACACCCAGATTGTACCAACTATCGGGGAACACCCATTCAGGCAGCGAATTCCACAGACTAGCAGTTCGCACAATGAATGTGGAATCAAAGCGCTTCGTGCGGGTTCTCGGAATATCAACCATAAAGCGGTGTCGATTCTTCGTGCCCACTCTGGCAGTCCGATAGAAAAATTGGCAGGAGGGAATCAAATCATGCAGATCTGATGCACACTCTCCGAAACCTATATCGTCATAAACTAATATAGTTAACACATTGGCGGATCCAAAACACCTAGCGATTCAATACATTCGACCAAGGATCATGGATAGAATCAACTTTTCGATTTGATTCAGGTGTACCTTGTCTAAATGCCCCCCCCCCCCAAATGAAATCCTGGATCCGCCCCTGAGCTAACAGAACGTGACGGTTTTGGTTTTGGTTGACCGCCGTCCAACTAACGGGAGATAAAGAGAAAATTTTCTCCGTTGGTTGGATTTGGACATTCCGCTTTCGACGGCGGTCCGTCAACAAAGTCCGGCACGTTTGTTAGGACTTTTACGTTGTGAAAGAGATTTCAAGTAGAACAATAGATTTATAGTTGCTTAAAGTTAATCTATGATAGAAGGCAAGTTACTATTAGTTTCTACCTGTTTTGAATTAATCTTGAATCGCTAGATATAAGGAGTGAAAGCGAGCGGGAGGGATGCGGATATTGCAAATTCCGTTTCCGTTTAAACCGGACACTTAGTTGGACGTGTAAGGCACGAGCACAGCCTTGCAGACGATTTCACAAGTTACTAAAACAAATTACTTTGATACAGCTCTACAAAGTTGTCTCCTTATTCTCTACCTTGCCATAAAAGCGTGACGTCATAACAAGGAAATGTAACTGAAAAATTGAGTTGCAGACATCGCATTTTTATGCTACGCAAGATCTTTCACACACACTAAGAAACTTGTGGCGACACCAATGAACTAACTAATAGTACACATGCAAAAAAAAAAACAGGCAAGTACGAGTAGGACTCGCGCTCTGAGGGTTCCGTTGGCCGGAACCGTCAGCGCGAGTCCAAACAAAAAACAACATTAAAATACAAACTTAACTTTGTAGTCAACAATAAGATTTTTCCATACATACCAACTACAAAATATAAGTTTGTAATCACAAAACTATATTTTTTATATTATTATGATTTTACTTCAAATTAACAACTTTCGGATTTTTCCCTTTATATGTGCTGTGAGACTTTGCCTCTTGCCAAATTTCATGATTCTAGGCCAACGGGAAGTACCCTGTAGGTATTGATTGTCAAATATGCGACATAAACAGTTATATCTTTTGATTGCGTTGACTTACAAGTTTGATTTTTTTTCCAGCTGAATGAGTCCGTAAACCCGAGTATTTGATATAAATTTCAACTTGATACCTCTACGTGTTTCTAAGAAAAGGGTCTTGACAGACAGACGGACAACAAAGTGATCCTATAAGGGTTCCATTTTTTCCTTTTGAGGTACGGAACCCTAAAAAGGGCGGCAAGGTCGTCTGCAGAGTTCGACTAAAGACATCAAGTCTGATGTAGGTCAGATGCGTTCACACCCGCTTCGCCACCCTACCATATCTCATTTGTTTGCTTGATCTGAGGCAGGTACCTACATAATTCGAGTTCTATAAATCCTCAAAAATATCATGTACCTACTTCCTTAGTCGATTACCAATAAAACCACTCTCTCTTCGAAGGCCTCAAGTGGTTAAACCTTTGTTACCGATCCCAAAGGACCTCAAAACAATGTTTCTAGCGCCACAAATCACAAGCCGGAACAGTGACCGCTGATAAGCCTCTTGGGACTGATAACAACAATCTCGACCTCTAAAAATACTAAACCTTTTTTTGAATGTACAAAAAGGTCGTATATTGTTTGTCGAGGGTCAAAAACTTTCTCGATTTAAATGGTTTTCAGTTTAATGACTTTTAGGCACAGATCTTAGTTTAGGCGTAGTAACTATTTCGTTATCTATGTCTTGGGATACCTTTTTTTTCGTAGACTTAACCTATGTTTTTTTTCGATGTGGAAAGACAAAGATACCCGGCTGCATTGGGGTGCATTCAGGTTATGTGGGATAGAGAACACTACTTTATGGGCGTAGCCACACGTTGGGGCAGGATGGGGCGCTTGCCCCACACCCTATAAGCATGGCTTATTGATATGCTGGGCAACCGATTTTTTCATATTTTCAGCAATTCATACTCATAGTGTTGTTTTCTTTCTTCCGTTCATAGTCTTTGTATTCCTAGAGCCTGAATGTGTTGTAGAAGCCAAATTTAAAGTAAAGACAAGATTTGGCCAGCGTGGACTAGTTCTAATGTTTCTACTCGAACATAGAAGGTTTTTGGCAGCCCGTCTGCTTGTATTCCACTTTTTTTAAATTATTTTTTACATCGGACTAGGCTAACATTTGACCGCGATCTCGCCTGATGGGAAGCGATGATGCGGTCGAAGATGGAGAGCGTTTGCCCAGAAATAACCTATTAACCCTAGACTAGAACACTCCAAGATTGTAATGCTGCGGAAACACAGACAAGGGCAAGGCGTTCCATTGGAAAGTGGAGTCAAAACGCTTGGTGCGAATAAATGGCATCCTTGCCGTTCGTCTGGACGTCCGGTAATGAAAAGGTGATGGGTATAAAAAACAAGCTAAGGGTCAGCTTGATGGTAAGTGATCACCGTCGCGTAGATACTTGTAATGTAGCACACGTTGCCTCTGTTGACAGCTCTTTTGAAGAACACCATGTTATAGTTTACTCTGAAATGCCACAAGTGGGTAGAATTTCTTATGTTGTCCATAAAATATAAATTATTCTAAGATTTTCTATAACAGTTTAGACAAAAAAAATATAGAGGAAAGTCACCAAATATGGAATAGTATCCTAATATGGAATACCTTCATTTCTCTAAGACTTATTGAAACAGAAGATGGTCGAGTGTTGCGTTTCATACTTAAGTCTTAGAGAAATGAAGGTATTCCATATTAGGATACTATTCCATATTTGGTGACTTTCCTCTAGATTCCAGGCAGGATTATGGACCCCACGTGTTGCGCATTTCCTTTCATGTAATTTGATTAAAAAGAGTCCTTTAAAATGAGTGCTTTCATGTGATTTGATGTCTTCTGTGTTTCTTCCCAATGGTTTATCCGACTCGTCAACCCCAGTCACAGGACTGGGTAATGCTACTACACAGTAGATGATCTCACATTTTGCAATGTTATTCCAAAATTAAAGCTCTTTAATAAGTGGTATTTTTTTCCCTTTAAAATTGATGAAAACGTGCGAAAGATATAGGTGAACTGGAGAATACTAGATATCCTGTCTTCAATTGTGATATCAATGATCGTAAGTAGAATCGAAGGACTGCGGGTGACAAGGTCACTTGAAAACCCTGGAGCCCTCCAACTGAATTGAGTGAGGAGGAAGAAATGTAAGAGAGGATATCCGTTCTTAACCGACTTCAAACAAGGAGCGTTCTCAGTTCGCGATGCGCGTTTTAACCGACTTCAAAAAAGAGGAGGTTATCAATTCGACTGCACTTTTTTTTTTAGGTCTGATTAGGTTTATAATATAGTAAATATTTTTTTCAATGTTGGTAGAAACTTCTTTTGTACTAGGATACCTTTTTAACGAAACGGAACAAAAGTTGTGAAAAGTTAGAAATCAGAAAAAAATTGCGTAAGTACCTACCTCACAGATATACAGATCTGTGACCTACCTAATCAATAAAAAAATCTACCTAAGAGGTAATAAATGACTGTAGCAATAACAATATCAGAAGACGGGGCCGAGTGCGAGTGACACTCGAAGACTCGGAAGCAGAGATTTCAATATGCCGGCAGATTGTCGGACGTTTTCGTTGTATGTACCTACAATAATATACATGGAATTACGAACCGTATTATATAGGCAACTACTTATATTAAAAGCACCTAATATCAAATACAGATCTTTACTCGTAAATTTTAAAATTAATTACATGTCAATAAGTTGTGAGGTACAATATACACATATAGGTACTATACACATTATACAATACCTCTTTATTAAAATACCACAAAACAAGGATAACATAAACATTACAATAAAACTATTATCTAGGTACTAAAATAGAATTATAATTTATCATCAACATACCTACTCCTTGACCGAGTAATATGCTTTACCTTACTGAGCAATAGTAGCTTGAGAAGCAGCATCTTTTATTTTCCCTGGTAGATGGTTGTATTTATATATTTGCGCCACCTATATACACTGTTGACTATCAAGTAGTAGACTGAAAAAGAAACTCAAAAACAAATAAAATAGGTACCTATATAAGTTCCTAAGCGATACCTTTCAAAGCGTTCCTTCTTGTTATGCCAAGAACTTTTTGCAAGTACATACAAAAAAAAAAAAAAATGTTTGCAAAATGTCTCATTTTATTTTATTTTATGCTATGCACCTCTAGACTTAACAACAACATGGTGTTCAAATCACAAAACTTTTAAAGTTACTATAACTGACTAAATTGACGCCTCTACATATTTGACACAAACTACTAGGTACCAAGTTTTTTTTTTTTTTTTTTAACCCAATTATCTTGGCTGCAGTAAATTATACCAAAAATCTTATTTTAATTTTTTGTTAACTATATTGGCTACAAAACGTTAGAAAAACTAATTTAGCAAATGAAAACAGGATTTTCACTCAGCGTTTTGCAATTTACTACAGCTGTGTGCGATCATGTAAGCGAATGGTATACCTTTATAGAAGTTTAGTTAAAAGTTACCCGGTAATATTTCTCTAGATGGACTAAACTACTCTCTACGTCAAAACTGCCACAGTTGCACCATTATGTTTGTGGAACTACGTAATATAGCGCGCCATTCAGATTACGTCACGTCATTAAGCTACGGTCTCACTGTCCACTAACAATAACATGACCAATAATATTAGAAAATCAAATCTTCCTGCACTGGACTTATTTAGATAGCCCGTTGGTCTAGTTGGTAGTGAACCTACCTTCTGAGCTTGGGGGCGTGGGTTCGATTCCCACCTAGGACAAACATTTATGTGATGAACATTTGTGTTTGTTCTATATCTGGTTGTTAATATGTACATATTTAAAACTATATATTATGTATGTATGTATATCAGTCTCTGGCAGCCATATCACAAGCTTTGCTTAGTTTGGGGTCAGATAACCGTGTGTGCAAAAATGTCCCGAATATTATTTATTTATTTATTTCAATTTAAATTATTGAATGGACATAACATGTAAAGGTTACCCGCTAAAATTACTTCAGAGAGACTAAACTACTACTGCGTCAAAACGTGCCACAATTGCACCATTAGGTAGGTACATACCGTTCCACAAACTAATTTACACGAAAAGTGCGCCATGCAGTTGCGACACTTTGTCACACTGTCCACGGTAACAATAACCCGTTGGTCCAGTTGGTAGTGAACCTGCCTTCTGAGCTTGGGAGCGTGGGTTCGATTCCTATCTAGGACAAACATTTGTGTGATGAACATTTGTGTTTGTTCTATATCTGGGTGTTAATATCTATTTAAGTATGTATTTAAAAAACTATATATGTATGTATATCAGTCTCTGGCAGCCATATCACAAGCTTTGCTTAGTTTGGGGTCAGATGACCGTGTGTGCAAAAATGTCCCAAAATATTTATATTTATTTATTTAATAACATACGGTCAATCATATATTATAAGGCATGTTTATGTATCTTCCCACACTGGACGAATTTACACAATTGAAATTATCGAATGAACATCATTATTATGTAAACGTTACTCTACTAGACGGACTAAACTGCTCTATACGTCCAAACGTGTCACAGTAGCACCATTACCGTGCCACAAACTAATTTAAACGTAAAGTGCGCCATTCAGTTGCGCCTCTTTATTACGGTATCGTTGTCCACAAACAATGACATGGTCAATCATTTATTAAGGTAAAAAAAAGTATCGTCCCGAACTGGACCAATTTACTCAATTGAAATTATGGAATAGGCTTATTATGTAAACGTTACTCTACTAGACTGACTAAACTGCTCTATACGTCAAAACGTGTCACAGTAGCACCATTACCGTGCCACAAACTAATTTAAACGTAAAGTGCGCCATTCAGTTGCACCTCTTTATTACGGTATCGTTGTCCACAAACAATGACATGGTCAATCATTTATTAAGGTAAAAAAAAGTATCGTCCCGAACTGGACCAATTTACTCAATTGAAATTATGGAATAGGCTTATTATGTAAACGTTACTCTACTAGACTGACTAAACTGCTCTTTACGTCAAAACGTGCCACAGTTGCACCATTACCGTTCCACAAACTAATTTCCACGTAAAGTGCGCCATTCCGTTACGTCACGCTATTAAGCTACGGTCACGTTGTCCACTAACAATAACAATGTAAGCAGAAATCACATAGAAATGCTTATCCGAGACGTATATCCCTCAGGGAGCAATCGAGAAGAAAGGTTGGCCCTCGGGGGTTTCTTAAGCTTCGCACAATCAAATTTAGCTGCACCGCGGCCGGGTTAATCGAGGATTAGGTAAATTGAAGCCGTAACCAAGAGGAAAGTTAGTGAGACAGTAGCACCACTCACGCGCCTCATGTTAACTTCGAATGAGACCATTTTTATCACATTCGAAGGTAACTTATATTTTTAGGGTTCCGTACCCAAATTGGTGTAAACGGGACCCTATTACTAAGCCTACGCCGTCCGTCTGTCTGTCCTACATATTAACGGCTGTTTCTTTCGAACCATAATAGATAGCCAGTTGAAATTTTCACAGGATGTGATTTCTCAAGAATTAAACACGATTTTAATAAACACAATTAATTAAGAGGTAGGACAGACAGATAGCGTAGGCTTAGTGATTCTTTAGGATTATTATTATGTCTCTTGAACAACGGCATATTATGTTCTTGTTTAAAAAATAAATAAAAATTGGCTTGCGTTTGTCCGCCAACTCTCCTGATGTCAAGCTATGATGCGGTCTACGATGGAGTACCAACTGGCTGTAACAAGTAGTAACAACCAAGTATCTATTATATACCTACCTACCCACCCTATGACCCTACCCCTACCCTACCTTATGTACCTATTTATATTGTATAGTATTTATGTTATTCTTTTTTTGTGGTATTTTAATAGTAATTGTGTTGTACCTAACTGGCTGTATGTATACTGGAGGCCTTAGGTAGGTACACCGATGGGGTGACCTCGCCGACGACGCGATTCACTTATAAACTCATTAGCCCTCGGTAAATAATTCGAAGGTGCGATTTTCTGACGGTTAATCGGTTTTTTCAAGTGTGAAGCTTCGTGTTTTGCTGAGAAAAATATTTACCTAGTTATCTATAGGTATCTATACTGACCGAAGATACTGCCTTAAAAACCCTTCCGCCCTCAGATCAAACAAACAAGGGAGATATGCTTTGCTACAATTATCGTTCGTGTTCAAATGCCTCCATGTTTTTTTTCAATATACCGCTACCCCGACTATAAGAAACTTAGAACGTAGGTACCGCTCCACCGCTTAGCCAAAAACTGTAAGTACGGCTTACTTACTAATTTTTTACTCACTAGCGAAATACACTATAAAAAACGCCACTTAAAAAATACACTAGAAATACACTACGGAAAAAACACTAAGTACTCATAAAAAATACACTAGAGAAACACAAAAAATACACTAAACACCAGAGATACACAAGCACACTAAACACACAATAGAAACACCACACTAAATACACAATACACCAAAAAAAATAACACGCACTAAAACACACTCATCAAAGAGGTTCGGTCAATTATTTTTTTCAAGTTTAGCTTCCACTTTATGGCGCCTAAAAATGTATCGTTGAGTAGCGGGTAATAATGAAAATCAGTACAACATTATTGTTCGGCTAGACCGTAGCCAGCGGGTTATAATGAAATTCAGTACAACATTATTGCCCAGCTAGACCGTAGCCAGCGGGTAATAATGAAATTCAGTACAACATTATTGTTCGGCTAGACCGTAGCCAGCGGGTTATAATGAAATTCAGTACAACATTATTGCCCGGCTAGACCATAGCCAGCGGGTTATAATGAAATTCAGTACAACATTATTGTTCGGCTAGACCGTAGCCAGCGGGTTATAATGAAATTCAGTACAACATTATTGCCCGGCTAGACCATAGCCAGCGGGTAATAATGAAATTCAGCAGGGCAATCGCGCTATAGAATTACAGACGAATCGTTGACGAATCGCAACCGCTCCAAACCAAAAGTATTGACTTTTGGTCGATTTCGTATCGCGCTAATGATTTTAACCAAAGACGAAACGCAACCCGATCACAGTTGCAACGTAGACGCTGTCAAACGAACGTTTGTGATAAAGCTAGAAAAGATCAACTTTTTCGCGCAGATACGAAATCGACCAAAAGTTGTGGAGCGTTTGCGTTTCGTCAACGATTCGTCTGTAATTTTTTAGCGCGATTTTCCTGCAGTATAACATTATTGCCCAGCTAGACCGTAGCCAGCGGGTAATAATGAAATTCAGTACAACATTATTGTTCGGCTAGACCGTAGCCAGCGGGTTATAATGAAATTCAGTACAACATTATTGTTCGGCTAGACCGTAGCCAGCGGGTTATAATGAAATTCAGTACAACATTATTGTTCGGCTAGACCGTAGCCAGCGGGTTATAATGAAATTCAGTACAACATTATTGCCCAGCTAGACCGTAGCCAGCGGGTTATAATGAAATTCAGTACAACATTATTGCCCGGCTAGAACGTAGAGCTATAATTGCTTTTTTTAGGCTTGGTTTACATGACGTTTAATTGGCCATTGTCGAGCAGGTGGTGTGAATAGTTTGTTTTTAGGGTTCCGTACCTCAAAAGGAAAAAACGGAACCCTTATAGGATCACTTTGTTGTTCTTCTGTCCGTCTGTCAAGACCCATTTTCTCAGGAACGCGTTACGTTATCAAGTTAAAATTTATATCAATTACTCGAAGCTACGGTTTCTTTCAGCTGTAAAAAAATCATACTTGTAAATCAACGCGATCAAAAGATATGACCGTTTGTCACATATTTTGCTATTTCACATAGGAATCAAAACCTATAGGGTAGATACTTCCCGTTGACCTATAATCACGAAATTTAGTAAGAGGCAAGGTCTCACAGCACATATAAAGGAAAAAAAAACTGAAAATTGTTAATTTGAAGTTATATCATATTTAAAAAAAAATTAGATTACAAACTTACATTTTGTAGTTGGTAAGTATCGAATCACCTTATTGTGCACTACAAAGTTAAGTTTGTCTTTCAATATTTCAAGTTTTGTTGTTGTTTTTTTTATTTTTGTACTCGCGATGTGTGGTTTCCGACCATCGGAACCCTCGGAACGCGAGTCCTACTCGTACTTGTCCAGTTTTTTAATTCCATTTCTAGAGCTTGGTGGTGGGCTTAGAATACATATTCTTAGGTGGTGGGTCCACAGGAGAAAATCCCCGTAGTCCCACCAGTGGGTCATAGCAGTGGGTCCACGGGGAAACCCCAAATAAGGGCTGATGATCTGTCATATAATAATGTATTGTCAAATCTGATGTAATAGTGATGGTGGTGAGCTATAGTGGCCGGGCGGTAGCATGTGCGCTCTACAATCTGACGGAAAAAAACACTCACCGATCAAAAACCAAACTATTTTTTTTACTAATAAAAAACTTGAAATAATTTTCAATAAATTTTGATTAAGAATAGTGTGATTAACAACATTTATTTTATTGTAAAAAGCATGGGGTGCTTTTAAAGATACATATTATGATGATGATGATGTAATAGGTAGGTATGTATCTATGTAAATAGGGACAATAGCCAAAAATCCGGAAATAACTTATTATTTTCATAATAAAAGCTATCTTTTCTTGCGTGTCATGGCGGCATTGACAATAAACGAGTTTCCCACTAAAGGAAAAGTTAACGCTTGTTTCCGAAACCTATTTCTTCGACGGCTCAACAATAGTTTTGGACTTACATAACTTCTATACTTCTTCTACTTTGGACATTCGATTTTTATGTAATAGGTAGGAAGGTAGATAACTTTTACTTTAATTAGATTAAGCCAAACAAAGGCACGTTTATCTTAAGGCGAGGTTTTCCCATAAAGCTTAATATATTGTATTATAGTCGAGTCGCATTTAGTGGAGCAAAACTATGGCGCTTACACACAGTCGTTAGTTTCACTGCTTCTATTTTTGAGGTTTATCTCATACATAATTTTTCGAAAAGTTCTTATAGCTGTAAAGTAAATGTACCTACCTTTACGGTTCCCTCCAAAGTTATGAAATCTGTATATTAAGATATCGTAGACATCGAAACATTTACCGACGATCATTTAATTTTAGTAAATAGGTAAGGTAATTGAATGAATCTAAAAAAAACAGAGAAAAACTCGAATCAGTGTTTCCTTCATATTTTTTTTCTATCGCGTGAATGTCTTCATCGTGTTTCGGTTTTTACGGTTTCTTAGATATAACATTCAATTCTGATATGACACCAGTTTCCAAGCTTTTATTTAAATTGCATTATGTGTAGGACAAATCTTGCAACTGAGTTTTGGAATAACCTTTCTTGCTCCCCTTTGCTCTCTCATTAGCCGAGAGAGTGAGACAAAGCTCAATGTAAGATTATTCTAAGCCAGTTATCCTCAACTGATTGAGCTGAAATTTGGCATAAGTACTTATGTAAGTTCGGTGACAATGCAATGTTATGGTACCATCGAGCTGGTCTGATGACTGAAGGTGGCCATAGGTACTTCTAAACGAAACGATGTATCCCCGTCGAGTTTGGGTTCGTTGGTTTTGTCTTCCCAAGCACTTTAGTCCTAGACACAGACCCATTGTTTTGTTTCATCCAAGAATCTATATCCTAGATGATAAATTCAATATGGTGGACGTACCAAGATGGCGGACAACATTTTCTTATCTGTCATCATGATATGGGTATCAAAAGAAAGGGTTTGCTGAGAAGAATACGAAAAAGCTTGCAATTAAAAAATATTTTTTAAATATTAATTTATTTGCGAGATCAGGGGCCTTACGGACAACTGCTAATTGCGGCACCTAATCCTCTCAGTTGGAAAATCACGCGACCGCAAACCGTATCTGGGCGCGATAAGGTTTGCGGTCGCGTGATTTTCTAACTGAGCGGATTAGGTGCCTGTAATAGCAGTTGTCCGTAAGGCCCCTGTATGTCTGTACACCTCTGTGCTGTTCTGTTCAAAAACGTATGGATGGTCAATTGGTTATACCCATAGATAAACATATATACTAGATACCTAAGCCGGTTTAACTTTTAATTTTTATGGTTTAGGTAATTTAATTTTTATTTTTATGTTATGTGTATGTAATAATAATTCTAATTTTTGACATTTTGTATATATATGGAATTGTTTTCTGAAATACATTGATTGAATTGAATTGAATAAGCCTGCCAGAAGTGCCTTGTACCGAAGTATAATAATAGACTTTTACACCACTTCCATTTCACACTCAATTCAACATTAGGCACGTATTTTACAGGACTGACTTTACTGCTGTTTCGTCTGGTCACTACTGGGAAACACTTTTCAATTTTATTTATTGCGTACCTAAAGCTTTATGAACCATAAAATGAAATTTCCCAGCGTTCATTTGTACAAGTATATAATGCTATCGCTTGTCCGCAAACTCCGCCGACGTTAATAAAGGCGCTGTTACCACTTCGTTTGGAATTACTTGAGTTCTGTAAAGGGATATTTTAGTTCCTTCTTTCGCCACGCCGCCACCGGTTTAATTCTGAACTGGCTTTATCATAGTTTATGTATGGTCCAGGTGCTATAAACGTCATAACTTTATTTCCACATTTTCTTGATCGTAAAGCTAGTTAATAAGCTTCGACATCATGTCCACCCTCATCCCTTTATTGTTAAATTTTATTATTTAATCATTAGCTGCTATAAAACCTTCAGAGACCAGTTAAGTGCCTATAATTGCGTCGAACATAATATATATTTTAGTTTGTAATCTACTTCTTGAAAAATCGGTAACAAATGCCTAAGTTGACTACTATATACATTACTAGCGGTCCGCCCCAGCTTCGCACGGGTATAGATTATAGCCTATATCACCCGGGGATAGTGACAAGTCTAATAATAAGGATAGTCTTCCTAACAGTGAAATAATTTTTCAAACGGTTCATTAGTTTCGGAGCCTATTCAATGCAAACAAACAAACAATCAAATCTTTCCTCTTTATAATTATAATATTAGTATAGATGTATGGAGTTATATATTTATTCGTCAATACTGGTCAATACATATTATTAATATTAAACAATTAATACTTGTCACAAACTACTTACTTAATTCAAATTACAAAAATTCAAGTCTAATCAAACAGCCCGCCCCGGACCGCTCCTGGTGCAAAAGTGCCCATAACACTGGCAGCATTACCACATTATGTATTGTCTGTGGTATTGTGTATCTACCTCCTAGCTAATACGAATCGTTAATTTCACGGAAATTCAGTCAACATGCAATCAATTAAGTACACTAAGTTAGAATTTGCATAGGTAACATGTGCATAGGCATGGCCTATCAGCTAAGCAAACATAACGAAATAATATGAATGAGGCCACCCCTGAAGAATTTCAAGGTGACGAGCGTCATGAAAATTTAAATAGGTACAAGGACACCAAAACGCTTATGTGGCTGCAATCAACCTGTCACTTTGAAAAATGATTATACTTGCCTACAATTCCCTTATTATGCCTCATGTTCTTAAAAACTTCAGTCGGCATACTGCATCAAGCCTGCTTGGTCTTATTTTACAAGACAAAATAATGTCTTATTATACGGCCCACAGTTTTTTCCCGAACACCTTACCCATTCCAAATGGCTTTGCTGCCCAAATGGAAGACAAGCAGAAGACCAAAACCATATTTCTAGATGTAACGCCCGCTCGGACGCCTGTCATGAAAATCTCAGCGCCCAATGCAATAGAACCTATGAGAAACAATCTCGTCAACCCTCTCATCTACAAGGACATCGTTTATGAGAACATCAAGCCAGTTTTCACCATCTTGCGGTTGATGGGGGTTCTTCCCATATCCAGGCCATCGCCTGGAGTCAACAAATTCTCGATTACATCATCTTCTATGGTGTACTCGCTTGTCGTATTCATTTCTCTTATCGGATATGTGCTGTATCTTTCCCTGAATAAAGTTCAGATTTTGAAAACGTCTGAAGGGAAGTTTGAGGAAGCTGTCATCGAGTATCTTTTCACGGTTTATTTGTTTCCACTGTTGATTATACCGATAATGTGGTATGAGACACAAAAGATTGCTGGTGTTCTGAATGGATGGGTGGATTTCGAGGTAAGTTCTATTTCTATGATGTTTTTCAGGTTCTATGGCATAAAAAGTCTAAGCGTACTCTGCAAAAAAAATTACCTTGCACATTTTGCGTAGTGTAACTATGTTTTAAGTCGGTGCGAGTTTGTTGCCTATGGAATAATAATATGGCAGGCTGTCGTTCAGTGTGGAGTTCTAAGGGCCTATATTCAGCAGTGGACGTCTTCTGGCTAATGCAGATGATGAATAGTTTGTTGCATGAACAGTACTTTGTTCGTGTGTGTCCGTTTATTTGTAAATGTGTGCTATATGCGTGTTCACGGTCACCCTTAAAAAAGTATTAGAAAAAAAGTTTGCAGATTATCGCGTTGGCGTCTCCTTTCGAAGAGAATGTTAAGTACCTATTTACTTTACTCAAAACACTTTTTTTTTCAGGTCGCTTATAGGCAACTTTCTGGGCGACAAATTCCAATACAGCTGTACAAGAAAGCTCTCATCATCGCCGTCGTAATTCCATTCCTATCGATGACCTCAGTCATTATAACTCACGTAACAATGGTACATTTTAAAGCGATGCAGCTTGTTCCTTACGTTTTCTTGGAAATATTGACTTACATTCTCGGGGGCTACTGGTACCTTCTGTGCGAGATGCTAGGCGCCTGCGCTAGCTTTTTGGCTGAAGACTTCCAACAGGTAAACTTTTTTTACTCAAGATGAAGAGAAGGCTTGGGTTAGTCCACATCATGCTTGATGTTAAGCAAAGACACGGCCAAGGATGGAGCACGCTTGCTTAAAAAGAACCTGTTTACGTACTCTCGATTTAAATACCCATGTAATACAGCCTGACGATGCAATCTACTATGAAGCACGCTTGCCTATATGAAACAGATGGTTGATAGAACTTCGACACCCATAGCAATTTCTGACCACTCTTGTAGAGTTCAATATGTTTATTTAGTTCTAGGTTCTTGGCGTCACTGTTTATGGAAAATGTCATCTCATAATTACGAGTGGCACGTCTGCCTGATAAGCAGGAAGTCCACGTTCAGCTGTTTGAATGATGAATTTAAATACCTGCTCTGGGTCTGTCTGAGTATTAGTTGTCAGTGTCTTTGTATGTATTCCATGGCATCCCCGACACAGGAACTTCTAGTGAGAATTCCCGACCCAGAAACTTCTATGAGTCAGGTAATTATGTGCCGTGACACTGGTTATCGTTGCAGGCCCTCCGCCACATTGGCCCGGCTGGCAAAGTCGCCGAGTACCGCGCATTATGGCTGCGTCTTAGCAAGTTAGCTCGCGACACTGGGATCGCAAACTGCTACACCTTCACCTTCGTCAACCTTTACCTGTTCCTCATCATCACGCTCTCGATCTACGGACTCCTCAGCCAGATATCCGAAGGTTTCGGGATCAAGGACATTGGATTGGCGCTGACAGCTACCTGCAGTATTTTCTTGCTGTTCTTCATTTGTGATGAAGCTCACTACGCCTCTCACAATGCAAGTATTTCACTATCATCATAATCAGTCTACTTTACTTTCACTGCTGGACATAGAACTTTCTTAAGGCACGCACGCCACTCTTGACTCTGCCCAATCTTCGGGTTGCTGCGGCAAGTATTGAATTGTCTCTTTAAAAAAAAGAAAAAGCTACAGCTGAGTTTAATAAATCAAATATAATTATAATCATTGCCTTTCCCTTTCACACTACAGTAACTACACTACTTAATTTATCTATACTAATATTATAAAGAGGAAAGATTTGATTGTTTGTTTGCATTGAATAGGCTCCGAAACTACTGAACTGATTTGAAAAATTCTTTCACTGTTAGGAAGCTACACTTTCCCCGGGTGACATAGGCTATAATCTATACCCATGCAAAGCTGGGGCGGATCGATAGTTAAGTTATATAGTACTAGTATAATTATGAAATTGATGTATTTCGATCGCAATCGCTTCTTCACGTGCAATCCACGAGAAGATAGCGATTTCAAGTGACAGCTAACATACCTAATCAGCCGATTGTCACTAATATAGGCGTTTTTTTTTTCATTAGGTGAGAACTAATTTCCAGAAGAAGCTGCTAATGGTGGAGCTCTCGTGGATGAACACGGACGCTCAGACGGAGGTGAACATGTTCCTGCGAGCCACTGAGATGAACCCCTCGCAGATCAGTCTGGGAGGTTTCTTCGACGTCAACCGCACGCTTTTCAAATCGGTAATCTATACTTCTATAATTATTCTTTCACTATTGGGAAGCTAAACTATCCCCGGGTGACATATATATATATATATATATATATATATATATATATATTTTTTTTTTATTAAAATATTTTATATTTATATATATTATTTATATTCAATTTTTTTTTTTAATATCATCCTTACTTAAACTCCAATAACTTAAATTGTAAAAAAATAATATCCCACTACATAAAGTAATAATTGATTAAATAAAAACTTTTAATTGCAGCTGCTAGCCACAATGGTCACCTATCTCGTGGTACTGTTGCAATTCCAAATAAGCATTCCTGACGACAGCCAGAGCAACATGTACGATGGGGATTTCTTGAATGTGACGACTACGTCGACAGAAGCAGTCACCACGCCCACTACGGCTCTCACCACCCTCCTCACGACCCTAGCCAAAAAGAAGAAGAAGAATTAAGCACTGCCAGCTAATTGGATGTTATTGGATTATTATAAAAACTTAAGTGGACATATAAAGTTTCTGTATATTCATCAGAACTCAATTGGACTTATTACAGAAGGTTGATTGTGATAGTGATTGCTTGCCATCCCGTTAGCATCCACTTATATACCTATATAGGTACCACGCGCGTGACCGAACACGATCACAATACTAATCACGAACGGACATCCTACATCGAGTCGTAAGTCGTAAGCTCCGATTATCACATCAGAGCTTCTGAAAGCGGGTGGAACACCAGTACTCAAAGTCCTTCAGACGCTCTTTAATTCCGTCTTACTAGAAGGTATAACGCTAGAAGCGTGGAACAGAAGCGTGGTGGTGTTGTTCTTTATGAGGAGACAAAACCTTGCTGAAGAATTCCAGACCCATCTCGCTTCTGAGCCATGTTTATAAAGTATTTTCGAGGATCATCACGAATCGTCTCGATCGCAGGTTTGATGACTTCCAGCCTACCGAACAAGCCGGTTTCCGAAAAGGCTATAATAGTACCATAGACCACATCCACACTATTATAGTACCGCGGACCACACCCACACGCTACTGCAAGTTATACAGAAGACCGAAGAGTATAACTTGCTACTATGTTTAGCGTTTGTGGACTAAGAGAAAGCCTTTGATTCGATTGAGATATGGGGCGGTGCTCGAGTCTCTCCAGCGATGCCGTATTGACTATCGGTAAGTCTGTCGAAGTTCGTGTTGTGTGTTATAACGCCACCATGTCGGTCCGAGTACACGTGCATAATTCGAAGGCAATTTCATGCTTTCAGCTTTTTTTTCTCAGTGATACAACTATTTGGTTGATTCGATAGGCTTGATTTTTTATTTTGAGTAGGTATATTTTATCACGGTAGGTAGATTGTTAGTTGAACCAAAAGTAGATTACGCACCTTGCTAAAGTGAGTAATTAATGCACTCGTGTTGGTTAAGTGCCCTCGCATGCGCTCGGGCACCAACATAACACTCGTGCAGTATTAACTCACTTTGCTCTCGATGCAACAATCTAATAGTAATTACCTACTTCTAATCAATGAAGTAAATCGATGATAATTATTTTTAACCGACTTCGAAAAAGAGGAGGTTATCAATTCGACTGTATGTTTTTTTTTTATTTAACAATCGATCATTATTTTATAAAACAATATATATATGATGGAGTGAACTAGCGTTTGTCCACAAGTCCAGGGGCGGATCCAGGATTTCATTTGGGGGGGGGGGGGGGAGGGGGTGGCATTCTAACATGGTTCGAAGGAAAGTCTCACCTATTTTTAGGGGAAAGGCAAGAGGGAGTGTATGGACGGCTATAGGCCCGTTTCGATAATCCCCGCAGTCGCTAAGATTTTCGAAAATGGCCTTAGCTCACGTCTTATGACCTTCCTCTCTGAAACTGATCAGCTTTCAGACTGGCAGCACACGTATCGAGAAGGGCGGTCCACTACCACTCTAACTCGAGAACTGATCTGGCGAATTGTCTATGCTCGCGAGAGGAAGCAGCATGTCGCTGTGATCTGCTGTGACCTCTCAAAAGCATTTGATGTCGCCGATCACGACGTGCTTGCCGGGAAACTGCACCACTATGGGCTAGGAGGTGTGGCGCTAGCGCTGGCCACGAGCATACTGCAGGATAGATCTCAGATTGTAGTGGGGAGCGGAGGCAAAGTGAGATCGGACCCTTTGCACTCCACAATGGGTGTCGCGCAGGGATCCTCAGTCTCGAATGTCCTGTTTTCGCTATTAATAAATGATTTACCAGACGCAGTAACATCAGCCAAAATTTTAATGTATGCCGACGACGTGGCCGCGGTTGTCACTGCTCCCACAGTGGATAAACTGAAGGCGAAACTGAACGAGGTGAGCGCACAGTTTGACAGTTGGTTTAGAGTCAATGGGCTGGCTCTAAACTTAAAAAAGACCAACTACGCTCACTTCAATCTGTCGGGAAGAAAACTGCGACGGCTTAAAGTGCTCGTGAACGATGTCGAATTGACACAAACAGAAGTCACAAACTTTCTCGGGTTTGAAATCGACTCTGTGTTGACTTGGGAAAATCACGTCCACAAAATATGTGGGAAAATTGCTAGTGCTTGCTATGCGCTCCGGCGTGTGGCGCGAGTAGTATCGGTGCAGCGCGTATGTGCTACTTTGCGACGGTGCACTCGCTGCTACATAACGGCGCCGAGCTATACAGGAACGCTGTGGAGAGCGTGCGTTCCGTATGCAGAAAAGGGCCGTACGAGCCATAGTAGGCATTAGGAGTGACCAAACTGCCAAACCACAGTTTAAAAAATTAGGAATCCTTACGCTGCTCTGCATTGTCGTACTACAAGTGGCGTTGTATGTCAGGAAAAATTTACATATGTACACGGCGTATGGCGACCGTACACGACGTGCAGGGCAGCTTAAGCAGGTTCCTAGGAACCTGGCTAAGTCTGACAAGCTCACTCATGTCATGGGACCGACGGTTTACAACAAACTGCCAAGTGACGTTATTGCCGCTCCCAACCTGGTGCGCTTTATATATCAGTTAAAGCGCTGGCTCGTCGATCAGACGTTCTACAGTTTCAAGGAGTTCCTTGAATTCAAAATATAATATAATTTATAGCGTACAATATTTTTAATACAATTAATAATATACAATATATAATATAGAATAAGTAATACAATATTAATAATTAATACAATTGTTAGTATAGATACCATTTTTTTTTAATTATTATTATTTAATAAAAAACTATGATAATTTTTTGACATGTAAGACTGCCTAATGCGGTTGAAACTATAGTCGGAGTGACCGGCTTAATCTTACGTGAGTAATTCCCGTGTAATATAAATAAAATATGTAAATAATATTTACCAAATAAATAAATGTGAATCGAATCAAAAAATTGAGTCGAATTAATGGAATTGCTAGGTGTTTTGGATCCGCCAATGTCCACAACCAAGGAAAATAGCCAATATGATAAGATAGATAATATGGATCCTTGCCACAACACACCTGATGGCAAGTGACGATGCGGTCTAAGATGGGGCACGCTTGCCCATGAGGTGCCTAATCACTCTTGTCTTGAAGAGACCCAGGTTGTACCTAACAGGGAACACCGAGGCAGGAGTGCATTCCATTCCTGTGCAGTTCGTATTAGGAAGGAATTTTGGAAACGCTGCGTGCGGACTTTACCAAAGTTCACGACGTAAGGTTGGAAGGTTCGCTTCAATGATCTATGACGGAAATTGGTTGACGGGAGCAGCATAAACAGCTCTTGTGCATATTTATTAAACAATAAACATACCCGTACCGTAACTTACCTTTCTTATGTTTACCTGTCCCACTTCTGGGCAAAGATTTATCCTTATGTAAGACGAGGTGAAATGGCCTTAATGGCTTTAGCTTACTCAAAACAGGTGATTAAAAAAAATCTTGGCTGTCATTTTAATGTCTATTCAAAATTTATGAACGAACAAAAGATTTTTCCCCGTCCCGTCCCGACATCTTTCTGTACGTTCTGTACGATTCTGGAAATTATTTATTTATCCGTTGTGTACCTATTTGAGAGACACTTATTTTATTTGTGAAATCCTGTGTTTATTATAAAAATGGTTGACTACAGCAAGTGGAAAGACATAGAGGTTAGTACTGTAGTCTGTTCAATCCATACAAAAATGTTTTGATGTTTTCCCGTTGTGACTACTCAGACCGTTCCACTTATTTTCATTTTTGTAGATATCTGACGATGAGGACGAGACGCACCCCAACATCGACACACCCTCGCTGTTCCGATGGCGGCACCAGGCGCGTGTAGAACGCATGGAAGAAAGACGCCGTGAGCGGGAAGAGCACAAACAAAAAAAGAACGAAACGGTCAGACTACTAGCAGAAACTAAGAGAAAATTATCCGAGGCCTCACCGGACAGCCCTGATCTCGACTCTCTAAAGAAGGCGCTAAAAGAATTAGAAGATGAAGAAAAAAAAACCCTGAAGAAAGAAGAGGAATTGAAAAAGAAGGAAAAACAAACACCATGGAATGTAGACACTATCAGTGAACCTGGCTTTACTAAAACAGTTATCAATACGAAGCCCACGCGTTCCACAGACGAGAACTTGACTGAGGAAGAAAAAGAGGCCAAAATGAAGAAGTTTATCAAAGAGAATGAAAAATTATTGAAACAATTTGGAATGCTGCGCAAGTATGATGACTCAAAACAGTTTCTGCTTCAACACAATCAGCTAGTTTGTGAGGAGACTGCTAACTACCTTGTCATTTGGTGCATTAACTTGGAAATGGAAGAGGTATGTCTTAGTGGATTTTGATTTATATGCACTGTTGCTACCTTAGTTCAAACTAACAAGGGAGGGTGCGAACACATCTTACTTGTTACTAATGTAGCGGGCATTTTCCGCAACTAGGCCATTCATTGGCACATTTTGCATAACCCGGCTACAGCTAATTCAGCCACCCGGTCTCCTCCAGGAAAGAGAGCAGTTTGCTTGTGCCTGCACAGGCTTCCCAGAACTTCCTCGGGATCCGAGGATAGTGTTTCGTTGTTCTGCCACTCTGCTCATCGCCTGCTGCCTCTGCAAATAGGCCTCCCCCTTTAACCTCCACACTGAACGACAGCCTGCCATCTGCATCCACTGGATGCCTGCGACTCTCACCATGTTGTGGGTAATTTAACACTAAACACAAGTTTTTAAATGGTTTTACAGAAACATGATCTAATGGCGCACGTAGCGCACCAGACAATCTGCATGCAGTACATCCTGGAATTGTCCAGACAGCTGGATGTGGACCCTCGGGCTTGCGTCGGATCCTTCTTTGCTAAGTAATTATCAAATTTTACTTCCTCCTCCTGCCTAGATAGCAAACAACTGCCATATTATAGTCGACTGCTTTCTATCTAATGGAGTACCCTTTTTTTACCTCGTAAACTATCATAGAAACAAAATTGTTTTTTTTTTTAATAAACTAGTTATAAGTATTTTAATTTCATGGTAGACAGAGAGTGCACTATAGCACATTATGAAGTCAACCCTGCAAGCGCCATACAAATACTATACTAACACACGATTTGCAGGAGAGGGACAGAGCACCCACTCTCTATACCCACCAAAAACTTTAAATGCTTATATCTTAGAAATTTATCAGCTAATTTAAATATTTTTTTCAGTATGTTTAATGTATTTAATTATATTCTTCGCTAAGCCTGTTGTAGTTGTAGTAAATGATTAGGACACAAACCTATTAGGGCGCATTGCTAATCACACCAACAGTCCTAATAAAAACCAAAACAACAAAACCAGGCGTCATTGCCGCCGTTAGTATTGATTCAGAACGCGCCCGTAGCAAGGTTCATTATTCAACTTTTCACATCAAATTCTATGTATTGGACAGTACTATTTTCGAATTTTTTACTAGTTCATCATTGTTTCTTTATCAGCTTATCATGTTCCCACTGCTGGGACCGAGGCCTTCTCTCAGAGAGAGAGGATGTGCCCTAATCCACTGTGCTGACCCAGTGCATGTTGGTGAATGTCATGTCTTTGAACTTTTTTGAGGATCTTGGACAAACCGGTTTTCTTTTACAGTTATTGAGTGATGGCACTGAAATTGTGAACTTCAAACAGGTGTTAGTTTGGATTCTTGCAAGTTTAACATTATTTATTTCAACAGAATTCAAATAGCTGAGAAAACCTACAAAGACTCGTTTGACGATGAGCTGCAACAGTTCAAAGCGAGGATCAGGAAGCGTGCGGCAGAGAAGATTCAGGAAGCCATCAAAGAACAGGAGGATGAGGAGCGAGAGGCCAGGCTTGGACCTGGTGGCCTGGATCCTATTGAAGTTTATGAAGAGTTGCCTGATGTAAGCAGGGTTGATAGATTTAAATAATTGATTAAGACCCACTTGCACCACCGATATAAATCTCGTTTTAACGAAATTCAAATGTCAAATTGTATAGAAAATTTAGTAAACTGTAGATTTAAACCAGATTTAATTTGTTGCAACACAAATCAGCCTTAAATCAATAGTATTTTTTTTTTTTTTACTTTTTTTCTTTCCCATAAAACTTTATCTATACTAATATTATAAAGAGGAAAGATTTGATTGTTTGTTTGAATTGAATTGGCTCAGAAACTACTGAACCGATTTGAAAAATTCTTTCACTTTTGGGAAGCTACACTATCCCCGGGTGACATGGCTATAATCTATACCTGTGCGAAGCTGGGGCGGACTGCTAGTTGATTAATAAAAATCATAATGTTATGAGACTAGAAATTTAAAATACCAAGGAAAGTATATTTTCTTTTAAAAAAACGTGATATTTGATTTTTTTGTTATCAAAAAATTTAATAAAACTGGTATTTATTTACCTTAGATGCGAGTTCTTTATCATCATCAGCCCAATCCTCGACTTTCATTTTCCAGTCAGTGGCAAGCCTGGCAACTGTCTGGATCAATACAGGCGACAATAGCCTCTAATTGGCCTTCCTAAATCTTTTGATATAATTAAACTAAAAGGACTTGTAAGGAAAAATAACAGCAGGCAATATTGTTGCAAAATTCTTTATCTAGCTTTGCCTTCACTAATTATGTATACATATTTTTATACCTACCAGTTGTAATATGACATTTTTGTGATGCTGTTATTCTAATGAAGCCCTTGGAGTTGTCAAAATTTCAACCGCCCACTGTTCTCTCACCTCAGGACCACTCTCGGGAGCTCATCTTTATTTTTAATTGAATAATACCTTTGACTGCCTCCTCGCCTGATGCTAAGCGATGATGATGCATGCTTGCCTAGAAGAAACTGATTCACTTGCAACTTAAGACATCCAGATTGTCTCTATCATCTTGACTGATAAACATTATTACATAATTGTAAACCGTCTGTCTTAGTTAAAATGCTTAAATCTTTTGACAATCCACAGGAACTAAAGAAATGCTTCGACGCGCAAGACGTGCCGATGCTTCAAGCAACCATCGCCAAGATGCCTGAAGCGGACGCCATTTACTTCATGAACCGATGCGTCGCGTCCGGTCTCTGGGTGCCCGGCAAGAATGATGATGAGCCTACTATGAGGGAAAATGCTGGTGCTGGGGAAGCAGCGCCTGTTCCCGCAGCATGCGCTACTAGCACTGAGGAAGTAGACTGAACACCAGCACTCGGTGCTTTCTCATAGGCATCACCTTCAGTCATCATGTCAAATAATATTTCAGTCTTGTAGATTAAGAAATAAATATTTTAAATTAGTCGCTACATATTTTACCGCATAATAGTGCATTTTGTTTCAGTTTTAGCATTTATTTTTAACATGAAATTCTTCCAACTACAAAGTGAATTAATTCGTAATGTAACAAAATCTACCTGAGATTTGTAATAATTATATTGTAAGTTCCCATAATAATGTGTTTTCATTTATTTACAACTAGTAAGTACTCTGGTTTTGCATGTGTTCCAAATGAGGCTGGTCTGTAGAAACCTTTTACAGATGGCGCTAGCATAAGGCTCTTACCCTCACATTCAATAGTTTCTCGACTGTCCAAAGCGTTTGTAAAATGTACAGTAAGGCAGAATATAGATAAAACTAATTTTGTGCAGTTATGAAGTTCGTACAAAAGATTTCAAAATTACATCTTTTTAGGGTTCTGTACCTCAAAAGGAAAAAACGGAACCCTTATTTATAGGATTACTTTGTTGTCCGTCTGTCAAGACCCTTTTTCTCAAGAACGCGTAAAGGTATCAAGTTGAAACTTATCAAATACCCGACTCTACGGTTCAGCTGTTAAAAAATTTAGTTGTAAGTCAACGCGATCAAAAGATATGACCGTTCATGTCGCACATTTTTGCATATTTTGCAATTCAACAAGGGAATCAAAACCTATAGGGTACTTCCCGTTGACCTAGATTCATGAAATTTGGCAAGAGAAGTTCTCACAGCACACAAAGGAAAAAATCCGAAAATTGTTAATTTGAAGTTATACAATGAAATTACAAACTTACATTTTGTAGTTGGTATGTATGGAAGAACGTTATTATCCACTACAAAGTTTGTCTTACAATGTATCAACTTTTTTTTGGACTCGCGCTGAGGTTTCCGTCCAACGGAACCCTCAGAGTGAGAGTCCTACTCGCACTTGTCCAGTTTTTTTATCAGAGGCAATCCATTTTTATACTAGCTGTTGCCCGCAACTTTGTACGCGTACTTTCAAATAAACTTTTAGTCCCCATTTACCCCCCTTAATTCGGCCCTTTCGCAAAATCCTTTCTAAGCGGACCATAAGGAATCTACCTGCCAAATTTCAGCTTCGTAGGTCAAGTAGTTTTCGAGATTTCGTGATAAGTGAGTGAATTTTTTATTGTGTAGATCAAATAAAAGAGTTTATTTTAAACTTGTACTTTTTATATAACAAAACTACAATAGAGTGAGAGAGGGCGGTGCGGGGCTACGTGAGCACGTGCGGCGGCAGCTGTGGTCGACCCTCAAGCTTGCTGTAGTCTAGATGGAATTCTTTCGCCACCTGAAAACAGAACATACAACTTACACCAAAGAGAAGATTTATTTTTTTGTTTAAATTAGAACGGCTGTCAAGGCATTTTTGTAAGAAATTTGTTGTAGCCAGTTGCACCCATATAAACGAAACGTCAGTCATTCGAAATCAGTTAGCAACTGTGATGCGGACAAAGAATTTTGAGACCTAACCCAAACAGTTAAGGTCCAAGTTCTTTGGATGCGAAGTTCGACGCATTGACATAAATAAGAATGTTCTGTCATAATGGCTGGCGACAGATTTTCCTTCTCATTTCCGTTCTATTTACTTCTCTTTTCTGTGACTGGGTGTAAGTCAGGTAGGGTTCCGTACCTCAAAAGGAAAAAACGGAACCCTTATAGGATCACTTTGTTGTCCGTCTGTCCATCTGACAAGACCATTTTATCTCTAGTACGCGTCGAGGTATCAAGTTGAAATGTATAACAAATACTTAAGTCTACGGTTTCTTACAGCTCTGAAAAAATCAAACGTGTAAGTCAACGCGGTCAAAATATATGACCGCTTATGTCGCATGTTTTCGTATATTTTGCGATTTCACAAGGGAATCTAAACCTATAGGGTACTTCCCGTTGACCTAGAATCATGAAATTTGGCAAGGCCTTATACAGCACATATAAAGAAAAAAAAACTGAAAATTGTTAATTTGATATTATATCACATAAAAAATATGTTTTTGCTATCACAAACTTAAATTTAGTAGTTGGTATGCATGAGAGCACCTGTTTTCCAACTACAAAGTTAAGTTTGTCATTCAATATATCAATCTTTTAAAACTTTTTTCGTCAAGACTAGAGTCCCGGAATGGATCTACATACATATTTATTAAGTTTCTAGGGAACCCTCAGGGTGCGAGTCCAACACACACTTGTTCGGTTTTTCTTATATAATATATTGTGTAATAAGTAGGTAAAACAATTATTATTGTAACTTTTTGGAAATAAATGTATTTGTATAGGATAAGTATGGTTAGTTACCTTGCGCCAGTTGTGCGCATCAAAGAAATAGTAGGTGCCGCGCTCGTAGGTGGAGGTTTTCTCCACCATGGGCATGCCGGGCGCTTGAGAGATCCACACCTTCTCCTCCATGTGATACCGCCACTCGCGGTTATATCTACACCACAAAATTAATGTCACCGTCACATAATTATAGCCATCAAAGCCACGAGCACGGCCGTAAAGTAGCTTGTCTGTTTATTTTCTATCAGATACATTTCGGCGAGTGTGCGCAAGAGTTTCATGGCCTTATTCCACCCTCCCCCTTGTACTACTGGACAAGAAGGACTGCATACTACCACCCCTTCCTCGTGGAAATTCCAAAGATACGTACACAACGTTTTGGGTCGTCATTTATGATACATACTGCCCAAGAATGGAACTCCCTGCTGTCCATGTTTCCTGAGAACTACAATCTAGACAACTTCAAGGCCAGAGTGAATAGGTATCTTATAAGTCTGCGTGCTTCATCTTCGACTACATCGTCGCTTACCACCAGGCAAGTTGGTGGTCAAACGTAGATCTATATATAAAAAAAATGTAGCTACTTATACTGGGTTTCGCGGAAAGGGTGTGCTAAGCCGAAAGGGGTCCATAGTACCCGTCGTTATGAACAACTTTTACTATATGAACAACCTGGAAATCGCGAAAAAAAAATCTGCTGTTTCATGGCAAATGGTCATTGGACACTCGGCAAAATGTATGGAAGGTTTTTTTTTTTTTGCGATTTCAGATTTGGTCGTATATATTCCTGACGTAATCATCATCCAGATCCCTTCCATTCCCCATGCCATCAAAAATAAGCAGACAACCTTTGGCGCTTACGTAATATTTAAATGGCCCCAAAGTATACATTGAAAAACATTACAAAGTATTTTTTTAAACCCCTTTTGATATTTTGAATAATTTATATTCATAGCTAAAAACACTCTCGTCAAGTCACCTTTCAAACAAACAAAAAAACAAAATTGATTTATTTCTTTTGGAGCTACTATGCCACAAGGCGCTTGCAGACAATGCGTAGTACAAGTACCAAGTACAATTTGCAAGTGCCTACTACGCATTGTCTGCAACGGTGTGCTTAGTGAAAGTGCTCAGTAGCACTTCGCGCTGGTCCTTGCGCAAGTGAAGCTTCGTTTCCCCGCTCGCAACGTCCACTGCGCATCGTTCGTCTCGTTCGAACAATCGTGCTAGTACGTACTCGCACACGAGTTGTCTACGTCACGCGCTTTACTACGGTACTTCACGTTAACGCCTACTTGTACTTGTTACTTGCACTTGCATGCTACTTCGCATACCAGACACAGATACACGCGTTAAACTTATAACAAACCAATGTTTGCATCTGGGGTATAAAAATAAAATAAGTTAAGATACAATGAGGTACTCACAGCTCGGCCGCCGCCGCAATTTGAAGCACGTCACCGACGAAACAGTAAAACAAATAAAACAATAGATCTTCCTTATATCGACTCAGTCGTAGCGGCGCCAGTTTTTCTCTGATCGAGCCGTTGATCAGGTATTCCGGCGGCACGTGGTAGTCCATGTCGTGTGGTCTGCAATGCACAGTTACACCACATTGTTATTAAATACCCGTCCCGTCCACGTCCTAACCCCGATTCCATAACTACAAACACGCGCGCAAAGCGGCGCGTTAAGTTAACCTCTAAAAGTTGACCTTTATTCCCTAGGAAATAGAGCTAAAATTTTTAGAGGTCAAGGGCTTAAGGGTACTACGAAAAAATTTGACGAAAAAAGCATCGGAAACTGGATTTTTCTTATAATTGTTCTTACAACTAATAAGATCTGTAGAAAATTCAGTTGCTGTATTAAATAGATCTGTATTTTTTACTGAATGTAAACCGCTTCAGATTTTGGTAAAACTAAACATATCCATTTGTAACCTCCAATTTATAAAAATAAATAAATAAATATTCGGGACATTTTTGCACACACGGTCATCTGACCCCAAACTAAGCAAAGCTTGTGATATGGCTGCCAGAGACTGATATACATACATATATAGTTTTAAATACATACTTAAATAGATATTAACAACCAGATATAGAACAAACACAAATGTTCATCACACAAATGTTTGTCCTACGTGGGAATCGAACCCACGCCCTCAGGCTCAGAAGGTAGGTTCACAACCAACTGGACCAACGGGCTATCTAAAAGTAGTATAGTAGTAGTGTAGTTTTTCATAAAACTTTAGAAGGGAAAGTTTGAGAATGGATTTCGTTTAATTACTGTCATAAAATAATAATATTTATGTTATGGTTTATTTATTTTATATTTATCTTGAAAATTACGGCTTTATTTATTCGTTTTATGCCCGAAAATACAAATACTTAAAATTGAACGGTTAATTTTGTAATAAGCCTCTTAACGCGCCGCGTTACGTGCGTATTAAAGTTACGGAATCAGGGCCCTGTATACATTGTCCTTTAGAAAGCGAAGTGTCTCACCTACAAGGCGTGTCCGCCCAGGGTCCCGCGAAGGTGAGATACAGGTTGTCCGGCGAGTTGAGGTTGAGCCCCAGCGCCGTGAGGTCCTGTCCCAGCGCCAGCGACACGAGGCTGGGGTCGGACTCCGCCGCGCGGATGAACGTCAGCAAGCCCACGATGCCGAACTGGTTGGGTATCATCGTCTCAGGAATATTCGTCACTTTGCCTATAACATTTGCAATTTTATTATGAAAACTGACGTGGTTTTTAAACGTATCGTTTATACAGGGTTTTTTTTAAAATGTTTTTATTTATTTCTTTAACACGGTTGGTACAAAATAATAAAATTTAGGCAGGAGCCCTCTTTTAGACATAAACCGTCTTACCACAAAAGATTTAAGCACCCTTTAGACAAGTGTTTAGCAATTGTTTCACTGCGAAAAATATGCTAAACACTTGTCTAAAGCGTGCTTAAATCTTTTGTGGTAAGACGGAAAATGTCTGTGCCAGAGGGCCCCCGGGTTACGCGGAAAGGGTGTACGAAGCCAAAGAGGTCCATTATACTCATCATTATGAACAACTTATGCTACTGGACCAGCCCTGAAATAGCAAAAAAAATCAGCTGTTCCATAGAAAATGCCCTGTATTTTAGCTTGTCCATCAAGGGCTGCAATGCTGACCGCGCTGTGTTTTTATTTATTTATTTCTTGTAATCAACAGCGTTATATATTCTATACAATATTCAACAATAGTAATTAAAAATAGGACCAAAACAACGATGGCCTGGGGCCTTACGGACAACAGCTATAGCGGCACCAAAGTAACGTTAGATCCGCTCAGTTGGAACATCACGCGACCGCAAACCGTATCTGGGCGCGTTAAGGTTCACGTTCGCGTGATTTTCCAACTGAGCGGATCTAACGTTAGTTTGGTGCAGCAATACCTGTTGTCCGGAAGGCCCCTGGACCTGCACTACCCTACGCTTTCGGCCATAATCATCGCTGTAATGTACTATTTACCCTATGCTTATTGCTTTAGTGGTGTTTTTTGTTTAGAATATTGCAAACCAGCAATGTAAAGCGTACAAGAGTGCGCGCGCGCAGGTCGTTTACCTGTTTGCAATACATTTTTAAAAAAAAACATTTTTTTGTTGTATCGAGCTTTTCCATTACAACCTATATAATGCCCGGTACAAAGTGAAATCCATTGCATTGGCGTCGATTCTGTCATACCACTCACTAAACTAAACCAATCTGACAGGACTAAAATATCTGCCTCTTTTTTCATTTTAATATGTGAGAGAAGGATGGCAACAATTTTAGACCTGTCAAATTTAGTTTAGAGTACATCAGAATCGATGCCATTGTCTTTCTCTTTCTCTCGTTATCACAAGGTTGTCTGTCTTTCTTTGTCTCTAGTTGACATGCGCACTGGATACAGTGCAAGCAACTTATCAAAGACCTAAATGGAGCCACTAGAGGCCTTACGGCTACCTGGTTTAAGAGTTTCTGTTTAGGTTACTGCGAAAATTTGCGCGACCTCAAACCGTATCGCGGCGCGTTAAGGTTCACGTTAGCGTAATTTTCCGGACTGCGCTGTTTTGAGCCCGCGTTAAGAGGTAGCCGTAACTCAGTCTGACTCTAGGCAAAACTCATCGATATAAAATTCTACCTCTACAGATTAGTTGGTTGGGCTCAGTGTTGATTAGACTTTTGTATGGAATCATTGGACTGAGGATAATATGCTACCGGACAGGTATTTGCTGTGTTAAAAATAACAGGTTTAAAAACAACTACTGAAGAAATTATTTAAATTGGCTAATAAAGTTTCCAGATACAACGATTTAGTTTTTGTTCTGATTAGGAAGGTATGCTCTGTCTCTTTTCCGCAAAGTGAGTGTTAGTAGGGAGTTTCTATGGCGTACTCACAAGTGACGTCATTAGTAAGTATAATGCGATCTCTGTCTAGCAAGAAATTAAAATGTTTATATCTCCCTTAATTTTGAACGCATTTTGATTTTGTTTACGATGATAAAAACTAATCAGTCCGGTAGCCTATTCCACATAATATGTATACCTAGTTTCTAAAAAAAATTATCTAAATATTGATAAAGAACCACTTTTGCATCATTTTTTTTTTGATAATTTTATACCCACCGTAGTATTCCTTCGGAGGGGCAGTGACTTAGGGACAAAAAGAACATAATGTGAATAAATCTGTAAGTATACTACGGAAGTAATTCTAGAAGGCATATATATCTAGTTAAATGATTGTAGGTGAGTCAAACATCGACAGCCTGATTATGTTATCTGTCAGTTGGAACAGCAATGGTATGGTACTATCCAGCTCGCTTTAGGCTGTGTCCTCATTAGGCGAACAGTGAGCTGACTGTCCGCTGACTGACTCTGAGTGGCAAATCGGTCAAACTCAATGACGAAGTATATTATCTTTGGTCAAACTCAATGTCGAGTGAGCGGCGAACTGCAGCAAATTAACTGCGAGGCGCTGGCAAACTCTTGCCAAAGAAGGCAAACTCAGTTGCTATCAGTGCACTCAGAGGAGTATATATTAGTGAGCATACGTCACCGCCGACTGGAGCAAATTGCGCGTGTGAATTTGCTGCGAATCGGCCGCCCACTGAAGAGTCTGCAAGCGAAACGCCGCAAACTGCGTACAGTACGCGCTGTATGGACATTGGAGACTCCATTAAAAATATATAGGGGTGGCAAACTGTAAGCCGCTCACTGTTCGCCCAATGAGGACACATCCTTATTTGACTCACACCATGAGCTCGAGTGGGATAGCATAATTACAATGAGGGCTTTGCACGGAGCTGATTTATAAAAGATATAGGTCAGACAGGCTTGATAGATACCGCTATTTGCCTTGTAAGCGACGTGTATGGTATCAAAGAGCATGCACGGTAAAACAACTTTCAGAATTCACATTTTGGCTAGACTAGTTTTGTATATTTAGAGTATTTAGTATAACAAATATTTCAATTTAAGTAAATATAGTCCCAAAATAAATCCCAGTGACAGCTATTGTCGAATGATATTACCATTTCGACAACAATGGTAAAGACAGTGAGATATGCAGTAAAAAGACATGGCCTCCTGGCCAAATCCATCTAAAACAGCATCTGAGTAAGCAACGGCATCTAGTGAAGATAGATGGATCCCGCCCCCAAAACCGATATTTGCATCTAATAGCTATCACAATCAGGCCAGCTCAGATTATAATATTGCATGATCTTGTAGTTTATACAAATTAAAATGCATAAATTGAAGATCGAATCAAACTAGTCTATTCGCTAAGACAGTTGCAATTCAGAAATTTGCAAAACCTATTTGAAAAACCTGTTTTCATTTGCCTTGTAAGTTTTTCCAACGGAAAGTAATAAGTTGGGACCTTAAGGGACAAGTTTATGCGCTCAAATGTGGCTTCTCTCAAGGACTGGTTTTGTGTTTGACTGGTCCATTACATAATGTATCATGTATGTCCTGTCATCAATCTGTAGTGTCGACAAAAACGGGGATGAGTCAACAAACAATACTTAATAAGTTATCCCAACTTAACACCACAGAAGTAAATAAATTACAAATAATAATTAATAATTAATTATTATTATTTTATTTTTTATTAATATTCGGGACACTTTTGCACACACGGTCATCTGACCCAAAACTAAACAAAGCTTGTGATATGGCTGCCAGAGACTATACATATATATTTTTAAATACATACTTAAATAGATATTAACAACCAGATATAGAACAAACACAAATGTTCATCACATAAATGTTTGTCCTAGGTGGGAATCGAACCCACGCCCCCAAGCTCAGAATGCAGGTTCACTAGCAACTGGACCAATGGGCTATCACAGGGCAAACGGGCAAGTATGAACAGCAGTGGGTGAAAATGATGATGATAATAGAATGGCAGATAGGTAGTATATAATATGTACCGTCAGGCGTCAAGGAGGTCTGTATGCCCTTGCGTGGCTTGTCGCCGACAGCGTGCGGGTAGTCTGGCGGCTGCGGCGCCGGTTGCGGCGGCGCACCGCCCGTCGACGTACCCGGGAGAGCAGGGAAGTCCTCCGACGACATGGTGAACTCGCACTGCTCCGATGTAGGCTGCTTCACCATACCCACTGCGGACCACACCCTTTTATGAGTCAACAGCACTCTCGTTGAAAATATTGTGTTAAAGTCAAGGAAGATAGACTAAGAGGAAAGACAATAGCGGAACATTAGAGCATAGCTCGGAAATTTGCCTAAAAAATAATTTGAGCATGCTATAGGTTGTCTCGAACTGCCGTAAGTGCTGCAGTCAGATAACGTACGAAAGGGTTCTACAAATTACCTAGGAATTTCTTAGGTTGGAATAAGTTTCCCCAAAGTTATTCCTGCCGAGCTTCAACATGAAACGTTACAAAAAGAGCGTCTACAACTACCTCTCTGGAGTGGCAAAGCACCGTCAACACAGTTGCAGGTGTACACAGGCGGCGGTTTCTGCTTACCATCAGGCGGAACCCCATTTGTTTGCTCTGTTATAAAATTTAAAAGAAAGCATTAGATATAGAAATTCTTTATTGTGTACACCAGAAATAATAATTACAAACAGATAGAAAACACTTACGAGCTAGTGCCACAAGTGGTGGCCTTATCGTTACAAGCGATCTCTTCCAAGCAACCACTGGATGGAAAGAATTTACGTAGCAGGATAGACGGGGTGCTAAAGCATTCATATTCAATCAAGTTTAGTGGTAGGATTTACTCTTTAGCAAAACTGAGTGACTAAGCCATTTTGTTGCTAGGCATTGTTTTACCTCACAGTTTTCTTATTGTGCTAGGTGAACGAGTAGCAGTTTCAATCATTGGACTGCCTGAAATCTTTTGGGATTCCATTAAAAGTATAAAAACGCAGCTGCCAAAGTACGACCTAAGGTCCAGTGCAAAGTTTTGTGCAGTGCTGATATTTGTGGCTCAACTTTTTTATTACTCACCTTAAAGTTAAAGCCCATTTGGGAGATCGCTAGACTTGGAAGCGTGAGGTCGCGGGTTCAAACCCCGGCCGCGTACCAATGAGCTCTTTGGAGCTTATGTACGGATTTTCATACCACTGGCTTTTCGGTGAAGGAAAACATCGTGAGGAAACCAGCATACGTACGGAGAAGGAATTCAATGGCGTATGTGAATCCACCAACCCGCACTGGGCCAGCGTGGTGGATATGGCCCAATCACCCTTTCGGGGGTAGGCTAAAAGTCCAGCAGTGGACTGTTAAAAGGCTGATTATGATGATTATGATGCTAAAGTTTAGAGCCAGGCGGAGGCGATGGCAGGGGAACTCGCTCAGGTCGAGGAGCGAGGCGGCCAGTGAGGTGTTGTGTACTCACCGTACGGTTTAGAGCCTGGCGGTGGAGGCGCGGCGGTGGGCGCCTGGTCCCCGGCGCCTCGCGCCGTCAGCGAGGGGAACTCGCTCAGGTCGAGGAGCGGAGGCGTCGACGTGTCACCGCCCTCGCCGAACACCGAGTGGTAGTTGCTTCCCGCGTTGAATCGAGACAAGTTGCCCATACTAGACTACACAGATAAAACAAAACACAAAATTATCACAACATGAAATTTATGAATATAAATAAAGAAAAAAGAAAATACAGGGATTATTGTTAACGCCACAGACAAACAATATGTGTAAACTCGTCACAGTCCTATTTTAATTAAATTAATTCGCCACACATTATTTTGAACTATTGTTTTTTTTTTTTCTGTACAGACTGCAGAAAAATCAATCAAGTAGAATAAAACCATTCGTTACTTACAATTAAAGCAAAGAAACTCCGAGTATAGCACTCTCCATTACCAGATGTGTGACTGAGTTTTTTTAAAAAGCTAATAATTAAGGACCACGTCTCAAACTGTATATTAGGGTTTTCTAATTACTTATTTCACGAAATAGTCGTTGAATTTTGCGAGAGCTTCGTTTTTACATGGTGTAACGGTTCAGATTAGCCCTCGTTAACATTCACAAATATTAGAAAACTAAAGTTTATATTACCTACTACTTGAAGTACCGATACTTGAGGTTGAATTCTCAAAACTGTAAGTATGTCTAGGAAGATTATAACAAAATAGTAGACACTATATTTGGAAAAAAGGATTGCCTTATTAAATTCAGCTTACTGTCTAAATTGGCTCGCCGGCCACTATTCGTATTTAAAGTATTACGTCACGATGTACTCTATGTGTCACGAGAATCATGAAAGTCGTGAACAACACCAAAATCAGTTAGGTCGCCAAAATCGATTACATCACGAAAAACAATGTCTTCGATGTACTCTATGTGTCGCGAGAATCACGAAAGTCATGAACGACGCCAAAATCAGTTAGATCACCAAAATCGATTACGTCACGATATGGGCGTGTCTCCGATGTACTCTGTGTGTCACGAAAGTCATGAAAATCACGAACGACGCCAAAAACGTTTTTCAAGCGACTGGTGATACATGTTGGGGTGGGAGAAAGTTATATAAGGGATCGAGCAGGCGGGCTTCGGGATTCATTCTTGCCTTGGCGTTCGTAGCGCGCAGGTGGAGATTTTAGTATTTTTGTTCCGTGGTTGTCCAATATAATTTTACTATGAATTATTTTAAAGTTTTACGTAGAAACTCTGCCCGACTGAATATACATTCAAATAACGTCGACAGTGTTTACTAATTCCAGTGTGAGATTATCACAGCTCAACTTAGGGTTGATATTGAGAGTTTCTCTCTAAGTTTTTGAGCATAAAGTGTTCGAGATACAATTATTTGTAGAGTCAAGTTTTTAAACTGAAATATTGGACAATTGCGTATGACTAGACACGGTTTTAGTCAATGGTAATTCCCGGAAACAAAATATTTGTGAGAACGTAAAGGAGTTACCATCTTAAAGTTCCCGATAGTTAGGCTTGGGATTTTGTGACGAACCCAAGGGTCGATTATTCTCATTAAATTGAGGTCGATCAAGTCACCAGGGTGCATGGTTTCTGGAATACGGTCATCAGAAGCTCTCTAGGTCTTTGCAAACGCAAAGTTGCTCCTTGGCGGAACTGTTGGCTCTTGACCGACCGCTGATGACCGGACCTCAGGCTCCATGTGAACTGTCTTGTACGTTAGGTGGATGTTCCGTTTCAGTCCCCAGGGGTGGATCCTTGTGTTAGAGGTACACCCTAGGCTTCGGCCTGTTGAAACAGACTCCCGTAGGGATGATAGGTAGTGGACTTCAGGATAGTTGGACTAGTCACCCATGTAGGCCTCAGCTAGTGTAGAAGAGTTTTGCACATTGGATAACCTATCTTCCAATAAACTCTGTGTTAGTATGGGATTTTGGATGTTTAGTTAAATACAGGACCCGCGAGTCCTTGCATAGTTTTGGTGTCTCTCCAAGAATAAGTGTAGGGACGTAAAGGTGTAGGTATAGGATAGGGAATAGGGCGATCCCGCCGATCTAATATACTCAACAGAATGCGATTGTATCAGGTCGCCGGGATATAGGGAAATTACTTAAGTTTCTATTTTCAGGTTGTTCCAGAAGTATCCTCGCTTGTTAAATCTAGCTATCAATTGTTCCAGTTAAATACATCATCAATGTGGAGTTCTTAGATGAAATCTTATTGTGGTTTATAAAGTACCTAAGTGCATACCTTCAACTTTAATTGGCGAATACAAGCCTAATTCTCTAGTAAACTCTTTATGGCCAAGCGTAGCCGTGCCAGTTGGTTTCTCTTAACTAAACGAGGGAGATTCTGACAAATTAAAGATTAATTACTAGAACCTACAAAGTTCATTGAAGGTTTCATCTAACCACAATCAGAACTTATCTAATGATCATACAAGGTTTGGTTGATCTTGACTATCACTGTAAATTCATAGGGGTTTTCTGATCCTACAATAAGGATGGGAGAATCTCACTCATAAATTGGAAATGAGTCACAAACTTACTTACAAACATTGGGCAAAAGAGAATGCTCCCTTTTTATAATCTCTGTTAACTTATTTTGTTACATTTGACTTACAAACACACAAACTGATTGTAAAGAAAGTTCATTCGTGTTCAAGGCACGATTTTCCCTTAAAAGATTCGTGGAGGGGGAATCCCTATTTTATATTGGTTGGGTTCTACTAGCATGGGCGGGAATGGAGCTCTTGTTCTAGCCACAAAACAATTATATTTCAAATAGCAAAAGCTAGCTTTCTGCGTTAACTTTGATTCAATTCACTTTAAGTTCACCTTGTATATTTTTCACCTATATGGAATTAATACTATCAATGTCCTGTAAGATTCTACAAACTAAAGCAAAGAAATATCATTTAATCTATCTAGAAAGTGTTCCAAGATCTATCATACCACATACCAATCTACAAACCAATCATGTCACTCCCTAATGAAAATAACATAAACTTTACTGTTATAACCTGGCACGGTTAACGCACACACTTAATAATATGTTAAATAGTTGTAAGAGTTAGTTTACTAATAGGTACATGAAGTTCCACATAGTATAAGAGCTAATTATTAGATCTAGGTTTAATTCTGTTTCAATTCATACCTAGGCAGGTCGTACGGAGTAGAAGTTAGGCTAGCCTTTAAACTTGTACGATAGCTAGGTCTACAAATAGTGTAGGTGATCATCTCATATTTATATTGGGTTATTATGGTTCACAAAATAAGGTTCTAGCTACTTAGACGATCACTTGGCCAATTTAGTTTAAGTTAAATTAATTTAGTTTAAGTTCACTCACTCAGTTAAGTAATATAAATAGGATAGGTGATTTAGTTAAGTTCACATCAGGACACATCAATTAAAAGAGTAAAAATGTAAAAAAAATAAAAAAATCTCTTCAGGGGGACGGTACAATCTGAGGGCGCCGTGACCCAGGATTTCAGAACCATATAAATATGTATAGTGTTAAACCTAGATAGTCTTTTATCAATAACATAGGGTAAATTTATTTATATATTATGTGGTCCGGGGTCTCCTGGACACAATCTTTTGCCGTGGAGTCGATCGAGGAATTGAGATGATCACCTTAGGTAGATATAATTAGTAAAACAACAAACAGATAGATTAAGATTTGAAAAGATGAAAAGCTCGGGGGTTGAGAAAGTAGATTAAATAACTTAAATTATCTGTTAAGTTTATAGTAGAAATAAAATCAAAAATCTGGAATCTAGTTCAAAGTGTTTCAACTTCTAATACCATTACTTACTTTGAGATAGACTGATCTGTCACCGAAAGCGTGTAAGTTATTCTTAATTTATATCAGGTTATATTTTATCCAGCTGCCCAGAAGGAAAGATGTTAAGGTTAGGACATAATTATCATTATCACACATCCACACATTACTGTAGTTCATATGTTTAGAATTTAGATATGCTATTTTGTAATTATTAGTAGAATTGTTGAGACTAATTTGAATTATTACCTAAATCTAGAATGATCTAGTGTCTTGACAACTAAAACAAAATAAGTATTTATTTCATTACACACACATACACGTATTTAGGTACACACAGGGATTACACATCAGTACATCAGGAAACATTTTTGTAGAATTTGAGTTCTTAATAGGTGCAGCGACAGCATCTCAGGTTTCCGGCTGAATTGTTAATGGTTAAACGGCATTTAGAAAAGTTAGAGATTGTTGATTGCTGGCAGCTTGAGAACGTGAAGACCTTTCCAGTTTCAGAGTGGTTGGTATGGCGGTAACATCTCCAAACAGGTATTGTGTCAGACGTTTGTAGGAGAGTATCTGAAAACATAAAATACTTTTAAGTCTAAGGTGTGTTAATTTCTAAACGGACAAGAGGTTAGGGTTACGTCGCTGCGAACTACAGTTCTAACGAAACCAAAAAGTAAGAAATTTCATTAAAATTTTAAATAATACAGGGCGCCTGTGTGACTCTTTTCTCTAGGTTAAGATCGGGAAGTACTTGGTATTTACTAGGTATTTAGAAATAAATCTAGACCTATTTACTATCTACTTATGGTTAAGTTAGTTAGATGGTTGTTTGCAATTTATTGGAAACAACAATCAACTATTTTGGTGTTTGGTCGAGTACATTGATTGTTAAACATTAGTCTTCCTACATGGGGATGTTAAATGGTCAGGTCATTCATGCAACTTCAAGGGAATAAAAGAAGGGTTTAGTTACCTGCTAGTGTAAGCCCATTATTGAGCATGGCCAGGGATCATTCTTTGATGCTTCCGCTTTAATGTTTCCATGTAGGTACTGTAATTGATGCCGGACTTGTTTTGAGTGTGTAGACAGTTATTCATGCGTTCCTGAAAGTGTATGTTAGGTTCGTTAATATCATTAGGTAAATTATTAAGTTGTGGGAGGATAACAACACGGCTTTAGGAATCATGCTATTTACATACTATAAAGACATTCTTAAACGAGAGCACAAGTCTGAGGGTTCATACGAAACTATCTTGAAACGAATTTAGTATCCTTGTGAGGCATTTATGCTTGTAAACAAGTAAATATTCGATCACATACCTTGAGTTAAAGAATTGTAGAAGTACGAGATATTTCTATGTACAACTGCTAAATCTTCGTTGTAGGTTTCTTGACATCATCTTGTGACTTGTAAAGCGATATTTACGTAAATTCTTGAGTTTTTCAGTTAACTTTTAGCAATAAAGATTAGCAATACAAATGCATGGTATTTTTGTGAATTGTGAGAATCAGTTTGACGGGAATGACACTTGACTTGACGGAGTTGACGGTGACAGAAGTGTCATAGGCAATTTATGCAATAATTAGTTGACCATTGCGACTATTTTACGTACGTAAAATAGATGTTTGTAGTTTATCACGCGACGCGACGCCACATACTAGGTTTTATGTAATTATGAATATTAGATGATGATGCAGCAGACAGCGAAGTTTTCTAGTATTATTAAAAAAAAAAAAAAAAAAAAAAAAAGTCAGATATTAAGTACATTTAAAATATTTTATTATAATCATATTAACTCTCATGAGCACGTCAGAATAAGCATTGTTTTGATTAGTAAATAGATCGATTTTGTAATATAGGTAGTTCGTAGTCGAGTATCCGTGAATCTTCTAAGATGTTAATCACTATAATTATTTGCCAGACATGGAATACAAACTTATTGTTAAAAGTTTTCCGAAGGCGGTGTGACCTTAAAGACTTTAGCCTGTCCGAGAAAGAAAGAAAAATAAAAATATAAATAGATTTGTTCCAAATCACGTAAAGAGAGTTAAAAAGTTTAGCATGACGGATGACGTGAGGTTTTGTAACGTTTCATTTTACATGAGAAAAATGCGGGAACTATTTAAATTAATGTATTATGTATAGGATTTGTAATCTAGACTTAGGATATAATTGTGTAAATAATTAGAGGGAAAATTATACATTGGGGATTAATTATACATTGTACTTTTAGTATTTTAGGCGTCCTAAGTGTCTTCCTAAGTTTTAATTATTTCACAAAACATATTTAGATCACGGACTAGGTTACCAATGATAAAAAGAAGAGTGGAAGAAAGAAGACTGGAGATTCTCGGGTGGCGCTGCGGTATTCGGCTAGTATTATATGGGTACGTGAAAACTTAAGGCATAGTTACAAAATCATAATCTAATAACATTTAGCTAGTACTTAGTATGTTATCTATGTACATTGTACATGTATCGGTTGACTTTGGGAATTATACTAAAAGATTAATGCGGAAGTTTTACAGGTTTTATGTATGTTTGTATTTTCAACTTCGTGGTGGTAAGGCAGGTTCAAATGAATATTGAAAAATGTACTGGTATCCTAGATTAATTTCACAACACAAATATTTAGGCTTTTTAATTTAGCTAATTCCGGATTTCAGAGTGTTAGCAGGTGAAGCCGGAGGATGTATCTTGTATGTTTAATAGTTAAGACGGACCAGCTCAGGTGAATAACACACAGGATTATAGGTACCTAATTATTTTCATTTCATAAATATAATTAAGGCTTAAAAGGGAGAAACAGTAGTGAGGACGGCGAAGGCGTTCTTTTCTTCTGAAAATTTCAGGTAAATCTCTATGTTATGTGTTGATACCGACTAGGATAGATATTGTAAAACTTAGGTGTAATCTGTTAAAACACGGATAGCTATGCTTGATGTATTAGAGAGTTTTTATATTATAGATGAGGTTGGTGGCTCCATGCCTCGGATCGGATAAACGAATGAGATATGCCGTGGGTTAGTTATTGCGTGTGTTCAAATGCTTTCGTTTTTATTCACCTTTTACTAATACAAATAGACCGTTTAACATAAACTCTTTAATTATGGATCAGCGATATACTGATGCGTTCACATTCATCGCACTGCTTTGTCATATCTTCACGTTTGTTTGATCTGAGCTCTGTGCTTTATTATAGGTTGTGTCGTTAACTAGCATTTCACATTTAGGGATTCGCGTTTAAAAAGGACCACATTGCTAGTAAGTATGTGATTGATCAGGTATTGTGGTTATTCAGTTGTTTTCAGGAACAAAAGACGGGTTTTCCTCCTAGTAGGTAAGTAGCAGATTAAGACATGGAGACTGGTGTTGCAGTGCAGTGCAGAACAGTACCTATGTGCTATGTCACCTTGTACGTATGTTTCTTCGTACGTAGATTACAGGTGAGCAATCGTGGTAATTTGTAAACTAAGGCCGTTTTATTTTATTTTTATGAACATAAAATTATTAATTTTTTATGAATATTAACTTATAATAATATGCCGATTAATTAGATATGAACTAATTAAAAGTATCATGGATAGTCTAAGCAGATAAAATGTTAAATTATTTTATAATATGGCGAGTTCGATTCTTGCATTAAATTTTTGTTGGTTTGTGTCCTAGACAAATTCAATTTCGATAGATAATAAAATATATAATTTAATGTATTAATAATCGAATGCTTCGCTTCACTTGCGCTAGAGCCTACGAAAAAAAAAAACTCGACATTGTAACTACCTATGTTTTTGAAATTATGTTAATATTTTTGTCCAGCGTATCATTACGCATTTCAATTCAAAAGCTTTTTAATGTCGTTGATCCTATTGTATGTATGTATATCAACTAAAATAGATATTTGAGGGTGCTATAATTATATTTTTATATAAAAAAAAAAAAAAAAAAAAAAAAAAAAAAACCTATTGGATTATTAATGACGTAATTTCTCTCAATTATTATAGTGGATTATTGGTTATCTTGATGTTTTGAATAAGATTTAATTTGAATACAAAAATAAATAAAACATAATAAGATTTGTGAATGTGAGCGGGTTCTTTAGTTATTTTAAAATCACGTGAGTCTACATGAGGGTTTTAACTTTGTCAAGTAATGGGGGGTTGTGCAAAATATTTTGTGTCGAATTAAAGGGTAGTGATGGCGTCTTGAATCAGCGAGTAAGACAGCGAAAGTTATGTTATGAAAGATATAAATGATAAACTTCATAAATTTTATATGATAGAATGATGACTGGCAGATATTTAATGAATATATATATGCACGGGTTAAATTCTTTTGAAGGGATTCAAGGTTTTATCATTGCTTAGATTTGAGACAGTTTTTCGGAATCTGATTTTCAGCAAACCCAAGTACAATTGATCTTTTCGAAGGAGAAATTTTGGTGTTAGGCTTAGTTAATAATTACATCAACAACGTTGATTTCGAAAAGATCCTACTCTACAATGAAGAAACTATCGACAAGCACACTCTACATTTTCCGAATGGAAATCATTGGACTTTAACACTTGTACTCTTAGTGGGATATAAAGACTATAAGGAATTTTTTCCTATTTGCCTTTGGGTCTACTAGAATTTTGGAGGGAGTGCGTAAACTTTGCTTTTCAGCGAATGAAAAGATATTTGCGAAGGAAAGGGAAGTTATGTGCAACCGTTTAGGGTTGGTTCTGCCTCACAACCAGAATTTCCTTGCAGATGACAGAGATCCTGTGAAGGGACAATTTTCTTTATAGTTGATATATTAACAAACTTTGAGTCTGGGGTTTTATGATGATTATTTTTATGTCGGTTTAAAAACACTTACACATATCGTGTTAGGGATACATACACATTCGTTCACACATAATTATACTGTTGGAACTTGGATTTTGAAAAATTTGATTTTGCACTTGCAAATTGAGTTGTTTGAACAGGGAATATTTGTGAATCTCTCCAATGTTTATTTGGATGGAAAAATTTTCTCCGATTAACAAATTATAATCTATTAAAATTTTGGGGGTTGCTGTAACGGTTCAGATTAGCCCTCGTTAACATTCACAAATATTAGAAAACTAAAGTTTATATTACCTACTACTTGAAGTACCGATACTTGAGGTTGAATTCTCAAAACTGTAAGTATGTCTAGGAAGATTATAACAAAATAGTAGACACTATATTTGGAAAAAAGGATTGCCTTATTAAATTCAGCTTACTGTCTAAATTGGCTCGCCGGCCACTATTCGTATTTAAAGTATTACGTCACGATGTACTCTATGTGTCACGAGAATCATGAAAGTCGTGAACAACACCAAAATCAGTTAGGTCGCCAAAATCGATTACATCACGAAAAACAATGTCTTCGATGTACTCTATGTGTCGCGAGAATCACGAAAGTCATGAACGACGCCAAAATCAGTTAGATCACCAAAATCGATTACGTCACGATATGGGCGTGTCTCCGATGTACTCTGTGTGTCACGAAAGTCATGAAAATCACGAACGACGCCAAAAACGTTTTTCAAGCGACTGGTGATACATGTTGGGGTGGGAGAAAGTTATATAAGGGATCGAGCAGGCGGGCTTCGGGATTCATTCTTGCCTTGGCGTTCGTAGCGCGCAGGTGGAGATTTTAGTATTTTTGTTCCGTGGTTGTCCAATATAATTTTACTATGAATTATTTTAAAGTTTTACGTAGAAACTCTGCCCGACTGAATATACATTCAAATAACGTCGACAGTGTTTACTAATTCCAGTGTGAGATTATCACAGCTCAACTTAGGGTTGATATTGAGAGTTTCTCTCTAAGTTTTTGAGCATAAAGTGTTCGAGATACAATTATTTGTAGAGTCAAGTTTTTAAACTGAAATATTGGACAATTGCGTATGACTAGACACGGTTTTAGTCAATGGTAATTCCCGGAAACAAAATATTTGTGAGAACGTAAAGGAGTTACCATCTTAAAGTTCCCGATAGTTAGGCTTGGGATTTTGTGACGAACCCAAGGGTCGATTATTCTCATTAAATTGAGGTCGATCAAGTCACCAGGGTGCATGGTTTCTGGAATACGGTCATCAGAAGCTCTCTAGGTCTTTGCAAACGCAAAGTTGCTCCTTGGCGGAACTGTTGGCTCTTGACCGACCGCTGATGACCGGACCTCAGGCTCCATGTGAACTGTCTTGTACGTTAGGTGGATGTTCCGTTTCAGTCCCCAGGGGTGGATCCTTGTGTTAGAGGTACACCCTAGGCTTCGGCCTGTTGAAACAGACTCCCGTAGGGATGATAGGTAGTGGACTTCAGGATAGTTGGACTAGTCACCCATGTAGGCCTCAGCTAGTGTAGAAGAGTTTTGCACATTGGATAACCTATCTTCCAATAAACTCTGTGTTAGTATGGGATTTTGGATGTTTAGTTAAATACAGGACCCGCGAGTCCTTGCATAGTTTTGGTGTCTCTCCAAGAATAAGTGTAGGGACGTAAAGGTGTAGGTATAGGATAGGGAATAGGGCGATCCCGCCGATCTAATATACTCAACAGAATGCGATTGTATCAGGTCGCCGGGATATAGGGAAATTACTTAAGTTTCTATTTTCAGGTTGTTCCAGAAGTATCCTCGCTTGTTAAATCTAGCTATCAATTGTTCCAGTTAAATACATCATCAATGTGGAGTTCTTAGATGAAATCTTATTGTGGTTTATAAAGTACCTAAGTGCATACCTTCAACTTTAATTGGCGAATACAAGCCTAATTCTCTAGTAAACTCTTTATGGCCAAGCGTAGCCGTGCCAGTTGGTTTCTCTTAACTAAACGAGGGAGATTCTGACAAATTAAAGATTAATTACTAGAACCTACAAAGTTCATTGAAGGTTTCATCTAACCACAATCAGAACTTATCTAATGATCATACAAGGTTTGGTTGATCTTGACTATCACTGTAAATTCATAGGGGTTTTCTGATCCTACAATAAGGATGGGAGAATCTCACTCATAAATTGGAAATGAGTCACAAACTTACTTACAAACATTGGGCAAAAGAGAATGCTCCCTTTTTATAATCTCTGTTAACTTATTTTGTTACATTTGACTTACAAACACACAAACTGATTGTAAAGAAAGTTCATTCGTGTTCAAGGCACGATTTTCCCTTAAAAGATTCGTGGAGGGGGAATCCCTATTTTATATTGGTTGGGTTCTACTAGCATGGGCGGGAATGGAGCTCTTGTTCTAGCCACAAAACAATTATATTTCAAATAGCAAAAGCTAGCTTTCTGCGTTAACTTTGATTCAATTCACTTTAAGTTCACCTTGTATATTTTTCACCTATATGGAATTAATACTATCAATGTCCTGTAAGATTCTACAAACTAAAGCAAAGAAATATCATTTAATCTATCTAGAAAGTGTTCCAAGATCTATCATACCACATACCAATCTACAAACCAATCATGTCACTCCCTAATGAAAATAACATAAACTTTACTGTTATAACCTGGCACGGTTAACGCACACACTTAATAATATGTTAAATAGTTGTAAGAGTTAGTTTACTAATAGGTACATGAAGTTCCACATAGTATAAGAGCTAATTATTAGATCTAGGTTTAATTCTGTTTCAATTCATACCTAGGCAGGTCGTACGGAGTAGAAGTTAGGCTAGCCTTTAAACTTGTACGATAGCTAGGTCTACAAATAGTGTAGGTGATCATCTCATATTTATATTGGGTTATTATGGTTCACAAAATAAGGTTCTAGCTACTTAGACGATCACTTGGCCAATTTAGTTTAAGTTAAATTAATTTAGTTTAAGTTCACTCACTCAGTTAAGTAATATAAATAGGATAGGTGATTTAGTTAAGTTCACATCAGGACACATCAATTAAAAGAGTAAAAATGTAAAAAAAATAAAAAAATCTCTTCAGGGGGACGGTACAATGGAGCAACTAACATAATGTGTAACCAAGCGTCTTCAATGTCCTGCTTCTTTACATGCGCCAACGCAACACACATGGCTAAGTGTCTCTTCTCTTCGATGAAGTTCATTTGTAAAGTATGAGCTTATTTTGCCAATGCTTGTATGAATTGGAAGTTACATACTTGTAGGTCAACAGTAGAAAAAAAAACATTTATTACAGGAACTTCAAAATCTACAATCAGATGCTAAAACCAAAATTGAGACTTATGACGAATTAAAAATAACCCATACCATGCTTGTGGCGAGTTTACTTTCAATGTATGGAATATACAAAAGTGTGGCGAATTTCCTTTGTGGCCAGTTAACTATGATCCAAAAAAAAAAAAAAACAAGACAAACTAATTAAAATAGACTGAATTTGATATTACACTAAATGTAGTTCAATACTCAATATTTTATTGCAGACATAATATGTAGGTACATGGAGGTCTTAAATTAACATGTTTAAATATAAAGTAATACGTATGACCCTATTTGGGTATGGCAATAGTCGGTAGTTTTTGTATAGTAGTGACTAAAAATTAAGTTAAATGGCTTAATTAGCTTGCCTGAAGGGTTGTACTTCTTGGAAAATCTAAGCACCAAACTGTATGAAGTAAGAAAAAAATCACACAAAGGATGACCTGATAAAGACTTTTGTTTGCGTTTCCATTCAAATGTTGACCTGAATTTCGCAATGTTTATTTGCAAACCAAAACAGCAACCGTTTGGTAGCTTCTTGTACCATTTTTGTTCAGTGGAAACTATACGCCATATAGCTATACGCTATAACTATATAGCGGACTTATTCACGATATAAAAAATAAAAAAATAAAAAATATGTATAATATTAAGGCTAAACGCCGATCATGCGATCTAGAAAAACAAACTCTTCCCCCGGTTTATCGTAAGTTCAGCATTGTCCAGTCGAGTTTTCGTTTTTATTTTATTTTACATTACTTTAAAAACAATCAGCTGAAATTAACAGATTATAGTAGGATACCTGACGCAAGCCATAAAAAGTTTTAACTTATAAAAACTAAAGATGTTTACAATCCAGAGATCCATATATCTCTGTCCATATTATTATATATCCATATATATCTCCATAAGAAAGAGATGTATTACAAAAAAAAAAAATACTAATATTTATTTATTTTAATCATAGCGGTACAATGAAGCAATTGCCTGAGGGCCTCAAACTAGGCTAAATAATACAGTAATAACTAATTAATAAATGAAACGAAGCCATATCAGCCCAACCAATTGGGGCTTACACAATTAAAAAAGGGTAGAAAAATAATGATGGTTTATGAACTAGTTTTGAGGAATATGGTACATCATGGTTTCCACTTCTAGTGGGTTTTGTATCATAAGCGTGTATCATGAGTGTTTAGAAGATATCCTACAGTGAAATATTGAAAGAAAATGTTTTGATTGTGCTTTTTACAATGTTATATCAGCCGAAGACAGAACTATTTATTTTATTTTATTGAATAATAGGCTTGCACCTCGTTTTATGTTAAGGTGATGCGGTGTACTATGGAGCATGCTTGCCTAGAAGAATCTGACTCGTTCGCGACTTGAAGCCACCCAGATTGTAACAATCGGGAAATACACATTCAGGCAGCGCATTCCTGTCTAGCAGTTATAAAAGTGGATCAAAACTCTTCATATGGGTCACACACTTCATCATCATCATCATTTCAGCCGTAGGACGTCCACTGCTAGACATAGGCTTCCCCATCGATCTCCAAAAGGGCCGGTTGGAAGCGGCCTGCATCCAGCGTTCAGTGGGTCAGACACTTGGCGAGAACATATTGATAGTTGTCAGCTCTCACCATAGAATTAGAATTGGGTTGCGACAAGGTGGTTGGCATGGGTACCCTCCTGTCGGCGAATGCTCGCTGGCCGAAGAGTGTGGCGCGCGATGCCATGGAGGGCGGGGCGCTGGGCATCGCCGCGCTGCTCCGGCTGGGAGACAGCGCGCCGCCGAACGTGGGCGTCACATGGCCCGACACGCCGCCCACCAGGCCCGAGCTGACGCGACCTCCCACGCCGCCGCTCGCTAGGCTTCTCGGCGCTTGTTGGAAGTTCAAGTTTGCCATAACCTGGAAAGTTACAATTCTCCTGTTAATCTCTTATGCTGGGACCACATTATCGCGCGAATATCTGATCGTCTCAGGATATCACGATGATGATCGTGACATCACAACACCCGATAGTCTACCCATACCTGCTACTTCTACCCATACCTGTTACTACAAAGTTTGTATGATTAGAAAACAGTCTGTATATGCTCCTTCGAGACCAGCTTCTGCTCTTCTGCATTGTTCTAACCAAACTAATAGCAAAATTATTACAAAACCGAGTAATTATATACCAGCAAAAATGCGCGTGAAGTGCGATCGCGAAAATTGTTATTTAATGTTATTTTGTATCACTGTAGATCAGATTCCAGTACAAGATGGTTCATGAAACAGTAGAATTATGAGAAAGTGAAGCAAGTTTGAAATTTTTATAAAAATATTTCTAGCCATTATAGAGCTAAGAGATTATAATTATGCTACATTACTGTACAGTTACGTGTACACCAGGATCTGTAAAAAAAATTGCTTGGTCGGCAAGTCGGTAAGATGTTTCTAATATGGTGGATTTACTGTACTTCGGAAAATAAATTACTTTTTGCTGTTAACAGGAAAATTAAAAACAACTTCATAATGTTATCTAAAACAAATAAATGATAATGACCATAATATTATTACAGAATATTTTTTATTAGCAAAATATGATTTATCTAGATAGATAATTAAATAATCAGCATACTTAGTGGGAAACAACATGAGTGATGTGGGAATTAAAACTTTTATTGTTTTCGTAGTCTCAACTTCATAGTTGTAAGACCTATTTTTTGTACCCATATGTCGGTCCAAGTTGTTTAGCTCTTGGCAGCTGCAATAAAATTGTAAAAAGCAGAAGGATTTTTTTATTTTCCTGGTGTTACTTTTAACAGCTACCAGCTTACAATCTTACATTTGAGAACCTAGCAAAAGTGAAAAAGTTTATTTCATATGGTTTCAACTCTTTATAAACTTTTATTTAGATTGAAATGTTTGATTGTTAAGGTCAAAATAGGTATCTTCCAAGCTGATATTAGAACCAGTACCTACCAAACTGATTTTGCTAAAATATTGCATACACCTTTAGTTCTGGTGACAATACAATATGCAATACCTAACATTGTAATCTTTACAAAATGGCCAAAATAAAAATATAAAAATGAATCTCTATTTACTTTGGTCACACCATAACTTGAGAACGACTATACTGATTACATTCATTTATTTTTTAAAGTTTTCTAATACTTTCTAGGACGTTCATAAGGAATGAAAAAATAAGAAAATTGCGCAGAATATTGGAAAATTTCGGAAAACTCAACTACGATTTTACCTTCGCGCGTTTGATGAATGTGAATTTACCAGATGAGCAGTTTTATTTTGATTTTTGGACATTCATATTTAAATAAAAATAAAACCGCTTCATTTAAATGAAAGCTTGTTGTTACTCTCAGCATAGAGTAAGTATAATAATGAAGATTTCAAGTCATGCGTTTTTGTATGATACCAGAATAAAAGATAACTAAAAATAAATAACCTCTTGTATTTGTAACACAATTTTTTTATTGAATCACCTGTAACTCAATGTTTTAGCCCAGATGTTTGAAAGCTCGTGACTCAAAGAAATTTGGTCATACCATTATTTTTAGAACTATCAATGACAATGTGTGGCGTTAAGTAGGTACTTACTTACCCTTAAGGGTCCTTTTACGCGAAATAAGCTTAATGAGATTTTGGTCAGAACGAAACCCTTGCGTAAAGCAGGGTATTAATGTACATTGAAAATAATAATATGTATAAGATTGAAAATCTTAGTTAAGCTCAATGATAAATTTAGTTTAAACAATAAGATCTGTAATGACAATGCAAATATGACCTACATAAACACAAACTTGCACGGCAACAACAATAGAGATGACATTTTATTTGATGGGTTCATTACAGTTACCAACCATTACAACTCTATACTAAATAACTATTGTTACCAAGTACAATAACTGTTCATTCTCTACATGTGACTCACTGAAATAAGACATAATATACTAACATTTCACACAAGAAATTAATCAAAGGCTTCTGTAATGGAATTCCACTTTCAATGTTCGGTTCGATTCGGATGACTTGACTGGACATTAGTACAATGCATCTGATATTGCAATGCATTTGCACGCTGTGATCAAATACAAAATAACAAAGAGTTAGCATCCTTTTGTAATACATGCTCGCACATTGCCCAAGTCACAACATTTCAAAACCACTGATAAGGTTAAAATTTTAACCAGTCTTTGGGTTTCTCATGTTCTGTGTTACAATTGTTTCGAAATGGGAGATAACGACTGTGTATGCTTGCAGCATAAAGTAGGGTAAAATTGGCAAACATCTTGACTCCTGCAGGTTTAACTTCCAACTCATGAGAGAAAACTTCAGCGTTACAGGGGCATATACACATACGCATCGAGTTGTACAAAGTCTTGTTAACATAATGAGATAACGTTTGTTATTAACAACAGATAGAGTACCTATAGTTACTTTATCAGTGTTTTACGATGGTTAGTAGAGTCCTGTCAAACAATGGCGACCCTGGATGAATATTTTGGAAATTAATTCAAATATTTACCTAATGTGTAGACTTCTGTCCTTGTGCCACAATTTCAGTTCAGATACAGATGGTACATAATCGAGTATTCTCTGAAGAAATAAATAAATCCACTCCAATGTAATAAACAAAAGTTTGTTGACTGTCCAATTTTGACGACGATTTATGTGCATTCAAAATTTTATACACCAGCTCAAAATGTGTCTGAAAGTGTCTAACCATGAAACACTGCTATAAAACGCTGAAAACTTGATACATCTTTACGTCACTAATAAATGTTTTAACAATTTCACTTAGTTTCGTCGAACGCCACATTACCCTAAACAACTGGCGGCCATATTGTTGAAAGCGAGCGGAAATTGATAGCAATATTTAGTTTACGTTCCAATAGATGTACACTCGTAAATTTTGTGTTTGAAATTCATACAATAGAAATTTCAATAAAATTACACTTTTTATACCAAAAAATTATGAGTCATTTATTTGAAAAACCGTACGAAAATGACATAATCATAAAAAAGTTGGCAGCATGACATGACTGCAGTACTCAATTTTCTTGCCATAGGAAAAATCTTGAAAACTAAAAAAACTACGTCTATACTCTATGTCTGAGATATTTCATCCACAGATCATGTTGTCTACTGATTTTTACTTGAAGGTAGAATCAAAACCATTGATAGTCCAATATATTGGATCCGTCCATTGATAGTCCATAATGCGGTCCGTCAGCCAAGTCCGTCTTGATCTATATATAGACCGCCGTCCAACCAACGGGTGGGTAAGAGAAAATTTTCTTTTACCCTCCCATTGGTTGGGCGGCTGTCCGACTCCGACAGCCAAATCCACACGTATGTTAGTACCTACTATTGATCAACAACTTATCTGAAATTCGTTCACCTAATTATGAATGACATATTTTTTTTTTTTTTTTTTTTTTTTTATGCCATAGGTGGCAAACAAGCAGACGGGCTGCCTGATGGTAAGCAGTCACCGTCGCCTATGGATACTTGTAACACCAGAGGCATCACAAATACGTTGCCGACCCTTTAGAACTCTATTAACTCGCCTTTTGAAGAACCCCATGTTGTAACTTCTCGGAAACACCGTAGAAGGTAGCTCATTCCACATTTTGCAGGTATGAGGCAAGAAGGATCGTGTGAATCGCACAGTGTGCGATTTCCACTGATCTATGATGTGTGGATGAGCCTTCAGGCGGTGGCGGCTAGTGCGATGGTAAAACCGCGACGCCGGCATCAGATCAAACAGTTCTTCAGAACACTCCCCGTTGTAAATGCGATAAAAGATACAAAGAGACCCGACGTCTCTGCGCATGCTGAGTGGCTCAAGGTGTTCAGCGAGCTTGGGATCGTTGACAATTCTGACAGCTCTACGCTGTAATGCATCGAGTGGGTCAAGCTGATACTTGGGTGCTCCATTCCATAGATGGGAGCAGTACTCCATGTGAGGTCGGACTTGCGCTTTGTAAAGCAAGAGTCTTTGTCTCGACGTGAAGTACCGCTTCGCCTTGTTGAGCACACCAAGTTTCTTAGATGCGAGCTTGGCCTTACTTGCGATGTGACCGCGGAACTGTACATTCGTAGAAATGTCGACTCCAAGGATTCCAATGCTTTCTGAAACCTTGAGGGGAGTGTTTTGAAAATGAGGAGCTACAACAAATGGGGCTTTTTTAGCGGTGAACGCGCAAACTTGCGTCTTTGTTGGGTTAAACTGAACCAGGTTCAGTTCACCCCAGACCGAGACCTGCTCAAGGGAGGTCTCGACTTCAGACAGAAGTTTACTCCTACTTTCTTCAACTACGGCATGAGGGTTGTTAGCACGACCGGTATACTGTGCATCGCCCGTGCTATCGTCCGCATAACAATGCATATTGCTCGAAAGCAACATGTCATTGATGTGGAGAAGGAAGAGCGTTGGCGATAACACAGAACCCTGTGGGACGCCAGCGTTGATAGGCATGCTGTCGGAGCAAGAACCGTCGACAACGACCTTAATACTCCGATCAGATAGGAAGCTGGCGACCCAAGTGCATAACCCCTCGGGAAGGCCGTAGGATGGTAGCTTGGATAAGAGTGCCCTATGCCAGACCCGATCAAAAGCTTTGGCTATATCCAAACTAACTGCAAGCGCCTCCCCTCTACTCTCAACGGCTTCAGCCCAGCGGTGAGTGAGGTATACCAGAAGATCACCAGCTGATCGGCCGTGACGAAAACCGTACTGGCGATCACTGATGAGCTGGTGTTTCTCCAGGTATCCGAGGAGCTGGGTGTTTACCACACGCTCCATCACCTTACAGAGTAGGGAGGTAATAGCAATGGGCCTGTAATTAGTCGGATCAGACCGATCTCCTTTTTTAGGAATCGGATGGACTAGGGCAGTCCTCCATGATGACGGCACACATCCACTTGAATACGAAAGCAGGAAAAGACGCGTTAGGACCGGAGTCAACTCAGGAGCACAGGTTTTAAGGACGATAGCCGGAATGCCATCTGGCCCACTCGACTTACGCACATCAAGGGACATGAGTTCCTTCCGTACTGATCTCTGAGAGAAACGTACTTCAGGCATGGAACTCGCACACCGCGGAATGTTGGGTGATGTGGCGCCCCCGTCGTCGAGAGTCGAGTTTGAGGCAAAGAGAGTACCAAGGATATCGGCTTTCTCCTTTGCGCTATGGGCCAATGTGTCATCCGGCCTACGCAGGGCTGGTAGAGAGGACTGACAGAAGTTGCCTTCAGCAGCCTTGGCTAGTGACCAAAAAGCTCGACTTCCAGTTGGATATGACGCAAGTCGGTCGCCAATTCTGCTGATATGGGCTGCTTTGGCCTCGGCAATAATCCTTTTGCTGGACCTGGAGGCAGCATTAAGTTTTTTCTTCAAGGCGGAGGTGTCCGAGTTATGACTAGCAAGTGCTTCGGACCATGATTTAAAGGCGGTTCGCTTCAAGCTTGAAGCTTCCGCACAGGATTTGTTAAACCATGGGCGACTCCGCCCACCGACACGCACGACAGAACTTGGAATAAAACATTCCATTCCTTGAAGCACGACATCAGCGACGGAGTCAGCACAAGTGCCAACATCGTCTGAAGAAAAACAAATCCGCCTCCAGGGGTAGGATGCGTAGAACTCACGCAATCCGTCCCAGTCCGCTGACCGATAGTGCCAAACATTGCGCTTACCAGAAGGAACGGTACGAGCGCGATTAAAGAATGGCACTGAGGTATGGATGAGACAGTGATCAGAGCGACCAAGTGGCGCTTCGACCGAAACCTGGTAATGGTCAGGGCGTGAGGTCATGAAGAGGTCCAGCAAAGAAGGATCATGGCTCTCAACATCAGGAATTCTAGTAATTCCAGTGACTAGTTGAGAGAGGCCGTGAGCCAAGGCAAAATCAGATGCAGCACGACCCGCGTGATTAGTGGCTTTAGAGCCGAGCCACTCAGAATGGTGGGCATTGCAGTCACCAAGAACCACTAACTCTGCGGAAGTGTGCTGTTCTAAAGCTTTGTCAGCTCCTCTGGCAATGTGCTCGAATAAACGAGTTGTCTCCGCGTCCCCGCTATGTGACCTGTAGAGGCACGCGTAGATACGGGTTTGACCCCCAAAGTCTGTGCGAAGCCATAGAGTGGACAGGTCACAGGTCACATATTATTGTATTCGCATGACTTTATCTTCACTAGGTATACCAGATAGTTCCCATTTTTAACAATGAAATCCCGTGTGACACTACACTGCCTCAGAACCTTCGGGTAACAGTGTAATTTCAAAATGACACCCAAACACTGATTCATAATAATACACTACAAAGAGAATATAAATACTACGTAAGAATACACAACTGCAGGAAAAGTTTAAATGAATGACTGAAGGCATGTTGTTTTTGAAAGGTGAGCTAGTTCCCCAGCTAAATTCCTCTTGTACGTGTAGCTTTATAAAACAGGGTTTTCTAATCAAATATTATTTAGTGGTAAACTTACCTCAATACTCGTTTCTGTATCAAAAATCATAATACGATCACTGAATCACAAATATAACTTCTAACAACAAAGCGATACTGTCGTACGTCGGTACATAATACCAGTAATACCCCCAATTTCATACATTCAACAAGTGGCTTAGCGTGGGTTTTCCCCACCCGGGGCCGACCGGAAATTAGTTTTATATTAATTGCTCAATGAAACAAAAAAAAATCGTTGCGGAAATCTGTCATATTGCTAATAGACGAGACAACTTGGCTGGCGAACAGCCGTTCAACCAACGGGAGGGAAAGAGAAAATATTTATTTATTTATTACTTATTTAATGATATTGAAACATTTTCCTAGAGGGATTTTTTAATTTGATGTTCTTGCGTATAGCAAATAAAATATATTTGATTTTATATTGTTATCTACAATATTCACACAAATAAAATCAGTATAATTTCCTGCAGAGTCCCCAAAATGAAATCCCCCAATTAAAAAAAAAAAAAAAAAATATTCGGGACATTTTTGCACACACGGTCATCTGACCCCAAACTAAGCAAAGCTTGTGATATGGCTGCCAGAGACTGATATACATACATATATAGTTTTAAATACATACTTAAATAGATATTAACAACCAGATATAGAACAAACACAAATGTTCATCACATAAAATGTTTGTCCTAGGTGGGAATCGAACCCAACGGGAGGGAAAGAGAAAACTTTTCTCTTTCCCTCCCTCCCGTTGGTTGAACAGTGGTTCGTCAGCCAAGTTGTCTCGTCTATTAGCAATATGACAGATTTCCGCAACGATTTTTTTTTGTTTCATTGAGTAATTAATATAAAACTAATTTCCGGTCGGCCCCGGGTGGGGAAAACCCACGCTAAGCCACTTGTTGAATGTATGAAATTGGGGGTATTACTGGTATTATGTACCGACGTACGACAGTATCGCTTTGTTGTTAGAAGTTATATTTGTGATTCAGTGATCGTATTATGATTTCGTCTGTTAGCCCTATCAGATGACTTAACAGCATTATCAATACGCAGGGATGGTGAACGCGCAGTTTTTGAACTATTTGCGCTCAATACGCCACAGACACAGGCAGTGTTTGCAAGAAAGAGCGCGCAAAATGGTCGCTTTGCTCTGGATAAAAAATTGGAGCATGGTTGTAATCAATTGGGGGATTTCATTTTGGGGACTCTGCAGGAAATTATACTGATTTTATTTGTGTGAATATTGTAGATAACAATATAAAATCAAATATATTTTATTTCCTATACGCAAGAACATCAAATTAAAAAATCCCTCTAGGAAAATGTTTCAATATCATTAAATAAATAATAAATAAATAAATATTCGGACATTGAACCAAAATGTTGTCTTGTTTCTGGCTCAACGCATAAGCATTGTCACTGAGCGTGGTAAGGCCTCCAGCATGCTGGGTACGCTGCCAACTGGTAGTGGGCTTGATTTAATTGACATTTGGATTGTCTTTTAATTAGACCTTCTACGGTCTACGGGCAGTCTCACTGTTTCTAGTGTAAGGTGTTAGCCTGTATTTTGTTTAATTAATGACGCCACTTTTAAAACGTCACGGGTACAATTGTAAGGCAATCACTAGGAAAAAATATTTCTACTCCATTTAGGTAGCGTTGCAGTTGAAAACCATACACAAAACCATATACAAGAAAATAAATATTAATGCCCGAGAGAAACGAGCGCGATTTGTTTTGTAAAAAAAAGGAGTTGTCTGTATAGTCGTCGGTTTATGGACGATAATTTTACGTGATAACGCAGGCCGATTACTTACTGCCTGACGTTATTCCCTGACAATCCCTGATCCCTGATTTTTTTTAATTGAAATAATCGTGCAAAACTTGAGTTATCACATGGTGCCCGACTACACCACTCTACAGTAGCTAACAGACGAGACGGACTTGGTTTACGGACCGCCCATCCAACCAACGGGAAAGAAAGAGAAAATTTTCCGATTCCCTCCCGTTAGTTGGTCGGTGGTCCGCGTACCAAATCCATGCGTCTGTATTAGCATAGCCTAGATGTCACTTTTTTTTTTGAGAATGCTTGTCTCTGGTACATGACGTGACTAATGAAATTTTATGGCAACACCAAGATCATATGATTGTTCAATGAAGAAGCACGTCTGATAGGCGTCGTCTTACTTCTTCGGGCCAGTTTTTAATTTTCTGGCTCTTTATCGGTTCGTTTTCGTGTTGGTGGTGCTAAATAATAACTAACAACCATGGCGCTCAGCGACGCAGATGTTCAAAAGCAGGTACGTTTGTGGAATTGGTATAAATCAGCTATTCAAGTATGCCCATCGACACGGTCTTGTCAGGATAATTGATCGGAGATTCAGCCCTTGCAGGGCCGACCTAATTGCTTTTGCTCGAATTTCAACTCGATGATTGTGCTCCATCTAGATATAAATGATGATTTCTGACCATAGGCTTATGTTTTATGGTAACAGATCAAGCACATGATGGCCTTCATCGAACAAGAGGCCAACGAAAAGGCTGAAGAAATCGATGCAAAGGCTGAGGAGGAGTTCAACATTGAGAAGGGTCGTCTGGTGCAGCAGCAGCGACTCAAGATCATGGAATACTATGAGAAGAAAGAAAAACAGGTTGAACTGCAGAAAAAGATGTATGTCTCATTAAGTCCAATCTAGATTATAACTACTAGATTTCGCTACCGAACTCTTTCTATATTCAACAACACTTACACATGTGAAAGACATAAGTATCTTCTCTACTGTAGCAATATCAGATTTACATATCAATTTCACCTTATACCTATAAAGAGGTTGTAATGAACAGTCCGTGTGGGACACTGTTTGTCTATCTCTATATTAACACATCTAACCTAAACAGCTTCACAGATCAGTAACAACCTAGATATCTTCAAGTCACGAGTGAATCAATTTCTTCTTGGCAAGTGTGCTTGCTATCATACACAGTATCATATCGTAGACTATCATTGGCCATTGCTTAGCATGTACTTTTTTGTTTTTTGCCTATTATTGAACAGACCACCAAAATTGGCACCAAAACTTTTGCTTATCATCAGGTGAGATAGCCGTCAAAAAAGCTAAAAAGCTTAAAATTTGATATCTATCTATGAATATAAAAAGCAATGTGTGTATGTATGTATGTTCCCTATGGACTCTGAAACGGCTGTATCTAATTTGACATGACTTTCACTGACAGATAGCTGATGTTATAAAGGGTAATCCCCTTCAGTTCACAGCGTTTTTCGGCATTTCCTAGTAACTATAAAATGGGGTTCTTCATAAGGGCTGCATAGAGTCGTAAGGGTCAGCAACGTATCTGTGATGCCCCTGGTGTTACATCCATAGGTGATCACTTACCATCAAATGTAGTAAATAATAATAAATATTTGTGTATGTCACTGGCAGCCATAGTAAGTACAAGCTTTGCTTAGTTTGGGGTCAGATGATGGTGTGCAAAAATGTTCTTTTTATTTATTTATTTAATATAAATTAAAAAAACCGCTCTCAGCTTTCTAGATCAAGCTGGTTTTAGAGACGAGCTGGTTTAAGATTAGTCAGTCAGTAAATAAGTGATATTTATGTTAAAAAAATTACATACAAGAGTTTCCTAAATTTTTACAAATGATCATGTGACAAGGTCATGTATATTCAAGAGTACTCAGTGATAAGAAGTGCTAATTAAAAATAGTTGTAAATCAATTTAACATCTCAGTAAATGTATTGAAAGTTGGGTTTTGGATCATACAAAGCAGTATTGTACAGAATTAAAAGTGGTGTTACATTTTGATGACAAATGTAAGTTGTCATCAGTTTTCTGTTGGACATAGGCCCGTCCTAAGGAACACCATTCAGCCAATCATTGGCTTTTTTCTTCCAGTCACTGCTTAATCTCTTTATATATAAAGGCGAAGTGTGTGTATGTATGTTCCCTATGGACTCCAAAACGGCTGGATCGATTTTGACAGGACTTTCCCTGGCAGATAGCTGAGGATATAAGGAGTAATCAATGCGGGTGAAACCGCAGGGAGCAGCAAGTGCCATAAACATAAAAAAAAACGCACTTGATTATCTTCAAACTAAAGACTACAACTAATAAAATCATTTGTATTTGATCAAAGATATTAATAATTATAAATTGAACATCGACATGCTAAAATGGCAACAAAATGCAGTGCAAAATTATTGATGGGAAGCACGCCTATTACCAGTCACACATGAGAAATAAGTCAGTATGGTATTGCATAAGGCTAGTTTTTATGAATAGTCGTGTATGAATAAATATGTTTTATTACAGACTTAAAAAAAGAGGAGGTTATCAATTCGACTGTATGGTTTTTTTACATTGGTATAAGGTTGATGTTGAATGTTGACTTTTAATTATCTTTGATGATAGATAAACACACGATTTGGTTGAATTTGTCAATGAGTAAATTCGTTATTCGTTTGTTAATTCTTATTGTGCTAATAGGTATAGATACCTTTATAAGCCTAAGAAAAGGCCCTTCTCTCTGAGAGGAGATAAAATAATTCCATAAAAATTTAGTTTTGGCAGTTCTGTGGTATGCTTAGGGCTGAATGGTGTGATAAGAGATTGCACAAAAGATAACTTGATAGATAAGGCATGAAATCATAAATCTGTTCCCATTTTACTCCTAGATTATGAAAGTTATATGTCAAATAAATCGTACTGTAGATTTCTCTTATTCAACATAATGTTGAACTAATAGGTAGCGCATTTTACAATGTGGTAAACGAAATTAAAGTGTTAGTTTCTGTTACAGCATATAAATGCTCTCTAAAATATACCCTATTTATAGCTTAGATTATATTGTATGTAGGTCTACATTTGGCCACCTACTCACCTGATGGAAACTGATGTTGTGGCCCAAGATAGAATACGTAGACCCAGAAGGTACTTATTCACTTTGACCTTGAAGACACCTATACATATAGACAGGCTATAGAATAATTGTAAAATAGAATCGAGCTAAATTTGTAGTAAAACTTACAAATATACTTTAAAACTTCACAACAAATTGTCTAATACTAAGCTCCTAAGCTAACAAAACATTGACTCCTCCACCCCCATCCCCTCCCATGGTCTCTGAAATGTATTGATGACTTACTTACCTAGTCTTAAAATAAGTAAATTGCCATAAGTATGCAAGTATGTTGCCATTCTAAAGCAACTCTCTCTATCTGTGTGATACGTTTTGAACAACTGAACCGATCTTGATAAAATTTGACATGAAATGTGCATCATTAGGACCTTTTCCAGAAAAATATGGGTAAATTTACTTGATTCGTCACTTGACATATGTGTTTTTCCAATCCGACAGCCAATCTTCGAACATGCTGAACCAAGCGCGTCTGAAAGTGCTCAAAGTGCGTGAAGACCACGTACGTAACGTACTGGACGCGGCTCGCTTGCGCCTGGCCGAGGTGCCCAAGAACGAGAAGCTCTACTCTGACCTGCTCGTCACACTCATCGTGCAGGCTCTCTTCCAGGTATCACTATCACTACATAGTATAAAACAAAGCCGCTTCCCGCTCTCTGGCCGTCCCTATGTATGCTTAGATCTATGAAACTACGCAACGGATTTTAATGCGGTTTTCACCATCAGTTAAATAATTTTTCACGGAAGGTTTATATATGTAACAAGCGAACCGCCCCGGCTTCGCACGTAAGTTACACCCGTGCGAAGCCGGGCGGGCGGGTCGCTAGTACATAATATTATGTAAATATGTACTTTTTAAACCGACGATGAAAGGAGGTTACCAATTCGACTGTATGTTTTTTTTTATATGTTTGTGACGCGATATTGTAATGATTATTTTTTTGTTTATTAGTTCATACTTCAGAGGTGGTCCCATATTTTTATCCAAATTGATTTAGCGCTTTCTGAAAAAATCAACAAATCAAAAATATATACATAGATGACATTTTTGTTTGTGGTCTGATGAGGACCTTCAATCTCTGTTTTAACTTTAATTTACTACTTTTTGGTTTAATTTTGTACATGTAGGTCAATGACGTTTTATAGTATAAGTATAATAAAACCCTTTAGGGTATAATAACGTCCTTGATGTAAATATAGTCTTGAAGTACGGTTCGAATTAGCTAGTAACAACGAATCTATCCACAGCTGATCGAACCGGCAGTGACGCTCCGCGTGCGTCAAGTTGACCAGAAGCTCGTGTCCTCCGTGCTCGGGCGTGCGGCCGCAGACTACAAAGAGAAGATCAAGAAGGACGTCCAGCTGAAGGTGGACGCTGACAACTGGCTGTCGCCGGACACCTGTGGGGGGGTGGAGCTCATCGCTGCGCGTGGACGCATCAAGGTATAGTACTTTAATTATTTTTTTTATAACCTTGTGGATGGCCGCCAATTGGACTGATGTTTGAAACCAGAAGAAATCAATTCACTTGTGATTTGAAGACACCCAGATTGTAACTATCGGGGAACACCCATCCAGGCAGCGCATTACACAGACTAGTAGTTCGCACAGTAAATGTGAAATCAAAGCGCTTCGTACTGATTTTCGGAATAACAACCATAAAGCGGTGTCGATTTTTCAAACCCGTTCTGGCAGTCCCATAGAAAAAATGGGCAGGAGATCATCATCATTAGATCATGCAGATCCGATGCTCTCTCCGAAATGTATCTGATATAAAACCCAGCTTTTTGGCAGCCAATTGTAGTAGACGGCATACCATGCATTGATGCATTGACTTTGATTGCCTCCAGGCTTGTTTAATACTTCACTTCATTAATGTCAGTGTAACATAGCAAACGGTAACAGGCTACCATACTGATATTTTTTTATTGTCTTTTATATAAAAATCTACGTGTGTTACATTCACATATAGATTTTTATTGTTCCCTATCCACTACTCTGGCTGGATTGATTTTGACAGGACTTTCACTGGCAGACAGCGGATGTTATAAGGAGTCATCCACGTGGGTGAAACCGCGGGGTGCAGCTAGTTGTCTTCTTAAAAAAGCTGACAACAGAGACAATCACTGAAAACAAAACAAAAATGTTTTTAAAATTAAGGGAGGTTATAAGCATTTTAATGTTTTGATAGACAGAGAGCGCACTGTACTTACAGATGACGTCACTTGATGGTACGCCTTACAAACTCCATACTGACACTACTGGAAAGGGATAAAGCATCCCTTCCTAATCCGAGCAAACACTTTGAACGTTTATATCTCAGAACTTTATTAGCTGATATAAATAATTCCTTCAGTATATTTATTACATTTAATTATATTTTTCACTAAATCTGCTATTGAGGTTCCGTACCCAAAGGGTAAAAATACTGAGCCTACGAATCCGTCCGTCTGTCCTACCTTTAAACGGCTGTATTTTTCGGCCCATAATAGAGAGCCAGTTGAAATTTTTACAGAATATGTAATGTTACGGCGGATTAATTAACAAATAATAAAAAAAGCACAATGAAAGGGTGGTCCCCATACAACACACGTATTTTTGTATTAGCTCTAATGTAAAAACAGTAATACGTACAAGCGTCAAACTTGGCATGATTATAGTACACACCCTAAGGTACACCAAAAAATAATAAATAATGGCCACGTGCAAGACGGTGACAAATTTCTGTTACTAAGTTACTGGTAATTTCGTTACTTGGAAGACCTTATTATTTCGCCGAATCGAAATGCCATATTTTACTAATTATGAAATCGGTTTTTTAAATTGATAATTATTGTATTTTGTGGTGGTACGGAGCCCTCAGTACACAAGTACGAAACGTACTTGCACGGTCTATAAAAAAAAATACAAACGCATTGCACTCAAATAATGAAACAGCTGATATTCTTTAGCAGATTTTTGCGATTTCAGGTTTGGTCAGTATGAAAGCCTCCTTTCGGCTTAGTACACCCTTTCCGCCTAACCCCGTATACCAAGTGTAACGAGTGTCAACGTAATTTCAGATCAACAACACTCTGGAGTCCCGCCTTGAGCTGATCGCTCAACAGCTGCTGCCAGAGATCCGTACGGCTCTCTTCGGCCGCAACCCTAACCGTAAATTCACTGATTAGACACCACGTGCGACCACAGCACTCGTTAACTAACTATATAATCTTAACTCTCCTTATAATATGTAGAACTTATATAATAAGTGTTTCCTTTGCCTAATTAATTATATCGTACAATCGCTGTTCAGTGTCTATGAGGTCCGTTAAAGTCGCCAGAAGTGTAAAACTCCGACCACGTGATTTCCTGATTCCTGGCTCCAGATACCCTTATGTACGTTAGTTTCGCCTCTAAAATATTGTTAACAGTGCTACTAATATTTAATTACTACAATTCATTCACGTAGCACTTGTATTTTAGATGTAGTTTATAGGCTTTGGAACGGTTTAATTAAGATTACCATTGATAGGTGTTAACGCGACATAGTCGTGGGCAACCGACACCTTAATACACAGTATTAAAGCACAAGTTCACAGCTTCCTTCCACAGCTCGATGTTGGATGTATTTTGGCAAATATTTTCCTCGCATATCGAGGTGGGGGTCGGTGCAGTTGCAAGTTCTGCAAGTGACGGCAGCATCCCATGCTATGCTCACTCAAATCAATGCAAAGATTTGGCTGGACGCAGTGTGGTGTCACGTTTAGATTTTGCAACTGAGTTTGACACCCATGTTCTGTATTTATCCTGGCAATGTAACATTTTGGCTTGCTTTCGACAGTGCAATTCAGAGAGCACCATAGCTCTTATAAAATAAGGTACAATGTATAATTCCCGTATGGCACTGTTAAATTTCTTGTGTAAATATATAGATGTGTTAAATTAGTGTTTCATTTTCTGGCTATAGTAACTAGGATTACCAGATGAAAAAAAATCTCCGGGCAAAAACCCGGACGCTAGAAATTTCCGGACATTTCCTTCAAAGTTCGTTATTCCTGGCATAATGAACTTGTGTGGCAGTCTATTTAATTTCTAGAAAAATAATCCGGGTAAAACCCGAATTCCCGGACATGTCCGAAAATTCCGGACGTATGGCAATCCTAATTGTAACCTAGTCCGAGGTACCCAATTACCCATGTGTCCGTAAGTTGCCATGTGTCGCTCCGAGTAATAGGCCATGTAAATAAATCATATTTTATTGCGTCTGTAACTTAACTAATTCAATAATATCACAAAAATAACAATTGTATATAGTTTGGCACGAAATCTATGTAAAAATATTGCTAACTCATGAGAATACACTGTAGAATGCTCGACTATGAAACTCCTGTTAAACATTTGAAACGAAATAACAATGTAAATTCGAAACTTTATATTTCTTGGTGCTTTTAAATTCATATTAGGACACATTCTATACTAACGTCAATATTGAGCCAATAACATCAAAAAATATCCATACTCATAAGTGATTAGTGCCTGCGCATATATTTCCTTACTTTAGTCACAGCGATTAATGGTGTTTGAACTATAAATAGGTAGGTTTTCTCGGCCTTACCCTGTCCTCCTAACAACTACCGTGTACGTCACAGACCTTAACAGGATTAGGGTTACCATCCGTCCGGATTTGCCGGACATGTCGGGACTTTAAGACCATATCCGGATTTTTTTAGCTTGCACGAAGTAATACGAGTAAATCTTGATTAACGTCTTCCTAAACAACAAAAATATTATTTTAAAAACTAACCACGTACTAAATTGTCCGGACTTTTATTGGAATATCCGGTTTTATGTCAGGATTTGTCAGGAAATTTTGATATGGTAACCCTAAACAGGATTGACACCGCAAGCACGTCAATGTTGTATGAAAAGAAAACCCAGTTTTGGAACAATTACGTATGTAAGTCACGTAATAGGTAACTTCATTCGCACGGCCAATGGCTATCAAAGAGTTTCACATTTTCCTAATGACGCAATTTGTAAATTTTTTAATACTTCGGAGATCGAACTGAATTATGCGGCGTGCTAGTTGGAGAATTGATCCAACTTAAGACAGGCGTGCAAAGTAGGTGATAAAGGTCTGTGATGTACCTAATGACACTGCCGTGCCATTAGTCGTTTCGCATATTACGTCACAACTACACAAATACTTATAACAAACGATTTGACACATTCATAAAACACGGACGAATGAAGTGAAAGCTTATACTACTAAATGCGACACGTCTGGAGTGTAGGCGGGCAAGTAGCGCGGGACTCTTGGTTCGTCGCGTCGCCTGGCCCCGCGCTCCACCGCCAGACTGATGCTTCCCGCCTCCTTCACTCCGTTCGACTTGGCCCTCCTCTGGGACGGCAGCAACGAAGCACGCAACGTCTTACGCTTCTGAAACATCATTCCCAACACCGTAAGAGCCAAAGCGTCAACCAAACACCCATACGAGTCTACTTACGACATCGACATTGCTACCCGCGTCCAGCAAGATGAGTGGTGATCCACGAAACAAGCAGCGGGGAAAACTAGTGATTGAAATTAACAATCTAAATGAACGTGAAAACTTTTTATTTTGATTAAATATTGGTCGTTAACAATAGTTCAAAGCCTACATCGGGGATGGCGAACCTATCGTGCACCAGTCGTAGGAAAACTACTAATGCAAAAGGACTGCGGTCCTAGAAAATGTAATCTAGTTTAAATTGCTCATAAAATATGGGAAGGGTCTCTAAAGTTTTGATAAGTGGTTCGCTATCCCTGAGCTACATTAAAGCGTGTGCGTCGTCATCAGCAGGACAATTTCAATATCACAAGTCGTTCAGATTTTGCTCTCAATGTGGTGTTTGAAGTTGTTGAAGAGGTTGACGTCCGTGGCATCAGCCTTGGCTCTGTTTACCTCGACTGCGCCGCGCCACCTGTCGGCAGCGTGACGCGCTATCTCCATTCGCTTCTGCTTCTTGATCTGATGCCGTTTGTACACCACTTCGATGACTATCAGGACTATTCCTCCGATAATTCCGGCTAACACGAGTATAAACACTCCAGCCATGTTCTTTAGTCCTAAAGTGTTAGGCGTCTTTTCATTCTCTTCGCAGTTCAGCATGTTGTTTCTCAGAATCCATTGATTATCTAGAGACTCCATTATACCACCTGTAAAAAAACATTGCTTGTAACATCAAACTCTGTCTGTCCATTCCTTAAATTCTTGTCAGTCATCAAACAACCTTTGTTTAATCTTACTTTCATGAAAGTCCAATATAGCTAAAGTGACCAAGTCTGCCCATGGAGATCCTTTTTGCAAACCAACTCCATAGCCAGATCTTCCGAACAGCTCTCCTGCTGTCACAAGCTCGCAATCCTGGGCCGCTTCAAACTCCAGTCGCGAAGAGTCCCAGATGAATGCCATCAGTTTTCTGTAAATGCAGGCGTATTGGTCAAGGAATCTTAGCTCTTTCTCGAAGAAAGTCTTAAACTAACCCGTGCTTGACGTCCTGTATAGCAAGTTCAGCGTTGTCATAATTGTTTGCTTCCATGGTTCGATACATGTTGGACAATTCCACTTGTCTCCGGAAGTACATGTCCACAGCGGACCCTTTCACTGTAGCGCAGGTCAAATTTTCCATTGTATTTCTCAACTGAAAAAATTACGAAACATTAAACAGCTGCGTTATCAATTCTATCGGAAGCGTAAGGTAACAAACAGGTTTTACGTACTCTTGCATCGTTAATCCCAGTGAGCTTGGTTTTAGGACGCTCCAAGACAAGGAAAGCAGCTAAGTTAGCAGTGTACGAGGCCACAATGATCATCGCAAATCCTGCCCAGACCATACCGAGTACCCTTGCAGAGAAACTTCGAGGAGTTCCTAAAAACATTTACAGCAATAACGAAATAAACTCTCAGGAATCGATAAAGAAAGGATCTCTAAGGATCTTACCTTCACCAATGCCACTATTCAGCAGAACACCCCAAGCAAACCAAATGGCACTCGAAAGATTCAAAGCATCTTCTTCTGTCCCATCAATATTGGCCAGCTTGAACCTTCCAAACGGAGAGAATCGGTCAAGCAGATACAAGACCAGTGCCACTACATGCACTGACACCATCACCAGAATCCAGAGAGTATTGGAGAAGGGTTGCAAGAACGACACCAGAGTCGACGATCGAGATGGCTGGAATTAAACCACGAGTGAGTTTCTTGCTTGTACTTTACTGTCTTCCTGTTTTAAGTAGTTAATTTTACCTTTTTTTCAAGGATAGTGATGCCCTGATACTTGAAGGGCTTGCTAAATTCGATGAATTCTGCTCTTTCTGGGTTGATGGTTAGTGGAGCGACGATCATATCTGCACGCTCGTATACCAGCTCTCCTGCAAATATTATGTTGATTTGAACTGCGAACGTAGTTAAGTTACCTAGTGTTAGGCTTTGCTAATAATGTACCTAGAACTTACCAATAAGTCCGGTCCATTCTTTTTTAGCTCCAGGAATAGAATAATTCTTTATGATGTAATGCCCGAACTGGCCGTCGGGTGACAAAGCCAATGAGTATGTGAAATTAATTGATTTTGAAAGATATTTTAACAAATCCATACAGAATCCTTTACAGCAAAACATTTGGTCTGAAAAGTCAAATAACACCCTCATAGTACACTGAAAATCGTCTACTCATGATTGATGATGCCTTAATATTTTGGACCAGTTAACATTACAAAACGTAGTTTCTTACCACTAGATTCACTAGCGTTGTAATGAGGACAAGGAATTTCTTCTGTAGAACATTCGCTGCCGTCATCAATACGACGAGCGTATACAAAAGGTTTCTCTTCAATCGTCAACACCTGAAAATAAACGAAAATGTGATGCATTCACGCAGATTATAACCTTTTTTTCTTCTTATGATGTCGTTGTAAGAACTCACCTTTAGATGCGTCGGTATCATAAAGCCTTCCGGCTTGGAAGGGCTGCGACCCATCCATATAATTTCATGTTCTTTCAACTCTAGTCGCATTTTTTGCGTATCCTATTACAAAAATAATATTAAATTTTTCCTGACCTGACAAAATAGAGAACTTCTAAAAATTATCCCCATACCTTTGAATAGAAGTATTTACCAACAGCCACGTGTTCTCCTTGAGCCCGTACATTGACCATATCATACTCCGCATGTACTCTATCGCCATGGTCATCAAATGCCACGTATCCAGTTTCACCGTTCTCCAACTTCTGCTTACGAATATAGTCAAAGAGCAAGCGACCTGTGGTCCAAATCGACCCTGAATTATCACAGTCAGAAGGAGGAGCGTGGATCTCTTCCGAAGTGTTCATGTCTCTGATTGCTGATGCAAGAACATAACTGAAATAAAATTGTTTATCTGTTTATCTGGTCAAATCATATTTGGCAAAAAAATTGTCCCTGTCACGCCAAGAAGGGCGACTTACATTGAGTCTTGGATATGAGCTCTCTCATTAGTAGCGTTAACAAGCCGCAGGCCAAGTAGACCTTCGGGTGCATTTGCAGCATCTAGGGCCTGTTCAGTCACCATCCACACGTAGCCAGCTGTTGTCATATTCAGGAACGTTGCATCTCGGAATATTATTTCTGCATCTTGTTTACTATAAATCAAAAAGGTAATCAAATAGGAAGAATATTGTAACAAGAAGAAAGTAGAGGAAGATGCTTACTTGGCATACATAAGGAAAACTCTTGCCTGAGCACTCTTAACATCAATTAGTCTATCGCTAAAAGAATCTAATCCAGGTTCAAACTCTATCACTTGCTCCACTACAACTTTGCGATCTACATCTTCATCAATGCTCTGGGATGTTGTTTGGAAGCTGTAAAAACAGAAACTAGTTATTATAAAACAAACTTTTGCAAGACATCCTACAGATATCATTAAACAAACGTACCGTCCAAGGATTGCTCTGCCATCGGTATCGGAGCTGTGAATAACGATGACCTTCATGTAGTTAAAGTGTTTAAGCACATCTACCCACACATCTGCTTGATGGGAATACGGTGGAACAGTTCGTAAGAACGATACATGAATGTTCTTGTCTGAGAAAGCAGAATCTCTAGACGATATTCCAATAACTGGGATGTGGTAGAAGCCACACGTGTAAGAGACAGCAGCTGGAGACAAATCCCCGGTAAGTGGATGTGACACCACTACGGCATACACCTAAAACATAATGAGTAATTTGGCGATTTCATCAAAAACAATCTCGAGGCCTTGCTGTTTTACTCACCCTGTGAGCAATTAGATCCTTGCAGACATTGAGCGCTGTTTTTATTGGATTCGGATCCATCAATATAGAATAATCATGGTATGTCACTCCACGGGGTACGTAGTTTGAATTGAAGTTGAGGCTCTGAAAGTAAAACGCAAAAATCATAGAATAATAAAACACAGCCAAATTTTCGCACAAATACCTAATAATTAACTGCCTTTCAATTTCCACAAGTTGTTACTTGTGTGGCTTCAGTTATAAAGGAAAGTTTGGAACGGTCGTATATATGATAGTGCTGCAAATTATGTAGGTATACAGGAAAATATCATACCGAGATAGTGTCCTTGAAGAATGCGATAGACTCGTTACTAGAGAGGACTCCCCCGACATTGTAGTAGGTCGGGTTGGAGAAGTTCCGTCTGCGTTTGTCTCCGTTTTTGTCGTCATCAGCTCGAGCCAGCACACTGCCACACAATAGTGTGACCAGCAAGAGATGGTGAAGCCAGCCTTTCACCTGAATATCATACGCGAAAAAGTCAGCTCAAGTTCTATTTCAATCGATAAATTTCGTATAACTTTTGACACTTATCGTGGTACCCACTATAGCAAGCTGGTATGGCAATGATTTAGAACGCCTTGATTCACTTTTTAGAGGCACTCAAGGTGGCATAATTTTAAATTTCCGTAATATAATAACCCCGCTAAACACGGTGCTACGCGTAAACGCCTAACTTTTGATTAAACCTGAATTATTTAGGCACATTCTGTAATAGAATAGTTAATACCCTCAACAACACACATTAACCAAAATATCGTGCACATCTCACCTTACACATCGTGATTATTTTATTTCATCGTGTAGTGGTAACGAAACAATAAGATTACATTTTACGTAATAGAAACAGATGAAAGATGCTGGATTCGGGCAGATGGGCGCATCTCGGGTTGCCCTGACAACCGCGCAGGCGTTAAGTTTTGCCAACCAATCGATGGTTAACACAAAAGTAAGTATTGACTGTTAAATGCATATGGGAGACTAGATACAATAATTAAAAGTTTGTTCAAATCAATTTTATTAAGCTAAAAATCCTTACAAACATATCATCAAGGTAATTTTACAAACAAATGAACTCTTAGATATGCGTGTACAGAAAGGCATAGCGCAGCTCAAAATTATTATTGTAAACAATAATTAGCAAGGAAAATCTTCAAGAGATCTTCTTCCTTCCCAGAGAGGTCAAAGACTCTGAGCACTCACGTCTTTCCCAGAGTAGGTAAGTATTCTCTTGGAAGGACTGAAGATTTTACGCTGATATTTGCAAAAGTAATAGATCAATAAAAACGTACCGTCTCGCTATTTTTTTGAGATTAGATAGTAGGATCTCGTCGAACTTCGTCATAACAAAACTTCATACAAAATTACAAATCTAAGTTGGTACCTTCCTTTTCTAAGAGTTTATTTATTTTATTTTATTTTTTGCTTAAAAGGACGACCAACAGCTTGGTTTCAAATGTCTTATAAGTAAACTTAAATAGATACACAAAGCCAGTACAGGTCACAAAATTAAGCACAAGGTACTCCCTAAAACTTATCTAAATCATTTGAAATTCCAATGAGATTTGCCATCGGTGTCAAATTTGAACCAGTTTCTAAACTAAACTAAATTTGTCAGCTCCATAATTCCTGTCGGAAAAAAGAGGTATACGCTAACAATTTCAGTCTAGTCTCATTAACTAGAGAATTGTACCAAATATCAACACCATTCAAAGAGTTTAAGACCAGGCCCAAGGTCCAGGCGGAGCAGAGGCCCAAGGACTAGGAGCTGCCCATGGCGCGAGTTTGGGCCAGTCGAGGGGCGACGGGCGAAGTGCTGCAGCGGCTGCGGTGGCCGCGTGGTGAGCTGCACCGGCGGCTCCGGCCGCGCCAGTGCTCTGGATCACTGACAGCTTCAGGGCTTCTATATCTGCAAGGAAAATTTAAACGTAGAAATACCATAAACAGGCGATTTCGTAAGAACCCTCTTACTACCAGAACGACCAACTTATTTAAAGAGTTACAATGAGGAGCCATCAGCTATTTGCTGAATAACATCAAAAATATTTCATGGAAAATTAAGTTCTGTCGTTTGGCCAACCCAACAGAGAAGTTGGTATTTCGCGGAGTTAAAGTATGGATAATGTAATCGTACCAGCATTCTGCAGTCTAGCGGCCTGATTATGCGCAGCTTGGTGTATCGCTTTCGCCGCGGCGGCCTCTCTAGCTGCGGCCACCTTCTGCGCGACGGCTGCCCTGGCTCGGGCTGTGGCCAGCTGCGCCTGCGCCTGCACTGCGGCTTGGGCTGCCTCTAGGGCGTGCGCTCTTGCCAGCCGCGACGCCTCTTCGCTGTTCGAATTAGGTACACATTTTAAGCTGGTCACAAAGACACCTGGTTAACAGCGATTAAACATTGCTTTGTCAGATTAGCTTCTTTTTTCGTAGATTGCAAATGCCACGTAGTGTCGGATTTATCGTAAGGCAAAGCCTGGGCATACAGTAAATATTTCTGGGTGGCAAATTTTCAGCCGCGTGCAGGTGAAATAGGGGTGCATTTAAAAATTACCTTATCTATTAGTTGCCGCTTTAGCCGCTGCACCTAAGAAAATATTAGGTACTCTGACACTTGCTCCCGCGCTAACTCAGTGCACGTAATCCGGTTTAATTCCACGTAGTTTGTTTACCTCTTGTGTGCGGCCCTTGCAGCCTGTACCCCCTTCGAGTTGGCAGCACTCTGCTGCTCAAGTGCTGCATGCTTAGCTGCGGCCACGTCATTTTGCGCAGACATTACAGCAGCTGCGGCTGCTTTGGCCGCTGCCACTGCACCCGCCACGTCTGAGCTTAGATCTGGAAATCATCGAGTCTTCTTGTCACCCAACCCGCAATATCCCAGTGTGTTCTACCTGTCAGGCAGATCATAACGGTGCCGAGACGTTGACACTTACAGTTGGAGTGGTCTGAAGTCGCTCAGCGAGATATAGAAAGAACTATGCGTTTCTCTGAGAAATTGTATCTGGACCGGAGTTATGTGCAAGAGAACCGAAGTCGCTGACAAAGCTCAGCGTGAGTGTATAATTGAAGTGACAGTGGCCCGGTCAGATTTTGTACGCCTTACGTAGCGTAGGACCTCCTGAGACTCGATGGAGTGACGATTTAGGTACGTAAGGCAGCTGGCTGTAGCTGGAAGTGAAAAGCTAAAGATCGGGCCAAGTGGCGTGCCTTGGTAGAGGTTTGTGTCTAACAGAGGACTAAGATAGGCTGATGATGATGATGAATTGTAGCAGGGCAATAATGTTCTCCATAAATAAACCAAATTTAATGTACTACGCTGGTCAGTAGATTTAGAAACCGAGTAGTGCTTACCATTTCCGGTAACTGAGTGAGGCCAGGCAGGCGGCGCGGGCCACGCTATGGGTTCCCAGCCACCAGGTAGGCTTCTCTTGCCAGGTTGGCTGCAGGAGACAACAGCTACGAAACATGTGGCTAAAATCTATAAATTACAACAAAAAAAATTATGCATGCAAATCTCTGGGCTCTCTCAGCTCAGTATTATAGATCGAGTTTGGTAGGCATAAATACAGAGTTAGGTAAGCGGAAAGGGTGTATTGACTTACTAAAATTAAAGGGGTCGTTATTACCAACAGAAAAGTTAATACCCATTATTATGAATTACTTTAAAACATTTTTATTACGGTACCAATCCTGAAATCGCAATAAAAATATCAGATGTTCCATAGAAAACAGTCACACACTCAACAAAATGTAAGGAGCGGGTGATATTTTTTTCACGATTTCAGGGTTGGATCTATTGTAAAAGTTGTTGATAATGATGGTTAATATGGACCACTTTTCGACTAAGTTCATCCTTTCCGCGTGACCCTGTATAGAACTTCCAGGCTGCTCAATGTATCAAAGCGAGTGACCCTTTACATATTTTAGTGGTGGCGCTTAGTTTAGAAGAATACACTGGTGATATAAGTGTTGCGTGTACGTATAATAGGTAGGTATGTCTGTCTGTGGCATCAGAGCTCCCAAACGGCTGACGGCTGAACCAATTTTGATTTAGTTTTTTTAATGGTTTATGAAAACGTTTGAAGATTATTCAGGGTTTAAAAAACTATTTATACTTTACTTTATACTTGTAACCAAATTAGTTTTGTTTCGTTTTAGGTAGGTTAGGTACCTTTAGTACCTACAGTGGCGGAATCAGGATTTCGGTTTGGCTGAGGGAGGGAATTCAATTTGTAGGATAATATCAATTTTAATTTGAGATATGTCAGCGATAGACCCGGATACTTTTGGGGCGCTTGAGGCTTTAGCTGAATTCATAATATTGCGTCATCGATTTACCTAAATTTTCAAAAGAAAATTCGACTTACCAAAATCTTGAAACTCATTTTGCACGATGTCTTTCGTCCAAAGGTATCGTACGTTGTAATACTGGATGAGAGGAGATCAGACGTTTTATATAAATCAATACGGAAGAACAATAGCTTTGAAAGAGATAGTCCCGCAGGAGATAATTATAGTGCCAGTTACACAGTATTCTCCCTGATATTGGCCGGTTACGTAAGTATAGATTGATAACTTTTGATAGGTGCAATCATCCAACGCAAAAGCTAGAAGTGTAGTAGGTACCTAGGCAGGCACCACAGAATTCTCCCTATTTGCTTGTAGGTACTATTATGTATTCTGTGCTATTAGGTACCAACATAATAACGGTACCTACTTCGCCCGGCGATCTGTCTAGCATACAATTTCTGGATAAAGATCTAGAATTCTAGAAGTTCCAGAACTTTACCTAAGTAGACATTATATTTACATTAGCTTTTACGTGACTTCGTACGCGTAGACTTTCACCTAAACTTTCAACCCCCTTATATTATGGTCCCTCTAATTCGGCCCTTTCGGAAAATAATTTCTTAGTGGACCTCTACCCATATGTCCCTAACATCAAAGTAAGTGGTAAGGTGGAAAGGTAAGTGAGCCGTACATACCTAATTACAGTTTTTGTGCAATTTAGCCGTATAGAAAAAAAACACCCAGAGACATTTGAACACGAACGATAATTTTACTAAGGCATATGTTCCTTATTTGTCTGATCTGAGGTTGTGATGCTCAGTAACGCCAATGAGGCGACCAGAGGCAACGCAGCTCAATGCACCGCTTTGTTGACTCTGCAAAGATCCTCAATAGACATCAATGGCTAAAGACAAATTTTAGACGAGTCAAACCTTCTGTGACATTCACCATTTCACCGTCAGCAGTTAGTCAGTGTCAGATAAGCGGTTTGTGTCTTTGGTAGGGCCTATTAGAAAATTCAAAAGTGAAATAGATTTACACTAATCTACTAACTCAATTTCGCTCGATGTAGATGGTAAGTAACTGTAATTATGTATGTAGCCTAGTACCTCACCAGGTAGCAGAATTACCAGTTATTATAACGCCTTCCAAAATTGTCGAAGCCAGTTAATTACTTTGCTACAGGCGCTCGAGTATAACACAATCATAACTAAGGTAGGTGATGAACAGAACTTTGTCACTGACTCGCACTTGGCCATTATTTATTATTATACTTTAGGGTGTGTACTCTATTTACTTAGATCAATGTGTGTACTATAATCATGCCAAGTTTGACGCTTGTACGTATTATCAGTACCTATTATCGTTTTTATATTAGAGCTAATACAAAAATACGCTAAAAAAATACGTCTGTTGTATGGGGGGATACCCCTTTAGTTATACTTTTTGACTTTTTTTATTATTTGTTAGTTAATCCGCCGTAACGTTACATATTCTGTGAAAATTTTAACTGGCCATCTATTACGATTCGGAGTTTACAGCCGTATAGATACCAATAGGTATAAACCTATAACCATAGCCTAACCTAATACGTAGGTAATAAATGTTTGTCCAGAACTGTGACCCCGTTAACTTTTACAATATTGTACCTATTTGCATGAACTTCTTGCCTACTGTCCGTACGCAAGTTATCGTCGAGCCAGTAGGTAGTATACCTATACATACAAACGGATTTCCCAGATTTGTTCCCACAGACGTATTTCGCTAAGGCAGATTAGATTCAGCTCAGAAAAAAATAAGCTGACGACATGAGCCAAGGGAAAAATGCATCGCCGCCGCCAACACAACAATTCGCGTAAGTAAAAATATATTTTTTTACTATTATACCTATTCTATGTTCCCATTTTCATTTAGAAAGAATATTACCTATTTGAAATTTAAAATATTATTACCAAAAGAATAAAAAAAAATCTGAAATATTCTGACCGCCTTGCATTTTTTTACATAGCAATGATACATTTATTACAGCCTTCTTCCAAAGATTATAAACGGGGGCATCGCAGGGATAGTGGGTGTATCCATTGTGTTCCCAATAGATTTGGTCAAGACTCGTCTGCAGAATCAAACAGTGGGCCCTAAAGGCGAGAAACAGTATAACAACATGTAAGTTTCTTTCTTTTTAATTTTTGATCGTTATCTACCAACTTAGATTAACTGATGGTAACACAGAGATGGTAAGTTTCCAAACAACGCCTTCTCAAAACGTAAGCTACAAATTCGCTACGTGTGCTGTGTTTACTTGCCTCGTCACGCACACAGACGCAAAAATTATGCGGCAATAATTAAGTTAATTTATTTTGGGAGCTCTTAACACTATCACCTGACTAAGAGCACTGACCACGGAACACTATTACAGCGGGCACTGACCGCGCGAGCGTCGTTTGGTGTCATATATGGCTCCATTTGAACGGCGAATGTACTTGGTTTCTGTATATAGTTATTCTAAGTCTACCAAGTTTACCTACGTAAGAATAGATATAATGTGCGATCTATGAACAATTATATATTATAAATATACCTACCTACCAAACCAACGCGCCGCGCTGCACTAGTGCAAAAAGCGATCCTCAGATTTGATACTTTCTTTATAAATGTGTAAAGCGAGATGGATCCGGATACGCGCGCACTCACTTTGAAAAAGACCGCTGAATGCGGTCAAAAATTCGGGGATTCTCATGTACCTATGTAATTCCCGTAGGTATATTATACAATCAAAATGTGTGAAAACCACGTCAGTTTCTAATGCATACCTATTACCTACCTACCTCACTTTGTCAGGACTTGCCTTTCAAAATGATTATTCCCTCCCACTTTCTAATTGCTATTACGTAATATCTAAACATTCTAGGTTAGATTGTTTCAAGAAGACGTACGCGGCAGAAGGTTACTTCGGCATGTACCGCGGCTCTGCTGTCAACATCATCCTCATCACGCCAGAGAAGGCGATCAAACTCGCCGCAAACGACATGTTTCGCTATTACCTTACTCTCAAAGATGGGTAAGTCTGCCCCATCGATCATTATAAGTATATCTATAGTTTGCGAGCTAGTACCGAAAATAGTCTGCCAAAAACTGAAGGGGCGAAGTAAACACATATTGCACACACTGACATATTCTTACTAGTTCTACAAATGCACATTTAAATATTGAGCAGCACACAACCCAATAGAATGGACGACCTAGGGGGGTGTAAATGCTAAAGGGGAAACATAACGCTTCCATCTTAGATTAACTAGGTACTATTCTAAGGCTTCCATATTTTTTTTTCTGTGGTCTGCCCCAATATTTTTGTGCAATGCTCTTGGAGATCAAAACTGATTGATATACCTAATATGAAGATATTAAGTATGGCAAATATATGAGTTCTGTCTCAGTTGTTAGATACTCCCATACAACAACAAAACAGACACACACAACAAACACGTATATAAAAGCACCCAAAACTCCAAAACACAATATGTAGGTATATAACACACACACAGAAAACATAAACACACAAAACACACACACACACACACACACACACACACACACACACAGAGAGAGAGAGAACACATAATAGCACATAAAATTTACAAGGACCGAAAACTTAAAGAAATGACAGACATGATCAATTCTATCCCAAACTCTACCAAGTAGCATGGAAAGGTAGCGAGTGTGTAAGAATCTAAGAACACTGCTAGTAATGAGCAAGTTAAAAAAAATGCTGTTTGAGGTTCGAGCATCCAACTTGAGGCGCGGGAAGTGGAGCGCAATGAATGGGAGTGCGCATTATAATGTCTGTCAGTACCTTTGACTACTTTGAGCTAGGATCATGCATGCTACATTACATAAAAGCAAGAACATGCTGCTTTTAAGTAGGTAGGTATGATATTTTGTGAGCATGTCTGTTAGTAGCTTTAGTCTGCATCTATACGTCTGAATTTCTAGTACCCTGCCTATATTTCGGCAAATGATAGCCGGCGGGTCGGCAGGCGCCTGCCAGATTGTCATCACCACTCCGATGGAACTGCTTAAGATCCAGATGCAAGATGCGGGCAGAGTAGCCGCTCAGGCGAAAGCTGGTCAGTAGGAAATACCTATTTACTGTCCTATAGAAATCTCTTAGAATAACTACACATAGAAACCAAGTACATTCGCAAAATTTAAGCCATTCAAATGGTGTCATATATGACAAAAAAATTACTATGACAATTTGCGCGGTGAAATCGTACCACAACAAATCAGAAAAGCAGCATAAGAGTTATGGTGTGACATTCCACAGGTAATCCATTAATTATCGTTTAAAATACCAATCGAAACGTAAGCTACAAAGTGAATTTGTAGCTTACGTTTTGAGAAGGCGTTGTTTGGGAACCTACCTTCTATGGGTAGTTATTCTAAGAGAAATCTTGTTTTCTTTCCGCATGCAACTGCTCCTTGGAAATATAACTACCTATATACTTAGTATCTACTAGTAATTTAGTTTTTTTACCGCGTTTAGATTTGGATTAGTATAGCCACTTCCCAATTTTAATTTGTAGCCTATATATAGGCACATTTGTTCGTTAGCCCTGGTGCCGGAGCAACAGGCTACTAAAAGTTGACCTCAGAGCTCGGGATGATCGGAGGTGGAGGCTAACGTACCGGAATCGATTCCAGGATAAAAAGTATTCCATGTGGTAAGCCAGGTATAAACTATTTCCACGTCAAAAGTTTATGCTGTCTACAAACAACACAAGTGTGCCCGCCGCTTGCCAAAGAGTACCTTTTATATACTGCCGCTTGCCACGCTTCCGCCACGAGGTACGAGGCGCCATCAAAGTTTTATTTGATTTTTGATTTTGATATGGTATTTTGGCGCCCCTTGGCATCTGGTGCCTGGAGCGACCGCTCCTCTCGCTCTTCCCTAGGGCCGGCGCTGCACTCAAGCGAGCTCCGGGAGAGGACGACAACGTTGTGCAACCGACGCTGACCGTTGGCAAAAGAGTCGAGACAACACGGAGTAGGTCTCGCTCGATGTCTTTGGAGGAGTCGTAGCACAGTGCTGATGGCTCCGATGTATTTCTCTGGAAATCTCAGTGCCCTTTTGCCAAGCACTAAGGCTGGTCAATGGTAGGATTTTAGAGGCTAAAATCCAACATAACCCAGGTGCACCCCAACGCACCCGGGTATCCTTGGAAGATTTTCGCACACAACAAAAATGATGCAGATTTCATAAACACGTTTTCAGATGCGGTTCTTTCTACCGATTGCAATAAAATTTACAGCGGTTATCTAGGAGCGAAAAATAATCTATAGCTAGGTGCCTGCGAAAACGATGGACAACAACATCGTTGGGCAAAACGGTCCAGGGTTGCAAGGTCACAAATTCGGAGCAAACAAACCTATATACAAATAATCTATGTGGTGAATAGTGATACGGAACCTTCGGTGTGCGGGTTCGTCTCTTACATGGCCGTTTTTTTTGTGCGGTTAAATAGCATCCTAAAATAAAGATATAGCTAATATTTATCATTGTTTCAGAGGGTAAAACGTTCGAAAGGACCACAGCAATGGCGCTCACGAAGAGACTTCTCAAGGAGCGGGGTATAGTTGGGCTGTATAAAGGCATTTCGGCGACAGGGGCCAGGGATATCTCTTTCAGTGTCATCTACTTCCCTCTGTTCGCGACCCTGAATGATTTGGGCCCAAAGGAAAGGCCCGGTGGACCCACACCTTTCTGGTTAGTACTTCGTTGCTTATAACTTTAGAGATTTCTGAGATATTGTGTAGAAGTGTCATTGGTATTTTCAAAGTGGTTCAGACGAATGGAAAAATGTATCTAGGTACGTGTCCGGTTAATACTTACCTGTAATATAGTTTTCTTTTTATACTATCCCCCCTCTAGAAAGCTTATTTTATTCACTGAAAACAGTGAATAAAAAGCATTCTTAATCACTATTTTGGTATTTGAATTTAGAACACATTTAATTAATTTCAGTAATACTTACAATGTCAAACTTTGCATGATTACCACACACATTCTAAAATAAAACAACAAATAATAAATACTGGCAAAGTAAGAGTCGGTGACAATTTTCTATTCACCACCGGTTCTCGTACGATCACCGAAGTTAAGCATAAAGCCCGACTTATAAATGTAGCGTATGCCACTCTGGACGTAAAGAGGAATCTTACGACACCTCACTGAAAAAATCGGTCAAGCCGTTTAGGCTACGGGAGGTACTACAGGAACCCAAAAACATGCTTACATGCTTACATACAACCCAAAAACATGACCCTTCTTGGCCAGTCGGCTAAAAGTTCGCAAGGTTTGAAGGGAAATGCGTTCCGGTTCGTAAGTCCAACTCGACTACTGGTAAAAAGGCGATAGTATCTTATGTCCAATAGTAAAATACTTCCGGCAGGTGGACGTTCACATCGGGACTGACCAGCGGGTCAGTGGCGTGTTTGGCTGTCACCCCGATGGATGTAGTCAAGACGCGGATGCAGACACTTACTAAGGGCAGTGGCGAGCGACAGTACACCTCTATCATGGACTGTATTCTGTGAGTACCTACTTACACAAGCGTTTAGATCTCAGACCAGACATACAAGGGAGATATGCCTTAAGGCGCTTGCAGACGGTGCGTAGTACAAGTATACCAAGTGCAAGTAGCTACTACGCATCGTCTGCGACGTTTTGCTTAGTGCAAGTGGCAGTGGAAGTGCTATACTTGCTACTTGTACTTCACATCGTCTGCAAGCGCCTTAAGGCATATCTCCCTTGTATGTCTGGTCTGAGATCTAAACGCTTGTAAATGTCCCGAATATTTTGTCATATTGTCTAATGATCGTTTTCTATGGAACAGCTGTATTTATTCGAGATTTTAGTGTTAATCCTTTAGTAAAAGTTGTTCATAATTATGAGTACAATGACCTCCGGCTTAGTACATGATATATTATACGCGTAACTCTGTATACCTAAAACACACAACCACTCATTCCACAACCTTACCACGGTAAATATCCCGTAAATAATCATATAACTTCTGTATACCACGCAGGGTTAGGGTTACCATCCGTTCGAATTTGTCCGGTTATGTCCGGATATGTAGACCTTTGTCCGGGCTTTGTAATTTGTCCGGATTCTTTATATTGGACGATTTAATAATAATCTTGATTAGAGTTTCCACAAACATAAAAGAAAAATCTTCTTTTAAAAATTATCCATTAAAATTTCCCGTCTTTTATTGAAATGTCTGGCTTTATGTCAGGACTTTTTTTGTATGGTAACCCTACGAAGGGTTCAAAATGGCGGCGCGGCGTAGTGAAGGAAAATGCCGTGACCGATGGATGTAAAGTAAACCATGAGACTAGAGTCGAAAACCGGTTTCAAACGAATCTCACAAAGCGGTGACTACACAAAACACACCGACAAACAAGATTTCTGTTAAACACGTATTATTTTGCAACAGGACAACAATGAAATACGAAGGACCATCGGCTTTCTTCAAAGGTGCCGTTTGCCGGATGATGGTGGTCGCACCACTCTTTGGAATCGCACAGGCAATCTACTACATCGGCATCGCTGAATACTTACTGGGGCACTAGTAAAAATACAAACTCGTATAAAAGTAGGAATCTGTTTTAGTTAGAGTTATTATAATGTAATCATGATTGATATTTGGTTCAATTTGATAATTAGAAACCCTGTCAAATACCGTTTACGGTTCTAATTAAAAATAATTTGAAGTATTTTAGACATTTAGACGTTGATTTTTAAGAAGAGGAGAGCTTCTAGATCTTTTAAATATTTCACTTTAATTATCTTACTTGCGGTCAAACATTAGGCTAGTCCGAAGTTGGCTATGTAAAGAGTAAATAAAAAAAATAAAAAAAACATTTTATATTTCGCTGTTATTTTTACTCATAGGTCCCCGTCGCCAACAAAACGTTCTACGGACATATACTATGTTTTTTAATCTTAGATATTTTATGTTTATTTTTTGTTAAAATTTTTATGACCGTGGATTCAATGTCCTTTAGTCGTAATATTAATCAGTTTGCATGGTCTTAATAGTGTCAAACAAGTCACAGTCAGAGTCAAGCTAAGTAAGTCACGGTCAAGTCAAACTCATGCCCCTGTAAAGTGGTGGAGACTTTACAAGAGGCTCCTATGGAGTTTTGGAAACAACACGAAAAGACACGTTTCACCTCGTTATATCACTTGACCACACTCGAGCACGTTTACGAGCACTTAATGAATAATAATTCACCATTTAGTACACATTAACACTCGAAAATACACAAGTTTGGGAAAATAATCCAACGAGCCGACATGTTTTTTCCGCGTTGGCGCCAAAACTCAGATATTTTATGTAAACAAAGGAGTTACCTTTGAAAAAAATATCTTTTGTAATCGTAGTTTACAATATTTGACCAAAAAGATATTTTATTAAGATTTTCTAGTCATAATATGATCAATCATTAAATAACAATCGTTTTGTACTATTTATTTTAGCGTAATATATGTTCTATACAATGTTATGATAAAAAAAAAACGATTGATACTATTTTATTAGACTGGTAGGACAGTAGTGGTTCTAAACATTTCTGGCCAACGTTTGATTTGACCTCTATTTCCTCTAACATAATAGTCAACGCCTCTATAATCAACGCCATCTATTACATCTTTTAATAATGTTTTTTAAAAAATTTTTGAACTATCAGATTATCCCCCATTGTACCGCGCGAGAGCAAAGCCGAAGAAAATAGAAAGTAAAATACTATTGATCATAAGAGAAAAAAGTTTTGAGCAAGTGGCATTTCACTTTGACAGTGACTTTTCGTGACATTTCTTTGTTTACATAAAATATCTAAGATTAAAAAACGGAGTATAGGTACAAAGAATAGTGTAGCTTTCTATTAGTGAAAAAAAATAATCGGATCAGTAGTTTTAAAGCTTAAAAAAAAAAAAAAAAAAAAAAAGCTTACAAAATATTAAAAGCCGTCACTTTTAGAACACCCCGCCTGGACGTCCTCTAAACTAGGACAAATCCGATGAAACCCGAACGGATGGCAGCCCTACCTAAACCCAGCAGTGGGATAAGGTAGGATGTGGATTATGATGAAATATTTTTGATAAATACTTATTTATTTGTCTCTCTACATTATGTTACCTACAAAGTGTGTACATACATATGTAAAGTTTTAAAGCTTATGCATTTAATGACTTATGAATCTTATGATCACATAAATTCAAATTGTTTCTTCTCTGATACGTTTTTTTGGTGTTGTTTTAAATAAATTGCTTGCATTGTTTTAATATACACACATTTCCCATTTATATGGCTTTTTTCCAGTGTGTGTATGAATGTGTTGTTTTAAAGATTTGCATGTGCAGATTGTGCAGTTTAAAAAATCACACATGTCACATTAATATGGCTTCTCTCCAGTGTGTGCATGAATGTGTCATTTTAAAGATTTGCATGTGCAGTTTTAACATCACACATGTCACATTTATATGGCTTTTCTCTAGTGTGCGTATGAATGTGATGTTTTAAAGATTTGCATGTGCAGTTTTAACATCACACATGTCACATTTATATGGCTTTTCTCTAGTGTGCGTATGAATGTGATGTTTTAAAGATTTGCATGTGCAGTTTTAAAACCACACCATGTCATATTCATATGGCTTTTCTCCAGTGTGTGTATGAATGTGTTTTTTTAAAGTAGATGCACGGGCAGATTTATAATCACACAGGTCACATTCTTATGGCCTTTCTCCAGTGTGTGTACGCATGTGTAGTTATAAACTACTTGAGATCGAAATTTATAATCACACATGTCACAGTTATATGGCCTTTCTCCAGTGTGTGTACGAATGTGTTTTTTTAAAGAATATGTACATGCAGATTTATAATCACACAAGTCACATTCATATGGCCTATCTCCAGAGTGTGTACAAATTTGTTTTTTTTAAAGAATATGTACATGCAGATTTATAATCACACAAGTCACATTCATATGGCCTATCTCCAGTGTGTGTACAAATATGTTTTTTTAAAGTAGATGCACATGCTGATTTATAATCACACAGGTCACATTTATATGACTTTACTCCAGTGTGTGTACGCATGTGTAGTTTTAAATTACTTGCAGATCGAAATTTATAATCACACAGATCACATTTATATGGCTTTTTTCCAGTGTGAGTTCGAATATGTTGTTTCAAAACACTTGCATGAGCTGTTTCATAATCACACATTGGGCATTTCCGCAATTTCTCTGCCACTCTGCTTTTGATTCCCTCCATAGATTCCTCCGTATTCAAGTCACTGTAGGATGTACTTACAGAGCAAAGCAGGTAAGAAAGTCCAATTAACAGTTTTCAATAAGTGTAGCATCTAGCTCTGGAACTTGCCATGCAATCAACTACGGCCAACTTCAATATTTAGTTTGTAGAGGTGATGTAATGAAACGCCACAATAGAGCTACTATATCCTCTGCACCACGGAGATAACATGGAACAGAAAGATATTTTGTATTTTAACTCCACAGCTCCACGGCATAGATACATATTTATGTGTAGTCCGTAGTTGTAGAGCAGAAATTTAGAATATTGAAGCATATCAACTCGTACCACAGAGGAAACTATAAGGGTCACCACAGAATTCTCCAGAAACATTTTAAAAACTACTGATACATACCTGTATTGTTCTTTAATTTAATCCACAGTAGAAGTTGTAGAACTTAGTTATGTGCGACTTGGGTCACACGCCTACCTGTAGTCTTTGGTCCTACCCAAGTCACAGAAGACATAATAGCCCAAGTCGCACTTTATTAGTTTCTTCTATACTTACTTCGTTACTTCCAAACAAAGAAATGCTCCCAAGAGTTCCAACCCATGGAAGTAATTGCCTTGTTCCAATTCCAATATAATGTTCTCTGTGAACCAAACCAAACGTGAAATCATGTGGTGATAAGTAAGGTGATGAATAAGGCACTCATCCTATCACTAGTCGATAAGTCGGGTCGCTGTATATATTATTATACCATGGCTGTATTGAGTAATTACTATACAGTATACTCCGTTCCGCACAAATCTTAGCTTCAACTTCAACTCTTATTTAATGGCCTCACAGTTCACACAAATCTTAGATATTAGATATTTTATGTAAACAAAGAAATGTTACGTAAAGTCACTGTCACTGTCAGTGACATACCAGTTGCCCAAAACATTTTTCACTTATGAAAAATATTTTGCTTTCTATTTTTGCGGACTTAGCTCTCGCGCGGTACAATGGGGGATTTTCAGATAGTTATAAAAATAAATTAAAAAACATTATTAAAAGATTGTAATAGATAGCATTGATTATGGTCATCAATTATCATGCCGTACGAAATCGGGGTGTGCATTATTGAACAGAGTCAATAAATGTACGCCACAATATTTGCACATTATGATATTTCGTGTACTTGTAAATCAAATATCGGTCTGTACAATATAGCTTGTACATTATTGGGCCGAGCTGATAATGTACGACATGATATTGCACGGTGTACCGTGCTGTGCATTATCGTAATAATGCACAGTATGATATTCGATACATGTACCTACACGAATTATCATGCTGTGCATTATTACGCCGTACAATATCATGCCGTAGATTATCTGTGTCGTGCATTATTGTATTGCCTCCCTCCCTATTCGGTCGGTAATCGGTATCTTCACATGATTTTTATTCTGTGATTATTAGTGTAAATTTAAATTAAGTAAAAGATTGATTTCCCCTAACAAATTTTCGGTGTTTTATATCCTCTGAATTAAAGGTACGTTTAAAATCTTAATGATAAATAAATAATGTACCACTACCGTGATTGTAACAAAAGTTCTACTTGAAAAAAGAACAGCTTTGTAAGATCGTGTGCCTTGGCAACCGCCGACAGACTGTTTAATTTTATTGATCCAGTCCAGAACGCAGTTTAAAAATCTTTTATTTTAAAGTAAGTAGTAGATCAGCGTTGCCAGAATGTTACTTTTGACCCTCTCATGTTACCTCCATGTTACACGACTCAACATGTTACTTTTGGAACATTAAGGCAACACGGTATTTATGGCGAAAGGGTCGCTCGCCAGTGGATATCTACTAAGTAGATGTCCACTGGCGAGCCGGTGAGACAACAGTCTATAGGTACATCGGACTATGAATACAAGCATGCTCAAAAAGCCAACTCTAGCTAATTTAGACCAGGTTAAAGACGATGATCTACTGGCGGTTTTACCTTACCTTTGATTCACGGGCTCTTGGCATACCATTGGTTTGACTCGCTTTTAGCATTTCACTTTACAGGAGCAATCAAGAGCTACCTCAAGAAAGACAGCGGTATATACCTACTTTTGTGTGCTGGTGGAAAAATCTCAGATAAAATAAATATTTATTTGATTAAAAACCTGGAGTAAGCATGCTAGGAAAAAAAAAACTAGACAAGTTTAAACGGATGCCCGCTTCTACCAAAATAAAATTAATGGCCGGGTCATAACCATTGAACTTGCTCAGTAAAAAAGAGTCAAAACCATTGGACATATACTTCAACACCTAATTATAACCATCTACAGTACATTTGTAAAAAAATAGATACTTAGTGGTTTTTTGTTGTGTATTTACACTTCGGGAAAGCACACGAAGGCAAAATTTTGTCAGATCTTTCATTATCAAGTAACAATAGTCATGTGTTGCACTTCCTACGGCTAGAGACAGACTGGAACGAAATGAGCACTGGTGCTCATTTTGTAATCTTCAAAATGCGCTTCTTCTGGGCCCATCCATTAATTTTATTTTGGTCGAAGGAATAAGGTCCATAATACCTGACATTTTGAAACATTTTCTCTATAGGGTTAAGTTAATTAACCTATCTTTTACCTCTCCACAAAGCCCTGTATAACAACAAAACAGAAATCAAATCAAAATTCTATATTTACTTAGTGATCGTAGCAATTATTTTTCTATTACACAGAACAGTGGTAGACTAAGCTGGGAGGAGGTCATTGTACTTGATCATTAATAACAAAACATCCAACGTTGAAATTTAAAAAAAAAAAAAACTTACGCTAAAAAAAATATATAAGGAGCAGCTGGAATTTTCTTTGTAATTTCAGGGTTCGCCCCATAGTTAAAGTTAATAATTGTGATGAGAATGCTCTATTAGCTAAGGACCACTGTTATATGTGACGTATGTATATAATTATCATCTAATAAAGGTACTGATCCAGAATATGCACTGGTATTTATTTATTTATTTATTTGGTATTGTGGAGATCTACCAAAAAGTTTGTGTTAAGTGAAGTATTTTCAGTATTTTATATTGCAGGATACTAAAAAACTAGCTTATGTTTCTCGTTAAAAAGCAAAACAAATGACAGAAGCCATCTAGCGAAAGATATTAAATATCATTCCACTAGATGGCTCTGGGAGTATCAATAATGCCCAGTTCATGCCATTGAAAAGTTCCACATTCCACCTCCTGATCTTCATCAGATCAGGCCCCCGATTCTACTAAAGAAATTGTTTTTAAATTGTAATTGTAAATTTTTTGTATACTATAATTATAATATTATAACAGTATAAAAAAAATATAACTGTCAATTTTAAGGCAATTATTTAAAAATAAAATTAAAAGAAATTGATTTTAAATTGTAATTGTTTCAATTTTATTTTTTAAATAATTGCCTCTTAATTGAGTTATATTTTTTTTTATACTATGTTATAATATTAGGTGGCGATATTTTTGTAGTATATTTTTTTTTCCTTTTTTAGAATTCCGTTCCCTAAGGGTAAAAACGGGACCCTATTACTGAGCCTAAGTTGTCTGTCTGTCTGTCCGCCCGTCCGTCCGTCCGACCAGTAAACGGCTGTATCTTTCGAATCGTAATAAATAGCCAGTTAAAATTTTCACAAAATATGTTATGTTACGGTCAAAAATTAAAAACGAATTACACACTTTCATACAACACAACAATATTAAATATTCAACCAACGTATTGTATTTTTTACACGAATTTTTATATTAGCTCTAATGTAAAAACGAGACAATGTACAAGCGTCAAACTTCGCATGATTATAGTACCCAGTACATACTAAAGTATAACAACAAATAATAGGTGACAAGTTTCTGTTAATTACAAAGTTATAACTGGTAATTTCGTTTAATTTTGAATTATGTGGTGATCGGAACCCTCAATGCGCGAGCCCGACCCGCACTTGGCCGGTTTATTTTGTTAACATATCGGCGAACATGTTAACATGTTGGTTAACATGCTGGTGAGCAAAGAGTTAGTTTTAAAAGGTCTTTTTTATGTAACAATGTAACATTGTTTAGTTTCTAAACTAATTTATATGGATGTAAATATGGAATAAACTATTTTCAATTTCAATTACACAAATAGCAAGTAAACAAAATAACAATAATAAAACAATTCATGATAATTTTATTGTGTTGTGCAAGCATAATTTTTAACCAATATTAATTATTTTGATTCAGTTAAAAAAATAAGACGACAACATGAGTCAAGGGAAAAATGCAACGCCGCCACCAGCACAACAATTCGCGTAAGTACCAACAAAATATTACCTTCTATGCAGGGCTACACACATAGAGTATACAAAGCTGAAAGGAGCTCTTTGAACTCCATCATCGTCATCCTAATTGGCATGATGACAATTTTTTTTATTACCTCATAAAAAGCTGATCATAAATAGAGCCTATCAACGATAACAAAATTAAAATTAGTTCAATAATAAATAAGTTATAAGTACATATTTTAATTTCAAGTCAGACAGAGAGTGCCTTATACTGAGCAATGACGTCACACCTCAGGTGCACCATACAAATGCTATACTAAAACACGCTTTGCGAGAAAGGGTATCTCTATCCCCTAAAACTTTAAACGCTTAATCTCAGAGATTTATCAGCCAATTTAATTTATTATTTCAGTATGTGTCATTTATTTAGTTATATTCATAGCTAAGCCTGTTATTTGTAGTAAATTTTACATTAGGACACATACCACCTGTCCGCATTTGTCCGGACATATCTGGACTTTATTTTATTTTATTTATTCATCAACAGAATGCTATACTTATAATTTAGACTTTTGTCAAGTATTTTTAGCTTAGATGATGTAATATGAGTAAATCTAGATTAACGTTTTTGTAGTATAGTCTTTTTAAGGCAACCTGGACTAAATACCATTCATACAAAATAAACTTCAATAATTCTCCTCTCCATCGCTGATCTATGTATTATAATATCCCTCAATTGAACAATAGGGGACTGTGACCTAAATACTTATTCGGTTCGGTACAGTGGACTGGATATTTTTAAAAATATTATAAAATTCAAAAGTTTGTATTAAGTGTGTCTGCACCTTAGATCAGACTAAACAAGGGAGATATGCAGCCCTGGATTTTGAGGTCTGCCCGGTAGAGGTCAAGCCCAGGAGCAGCAATGGAATGGAGGACCATTTTTTAAAAGGTTAACTAGGACACTGAAGGACAATAATATTATCGGTTATGTCCTAATGTCTCCATGTATTGAATTACTGAGACTTGAGTCATCATCATCATCATTTCAGCCGTAGGACGTCCACTGCTGGACATAGGCCTCCCCCATCGATAGCGCCGGTTGGAAGCAGCCTGCTTGAGACTTGAGTATCAGTAGTTAATTGAAGAAAAAATAATTGAACTAACGAGACTAACAAGGCTCAGTAGTTCAATCAATTGAACTGGTAACTGAACTTCTCAGACTCTTGAGTCTCACTAGTTCAATCAAATTATTTCATTGAACTAGTGAGACTAAAAAATCTCAGTAGTTCAATCAATTGAACTACTGAGAATAGACGATATTTTTTACGCACACTGAGAAACCTTGTAGTTCACCTTGACCTGATGAACCTATACCTGATGATAGTCGACAGGGTGAGTTAAAGGCATCAAGCCTGATTTAGGCTTGATGCTTTAACGCCAGCCATGCCTCCCTACCATATATCCCTTGTCGAGGTAATTTGAATTCCATAAATACCTATTAAAATACCTACACGGCTACTGCAGTTAGTAACAACCACCTACTTTTAAGTTGTACACTAGAGAAGGCACTAATGCAAAACAGCGAGCAGAAAAGATCTACTTTAACGATTTCACGACTATTCGAACTCATTTGCATAATAGGCATGATGACTAATATTTTTTTATTACCTCATAAAAAAGCTGATTTATAATAGAGCACATCAACAAAATCAAAATTAAAATTACTTCTATAATAAACAAGATATAAGCATTTTATTTATATTACACGGGAATTAATAACCAAATGTGTGAAAACCACGTCAGTTTCTATAATAAGATATAAGCATTTTAATTTAATTTAATTTCATGCTAGACAGTGAACGCACTATACTGAGCCGTGACGTCACGGCTCAGGAGCGCCATACAAATGCTATACTAACACACGCTTTGCGAGAAAGGGATAGAACATCCCCTCTCTATCGCCACCTAAAACTTTAAATACTCATATCTCAGAGATTTATCAGCCAATTTAAATTATTTTTTCAGTATGTGTAATGTATTTAGTTATATTCATCGCTAAGCCGGTTATTTGTAATAAATTTAACATTAGGAATCATGCCCATTCTAATAAGATATGGCCTTGACAATTCATTAGTAGTTTTACATACAATATTTTTAGCTGTCGAATAATAAATGGTTAACAGGCGATTGTGTGGTCGAAGAATGAGAACACACTTTCAGGTGCTTGGCGACAGATTTTCAACTTGAGGGTAGATAGCCAGGCATTAGAAAGTGCTACCACTATGCCGACGTAGCTATGAAAATTTGCAAGTTGAAGTAGCAATGGGCAGGCCGCATCGCTCGAAGAACCGACAACCGATGGAGAAGAAAGGTTCTTGAGATCACGAACCGAAAGACGCAGCGTAGGCCGCCCACTAGATGGACCGACGACATCGTGAGAGTCGCGGGCATTCAATGGATGCAGATGGCAGGCTGTCGTTCAGTATCGAGTTCTAAGAGGGAGGCCTATGTTCAGCAGTAGACGTCTTCTGACTGATGATGATGATACGGCTTCGTCACGATGTTTTCTTTCACCGGCAACTCGAGCTCATTGTTGGGATTTGAACCCACACCCTGCGGATTGGAGTTTGAACGCGCCAATCACTAGCGCGGCCCTGGGTGGAGCGAGAGGAGCGGTCGCTCTAGGCGCCAGACAGCAAGGAGCGCCAAAATGCCAAATGTGCAAAAAAATCGAGCAAAAAATAAAATATTGATGGCGCCTCGCACCTTTGGGCGGATTGGCTGGGTTCACTTGCATTGTTTGTAACCAGCATAAAAATGTAATGTGGAAATAGTTTACATCCTGGATTAGCACATGGGCTACTTTTTATTCCGGAAAAATTCTCGATTCCGTACGTTAGTTTTCAGAAATGAAACAGTAAATAATAATAAATATTCGGGACATTTTTGCACACACGGTCATCTGACCCCAAACTAAGCAAAGCTTGTGATATGGCTGCCAGGGACTGATATATATACATATATATAGTTTAAATACATACTTAAATATATATTAACAGCCAGATATAGAACAAACACAAATGTTCATCACATAAATGTTTGTCCTAGATGGGAATCGAACCCACGCTCCCAAGCTCAGAAGGTAGGTTCACTACCAACTGGACCAACGGGCTAACGCGCCGAAAGACTCGCTCTACCCTGATCAAAGGGTAGAGCGAGTTCGGGCCGGCGCTGGCAACCACTGAGCGCCATGCTACCACTCACTACATAATAATAATTATTTAAATTCTGTCATAGTTTGACCATTCTAAATAACACATTATTTAAACACTATTTGCTGAGCACAATGGATATGACCGTGACATGAATTTGCTACAGATACACATCAGCTAGATTAGCTACATATTGAGCTAGTTTAATGTTTACTATCATTTAGCAGATACCAAGTTTTAGTGATAATGTTTGTATTACATTTTCACATCACAGTTCTAAGTAATCTGCTAACATAATTATTAACATAAATGATTATAATACTTTCAATAATCATGCGGACAATTATTATTATACCTAATCATCTAAATATTTCCATATTAACAGGGGAGTATACCTATATTTAGTTTTTCATATCTATATCGTTGGGGCTAGCAATAATGTATGCAATAGATTGATAATATGTTATTTGTGGGAGTAAATATAAGAAACTAGCTGAGCCCGCAGTTTCACCCACGTGGATTATTTTTTATATCATTAGCTATTTGCCAGTGATAGTCCCATCCAATTCCATCCATTGGTCCAGCTGTTTTGGAGTCCATATAACACATACATTACATAGGTACATACAAACTTTGCATTGTCTATATAACGGATGTCTATGTAAATGTCATGAAATTATGTAAAGTAACCCCAATAATTTAGCGTAAGCAGTTGTCTGTAAGGCCCCGGGTCTTATCACCCCCACTTTATATTAGAACTAGCAGACCTGACAGACAGACTTGTCCTGTCTTAGAAAAGTCAAACATGCAAAGTCAAAATTAAAAATGTTATTTTTTTTACACCTTGGGTTAGATTGTTGGAGTTTTAGTAAGGATCCCTATTTTTTTTAAATATAATATATCCTATGTTACCCGGGGATAGCGTAGCTTCCCAACAGTGAAAGAATTTTTCAAATCGGTTCAGTAGTTTCAAGTAGTAGTAGTAGTTAGCCTATTCAATGCAAACAAACAAACAAACAATCAAATCTTTCCTCTTTATAATATTAGTATAGACATAGATATAGATTAGATGCTTCTGCTCCATTTACGAGTCACCCCTTAATTTTTAAATTTCGAAAAAAAAAATTGCCCTATTTCTGTATTTGCCTATATTGGGTAAAATTATACTTAAACAACGAGATAAAATCTCTTTATCTGTCAGATAATGCCAAGGAAAACTGATTACGTAAATGACTACACTGATAACTATTATCTTTTAAGTGCTAAATCTTATTTACTCTACCACATGCATAGAGATGAAAGGTTTAACCTTGCTAACAAGAAATACTTCCTATCTGCTGCTGTTTAAGATAATACGTAGGTATCACTAAAAACATAATTCTTCAAGGTTTTAGCTAACTTAATTTTGGCCTTTGCCATGGTCGAAAATACCACTGACTGAGGTTTACCATCTAAACTCGGCCCAAGTATTTATTTGCTCTGACAGCTGCAATAACATTGTAAAACGCTGAATAAAATAATTTTAATATTTCACTAAAGTAAATATTCGGGACAGTTTTGCACACACGGTCATCTGACCCTTTACTACGCAAAGCTTGTGTAATATGGCTGCCAGAGACTAATATAATATATTCATAAATATATACCTAAATATTACTCGTATTAAGCAAATGATGTTTGCAAAGTACCGCACATTTTTCGTGCACCTAGTTGAATCGTGTGATTTTCCGAATAAGCCGTAATTATTCGGAAAATCACGCGAAAGTGAACCTTAACCCGCCGAGATACGGTTGGTGGTCGCAGAACGTGTCGCAATCAACTAAATAGAATTGCTTAAAACAGGAAGCCGTAAGGCCCCTGATACCCAATCATCATGTAAATTGGTATGTTTGTAAGTCATAACAATACTTTATACCGGCACTGCCATAAAAAATCATCATCATCATTATCATCACCATTTCAGCCATATGACGTCCACTGCTGCCACTGCTGGACATAGGCCTCATCGATCTCCATAATGGCCGGTTGGAAGTGACCTGCATCCAGCGTTTCCCTGCGGTCTCCTTTAGGTCCTCTGTTCATCTTGTTATCATGTCCTACGCTGCGTAAAAAAATATTTGAATATTATGCTGTATTTTCATTTACCTACACGACAATCTTTATTTATTACAGACTCCTTCCGAAGATCATAAATGGGGGCATCGCAGGGATAGTGGGTGTATCAGTTGTGTTTCCATTGGATTTGGTCAAGACTCGTCTGCAGAATCAAACCGTGGGCCCCAAAGGCGAGAAACAGTATAAAAACATGTAAGTTTAGTTCTACAATAATGTTTAAACCCCCCCCCATACCCTTTTTTTTTTATATCTTCATTAATGTCAAAATGTGCGAGCGAGAGAACCGTGGACGGGAAAAGCCGCTTTAACATCCTGATGTGGACAAACGCAAACATCAAGAATTAAAGAAAAACTCGCTTTACGTTTAGTGGTATCGAAAATATACTATAACACGAAAAAATTGTTAAATTACTTTAATCGCTTTAGTTTTTGACTAAGTTTTATGTATATTTACGAGTAGGTATTAGGTATTCTTATGTAATTTGATAAGGTATAATGGTCATGAGTGAACTGCGACCAGTCCTATTATTACACGGTGAACGTACTGCGATCCCCAAGCCGCCTGCCAAGTGTGGTGATTATGGTAACACTCCTCTCTAAGAGGAAGGCTTTTGTTCAGTAGTGGACGTTTACTTGCTCATGATGTGTGTTTTGAGAACATCTTTTAAAACTGATCAAATAAACTTGAAGTTGCATTATGTAGGGTCACTTCAAAATTTAACCTATCAAAGTTATATCGAGACACATTATCTTTTAACAATTAAAAAGTATCAACGAACTGTTTTCTTGACCTCACAGACGAAACAGAGACAAAAAAATTATCATTATTTATGTATTACGTAATATTTATGATTGAAAAGTTTAATTACATGAATCATTGATGCTATTTACAGACACCATGCTTATTGCTTATCTCAGCATGGGCAGAGACGTTCGGATTTCTTTGTGTTGTTGTTTGTTTATCCTTTTATCGCATTTACAACGCGGAATGTTTTGAAGAGCTGCTCGTTCTTATGCCAGCGTCGCGGTTTTATCATCGCACTAGCCACTACCACCTGAAAGTTCATCCACATATCATGATATCTGTGGAAATCGCACACTGCATTTTACGCGATCTTTTTTGCCTCACACCTGCAATTTGTGGAATGAGCTCCGAGTAGATGGGGCAACAGAAAGTACAGTAAAGCCTATACCCAGCAGTGGGATAAAGAAGGCTCTAAACTATTAGTAATCTATGATAATAAATAATATCGAAACTATTCTATGCATGAAAAAGAAGTACTAATATAAGATCTAGCTTTTATCTTAAGGTTTATGCTGCCACCCAAGAAAAGCTTCAAATACTCTGGAAGGACTTGCGTTTCTTGGAATGAGTTGCTATTCTTGGATAGACTTTCCATTCTAAGTCTTTCTTCTCTACCCCCACTTCCTACTTGATAATTATCGTATCTAACATTCTAGGTTAGATTGTTTCAAGAAGACGTACGCGGCAGAAGGTTACTTCGGCATGTACCGCGGCTCTGCTGTCAACATCCTCCTCATCACGCCGGAGAAGGCGATCAAACTCGCCGCAAACGACATGTTTCGACATTACCTTACACTAAAAGATGGGTAAGTTTGAACCAATAACGTACCTCCCAATAGAGTTGCCAACTTTTTATACAAGAAATGAAGTAGGTATATTAAGAGTTGATACGTCGTCAACTTGGGTTGGGTTGCATAAATTTGCGCGTTTATGGCAAATAGTACCAATTTCATGTTTTGGTTAAAAATAGTTGCAGATATAAATTAGTTTAATGTCATTTTAGAAACATGATTAGTTAAACTTTTCTCTATAGCAGTGGTTCCCAATTAGTTTTTCCTGCGTACCACTTCAAGAAAGACCTCAAACTCGCGTTTGAGTTTGTGACACTCAGTTTGTGAGGTCCAGTAAAGTATGAAACGCTATATGCAGTCAGTTGGACTGCAGACGGACTACAAAATGGACTGCATACGGTGTGACGTCTTGCATAGGCAGGATATTGCCGTGCGTACCTCTTGATGCAACTTCGCGTACCCCTAGGAGTACGCGTACCACTAATTGGGAACCACTGCTCTATATAATAACTCTTTGAAAACACGTTTTTGGTATTTTCTCTGAGTCTAGAAGTTTTTATCTATTCGTTTTTGCATATTCTAATGGCCATTTATCTATTGTAGCTTAGTGTAAATTAGTTTAATTTTAATTTAAAATGGTTCTTGAGTAATCTGGCGAATTTCATTATTTGTCGCTTACGTTATTTATTTCTGAAGCGGGCGCCGACTGGTGCGTATCACTTCAAGCGTAGATCTCATACATTTGACACTATTCGCAAGCAGCAGGGGCAAAACTTAGATTTGAGCTCACTACGTATCTACTCTAAAATGTGGGAAAAAGAAATGGATGGTGCTATCTGCCTTAAACTTTTGGTGCCACACTAGAACAGACTGTCTTGAAGGATAATAATAGGCAAGTCATACCTGCCACTTCATCATAATCAGCCTTTTAACAGTCCACTGCACTGGACTTTTAGCCTACCCCCTAAAGGGTGATTGGGCCATATCCACCACGCAGGCCCTGTTGCGGGTTTGTGGATTCACATACGTCATTGAATTTCTTCTCCGTTCGCATGCAGGTTTTCACGATGTTTTCCTTCACCGAAAAGCCAGTGCTATGAAAATCCGTATATAAACTCCAAAGAGCTCATTGGTACGCGCCCGGGGTTTGAACCCGCGACCTCACGCTTTCAAGTCTAGCGGTCTCCCAAATGGACTACCACGGCTTTTACCACCTGCCACTTACTCTCATTGACGTGGACATGGGAGTGACAGGGACATGAATCAGCCCGCTCTACTTAGATCAGCATATGGATCACATCATTTACATAAAATGTAAATTTCCAGAACACTGCCCATATTTCGGCAAATGGTAGCTGGCGGGATGGCAGGCGCCTGCCAGATTGTCATCACCACTCCTATGGAGCTGCTTAAGATCCAGATGCAAGACGCGGGCAGAGTCGCCGCCCAGGCTAAAGCTGGTCAGTGGTTCAGTACTAATAACATTCCGTTCTTATTTTCTATTTAAATGCTATTGCTATCGGACAGGAGTGTGAATTGATAAAAATAAATGTTATACCTACATATTACCTACTAAAAAAATTATTGAAATCGGCTTATAAAGTACTCAGATGTAAACGTTTCAAGTTTTTGATCAGATTAGGAAGGGATGCTCTATTCCTTTTCCGCAAAGTATGTCTCGGTATGAAGTTTGTATGGTGTAACCTCATGTGACGTCATATGTAAATATAGTGCGCTTTGTCTAGCAAGACATTAAAATGCTTATATCTTCCTTAATTCCGAACACATTTTAATTTTGTTTTCGGTGATTGGCTCTATTTATGGTCAGCTTTTTTATAAGACAATCAAAATATCAGTCTGATAGCCTATTCCTCTCGCTGCTGCTGTTAATAGCCACTATCCTACTATGTATAAGCATCATTCATTTGTAAAAACGGTGAAGGAAAACATCGTGAGGAAACCGGTATATCCAAGAACCTCTAAAGTTCAAACATATAGGTACGACATACACCAACATGCACTGGGCCAGCATGGTGGATTAGGGCCCATCCTCTCTCTAAGAGAAGGCCTGAGCCCCAGCAGTGGTAGTGATAGTGACATGATAGTAGTATTATTTATTTGTAGGTGTATTTTTTATATGTTCGTTTTTTATAGAGATTCAATACGCGTTTTCGTATACGACACTTTTTTCTTAGGCCGGCACTTTCGTTTAGTAGGTTTTTTTAGTATGGAGCGTGACGGATGTCCTTTACAGTAGTTTTTGGAGGTGAAAAATCGATCTAACTACCGAAAAGTTGTTTTCAGTCCTGAGCATTGATTGGCCGCCCAGGTGCTTCATAAATGTGAATTGATAATCATCCAGCCAGTAGTTTAGAAAGTGCTTTGATGATTCGATAGAAAAATTTGGCAAAAGGCCCATTTAACTACGTAAAATGTTTACAGCTAAAAATATATTGTCCACGATATTGTATGGACCTTGAACTTTATTTCAAGATTAAGGTTAAAGTTAGATATACTTATTTGATTTTTACGATGCCACTCACATTCTTACGTTCTAATTATACTATTGCCGTTGTCTTGCAATAGTACATTTTCTCGATTTGAGCCAAGCCACTAGATGGACCGACGACATCGTGAGAGTCGCGATAATCTAGTCAGTGTTTTTCAACCTTTTTGATGGCGCGACCCCCTTAGTATGAACCCCTACCCTCCACTGTTTATAATCTGTATTTTATTATATTAGATATATCAGAGATTATATTTGGCAAACACGAGGTGGAAAAGATCATAAATATACGTCTCTTTGACAATTATTAAGTACTATTCAACGCAGGATAAGCAATATATACACAAAACAGATCCTCATCATAGTTTTAACTTCTTTTACCGTGGCTTCGCGACCCCCTTAGAGAGGCCCACACACGTTGAAAAACTAGTGGATGCAAATGGCAGGATGTCGTTCAGTGCAGAGGTCAAAGGGGGGAGGGAGGCTTATGTTCAGCAGTGAGTGGACATCTTTTGGCCGGTGATGATTATTTGAGCCAAGAGAGGCCAGTTATGCAGCTGGTAATGCAAAATGTGTCTAGTTTGATATTTTAGCTTCAATTTATTTTATTTTAATCTACAATATCAAGGACTTCTTTTGCATTATCTAGTCACAAAAAGCGCAGAAACGTGAGGAGTAGATGGATAATATGAAGGCATTTACTATCAGTAGGGTGGATCAGGTCAAACTCAAAAACAAATTTCATCCAAAAACAGTATGCAGGGTTACGCAGAAAGGGTGTACTAAGCCGAAAGGGGTCCATAGTACCCATCATCTCTATCTCTCTTCTTCATCATCATCATCATCATCATCAGTATAAATTAAAGTCACTTTCCGCGTCTGTCTGTCTGTATGGCCGCTAACTCCTCCTAATCCACACAACAGATTTTAATGCGGTTTTCACCATCAGTTAGATAATTTTTCACGGAAGGTTTATATATAACAAGCGACCCGCCCCGGCTTCGCACGTAAATTACACCCGTGCGAAGCCGAACGGGCGGGTCGCTAGTTATAAATAACTTTTACTATGGGACCAACCCTGATATCGCGAAAAAAATATCAACGTGTCAAAGGCTTGCGGGATTATTACAGAGGTTTGGTTGTGATCGTGATTGCATGCCATCCCGTTGGCATCTACTTACTCACACCACGCGCGTGATGGCACGCGATCGCGATCACAATCCTAATCAAACGGATATCCGTGATAAGGACAGGTCTGTGCGTCATTTGTGAGAATGGAGAGAATGCACTGTCAAAGAGTTATTTTTCAGGGATAATGGGAGATTCCGTTTCATTAGATCCTTCATGGACCAAAAGCTCTTCTAGGCGTTCTCGGTAGATCTCGCAAATTCAGTGCGTTTAAATAGCATCAATGAATAACAATATCCAAATTATGATTTCAGAGGGTAAAACATTCGTGAGGACCACAGCATTAGAGCTCACGAAGAAACTTCTCAAGGAGCGAGGTATTTTTGGGCTGTACAAGGGCATTACGGCGACGGCGGCCAGGGATGTCTCCTTCAGTGTAGTTTACTTCCCCTTGTTCGCAACCCTGAATGATCTCGGACCGAAGGAAAGGCCCGGTGGACCCCCGCCCTTCTGGTTAGTACTTGGTAACTCAAATACGATCAGGGGTTGTGTTTTTAAACTAAACTTTAGTAGCAAAAACTAATGAAGCTGTCTTCAGATTACGATAATCTATTATGCCATCATGACTAGAGATGAAACGGATATCCGGTAACCATCCGCTATCTGGCCTACATTTACTATCCGGCCGGATACCAGATAATAAGCGAGTATTTGGCCGGATACCGGATTAAAAAAATATTGGTAATTTATTCAATCCACATAATAAATGCAATTATCATATTATCGTTTCACAACAAAAAATACTTTTATAATAACCTCATACCACAATAGCGTAAACATACTCAATAACCTTAAATGATCGTGTTTGCAATACAATACAATACAACAATAAATAAACTTGCTAATGTTGCTAACTTAGCTCTTGAACGTAAAGACCCGAACTCAACCGACCCCGCCCGATAGTTCGTGTGCCACCTACGCGAGCTTGCGAGCTACGACGCGCCAATCGGCAATATTTGTCCGGATATCCGGTTCGAGGTTAAACAGTTAACCGTTTCATCTCGTAATCATAACTTTCCCCACACTCACTATCCCCTATACAGTGTAGTCCTATAGCAGAGAGGTATTCCAGGCTGATGGTGATTATGAAGATAAAACTAAAACAAAAAAGCTTCACTTTTTAAGTTCTGCCGTTTTCATGCGCGCCGTGACAAAATTGTCGACTCTTTATCATGCCAAAGCGAGACAGGCGTATAAAAAACGTAGCCTTGTCGAAAAAATATGACGACAAGATTTTCTCGCGGCGCGCATGTTCGGCTAACTGAATGTTGTATCAAAAGTACGTACTGAGTGAAGCCTATACATAAAAAGTGGTTTTTTTTTCCGACAGGTGGTCGTTTGTATCGGGTTGCTGTGCGGGGTCGACGGCGGCGCTTGTCGTCAACCCGATGGACGTGGTCAAAACGCGCATGCAGACGCTCACTAAAGGCAGCGGCGAGCGACAGTACACCTCCATCTTGGACTGTGTTGCGTGAGTGTTTACACAATAATGTTACTTATCATATTAAAAAATAAGGTATATAAAGCTGTACACCAGGTTTAAGTCGCATGTTTAGCATGATGCCAGTAAAGCGTAAGAATGAGATGGAATGAATGTTAATAAGTAGGTTAGAAAGAGTGCAAGGATAAAAAGGAACGTAACGACAGTGTGAAAGAGAAGCTTAGATGTGACATATGTATAAGTATGAAAGAGTAGATAGAAGCGTAACTTAGGAAATGTATGAATGAGATAGTTAATTAAATATGTATAGTGCAAGACAGAGAGAGAAATAAATAGAATTTAGAATGACGCCATTTTTTTTCCTATACCTTCTTACACAGGTATAACTTGTTTCGACTTGAATTTCCCGAACAATTAAGGTTAGTTTATTCCCATCTATATGTTCTCTATATCTGTGTTTATACCCCCACAATCATGTATAATTAGGATTGCCATACTTCCGGAATTTCCTAGACTTGTCCGGGAATTCAGACTTTTGCCCAGAATGAGGCAAGAATACCAAAACGTCCGGAATTCTAGAAATGAAATGAAAACATGAACTTTGATGGAAATGTCCGGAAATTTCTTGCAAGCATCCGAGTTTTTGTAAACCTATGTATTATGCTCAATCAATTATATACTTCACAATGCCACATTTACTCCAATTTAGACGTTATGTCGCTTTCATAGTGTTCAACGTTAGTTGTCTGCTATGTCATCGTAGCTCTGGCATCGCGCGGCGTTGTAGTCGGATCGCGGTTACCTTGTTAACTAACCAATTCATAGCGTGCGCCGAGTTTTGGTCCGTTTTTTTTGGCACGATTGTGATTCTATATGTATTGTATCTCGATAACGACCAGAACGACGCTTGGACGATTTTTAACTGTTTTAACTAGATTTTGTGACTCTAGAAGTATTGTATCTCGATGGTTAGCACAATGTAAGAAAAGCCTAAATCCCCCCCCCCCCCCCTACACACACACACACACACACAACCCAACCCCCCACCCCTACACTGATAAACACGATTTATGTTGTAAAACACGAACTATTTTGTAACAGGAAAACATTGAAGTACGAGGGACCGACGGCTTTCTTCAAGGGCGGCGCTTGCCGTATGATCGTTATCGCGCCACTCTTCGGCATCGCACAGGCAGTCTACTACGTCGGCATCGCCGAATACTTACTGGGGATCAAGTAAAAATGCAAACGCTTATAAAACTAGGAGTCTGTTGTAGCTAGAGTTCTATGATAACATGGCAAGTTCTTGACTTAAGTAACGCTTGTCACATGCTGGGAGCCGAGAAACCCAGTCGTGGGCACTCTGCCTCCGCAAATGTTGTTCTGTGGGGTGACGTATGATGTATGCGAGTGATGGGGTCAGATGTGTTAACTGCCATTCTACAAAAAAGATGATCCTGATTAAAATGTATGTAAGCATATTTTAACACGCTTTTATTGGCTTCTAACAATGTAATCAAATCTTGGAAGTCGATTTTAACCTTCATATAATTGTCGTATCGATTATCTATCGATAATCTATAATATATAATTATCGATTTGTAATTCGGATGACAATACAAACATACACCAATCAAACAATCGAACTGATTTGACACACTGGCAGAGCCATCTAGCGGGAAAGACGCCAAATACCATGCGCGGCGCGTCTCCCACCTTTTCTCACCTCTCAGAGCGCGCGCGCGCGCGGCTTACCGCGGCGCCTACATGTATTTTTACAATTTTATTTAACTTGCATCGTTTGCATGTGTGTTTGTTTCGGTCAAATCTTGCAAGCTGAATCAGAACCAGTTCCTCCCAACCGATTTTGCTTATACCTATAGTACTGGTGAAAATAAAATATGCCCTGTTTATATGGGTATCGAATGAAATGGCTTGAAGAATGTAAACGATGAAGTGCCATATCACAATATGGCCGCCGCTTTAATATGACGTTTTTTTGCTAAAGCTAAAACCTTGTTATAATTTTTTTTTTTCTATCGACTTATTTTTATTCACTAACAATGTAATCATCATATCTTGGAAGTTGATTTTAAAAGTGTATGTAATGTGGGTAACAATACAAAAATCGAAATAATCTGATGGAGGAGAAGGTGTACAGTAAAACTATTCAAAGGTGGACAGAGCCAGCTAGCGGGAAAGACGCCAAACAATGCGTGGCGCGTCTCCCACTTCTCACCTACCAGGCCGCGCGCGCGCGGTTTACCGCGGCGCCTAAATGCATTTTTATTTAACGACACAAGCGTGCTTTTTTTTAATTGATAAATAATAATAATTAGTTCCTAATTCCAAGTGGAAGGTAGTGCCATGTTATCATAGATCAAATAGAAATGGATTAGCAGTGTTAATATATTGCTTTGTTTTGTTTTACGTTACGGCGTTTATTAGGTTCGGATAGCGCTCACGCTTACCAGTAATCGAAATTATTATAGATTTGAGCAAGAAACAAAGTATATCGGAAAGTCAATATAAATTCACTCCATAATTTTTTTAGGTTATCTCGATTATTACACATTGAAATTATAAACTTTTAATGGTCTTGTCGCGTGTGTTTTACATTATTTTAATTCTTGGCGTTTCGAACTCTGCAGTGTCAGCAGTGGTCACAGATATACTAGATGACGGACAAAGATAATATAACCACTAGATCGCGCATGTCGTCATAATTTCCTTTTGCATGAGTAAGCTGCGGGGGGAGGAGGGTATCGAATGGCGGACTGTGATTGGAGACTCCAATCAAATGGTGGCTTGTGATTGGAAATTCAAAAGTCTATTCAATTGGCGCTTAGGACTGGTCCGCTCAAAAGAGAGTTTGCTGAAAATTATGTACCCTTGTCATCACGCGGGGTAAAGCATGAGCAGTTAAGTGGTTAAATTGTCATTGATGACGGATGTCTAATAAAAATGTTATGAAACTATTTACAAGTAACGCCAATGTTTTTTTTTTAAATCAAAACTTTCTCTATCACGCTCACGGTGTTCAGAGGTATTGCAATAGGGTATTTGACTACTTTTGGGAAACTATTGCACATTATTGTCTGATATAAAATAATGTATACTGTATTTATATTTTCTGGATATCAGTCGTATTTGCGATATAAATCGATGTTAAAGTTTGAATAAAAAAATATCGCGCCAAAACGCAGACCTGCGTCATAGCTCCGATCACGTGACTAATTGACGTCACACAAAACAAAACAACTGCAGCCAGGCTGCAAAAGTTTGATGATTAATTAATTTCTAATAGAAGTAATGGTTTATAAATATTGTGTAGTGCCAAAATGTACAAATACTTCCATAAAGACACCGGATAAAATATTTGTTCCTGTTCCAATGCACCCAAAACTCCCCAAAACTCGAAAAAAGTGGTTGTAACCAATCTAAGGTTGGAACTAAGTAGCTCGTAGAGAACCCAAAAGTATTGAAGCTAATTCAAGTGTTTCTATGTGCGAAGATCATTTTGAGGTACATATTTGAGTCTATATATTTCTATTATAATTTGTGTTTTTATTGCATTACTATTTTATGTACTGTTACTTTCTTTTTAAACATTGTAGGCTTGACATAACCTAACAAAATAGTGATATCCACCTACTACAACATACTTTTTGTACAACTTGATTGAATGTTTTGCTTGGAGAACAATTAAAAATTAATACTGACATTGTAGTTTTTACGTTTTGAGTTCTGCAGCGTAGAAACAATGACGTGGATTATTATTAAAGAAATATGCAACCATAAAAACATTAATTTTGGGTAAGTTACTGCTGTCTGCTTGCACAAAATGTTTCTCCATTCTTCTCACATTTATCCTCCGGAATGTTTTTGGTGAAAATTTCTGGATAAATCGCTCTCAAAATAGCTTTACAGCATTAAATTCGCAAATATCAATACAAAATCTGTTTGTTTAGATTTGTGTGACGTCATGAGTACTCTGTGCTAGGGATGAAGCCAGTTACAGACCGTTTTCGATCACGTGATCAAATGTCGAAAATACAGTTATTTTATTCGCGTTTTTTACAAAAAATAAGCATATTTTTATCAAAAAATCAATGAAATATGCTTTTTTATTATGTCATGTTTATGGATGGCGTCAATTGGCATAATATTTTTAATACAGTCAAGTACCCTATTCTGCGCCTGCCTTTATTGTCGGTACTTGTAACTAATTCATCTATACAGGGTGTAAGGGGAACACTCGAAGCCAAAAGAAGGTACTTGTACTCATCATTATGAACAACTTTTACTATGGGACCAGCCCTGAAATTGCGAAAAAAATTATCAGCTGTTCTATAGGAAACGGTCATTGACACTCGACAAAATGTATGGAACAGCTGATTTTTTTTTTTTTGCGATTTCAGGGTTGTTCCTATAGTAAAAGTTGTTCATAACGATGAGTACAATTACCTTCTTTTGGTTTCGAGAGTGTTCCCCTTACACCCTGTATAGTCTACCTGTGACCACAGACACGGTAGTGTTCGAAACGTCCGCAACTAAAATAATAAAATACACGCGATAAAATCTGGTAAAAGTGCTTAATTTCAATGTGAATTTGTAAATTTACTCAGAATCAGATCAAGAATTATCTGTGAGCGTAACATTGAAAAAGACACCTACACGCAGAATGAAAGGAGATGGCCCAAATCGAACCCAGGCCCGGTGCCAACTGTAAAATACTATTATTATTTTTACTCATGAAATCTAAGATACAAATCTTAGAATAATAGTATTCTAAGCGACCACCATCGCCCAAACGCGACTCAAAAAAACCCAGATATTATTTGTTGGTGTCCGTGTCAAGGCACACTTATTACAACCCTGGGTTTTTGTTTCTATGGAATTTGGGGCATGTCCTTTCTTTTCTTTATTTTTGTAAGTAAAGTATTTTAATTTTTGACATGAATTAGCTATTGTTTTTTTAAAGTATTTTATTTATTTCCACGGGTCAATCAGACACTTAATAAGGTGCGACCATTGTTAACCCAGTTGTGGAGGATCGCAGAGTCATTCGTAGCACAGTAGATACATAAGCTAATGCAGTAGGTCGACCTTAAACAAACGCCCAAATCGAGTTACATATTTAAACGAGCGCCCTTTCCCCCATCTAAGATACTTCACGGTACGCTCAGACCGATAGTCACGCGCGCCGCGTCATTGATATTCAATAATAGCAACCCCTTTAACCATCAGTAGGCATTGAATTCAAGGACACGTCCGAGTCATACTACTGCTTTAGCTTATATATCTTCTGTGTCCATAGGCTCTCCTCGAAGGATATGTCCAATTTAGAGCGCGTTTCGAATCCCGCCAACTCTAATTCAGATTAGCGCTGCTGGTCGGATAAAAAAAAAATCTGTCTCGCTACAAATTTGAGAAGGGTCGCGCCTTTTAGTACAAGAAACCAAAACATATTCTGGGATACTGTCCCACCCAACAAAGTTGGGAAACTTGGTTTTTGGTTTTAGAAAAAGATTAAGAAAAAAATATGGTTTTGAAATGTTAATCATGACATAATTTATGGATATTCAAAATGTAATTGAACCATGGTAAAAATAAATGAAAAAATAATAATACCGAAGTTGTTTGTTATTGAGTATGGTATTATTTTAGCTCTATAAGCGAATATTTAGCTCAATTTTATTTAAGTTGTTATTATTATTTTGTATAAAAAAAACTGTTTTCGTATTTCGAAGTGATATTAATTATTGTGTAGATATTGTTTAGTTAATTTATTGTGGTTGCAAAATTTGCTGTTGCCATATTTTGTGATTTTTAAGTTATATGCTTTGGGCCTGTATCCTTTTTAAAATATATATTGAAACTAATACAACTAATAGTCTTCCTTTTGGATATATATTTAATGTAACTTTTCCTGCTTTGCATATAGTGTATTCTGAAATTCGGATTATATATTAATGTAATTATGTTATTAAATGTATTGACAATAAATTGCAGCAATTGCTAAACCTAGTTAGAAAATGTATTTAATTATCATTAATGGGCTATGCCGTGTGCGTTCAAAGTCTCGCTCGCGCATTTCAACATTTATGAAGATATAAAATTACTGAATGTACTTACGAAAAAATCTTGGAAACATAAGATCTAAGAATGACATTACTATAGTCTGTCCGTTTGCTTTCAAGTTGACATAACCTTGTAAAGATTACAATACATTTGTTATCGCATTAAAATCCCATATAATTCCGATAAATATTTAAGCCTTTGTAAAAAATTTCACTTACTACCTCTTTTTAAAAGAAGGGAGATTGCAGACATGACTTTTTTGTTTAAAATAACCTCAAACCTTATTGACTGTCCTGAGCTTTTAAGCAAGATCAAGCTTAATACCCCTCATAAGCCTATTCGTTTTTGTCCTCTTATTAATATACCAAAATTCTACACTAACTATAGACGTAATTCATACATGTTGAGAGTGAGCAAGAACTTTAACACCATCGATAAGCGCTTAGGGTTGGATCTATTCTGCATGAGCGTTGTGGCGGTTAGGCAGCTGTTGAGTAGGGAATTCTTTGTTTAAGCCTATTGTAATGTAATTTTTATTTATTCGACAATCGTATATTGTGTAACTGCGTAATGTCACTTAAATTGTTACTTGTTAAATTTTTATCCGCGAGGACCTGTAATTAGCTTCTGGATCTATCAAGGTTGTTATATTTTTTTAAGGCTGTTGGTCTTCCTTTGAAATAAAAATAAAAAAATAAAATAAATAAAGAGGTAATGCTAGATCAATCTTATTTATATGTATGGGATATAGTTTGCTAGACGCTTTTCAAAGTTATGTCGTCAACTTTGTGTGAGCTGTTAAAAGACAGACTATGATGTTCATTGCAAATTTCGTATAATTTTATTTTATAATCTTCAGAAATATTGAAATGTGCGAGAGGTAATTAATGCACGTTGCATAGGCCCTTAATTATCACAGTCAATGAAAATGTCAATTTTATAACATCTTCAAGATGTAATTAATCAATAAATGTAATTAATTAATTTATTTATTTTAAGATGTAATTAATCAATAGTGTTTTTTTATTTTTCGTTACAAGCTTTTTATTCTTTGTTATTTTTACTTTTTTTTTTCTATCTTAAAAATACCAAACTGCATGCTTGGCTTATAGCAATTGTACCAAGAACTCAAATGTTTAGCTCCATTAGCACATTGAGCGTAATGGCCTCATGCACGATCGTTTTCGTTCATACTTGCGCCAATGTTTTTATTAGTTCAGGGGGGTCTAGACAATAGCCACACACTGTTAGCGTTCACGCCTGCGGAAAGATGAAATTGTATTAAAATGACATTGACAATGACATTAGCATGAGATAAATTATCTGAAGCTAATGTCATTTTCATACAATTTCATCTTTCCGCAGGCGTGAACGCTCACAGTGTGTGGCTCTTGTCTAGACCCCCTGGTGACACCTTTTTTGATACACATGTTGCGCAAGAATGAGCAAAAACAGTTATGTTCCTTTAGTACAAGTTTTGACAGTTTTCGGAAGCTTGTTTCGTTTTTGTATTGTTCCATACAGTTTAGTAAAGTGTCTCCAGCTGAAACGCGGGGGAAATAAAATCGGCAGGAGGTATAGGTTGCTTCGCTCAAATATGGAAACAGTTTTCGAATAGCTTTCAGCCCAGCAATGTGTGGAACAACACGAAAAGGAAAATTTTCGAAAACTATCAAAACTGTACTAAATACTGGGGTCATCACGCCCCATGTATGAATACAGGGTTAGATGAAACTACCTGCATTATTAATGTATCGAAATTTAGTTATTAGCAGCGCTAGTCAAATATTAAATCATTGCTATGAATTCATAGATACGTATTCTCAAATGATTGTCCGGTTATTTGTTATGCAACCTTTACGCTTATTAATACATTCTTTATATATTTACTGTTTTGTTTCACACATAATAATTAACTTCATATAACTGTTAGCTAATAAAGTTATACTTGTTAACTGTTGAAATTTGATGTGTATTCATGTGTTTACCCCATATAATTTAAAGTAAACTCGAGCTAACTCGAATAGTGAGTTAACTGCCAAGTCCTTACGATAGCATTTTACTAAACCTACATGCTAATAGTGCTAACAGACGCTCGAACGCGGCTGACGGATCGCCGTCCAACCAACGGGAGAGAAAGAGTGAGAATATCATATTTCCCTCTCTTTCTCTCCCATTGGTCAGACGGCGGTTGAGGTCAGCCGCGTACGAGCGTCTGTTAGCACCATAACGCGTCAAATATATCTAGAATGTTATAAGTACCATAGATAAAGTAAGTACCTACATAAAGGCCATCCATAAATTACGTCACACGCTAAGGGGGGGCAAGAGGGCAACAAAGTGACATTGTGAGACAAAGACGGAAAATTAAAATGAATACGCCAAAACCCATAAAAACATATTGCTAGGAAAATGTTACTATAATCTAAATGAGTATAGTATTTAGAAGACAAATCAATTATGGAATAAATCTATCCGCTCCGCACTTTGTTGCTATACTTCATTAGGGTCATTATGTGGGTTTAATCCCCAGAGATACACTTTCCCTGTATTTATGCAATAAGTTATCAAGTATTGTGTGACAAGGGAGGCCAGTTATAAAGCTTCGTGACGTCACATGTATAAATCTAAAGTGTGACATCTGTGGTCTATATTTTTTCATCATAAAGCCAAGCAATTACATGTCATAAGAAGCATGTTGGGATCTCTAGTTCAAGGGTCGGGGAGTGACAGGCTACTTTTCATAATCATCACTACGCGGGTGAAACCGCGGGGCGCAGCTAGTATTTAAATAACTCTGGAAGTGCTGTGTTAATTTATTAAAAATTCCATAATATGTCACGTCATACTGGGGAGGAGGTTACACAAATGTGAACACGTGTGATAAGGAAGGGGGGGATCAAAAATCATTAAGTTCGTGTGACATAGTTTATGGATGGCCCCATACTCGACTCAACAGAGTGTATACATACCGGGTGACTTTTTTTACTGAAACGAGTAAAACAGCCTTATGGCATACTTTTTATTCATAATTATGCCACTTTGCGTTTAACCCCCAATGACGCGGTTTTCAATGGAGCATGCTTCTCTAGAAGAAACCGATCCACTTGTGACTTGAAGACACCGAGATATAATCATCGGAGATTTTTATCAAAAAAAATTGTAAAACTATGTATGTTATATGCTTCCGCAAGGTTTGTCAAACCCTAATACATATTTCCATTTCAGTAAAAAATCTGTGGTGTGGGTGACATACCGAATTTTTTTGAACTTAATTTCTTATGAGTTTTTTTATGCACATGACTATCCACTTTTATTGCTTATACCAAAATGTTTTATGACAATAATTAATATGTGAATTGTTAAAATAAAAATGTGTGTTGTTTACACTGAATAAATAGGCACAGAAGGCCGGTTTCGGCTAACCTTGATTTAATTAGCCTACGCGTAACCATTGCGCTAGGGCTGGCAAAGCAACAGTTAAATAAAGCCTCATTGTTAAATAAACCTATGTAACCAATATATACCTATATAATATATACCTATGTACCTATATAATACCAAAACAAACACTAGATAAATTACTTGGAACTTACAGTGAAAAATTAATTTCGCTTGCCTTTCTACATTGATGGGTAATTTTTAGAACGTAAATTTCGTTTTTTGTTTTTAAACAACCAACAAACACACAACTCTGGTAGGATTTGGCATTATAAGTTATGACAATTATTACGTGTATTGCCAGCGGGCACTGGCGACTGGCGTTCGACCGACTTAATTCGAGATACGTGTACGTACGCGTCTTAGTGTGCATGCGCCTGGTATCCGCTCGTTGTACGGAGTCGGCCTTCTGTACATATTTATTTTGTGGTTGTTTAGGTGTGTTTAAAGTTCAATATCGTCAATTATTTATAAAAGGTCGGGAGTAGCTACATTATCTAGAAAATGCATATAAGAACTATCAAGGACATTAATAGCAATAAATAACGTCTGTATGTACTTAACTATGGTTTCAAAAAAATAAATGTAACGGTGCATAAAAATAATGTGAAAATAAAATTAACTGAAACTCCAATGATCATTTATAAGTTTAGTATGAGTATGAAATCAAAAACTCGCATAGCTGTGACATAGGGGAATACGGATAAAATGTAGAATAAAACCGTGTTACACATATCTCTTGCAGTTTTATTGTTTTATCTTTCATGTAAAAAAATCAAAAGGGAAATTTGTCAAGAGATGGCGCTAAGGGCATTATTTTAAATCTTTTGATAATATAGTATACCTAGTTTGTATCTGCCTTAAATTCGAGCTAGTACCGAAATAAGTCTGCCAAAAACTGATATGAAGAGGGTGAGGAAAACAAAGAACTTGGACCTTACCTTTTTTGGTAGGGCAAACATAATCTAAGATTGTACACTGACATATTCTTAGGGACCGTATATTAATTTTTTTCGTCAAACGCGCGATTTCTAGTCCGAAAAGCGGTGTGTGGTGTGACCTTGCCAATCAAAAACAACCTGCAACCTTTCTGTCTATACATTTTTGTTACGGTCCTTAATTTAAATAAAATTAGATTAAATTAGATTATATTTTATACCTGTATCTATTAAAACAAAATACACGTGATTTTTTTGGGTTTAGTCTTAAACATCACCAAGGGGGAGGGGGGGCTAAAAATGCAAAAAAATCATCACGTGATTAATGGACGGCCCCTTACTCAGTTTCTAATCCACACCACTTGCGACTACGAGAAAAATAGTCTAAGCGACTCGACTAGTTGAGCCTCGCAGTCACGGAACGCTATTACTCAATCGCAGTCAAGGACGTTTTATACCCCTATACTGCTTCCATGATCGCAGTAGAGCCCAAAGAGTACCTTTTATATACTGAAAGTAGAGTCTAGGGTCCGAAACGGCACACAACTGCAAACGATATATAATGTTCTCTATGCGGTGTGCTCAAAATGTAAACGAATTTATGACCGAGGGGGGAGGGGAGTAAGTGCTAAAGAAGAAACTAGGTTTGACGCTTCCATCTTTGATCTTAGTCTTAGCTCTCGGTACAGAGTAGTTATATTCTTTGCATCTTAGCTTCCATTTATTTATTTTTTCTGACCACTTATATTATCAAAGGATGTGGGAAATGATACAACAAAGTGAAACATGTATTCGTGTTATTTCCGAAACTCCATAGAAGTCTTTATTAAAGCCTCCATCACTTTACTATTATGGCATGGAATGACTGACATGTTTTTGTTTACCGATATCTAATCAAAGAGCTTATGGAAGACTAATCGTCATAGTATCTAATACAACTTGAAAGTCTCAATACTTGAGACTGGTTTATGCACAAGATGTGCGAAGCCAAAACCGTCTCTAGTGAAAAAAAGCTTTAATTTTGAAACACGATTTGAACACAAGTTTTTGAATGTTTATCGGGACTTATCACGCATTATTTTATTGCATTTAAACTCAATATAGGGTATTTGACTACTTTTGGGAAACTATTGCACATTATTGCCTGATATAATTTAATGTATACTGCATTTATATTTTCTGGATATCAGTCGTATTTGCGATATAAATCGATGTTAAAGTTTGAATAAAAAAATATCGCGCCAAAACGCAGACCTGCGTCATAGCTCCGGTCGAGCGACGATTGACGTCACACAAAACAAAACAGCTGCAGCCAGGCAGCAAAAGTTTGATAATCACTAATTTTCTAATAGAAGTAATGGTTTATAAATGTTGTGTAGTGCCACAATGTACAAATACTTCCATAAAACACCGGAAAAACTATTCGTTTCTGTTCCAATGGACCCCAAAACTCGCAAAAAGTGGTTGGAACTAAGTAGCTCGTAGAGAACCCAAAAGTATTGGAGCTAATTCAAGTGTTTCTATGTGCGAAGATCATTTTGAGGTACATATTTGAGTCTATATATTTCTATTACAATTTATGTTTTTATTGCATTACTATTTTATGTACTGTTACTTTCTTTTTAAACATTGTAAAGACATAACCTAACAAAATAGTGATATCCACCTACTACAACATACTTTTTGTACAACTTGATTGAATGTTTTGCTTGGAGAACAATTAAAAATTAATACTTACATTGTAGTTTTTACGTTTTGAGTTCTGCAGCGTAGAAACAATGACGTAGATTATTATTGAAGAAATATGCAACCATAAATACATTAATTTTGGGTAAGTTACTGCTGTCTGCTTGCACAAAATGTTTCTCCATTCTTCTCACATTTAACCTCCGGACTGTTTTTGGTGATAATTTCTGGATAAATCGCTCTCAAAATAGCTTTACAACATTAAATTCGCAAATATCAATACAAAATCTGTTTGTTTAGATTTGTGTGACGTCACTAGGGATGAAGCCAATTACAGACCGTTTTCGATCACGTGATCAAATGTCGAAAATACAGTTATTTTATTCGTGTTTTATACAAAAAATAAGCATATTTTTATGAAAAAATCAATGAAATATGCTTTTTCATTATGTCATGTTTATGGATGACGTCAATTGGCATTGTATTTTTAATACAGTCAAGTACCCTATTGTAGTTCGCAACGCCACATTTACTCCAATATAAACGTTATATCGCTTGCATAGTGTTCAACGTCGCTTGTCCACTATGATATCGTAGTACTGGCATCGCGCAGCGTTGTAGTCGGATCGCGGTTGCCTTACAGTTAACAATCACAAAAAAGTCGGCGAATTTCGGTTCGGAACTTTTTTTGCACGTTTGTGACTCCCTCTTTATGGAATTATTATAGTGTTTCGAGTATGGGCAAATTAATGATGTGAAAACAATCTATTTTCATGTTGTTTCCAAAACTCCTTATGAAACTTTTAGCAAAGCCTTCACTTTACTATTTACACCATTAGGGCATACTTGTGGCAGTAAAATACGTAAGACGAGGTTGTATGGCTTTACCCTGCCCAGTAATGAGCGAAAAAAAAAAAAAAGATGTTATAAATGTTATAATTGTCATTATCAAAATCATTGTCAACAAGCAAGCAAAGCGACGCCGTGTCTTGCTTGGCTTGAAATCTTGAATCAGTAAAAACTACTAATTTAAAGCGTTGTGTGCGTTATTTCTGTATTGTCAACCTAAATCTTGATACAAATTTAATTTGCCATGTCTACTATAGGTCCTAAAAAGGACGGGGGACCAAATGTTGAGTTCTTTCAATCACCGGAATGCCTAGCCCAATTTGACCAAATTCGTGTTTGGCTGCAGAAAAATTGCAAGAAAGTAAGTGAAATGTTACTTAACTGGTTAATCCCTTGAGATGAAATCCTTTTTTAAAGCATATATGTAATAAAGATACCCTTAAAAGTCATTTAGTTATAGCTGGAGAAAAGGTAACCAACAACTGGATGCACAGCCAAGCTTGCCATACGAACGGTCTAACAAGATAATTGTATACTCATATTGACTTTCAGCATGTGCAAACCGACCCACCGACGAAGGAAGGCTTGGCCCAGCTGGTCATTCAGCTTATCCAATACCAGGAGAACAAACTGGGAAAGAATGCATCGGATCCTCCATTTTTGAGGCTTCCGGTAAGTACCTAGATGTAAATAATTATAATGTTTAGCTCGTAAAGTACCAAGCAGCACCTTAAAAGTTTTTAAGTGCAGGAATTAAATACCTAGTTCTTCTAGAACTATGTATCATCACTACGGGCGTCCGCTGTGCTAAGTTAATACCGTAATATAAGAAATAAACTCAATGTAAATAGTATGTATTGTTTATATTTTAATCAAACAAAAATACTTATATTGATATGAACACACTATAATACACGTACACTATGCAGACGCAGGTACTTAATGAGATGATATTTAACCTGCTTATCTATTTTTCGGATTTGATAATGCCAAACAGCATCAGACTGGCCATATACTTGAGATGGTGTTTGACAATCAGGCCCCAGCCTGCGTGGGATTCCCACGGGCCTGGCAGTAGGTAGGATAGGGGTCTCCAGTCTCAGGCCCTGGGCTTGTGGGGAGCAACCCAGGCCCTTCCGGCCCAGTCCGACCCTGATGCCAAAGGCCATATATTTTGCTAAACAAGTTTTCAACCAACGTGGAGTTTTGGGCTTTGTTTTCTTAATTCCTTTTTATTTGTCAACTATGGATTAATAGACATAGTTGTCTGGTAATGTACTTAAATCACGCATTTTTTTTTATTCACCTCATCTTCATTATTATCCGTCTTTCCCAGTACTAGGACACTAGCCTTCTCTTAGAGAGGATGGACCTTAATCCACTATGCTGGCCCAGTCCATGTTGGTGAATGTGTCATAAGTCTTTGAACTTTTTGAGGTTTTTGGACATACTGGTTTCCTCACAATGTTTCCCTTCACAAGTATTTGATGAATGGCATCGAAACTGCGCATGATTTATATAGATACTAAATAAGTCATTGGTGCAGGCCTGAGGGTCAAACCGGGTGCCGTCAGATTGTAAAGTGCACATGCTACTGCTCGGCCACCATCACTCTTATTACCCTAATCCAATACTTACCCAATCTACCACTATTATCCTAATCTCATATTTATTCACTTGAATCAGTTTAAAACATTGCAGTTTTTGAAATTTATAACAATACTAATTATAGAGAGATAAATACCTGACATGTTGTCAGGAGCTGTCGGGCACCGATCTACCGAGCACTTCCGAAATATCCCGTATGGAACATGTGTCAGATATTTACGAATATGCGATCCGCGCGCGGACGCCCGTCGCGGGTCTCACTAAACCGTATAAGGACCCGTATATACCCTAAAGCACTAAACACAGCATCGCGCCGCTACCACAATTCTAACGGGGCACGTTTACATTCCATACAAATCTGTAGCCATGCAACTTGACGTGCATGTATAGTTCATGAGCCATATGCTCATATCCCATAACACTGACTGCACTGCCACAATTACTCGTTCCATAGGATTTGACTGTATTTCCATGGTGCGTTTGAGTCGCACTACGAAGAGGCGTTAGTAGGCCTACAAGTTCAACAACAGAACTTGTAGGCCTACTAACGCCTCTTGGTAAATAAATTTACGAAACATCGACTCAAAATAAGTAGACTCCTTTCTTTGTTCTGACTAAATGATTACAAAGGAAGAGGGTACAAGTTCATTCTTATTGTTTATTCACTTGCTGGGTTTCTGGGGTTTTTATCTAAAATATTTTTACAAAGTAAATCCTTATTACAATAACATAAACATTAGTACAACAAACATATATGCTTAATAGTATGCAGCATTAGGAAAATCAAACTGGTTCTCGGGCAGTCCCTTAGAACCTGTTCCCTCTATGGCGAACAAGGAACCTGCTTCAGGTTGCTGTGCTAGTTCTCCTGAAGTCATCCCGACCCTGCTTGTCGTGACAAATAATGTGGAAAGGTCCAGGCCTCCAAACATCACTGATGTCACTTTGGAGGCAGGTAACTTGTGTTGCTCAAGCAACTTACCAGCTCTCGAATCTATCTTGATGACCTGGAACATTAAAATAGCTTTGTTAAGATGGCAAACCAGCACTTTATTTTCATTTTTCACCGAACATTGGAGTACGAAAACTGAAAAAATATTTTTGTTTTAAAAAATACTACCAAGTATTAGTAACTAGTTTCACATAATCAAAGACGTGTTGCCAACGAAACGAAAAACGAGTGAATGTAACTCGCTTGAACTAGTAGTGAGTCACTAAGGGCTGATGATGATGATGATGATATTACCAAATGAAAATCTGTATTTTTATTGGTTTTTTTAAATTATACGCTCGCGCTCGGGCTCGCGCTCTGAGGGTTCAGGTACCACCACAAAATTCAATAACGAAATTACCAGTTATAACTTTGTAATGAACAGAAACGTGTCACCGACTCGCACTTGGCCATTTTTTCATATTTGTTGTAATACTTTAGAGTGTGTACTATAATCTTGTTAAGTTTGTAAGTATTACCGTTTTTACATTAGAGCTAATACAAAAATACGTTAAAAAATACGTTTGTTGTATGGGGGACCCTTTCTCTACTCCCAAAAATTCATGCTAAAATTAATCTTCACCAGGTTGTTAGTAATTGCGATTGAGTACCTTTCCTCCGTTGTAGCAAGCCACCCACAGGTTGCCATCAGAGTCGATAGTCATGCCATCCGGTAATCCAGTCACATTGTTCGCTTGGAAACTGAACAAAGTTCTTCTGTTCCCTGGAAATGAAAGATGAATTTATATATTATTATTATTATTTGACAAATAATACTTTGTACTGGGTGATTGGTCACCAGTGACAGTGTGTGGGACAGTGGAAATATTCGGGGAGATCATTGTACCCATCATTATGAACCGAATCAAAAATTATTATACTGAAATCGCGGAAAAAACTGCTGTTACATACATTTCGCCGAGTGGCAATGAACTTTTTGTAAGGAACAGCTGTTTTTTTTGCGACTACAACTGCAAGACTTTATAGCGTAGATATGGCTACGCTATGAAGTCTTGAAGTTGTGCTTTGAGATAGTGCCCCGTCAGTCTTTAGATAGATGGGAATCTTAATTACCTTCTTCCTAAGTATTTCGGAAGCCAGTCTCTTCAGGTACAAAACATTTTTGGCTCCACAGAACAAAAGCAGCAGTAGCTCTGTATAGTAACATACCATCCATGGCCAAAGATAATAATATAACCACTCTAACATAGGAAGTAGTCTGTAGTCTGCAGTCGCGTAAGTTTTACGCATCTACAATACACCCGGGCCCCGATTCTACTAAACCAATTGTTTTTAAATTGTAGTTTTATAATGAATTACCTCAAAATTGACACTTTTTACACTTTTTTATACTTCGCACGGGTGTAATTTATGTACGTAGCCGGGGCGGGTCGCTAGTTACATATATAAACCTTCCGTGAAAAATATAAAATGTATCTAACTGATGGTGAAAACCACATCAAAATCCGTTGCGTGGTTTAGGAGGAGTTAGCGGCCATACAGACATACAGACGAGAAGAGAAGTGTCAAAAGTGACAATTTTGAAACAATTCATTACCAATAAAAAATACACTTTTTTATACTTTTACTGTCAAAAGGGATTTTTTAGGCAATTAATTAACAATTTAAAAACAATTAGTTAAGTAACATCGCCCAGTATGATGTCAATAGTAACTTTTGTTACTTACGAACGACACCTGTCTCGAGATCAAAGTCGAACACGTCGATGTTCCTCGTCGGCGTGTCGATGTAGAACATGAACTTGCAATCGGAAGTCCATGCTAGGCCGTTAGATATGGACACGGGGCGCACTTTCTCCTCGGGGTTCACATGATTATCCTTATCCATCATGTAGAGGGTGCCTTGATCTTTGTCCACTTCATTGCCAACTTCTTTACCCATTGTCCCTGGAAAATTATTAAGAGCCGTCTTACATTTTTGGACGAAAAAAGCAACGAAAACTGGGTTTTAGGCGTTCTGATCTAATAGGAAGATCTATAGAAAATTTAATTCCTGTGATATATAGATATGTTTTTTTTTTAAATAGCTGCTTAAAATTTTGGAATAACTCAATATTTATACCAACTTATTACCTTCAAATTACTAAAGTAGTTTTTCGTAAAACACTCAGAGGGAAAGTTTAAAGTACTGATATAAAATAAACTATTTTAATGTTATGGTTTACTTGTTTTATATTCGTCGTATTTATATTTTTTTCGTTTTATGCCCGAAATTCAAGATGCCAAAAATTTAACCATGCATTTTGTACGGCTCTTAATGAAATGGCTAATTTAAATTCAAAAGTATTTATTTTTGTGTGTATATATTATATAATATATTAAATCCATTGTGTTTTCCACACTGCGCTGTTTCAAGCTTGCGTTAAGTAAGAGGTAGCCGTAATATGTGCTAATCGTGTTTAGCTTTAACTTGATCGCATAAAAGAGGTCATTTTAAAACAAATACGCTGATTGTCAGATATTTCTGCAGTACTCAATATATCGTAGACGAACGAAAGTCATCGACATAGCCCACCGGATTAGCAAGTTGAAGTGGCAGTGGGCAGGGCACATATCAGGCAGGACAGATGGCCGATGGGGCCGAAGGGTTCTGGAATGGAGACCACGGATCGGTAAGCGCAGCGTAGGACGTCCACCCACTAGATGGCAGACGACCTAAAAGAGACCGCAGGGAAACGCTGGATGCAGGCCGCTTCCAACCGGCCCTTTTGGATATCGATGGGGGAGGTCTATATCCAGCAGTGGACGTCCTATGGCTGAAATGATGACAATGACTCAATATATCAGCTTACCGAACCACAGCCGTCCTTTTCGGTCCACCTTCCCGTCGTTGCACCGGTTGTCGGGGTGCCCCAAGTCGACCGCGCTGAGGAGCCTCAGGGCGCTGTCGCCGTCGCCCTCCGGGGCGTCCCAATTTAACAAGTATACTTCCGACCGCACCGTGATCAGTACTAGCTTAGGGTTGTCTCTCACAGTCACCACCAGTGACACGGGACCATACCCTGAAAATGTTAATTAAGTAACTAGTAACATATTAAAAAAAATATGATATCTTAATGCTGCATAGCATATGTTGCCAATGGCAATTTATATTGTCTTTGTATGTTGCGTATCTAAGCTATTTTCACCAAAAAAAAACATTTTTAGGACCCGACGGAATACTTTTTTTTTTAAAACGTATTATTGTATTAGCTCTAATGTAAAAACGGTAATACGTACAAGCGTCAAACTTGGCATGATTAAAGAACTCTAGAATAAAATAGTATATAATGGCCAAGTGGGAGTCGATGACAAATTTATGTTCACAACGTAGAGCAAGGTTGGTACTTGGATGAGAAAAAGATCATCACGCCCAGGTGACCACCCGGGCGTGATGTTGTCTTTTTGCACTACTTTTTGTATTTTGTTGTGGTACGTAACCCTCAGTGCGCGAGCCCGACTCGCACTTGGCCGGTTTATTTATTTTACATTGCACGTAATTATCTTTACTCACCAATGTACCTGGAAGTGACATTTCCGCTGTCGACGTCAAGTCGCAGCACCTTCTGCGCCATTATGTCGACCCAGTACAGCGCGTTCTCTCCTCCTGCCCAGTGCGGGCCTTCGAAGTGGTTACCATCTCGGACCACCTGAACCATGTACAAATTCATATATACAGGGTTACTGATAATCAGTTAGGATCCTCTTACGGGCGGCGTCAAAACGTCAAAACAAACAAGACTTCGAAAATCGCGAAAAAAAAAAGCTGTTTCATACATTTCGTCGTGAGTGAATGATTTTTTTGTATGGATGAGCTGTTTATTTTTTCGCCAATATCGAAAAGTAGTACAATAGCAATAGTTTGTTTTGATGTACTGAGGCCGCCCTCAAGAGGATGCTAACTGATTACTAGTAACCCTGTACATCACAATCGACGTGTGTATGTATGTTTTCTATTGACTCCAAAACGGCTGGACCGATTTTGACGGGACTTTCACTGGTAGATAACTCATGTTTTAAGGAGTAATCCACGTAGGTGAAACCGCGAGGTGTAGCTAGTTTACTCATGAAATAAATTACACAAGCAACCTTATGTAATAAGTACATATTAATCTTTCGATTATGACCGGTACGGCTTAATGGGTAGCTCATCTGCCTTATGAGCAGGTGGTCCCGGGTTTGATTCCTGGCCGGACTAATGAATGGTGAATTTAAATGTCTGGTCTGGGTGTACGTTGTCCGTGTCCGAGTTAGAGTAATTTTTATACTTTCCATACCACTGTACTAGTTTCGTTTTTTGGAGCCTATCTATTAATTTCATCTGATAAAAACTGGGATTAGTTCCCAGTTCGTACAATACCCAATTCGATCAACGGATAGTAAATGCTCAGTTCGTACAATTATTTTTGCTTTATATTTAAAGTGGAAGAAGTATGATGTATTAAAACTATATTCCTACTTATAAACTTCTATTCCTACTTCTATTCTATTCTACTTCTTATCTTCTATTCTATTCCTACTTATAAAGTTTTTACAGGTAATTGAAAAGTAGAAAATGATCCGAGCTCCGATTATTTTCGCTTTTTTTTTCAACCGCGCGTTGTGTCTTAAATACAGAAGGAACAAACGCGCTTCTAGAAGTCGCCAAGTAACCGCTCTAAATCCAAATCATCGAAATATATTACCTTCAAACACAGATTTGCTTTTGAGATTAAGAGAGCGTTGATCTCTAAATTTTCATACAAACATTCAAAACACGTTTGCTAGTCAGTAAGTTACTTACGTTTTTAATAAGCGGTGCTACTGGTCTATAAGCACCGACGCTGGCTACTAATAAAGTTATTAAACCAAACATATTTTCTAGACGCATTTTGAGAAATAAACAAAGAACAGCAAAAAACAGATCGATTCGCGAACGTAATTTTTATCAATATTTTAGCAACAAAGTAAATAGCGTCGGTTACGGTTCGAGTACCACACGCCACGCGCATAATGAGACTGGTCAATGCTATGCCAGTCAAGCTCACGGATCGGTGATTGTGCTCAGCTCGAAGTAATGTACCTATCTGTTGACAAATAAGAATTGGCATACATATAGTGTACCTCGGCTAGTAGAATTTGAAAGCTTACTATATCACTAATTGGTTGCGTAAAGCCCAATGGGTTGATTGCGTGTCTTTATTCTCTAACACAATTTTCTTGAGATTGTAAATTTAATCTAGCGCTGTATTTAAAAGACAGATAATAATGTCAAATTTAAAAAAATAGGTATAAGAAAGCATATTTTTCTGGTTTAAAATAATAATAATAAATGTAAATACTTTTACGGACATGATTATGTAAGTCATTATTAAGTTTTTATTTTCCATCAAACAAAGTCACATATTTTGCATGCCAAACCGGTTAAAACATGGCGATATGCTATTAATTATGTACCAACACAATGTACCCATGTTTCTGTAAAATAAATATTTTGAATTTTGACTGTGAATACACAATTGTTAATAGATACAATGGCGTCGTTTTTGTTGTACCATCCTCTAAACCAAACTAAATTTGACAGGTTTGAAATTGTGGCTATCCTTTTCTGACGTATTGAAATTAAAAGGAACGCCGATAACTTTAGTCTGGTCAATTTAGTTAAGAGAGTTGACACAATTTTTTTGGCTAAACCAAAGAAATCAGAGCATTTAAATACGGTCCATAGAGAACCCAGCTGTTTTTTGTTAATATGGTAGGTATTTAGTTAGTAGTTTTAGCTAGCTTGTACTATGTTTAGTTAATAAAACAATAGACGCTAGCTTTTGCTATGGCTTTAGTTCAAAAAACGCAGTTGGCAATTTTATTTAATTTGGAGATCCCTGTTGTTACAACCAGCTTGAATAATGCTTATGATCAGAATGTTAACCCTGCCCAGGCATTTTGATCATTATTTTAAATAGGCACTCGTGTACTTTAGATACGTAAGATTAACATTAAAATGTATTACCTTAACATGCAAATTTATTTAATAAATTATAAAAAATCATTTGTCCTTTCCTTGCCAAGGACATTAAACTATTAACTCGAGATAATCCTACTAATATTAAATGCGAAAGTTAGTATGTATGGATGTATGAATGTTTGTTCCTCTTTCACGCAAAATCTACCAAATGGATTTTAATCATCATTTCAGCCGTAGGACGTCCACTGCTGGACATAGGCCTCCCCCATCGATCTCCAAAAGGGCCGGTTGGAAGCGGCCTGCATCCAGCGTTTCCCTGCGGTCTCTTTTAGGTCGTCTGTCCATCTTGTGGGTGGACGTCCTACGCTGCGCTTACCAGTCCGTGGTCTCCATTCCAGAACCTTTCGGCCCCATCGGCCATCTGTTCTGCGTGATATGTGCCCTGCCCACTGCCATTTCAACTTACTAATCCGGTGGGCTATGTCGGTGACTTTCGTTCGTCTACGGATCTCCTCATTTCGGATTCGATCTCGTAGAGAAACCCCGAGCATAGCCCTCTCCATAGCTCGTTGTGCGACTTTGAGCTTGCTTATGAGGCCCATAGTGAGAGACCACGTTTCAGTGCCGTATGTCATCACTGGTAACACACACTGGTCGAAGACTTTCGTCTTAAGGCACTGAGGTATTTTGGACGAGAAGACGTTGCGTAGTTTACCGAACGCTGCCCAGCCGAGTTGGATTCGCCGATTGACCTCTTTCTTGAAGTTGGACCTACCTAGTTGGACTGTTTGTCCTAGGTAGACGTACGCGTCAACAGCTTCAAGAACTGAGTTCCCAACTGATACTGGGGTGGGCACAACATGGATATTTGACATAACCTTTGTCTTGTCCATGTTCATTTTAAGGCCCACCTGTTGGGAGACTCGATTGAGGCCTTCGAGCATCATGCTGAGATCTTCCATCGACTCTGCCATGACCACAATATCGTCGGCAAACCGAAGGTGAGTGATGTACTCGCCGTTGATGTTGATGCCGAGTCCTTGCCATTCCAGGAGCTTGAAGGCATCTTCCATTGTGGCAGTGAACAGTTTCGGAGAGATAACGTCTCCCTGTCTCACGCCTCTTCGCAATGGAATTGCCTTCGAACTCTGCTCCTGTACTCGGACCGACATGGTGGCGTTATTGTACAAACACTTCAACACTTCGACATACCGATAGTCAATACGGCATCGCTGGAGAGACTCGAGCACCGCCCATGTCTCGACCGAATCAAAGGCTTTCTCATAGTCCACAAACGCCAAACATAGTGGCAAGTTATATTCTTCGGTCTTCTGTATAACTTGGCGTAGCGTGTGGATGTGGTCTATGGTACTATAGCCTTTTCGGAAACCGGCTTGTTCGATAGGCTGGAAGTCATCGAACCTGCGATCGAGACGATTCGTGATGACCCTCGAAAACAGCTTATAAACATGGCTCAGAAGCGAGATGGGTCTGTAATTCTTCAGCAAGGTTTTGTCACCTTTCTTAAAGAACAGCACCACCACGCCTCTGTTCCATGCTTCTGGCGTTATACCTTCGAGTAAGACAGAATTAAAGAGCTTCTGAAGGACTCTGAGTACCGGTGTTCCACCCGCTTTCAGAAGCTCTGATGTGATTCCATCGTCCCCCGGCGCCTTGTTGTTCTTGAGCTGTTTCAGGGCCATCCTAATCTCGTACAGGCTGATGTCCGGGATATCTTCGGTATAGTGTCGGCTCAGCTTGGCTCTTGGGTCTTTGGCCGAGCTGCTCACAGGTTTAGCAATCGAAGTGTATAACTGTCCATAGAACCTTTCGATTTCCCCTAATACCTCGGCTTTGGTCGACGCTACACTACCATCTTCCCTCTTCAGCTTTGTCAGCTGGCTTTGCCCAATAGACATGTGTCTTGCAAACACTTTGGAGCCTTTGTTTTGCTCAATCGTCTCTTTAATACTGTTCGTATTAAAGGTACGTATGTCGTGCCGCAATGACTTCCAAATTTGTCTATTGAGCTGCCTATATGAGTCAGCGTCATCGGAACATTGTAGTTGTAACGAGCGTCGATCAGCCATGAGGTTGCGGGTATGATCGGATAATTTTTGAGGTCTATCTGTGCGCCGGCCAGGTCTAAAAAACTTAGAACCTACCGCATGGACAGTTTCCACTAACCTGTTATTAATCTCATCCACGGAAGCAAAATTCTCCAGGCAATCAAAGCGATTAGACAGCTCGAGTTGAAAGCTCTCGGGGTTTTGAATATGGGCATGGTTCGGTCGGAGCGTGGACTTCATTAAGCGGGACCTCTCAATTTTAACGTTAATATTCAATGTGCCTCTTACTATTCGGTGATCACTACCGGTTTTCACCCTGTGAATCACAGAGACATCATTGAATATTTGTCTCTTGGTGGTCATAATGAAGTCTATCTCATTTCTCGTAGAACCATCGGGGCTCATCCAGGTCCATTTCCTGTGAGGCGGCTTCTGAAAGAAAGAGTTCATCATAAAAAGTCCCTCTTTCTCCAGAAAGTCGGCCAGCCTCTGTCCCCTAGGGTTCCGTTGCCCACAGCCAAATTTCCCCACTCTCAACTCATCATCACTTCTCTTGCCCAACTTCGCGTTAAAGTCCCCCATAACAACAGTGAAGTGGGTCTCGGAATGGATTTTAATGAATGGAATGAAATAATGAAATGGAATTAATGAAGTTTACAATAATATAGCTCATATATTAGAATAACACATAGGCTATAACGGGTTGTAGTAGCGAGGCCGAAGGCCGAGCTCTACGCGTATGAAGTAGCGGGTTTCAGCTAGTTACATATAAATTATATTCTGCTTAAAACTTCAAAACATTTGAGCTTTACAACAATGTTTTAACTACGTATCACAAAGATACAACACAGTAAAATCACACTAAGTAAAATCACACTACAAATACACAGGAACCGGGCCCCGTTGTTTTTAAATTGTAATTGTTGCGATTTTAATTGTTAAATAAATGCCTTAAAATTGACTGATTTTAATATTTTTTAATACTTATTTATAAAATTAGGTGGTTGTATTTTTCTAGTAAAAAAATATTTTAAACTGTTAATTTTGAGGCCATTATTTACAAATTTAAAAACAATTTGTTTAGTAGAATAGGGGGCCAGTTACTACGTACAGTGAACAATGCACGTAAGTTTGAGCCACGAAATCAGCATCTTTAAAAACCTACTATCTTGTTTTGTGTGTATTCAAACTTTCGTGGTCCCCAGATGCAATGCTGATCTATAAAAAGTTCTTTAATAAAATAACCGAATATCATTAACCTGCAATATCACTTGCAAAACTTGGTCCAAGCATTTATTTGCTCTGACAGCTGCAATAACATTGTAAAAAGCTTTTTTTAAATGCCATAGTTGGCAAACAAACAGACGGGCTGCCTGATGGTAAGCAGTCACCTTCACCTATGGATACTTGTAACACCAGAGGCATCACAAATACGTTGCCGATCATAGAGAATCGTTGCGTTTTACAGACTGGCTTTGTTTTCTCCACAGATTTTTTGTCCCTGGCAAACCAGGAACAACATTTGATAGACAAATCATATCAAATCATAGACAAGGTCTATGCATTTCTAGCGAAGGTCTCATTTGCTGGTTACCATCATCGCGTCCGTCGTTACGATACGGTAGATGCGTCGCAAATCCGCGGAAGTTGACCGAGCAAGGTCTCCCATTATGTCATCTCTTAGGAAATGTTAGGCTTTTTTTGTCTCCATTGACGGAAAATAATGTCTGCAATCTATGTTAGGTTCTTATCAATGACTGTGGATCGAATTCTGCGGTTCTTACAACAACATCTTAAGTAGGTCCTTGAAAGACTACAGGTATTATTTGTGGACATTGGACAAGGCTTCATATAGCTTCCTAGAAATCTCTTGTTGTTTTACATAATTGCACCTCACTTACCTACTGTTTAATTTCCGGTTTTACGTAGTAACTAACCTATTTATTTATTTAATTTAATTATTCATTCATAACAATAATTTTACAGGATTAACCTAATACAATAGTGTAGTTACAAGTCAATATTTTAAGAAAATAATTATAAATAACACTATAATAATACATTTGCATGATATATACTTAATTACCATGTATCTGTATTCTGTGGTGAAATTAGTATATAGGGTGATATGGAAATGTTGTACTAAGCCGAAAAAAGCTAATTGTTCCTACGCAATATTAGTTTTTTATCACTTTTACGATGGGCCATTAACGAAATCGCAAAAAAGGTTCCATAGAAAAATTAAATTCATCATCAACATTTCAGCCTACCATATTCTCACTGCTGGGACTCAGGCCTTCTCTCGGAGAGAGAGAGAGAGAGAGAGGGAGAGGGAGAGAGGCCCAGAAACATTCACTCAGCAACATTCACTCTCAACGATATGTATGGGAAAGCTAATATTTTTCGCGATCTCAGGGTTGGTCCCACGTTCAAAGTTGTTCATTATGAGTACAATGATCTCTTTTCGGCTGGTTAACCCTATAAAAATTACCATTACCATTGAAATTAATCGATAAGGAACTTGACTTCTTGTTATAAAGAAGGTTTATGTACTCAATACTATAATTAAGATCAGTATAATTGTATCACTAAGTTGTCGGTTTGTAATTTAAGACCATTAACATGCGAAGGGAATGTGCTTGCTACTTCCTAATTACAAACACTTGGCAGGCTTAACTGCACTTAATACGAATATCGGTATAGTGCAATATCGCCCTTTTAACTTCCTTATTACTGGGAGATAAGAGCACGAACTTGAAAGGCACTTTTACCGCGGTCCAGACTTTGTACAGACAGTGAGACAACGCTGGATTGAGAATTTCGACGAACAGCATATTGCAGTGCTTGAAGGAGTACCTAGGTAGCCCGAATTTTAAGTGGCTCATTGTGCGCAGGATAGCGAACCTAAAATGACTGCCAAACTTTTTCTTTGACGAATCTCTAGTATATCGCAAAGGAATTAATTATTTATGTTGTACTCTATAGTGAAATTTGTTAATTTAATGATGCTAATTTAATTTAACCTGAATCATATCTATAGGAATACATATATCTATCGTGGCCCGCGATTGCGCCCGCGTGGACATTCCTTCGGAAACTGATTCAGAAAATTTCTACGATAAAATCATTGATGTCAACTCCCGCCTTCCAACTATATGCAAAAAGTCACGTCGCTCCGTTGCTTTGCAACGTGGAGCAAACAAACAAACACACTTTTGCATCATCATAATCAGGGGCGGATCCAGGATTTCATTTGGGGGGGGGGGGGGGGGGGGGGCATTCTGACAAGGTTCGAAAGAATCAAATCGAAAAATTGAGTCGAATGTATGGAATTGCAAGGTGTTTGGGGGGGTGGCATGGGGGCCATGCCCCCCCCCCCCCGCCCTGGATCCTCTGGATCCGCCAATGATCATAATCAGCCTTTTAACAGTCCATTGCTGGACTTTTAGCCTACCCCCGAAAGGGTGATTGGTCGCATGTATAGTATTAATATGAAGTATGATAAAATGAAACATCTTTTAGAAGAATTGTGCAAGGACTTTATTTTGTACTATTGACAAAACACGCTCGTCACAAACAGTCTTTCTCACTCTCGTGACATATTAACTGGAAAAACAGTGACCGAGATAAAATCAAGCGCGCGAGAATAGGTGCCCAGGATTGCTACCGGAGCGACATTAATATACGTACATAAATTTCGCAACTTATGGTTAGTAAGGTGATAAAAATATTTTGCAGAATCAAAACAATGCGCAGTAAGGAGCTAGTACCGAGCTTACTTATATGGAGCTAAATAATAGAGCCATTAAGTACTAATTAAGGTGTTCGACCTTCAACTTTGATCATCTGTGACATAGTTAGATTTACTAAAACTTTAGACGTGTACTTACACTGTTTCCTGGCCAGCAACATTGGTCAGGGAGAGAGGAGCAGCAGGGGACTGGGGATCGTACACAAAGCTTATCTGTAAATTTGGGGGGATTTGCCATAATCTCCGCCCACGCTTGGCAGGCGGCTTAGAGATCGCAAAGCGTTCACCATGCAGGAGGATGCTGCTGCCCATCCTCTGGTGGTTCTGGTTATAGCTAATTAAACAACTTAAAATGTTTTTTTAGGTTTAATAATTAGGAGCATCGGGAAACACGAATTGATTTTCGGGTACGCCTGTAGTTCCTAGACCTGTGATCTTCAACAGTGATCCAGATAGCAACTGTGGGCCTGTTACGTTCAGTTTCCCGGTCGTTACGTATAGACAATCCAGGAAAGGCCCTCCCCACATCATAGAGCTGATTTGGTCCACGGGCAGCTCGATCTTCTTCAAAAGTTGGCCCGAGACCGGGTCTATGTTCAATATCTGTAAAGTAAAATTTGAATCAGTTGCTAATGCAAAACTTTACTTTGTCAAAATATGATGTCATTTTATATTTTATACTAGCTGCGCCCCGCGGTTTCACCTGCACCTTCAAATTCTCTGCGCAATTTACTTAATTTTTCTATCGCAAAGAGCACAGAAAAGAAAAAAATAATTGAATGGCTGTTAAGACATTTTTATAAGAAAAGTTGCACCCATATAAACGAACCGTCAGTCATTCGAAATCAGTTAGCAACTGTGATGCGGAGTTCGATGCGTTGATGTAAATAAGAATGTTCAATCAAGGTTCACTAATAATGCCTGGTAACAGATTTTCCTTCTCATTTCCGTTCTATTTACTTCTCTTTTCTGTGCGTAAGAACCTTCTATAAAGTATTAGAAAACTAACAAAAAGAATGAAATCGGTAAAGTCGTTTTCAAGTTATGGCGTGACCAAGGAAAATAGGGATTTATTTTTATATGCATAGAAGATTGTTCATTTTTGGGTAAACTCACAGGTAGTTAAAGAAATAAAATAAAATAAAAACCCGCTTGTATGACTGGTAAATGTATGGGAAGAGGGTTACTTGTTTATACGAGAGTTACGTGTGTACCTTCGTTGCAAAAAAGCATCGAAAACTGTTTTTTTTTGTATAATTTTTCATACAACTAATAAGGTCTGTAGAAAATTCAGTTGCTGTATTAAATAGATCCGTATTTTTTATTGAATGCAGCTTATGCAACGGCTTCAGATTTTGGTAAAACACAACATATCCATTTGTTGCTTCCAATTTACAAAAGTAGTTTTTCGTAAAACTTGTTGTTTGAGAATGGATTTCGTTAAATTACTGTCATAAAATAAAATATGTTATAGTTTACTTATTTTATATTTATCTTGAAAATTGCGGCTTTATTTATTCGTTTTATGCCCGAAAATACAAATACTATTAAAATTGAATGGTTCATTTTGATCTACCCATACAAATCAACAGCCACAACATGAAAGTCAAGTAAAATTCAACCTTACCATTTTATTGAAAGTGGCAACCCAAAGATTCCCATCTGCGTCGATGGTCATTCCATCTGGTACTCCAGGGATGTTGTGATCATCGAATCGGAATATTGTGGTTTCGTTGCCTGACAAATGCCAAAACATAGTTTTTAACACGATTTTGTTAGCGTCACTTGTAACTAAGTAACTATCTAAACAAGTCTTGGAAGTAGATTTTAATCTACTTAAGTGTCGTAGTTTTGAAACATTGGAAGTAAATTTAATCCGGATAACAATACAATAAATTGGAATGGGTGTTCTCCGGTAGTTACAATCTGGGTGTCTTCAAATCACGAGTGAATCGGTTTCTTCTAGGCAAGCGTGCGAGCGACATCAGATGAGTTGGCGGTCAAACGTAAGCCTAATATTAAATTTACAAAAAAAAGGTCGATAGTGGAATTCTTTAATAGCCAATAGTAAACCCCTCGGGCTTGCGGTTTTTTGGTTTGTTCAACGAGTCCCATACCAAGACTCCAGCGTCCATCTCCCGGCCACTCATCAGACCTTCGTCCACTCGTCATCAAGTGTAATGATCTCTAGTTGGGGCTTCATTTGCTTGTTTTAACTAGTCACATAAGCGAGTTCTTCTTAAAGTATTTTTTTAATTAGAAGTTATTGTTTATTTATTATGACTAATTGTTGTTTCAGACTTTAGGATTTCCTATTAAAATGCTACAGATATTTAAAAAAAAAATACGACCGGCAGGATTCGAACCTGTGCCATCCGGGTTTACGCCTTGAGCTGTGGTCGTGTTCCTTTAGTTGTTTTGTAACTAAAATAATAATTATTATGTTTTGCCCTTTCGGCGCGAATATAAGGCAGCCTTTATTAGGGGGTCCATTAAGTGGGTGGCAAGTCATCATCTACCTAAATTAATTTTGAGATGAGACAGGATAAGGCAGGCGTTGTTTCTCATCCTATAGATCTGTCTTATCCACAAGTTGTTCACCTTTTTATTTAAATTAGTTTAACGATATTTATAAAATGTATATAAAATAAGAAAATTATAGATAAAGTCTGGTTACCTCAATATCCCAGTTTATTTATAATCCCATAGCATCAATATATCACCATTTTATCAATCCACATAGTTAAATTTATTTTTAAACACAAAATTGCTTCTCAGTTAGCCTTTATTTATTATTTATTTATTTAATTCATACAGAAACACCAACAGTACACATATTAAATAATACAAATAACACTTATTTATAATTAATTACGTCCTTTGGCCCCCCATTGATGCCGTATTAAAGAAAGTTAATTTAAACCAATAACATTCAAATTCATTCTCAATTTTGTCGAGTAGAATAAGTTTCAGAAGTTTCAAAGCTTGCTTACTTACCGATTGTCCCCTTTTCCAAATCGAAGACGAAACCTGCAACTCTTCGCGTCGGAGAGTCGTTGTAGTACATCTTGCTGCTGTCAAGAGACCATGCGAGTCTGTGGGAGCTACATGTCCCAACTACGATGTACAGATGCGAGGATGGTCGCATCCGACGTCAGGTGTTGCTTGGATGACTGTTCTTGTTAGAATAAAACTCTGAGTCCAATGTTTCGTACTTTATTCGGTAATAGTCTGCCTTATATACTATTTTACGCTAAAACTAATAATAATACTTAACCTACTATCCTACATCTAAACCTTACCTAAACGTGAGCCTTAGCTAAATATTTATTACCTATATTTCTTACTGCACTAACAATTAATACCACACAATATTCTATCCTTTATTTGAATACTTAAAACTATCTAAAATCTAGGATCTGTCCGGTAGCATTCTCAACGGCGTCGGTTCCCGCGCCGCGACGCTTGCCGTCCATATAAATATACGCGAGCGCCCCCTAGCGTCAGATCGCCGCGCGCCGCTGGTCGGTGCGCACGTCTACGAATGCTCCGCAGATGCATGCCGCCACATAGCCCCCCTTCAAGCGAAGCGTACACATGGTTTCACGACGCGCCCAGATCTCGTGACATACGGCTTCGCTGATCCGGGTTGACATGTTGGCGGTGGTGCTATGCTCGGAGTAGTCTGATGCGGAGGCGTTGCCGACGTACGCCTAGGTACACTCGCACTGCGCTCGGGCTCGACTCGCTCGGTGTCTTCGCTGAGTACGTAGGCAGGCTTCAACCGGTCAATCGAAACGTTCGACGTGCGCAGTGGTAATTGCAGCTTGAAATACTTGTCACGTCGTTCGATTACTTCGTACGGTCCGTCATAAGGCGGTTTAAGCGCACCCCTCACAGTGTCATTGCGGATAAATACGTGACTGCAGCTCGCTAGGTCCTTGTAAACAAAGGTTTGTTTACATGTTTGTCTTCTCTGGGCAGGTACCAGTGATGCCATGGTTTCTGTGAGGCGGCGCACGAACGCTGCGTCTTCAATATTCGACTTTGTAGGTACGAAGAAATCAGACGGTACTCGTAACGTTGCTCCGTAGGTCATCAGGGCTGGACTCAGGTTCGTGTCTGCACATAGGGCGGTTCGCAGGCCAAGTAGGACAGTGGGAAGTTCTTCGCTCCACCGTGTGCACGCGCCCCTAGCCATTAGTGCGGCCTTGAGCGTACGGTGCCATCTCTCGATTTTCCCATTTGATGACGGGTGATAAGAAGTAGTCATGATGTGTGAGATGCCAAACTTCTTCATCAAAGTCTGGAACAAGGATGACTGAAACTGTAGTCCACGATCTGTAGTCACGCGAAGTGGGCATCCAAATCTTGTTATCCATCCTTCATAAACAGCTTTTGCGACGGTCTCTGCGGTTATATCACGTACTGGTATCGCTTCGGGCCATCTCGTGCAGCGGTCGATGATGGTAACAAGGTACCGGAATTCGTTGGATATCGGAAGAGGTCCTACAATATCCAGGTGAATCTGGTCCCAGCGACTCGATTCTGGAAACTCGCCGAAGGGACTGGTCACGTGACGATGAACTTTTGCGCGCTGGCATCCTATACACGATCTCGTCCATGTACCAACGTCCTTGTTTATCGCGGGCCAAAAATATTTAGATGCCATCAACTTGCGTGTAGTCCGAACTCCCGGGTGACTCATATCGTGTTGCGCTTTGAATGCTGCGTAACGATAAACCATAGGTAGGTATGGTCGTAGGTTGCCAGTGGATGACTCGCAGGTAATTGTTTGCGAAACGCCTGGTACTTTTACGTCTCTGAATCTCAGGATGCGGTTTTCTCTTATTATTTTCAAATCGTCATCTGCGTTTTGATCTTCTGCTAATTTTTGAAAATCGATGCTCGATGTCAATTCGATTTCTTCGATCTTGTCTAGTCTGCTCATTGCGTCTGCGGCTTGATTTCTTGCACCGTCGATGTACTTGATTTTCGAGCAAAACTGGCTAACGTAGTGTAGTTGACGTTCCCGCCGCGGTGTGTCGCTACTAGTCGGTGGTTTCGTGAGTGCGAACGACAGTGGTTTGTGGTCTGTATATATAGTTATGTCGTTGCCTTCTATAAGTCGTCGCAAATGTCTTACAGCTGCGTACATGGCTAATAGTTCGCGATCGTACACGCTGTATCGTCGCTGCGTTTCACTCATCGATTTTGAGAAGAATGCGAGTGGCTTCCAGATGTTTTCAATTTTCTGTTGCAGGACAGCGCCAAGACTTGAATCCGACGCATCAGTCAAAAGACACAAAGGAGCGTTCGGTACCGGATGCGTCAGTGTAGTAGCCTCGATAATGCTTTGGCGGCACTTATCGAACGATTTCTCTGCTTCTGGCGTCCACTGTATCGGTGTCTTGTCATTTTTCTTGCTGTTGTGCAGGTACTTGTTTAGCTCGTGTTGATTTTCAGCTTGGTGAGGAAGGCAGTCACGGTAGAAATTAACCATACCCAGAAATCTTCTTAGCTCTTGTACTGATTTTGGTTTCGGGTACTTCGTGATGGCTTTGATATGATCTTCTGTAGGTTTGATTCCTTCCGGTGTTACTTCGTATCCGAGGAACTGTATTTTCTCCTTTCCGAATTCGCATTTATCGATGTTAAGTGAAATGCCGAATTTGTTCAGGCGCTCAAGTACATCTTCTACATGTCTTCTATGCTGTTCTGGATTGTTCGAGTGAATCAAAATATCATCCACGAAGCAGAAGGCGTGGTCATCTAGTCCTCGTAGTACTTCATGCATGAAACGTTGGAACGTTTGTCCCGAGTTGCGTAAGCCAAACGTCATGCACGAGAACTCGAACAGGCCAAACGGAGTGATTATGGCTGTCTTCTCGGCATCTTCTTTTCTGTTTGGAATCCAGAAGTAAGCGGTCTTGATGTCAAGTTTCGAGAATATGGTCTTTCGGTGCAGCTGGTACGTGAAATCTTGAATGCGTGGAATCGGGTAGCGGTCTGGTGTAGTCACGGCATTCAGTCTTCGGTAGTCCCCGCACACACGTAGCGAGCCATCTTTCTTGTTGACTACGTGCAGAGGACTAGCCCAGGAACTCTTCGACGGCCTGCATATACCCATGTCGATCATCTTTTCGAATTCGAGCTTCGCTGCTTTGTACTTGTCCGGGGGTAATGGGCGTGGTCTAGCGTACAGAGGTGGTCCCGTTGTCTCGATATGGTGAGTCACGCTGTGTTTTGGAGGAGTCTTCAGTGACATGGGTCGGAGTACGTCTGGATACTTCATCAAAATGTCATGGTAGGTGTGATCACGATTAACCATGTATACGGTAGGATCGTGATTGTTGATCTTGATTGCGTCGATACGGATATCTGTTACTTGATCCAGTAACTTGCGGCGGTGCAGATCGACTATCAACTTGTGGCTTCTCAGGAAATCGGCACCCAGAATCGACGTCTTCACGTCGGCAACTACGAAGGTCCATCGGAAACAACGCCGTAGTCCTAGGTTGAGCTCTAATGTACGTTCTCCGTAGGTACGAATAGGCGTGTTGTTTGCCGCATAAAGTTGATATTCCGGTGTAGTCGGTTGACCCTGCTTTCTGTTCTGTGCTGCTAATACCGATATGTCAGCGCCGGTGTCGACCAGGAAGCGTTCCCGTGTGTTGATATCGATGACGCATAGGCGGTGGCTTACAGTAGGAACATCGACGCCCGCCATGGTCGATGTTGGCATTAGTTTTCCGTCTCCTTTGATTTCGCGCACGGTGACTCACAGCGTCGGGCGTTATCTCCGTATCGGAAGTGGTACCGACATTTCCAATCGGAATCTCCTGGCTTTCTTCGTTTTTCCGCTGGTGAACGGGAGCGCGAGTGATAGCGCGCGCGTTCATCATTGCGTTGATTGGCACGCAACTCCGCGATCTCGAGCGTAAGCTTTTGAATTTTCTTTGTGAGTAGCTCGAACTGCGCGTTTTCCATCCCTTGTAACATCTTCGTGTGTTCTACAAAATAGTCGGCAGGTCACCAATGTGGGAGCTACATGTCCCAACTACGATGTACAGATGCGAGGATGGTCGCATCCGACGTCAGGTGTTGCTTGGATGACTGTTCTTGTTAGAATAAAACTCTGAGTCCAATGTTTCGTACTTTATTCGGTAATAGTCTGCCTTATATACTATTTTACGCTAAAACTAATAATAATACTTAACCTACTATCCTACATCTAAACCTTACCTAAACGTGAGCCTTAGCTAAATATTTATTACCTATATTTCTTACTGCACTAACAATTAATACCACACAATATTCTATCCTTTATTTGAATACTTAAAACTATCTAAAATCTAGGATCTGTCCGGTAGCATTCTCAACGGCGTCGGTTCCCGCGCCGCGACGCTTGCCGTCCATATAAATATACGCGAGCGCCCCCTAGCGTCAGATCGCCGCGCGCCGCTGGTCGGTGCGCACGTCTACGAATGCTCCGCAGATGCATGCCGCCACAAGTCCATTGGAAACGCTCACTGGGCGTTTCTTTATTTCTGGGTGAGCGAAATTGCAGCTGTCCATTGAGTATAACGTGGCTTGGTCAAGATGCACGAGGGTCGATAGGCTCAAATCTAATTTGCCAAAAGTTCCTATTGAGAAAGAAAAGCAACGAATACAGCAAAGGTTTTAAATATATAATTCTCTATAGGTAGACTCTATTCTCTATTCTATACATTGAAAATTTGTAAAATCACCCGATAAAAGAGCTGATAATCCTCAAACGGCTAAACAGAATTTCTTGAATCATAGCTAAGAACACTTTCGAACAAGTCACCTTTCAAACAAAAAAGTAACTAAATCAAAATTGGTTCAGCCATTTGGGAGAAACAATGCCACAGACAAATACATAGATTCTAATCTACTGAGAATTGGGCGAAAATGGGAATGAACGTTGGTGGAAATAGTCTTTCGGGGTATTGGATGTTACGGGAAATTTATGGCTAGAATTTGGAAGTTGTTTACCTGATTCAAAATAAATACAAATAGATTTACCGAACCAAAGTCTTCCTGCAGCGTCGGCTTTGCCGTCATCAATTTTATTGTCAGGTTTGCCGGAGTCAACCGTCGTCAGCAATCTTAGAGCTAAATCTCCCCTTGGGGCTCCCCATTCCAGCAAGTAAAGACCTGTGCGTACTGCCACCACAACGTAGCCTAGATAGTCCCTTACCGGTACTATTAGAGTTGTTGGCCCATAACCTACAACATAAAATGTATTTTCGTAATCATACAACTGCTCAGATTTGCAAGCTGAAGTGGCAATGAGCAGGCCACATCGCTCGAAGAACCGATAACCGATGGGGAAGAAAGGTTCTGGAGTGGAGACTACGAACCGGATGACGCAGCGTAGGGAGGCCTCCCACTAGATAGACCGACGACATCGTGAGAGTCACGGGCATCCAGTGGATGCAAAAGGCAGGCTGTCGTTCAGTGTGGATTTCTAAGGGGGAGGCCTATGTTCAGCAGTGGACGTCTTCTGGCTGATGATGATGATATCTCCCTTGTTTGTCTGACTAATCTGTGGTTACTGATAATGGAACATAGACACAGCATATTCCTATAGCAGTAAACATAAATTAGCTGGCAAATTATATTAAGACAATAATAATTAAGTGCTGGGGCCTTACGGCTACATGTTTTAAGCGATTCAACCTGGGTCTCTTCAAGACAAGAGTGAACAAGCACCTCATGGGCAAGCGTGCCCCATCTTAGACAGCATCGTCACTACCATCAGGTGCATGAGTAGTGGTCAAAGGCTAGCCCATTAAAAAAAAAATTTTTTTTTTTTTTTTTTTAATGTTAAAAAAAAGATTTAATTGTATGATAGATTTAATGATGAATTTTTTTTTCATCATTAAAAAAAGATTCTGTTTAGGTGATTGCGAAAAGTTGCGTGACCGCAAACCGTATTTCCACGCGTTAAGGTTCACGTTCGCGTGATTTTCCGCACTGTTTCGAGCCCGCGCTAAGAGGTAGCCGTAAGGCCCCTGTTAGACTAGTGTACAAACTTGAAGACTCACATACGTCTCTACTCGTGATTTCGCCCGTTTCTCCGTCCATACGAAACAGCTTTTGTCCGTAGTTGTTCACCCAATACAGAGCGTTTTCTGACACCGACCATTGGGGACTTTCTAAAAGACCATCTTCTGCCGCTGTTACCTGATGTAGTAGACCATTTTAATATAAGGTTACTCGGAATAGTGGAACTAAGACGAAAGGAGGTCATTAAGCCTACTTTGTATAATTATGAATCACAGTTAAAGAAAAAAATACTAATTTATGATTTAATATTATTAACAAATTTTATAATGGGATCAAAACCTAAAATCGCGAAAATGCTGTTTCAAATGCATTTAAAATACAAAAACAAATATAATTAAATGTGTGGAACACCAGATATAATTTTTTTTTGCTATTTCGTAGGTCAAAGGCCCATTGTAAAAAAAAATTGTACAATAACCTCCTTTGGGCGTAGTACCACTGTTTCGGGTAACCCTGTATATTCTACTATTTAAAAACAACAAAATGCTATGCTATTTATTTTATTTTTAACCGACTTCAAAAAAGGAATTGGGCTCTCAATTCGGTTGTATTATTTTGTGTGTTACCTCATACATTTGTAAACCGATGTGTTTTTTAAAATATTTACTTTCACATTGGTCCTACAGAAGTATCATCAACATCGGTTCAGTAGTTTGGTTTTTAAATCAAAATAGCTGGATAAAATATGTCATCCAAGTAAACGAAATTACGTATTTAATTTACTAATTTTGAAGTCGGTTTTTAAATTGATATTAATTATCTAGCAACGAGTAACGATTAGTATAGATAAATGTATTTTGCTATGATTTTGCTGAATCCATTTTGACAAATAGTACTTACAATTTGTATTTCATAACATGAACAGAAAATGCTGCTTGTTATCACTAAAAAAGAGCTGGCAATTAATTTTAAAACCGAAACTATCATGTTGTAACCTCGTACGTGTAACAAATTACTAATAACTAAAAATGGTTGATATAAATATCTGTTTAAATACATGAAATTACATGATCCGTGTGAGTGCACTCTAGATTTAGGTAATAAAAAACGTTACGTAAAAAAAAAACTGGCCGAGAGCGTGCTGGGACACGCATTTATTAGAGTTATGTAGCCGAAGCTATATCTCTATCTCTTCTCTTCTCTACATAGTATAAATTGAAGTCGCTTTCCGCGTCTGTATGTCTGTATGGCCGCTAACTCCTCCTAAACCACGCAACGGATTTTGATGTGGTTTTCACCATCAATTAGATACATTTTCAAGGAAGGTTTTTATATATAACTAGCGACCCGCCCCGGCTTCGCACGTAAATTACACCCGTGCGAAGCCGGGCGGGCGGGTCGCTAGTAAATTATATAATTGTAGTAATATTCATAGTAAAAAAAAAATGTGATAAAAGAAAAATACAACGAAGTAGTTCTGTGGACTTGTTCAAACAAAATGTTTTATCCCGACGCATCATATACTTTTTTATGGTTTAGTCAAAGAGAAAACTACTATAGGGAAACGTTCTATTTCACATAAAAGTTTTTAGTATCTATCAGCATATAGCAAGTTACAAGTTTTCTATGTGTAACATTTTAGAAATGCAGCGACCAACTTTTTGCCACTTAGGCGAGCTGTATTTCGCATACGACGTGAGCTTTGAAATCTTACCTGCGTTTTAAAAGACTGTAAAAAACATGTGTGTTAAAAGACTGTGTTGTGTTGTTGTGTGTTTTTGTGTTTTATGTAGATATAATCCATATCTACATATTATATCTATAATCTATTTAACTGTACTTGTGCAAAGTTTTATTCACATATCTTAACAGCTGTAGAAATCAGAAGGTTTCAAAGAATTAGGACGGATGGACAGAACGAATTTATAAAGGTTCCTTGTAATACAACGGAACCCTAAAAAGCGACAAATAAGCATGTGGTCCACCTGATGGAGTGCGGTATTCGACATAGCGCAGTATGGACACTGAACAGCTGTGTCCCACCAACCCTGAGAGGTGGTTGTAGACACATTTTTTGAATCGCTCCATAGTGAAAGTCGCCGGGAAGAGCTTCACGTACAAGGTTTCTGACGATATCCTGTGTTTTTTCCAGATGAAAGTGTTCATGGACATGAAGCCGGGCGGTGCGCTGAGCACGGCCCTCGCCACCATGTTCCGCTTCAAGTCGGAGCAGCGGTGGCGCAAGTTCGACTTCCAGGTCGGTAAGGTATGCACCGGCGCGCACGCTGCCTCGCTCACCACCCGCCCCCCGCCCGCGCCGCCCCCGCCACGCACCACGCGGCATAACACGTCACCTGCAACACGCATCTCGGAATAACATCACGCCCAATCACACTAATGTATAATGCGATTACAATAATAACAGGATCGGTCTAGCGCCATTTTGTGACGTCAACACGGCAATCTTCACTAATCCTGGTACAATTTGCCAAAAAAGAAATACAAAAAAACTAGCTGCGCGGCTGCGGCTTCACTCGCGTAGTGATGAAAAATAGTGATGATGAATAAAAGTAATGCAAAAAATCTGGTCAATCCATTTGCTCTGTTGCTGTGTGAAAGAGGAACAAACAAACTATCAAACAAACACACTTTTGCATTTATAATATTAATATGATACCGTCTAAGGATACCGTTTATTAATCGAATTTTATGAATGTTATTTTTTTTTTTTGTATTTTTATATTTCTTTCGTTGCTAATTGCCGTCTTGACGTCACAAAATGGCGCTAGATCGATCCTATTCTTATTGTAATCGCATTGCCGCTCTTTTCCACTCGCTGTCTTTACCAGGAGTATTCTGGGGTCATCGAGACTATCACTCTCACACCCGTATGATAGTTCTAATGAGAGATACGACCGGTTGGTTATATTCTCAGTTCACTCTTTCGCTAGTTTCACAACGTGCGCTTTACGTGTTTCATAAAGCTGTATATGATCTACCCGTCAAAGTAAACAACGTGTAGAAAACAATTTTGCTAAATTCGAGAAAAAAATTGTGTCTTCATGCAAAATAGATCATTTTACCTGATGAAAAGAAACGTTAGAGGAAGTTCTTAATTTGAAGTATAGTATATTTTTAATTGTAAATTTATAGTAATTATGTTTTTTTAAGTGTTTTGATTTAAGGTATGCATAGATATTTCTTTCACTCGATGTTTGCCTACCTTATCTTAAAACAAGGAAGTACATTGTCAGGACAAACAACTGGGACGTACAATTTAACGTGTCATTCGACCCACAGTAGGCTCAGTAAATGCCACTCACGGTCACCGAAGCCTGACCAGATCGTCTGTTGATCTTCGCTACGCCACAAGCGCTATACAAAAGGGCATTATTTGCACTAAAGTCACGACGAGTAATGAGTAAAGTCACGATTTCTATACAATATAGCCTTAACTCTAGTCTAATATTGCAATAATATAAGGTGATGATAGATAATTGAGTTTTTTTTTAAATTATTTATTATTCCTTTCCTTTTTCATTGAATTGTGAGATGCGTGTTGTAGCTAAATGCACGAAACAGGGTATGATATACTAATTATAACATCTGTAGATATTATCTTAGCAAACCAAGATATATTAGGATATAGGAATGTAGCAAATTCTTATACAGGGTTACGCATGTAGACTGTACTAATTCGAATGGAGGTTATTGTACTCTTAATTATGAACAACTTTTATAATGGGACCAACCCTGAAATCGCGAGAAAAGTATCAGCTTTTCCATAAAAAACGGCCACGTTACTCGTCAAAATGTATGGAACAGCTGATTTTCTTTTCGAGGTTGGTCCCATAGTAAAAATTGTTCATAATGATGAGTACAATGACCTCCTTTCAGCCTATTACAGTCTATATGTTTAATCCTGTACAGACACAAATTGTGGCTAAAATCATTTAAAATGTTGTCTCTTCTGTTACAGTTGTTTGGTTAAATATCCTGTTTATAAATTTCTAACGTCCTTTTTTTAATTCGTAGTATTACATTTTGATTTTCTCGATTTTCCCACAACTCAGTAACTTTAGTCAATGTAGTGACTAATTATCTTACATTTTGAGCCGACAAAACTCAAAAACTATACCTTGTTTTATTTTGCTGTCCTACTAATTTCACATAATTATGGCCATGCCATGCATAACCATTGCAACAAAAGGGTAAAAAAAGTCGCTGTGTTGCCATTTTAACGTTGAAATTGCTTTGAAAGAGAGTTGCCGCTTCCCCACCCTATCTTATGAGTTCTTGCGTCTTACAAAGAACCAACCGTTACTTCATTGTTTATGACCTCTAATAGCTTGACAGCGGCAGTCCTGGGTTGCCATTACCCCCCATTTCATGCAAGGTTCATATTGTAAAATATGTTGGTAACAAATGTGGTTTCGAATTGTTTATGTAAATAATGATTACTGTGGGAAATTATTCTTAACAATGAACTGTGTGTGTGAAATAACCTTTATGTTTGTCACTAATAACTTTGGGTCTCTCATCTTGATACGCATGCATAATTTTTACTACTTTTGATTATTTTTTTGTAAATTTTTGCTTTAGTTTGACCTTATTTCTAATGCTCTTTGATGTTATTGAAAAGTCAATTTCAAATGATTTGAACACATTTTTTGTTTAGTTTAGCAAATTGTTTTGCTGTAAAGTATGCCCTGTTCCTAAACTAATAGATACATTTAAACGTTAAATCCAACTTATTTCGGACGGATTAACGGATTCTGTGGGCCATTTTCTGATAACACTAATTGTTAATTTTATCTGGCCGGCTATTATTGATTTTGTTGTACCACTCACTGAACTTATACTAAACTGACAGGACTAAAAGTATCCGAGTCTATGTTCATTTCAATATGAGAAAAAATGGCAACAATTTTAGAGCTGTCAAATTTAGTTTAGCTGCGAAAATGGTATACGAGAATCGACGCCATTGTTTCCGTCACACTTATGTCAATCCGAATGAGATTGACAGGTGACAAAACAAATATTGATAATACCCGTAGAGGGAGATAGCCTATGTGATAATACCCCAATAATACCTGCAGTATTTCCTATCAAATATGTGAGAATGGAATGACAGCAAGTTTAGAGCTGTAGCTGTTTTAAGTATGAAAATTGTCCACAGAAACGATAACATGGGTGTCAATGGTAGATTTCTATAAGACCGCTTTAACATCCGTTTCGTCTCTTCCCCTCCCCCCGCTCGACCTTTCCAGAACCCGTCGCGCAAGGATCTGAACGTGCAGATGATGCTCGAGATCGAGTCCTCACTCCTCGGTGCTGAGCTCATCCGAACGCCCTCCGTCTACATCCGCCCTGAGGTGGACAAGGCCACCGCCAACAAAGTGAAGGACATCGTCAGCAACCATCAGGGAGAAATCTGCGGTAAAACACATAACTTTTCAATGAGGCCCATTAAGCTGTCGCACCACAGATATTTATCACGTTTTATATATTTTTGTACAGAGGATGAAGAAGATGCCACGCACATAATCTACCCGACAGTGGACCCGCTGGAGGAAGAGTACGCGCGGCCCGTATTTCGGCGCGGGGCGTACTCGCTAGTGCACTGGTACTATCTACCCGACAGCCACGACACTTGGGCGCAGGCTGACCTACCGGTCAGTACATCTACTCCACAGTGGACCCGCTGGACGGAGGAGTACGCGGGGCTCGTTTATGTTCCACCATAACGTTTAGACATGGTCTACAAGTCTAGCATCAGTTCAGTCTGTAAGGCCCCTTGTTAACGAGACGGTTTTCGCCTGGGCCGGCGCCGGCTAAGCTTGTTCATGAGCACGTTCACGCCGGCGTCGTTAACAAATCCTAGGCACGGTTCCAAACCTTGCGTAGCTCCGGCGGAAAGCCGTCTCGGCAACAAGGAACATAATCCTGCTCACCATCAATTACGATTTGTACACGATCATCTGTGTAAACTACCAGTTTCCAGTCTTATTGCCACAATCGTGGACGAGTGATGCCAAATTGATGTGAGTAATCTTCATCTTAGAGATTTTACACGGCGACTTTGCAGCGGTTCAACCGCAATTCAGTAGCGATACAATCGCCAACCGCCTAATTAAACCAACGCAGTTGCAGCAGGTGCAGTAATATAACCGCGATACAGCATCGATGCAAACGCGATATAGCCACGATGCAAAAGATTGCTATATGACAGTCCTTCATTTACAACTACAGCATAATATGTACGTCATCATCAATACAATGCATATGCAATCAAATCAAGTGTCGCGATACAAGACAGGTGTGTTTACATCGCTGCAAAAAGTCGCCAGGTGTAGGTGGTATATTATGTGTAACCTTTATATATATTGTCCAGGTGGATGGTCCAGAGACAGTGAACTGGGAGTGCAACCGGCAGGAGCCATGGCGCGTGACAGCGACGTGGGCACTCGATCTACCTCAATACAACGAGTGGATGAACGAGGAGGATTACGAGGTCGACCACCACGGGAAGAAGAAGGTCAGTATTTAGACAAGATAATAAAATGCTATAAGATTTTAAACACGCGGGTATGTCCTAAAACTGCGATCAGAACCACTGGAGGATGGGCAACACCGTCCTATTAGTACACGGCGTACTGCGATATGTGTTGCGATTATGGCAACACCCCTCTCTAAGAGGAAGGCTTTTGTTCAGTAGTGGACGTTTACTGGCCGATGATGTGTGTATAAAAATGCTTGTCTTCCACTGCTGAAAATACAAATAGGCCTCCCCCTTAGAACTCCACACTAAACGACCGCCTGCTATCTGTATCCACTGGATGCCCGTGACTCTCACGATGTCGTCGGTCCATCTAGTGGGAGGCCTACCTACGCTGTGTCTTCCGGTTCGTAGTCTCCTCAAGAACGATTACTCTTCGAGCGATGTGGCTTGCCCATTGCCTCTTCAACTTGCAAATTTTAATAGCTGTCGGCGACACTGGTTCTTTGGCGAATATGCACGTTCCGGATTATATCGCGCAAAGAAACTAAGCATAGCTCTCTACATTGCTCGCTGTGAGACTCTGAGTTTTTCCAAAAGGCAAGCAGTTTATGACCACGTCTCGTTACCATTTGTAATCATTACCTTCATTCGTCAGGTTCACAAGCTTCGGCTGTCGGTGGACGATCTGATCCCGGGTGGCGAGCCGTCTAGCAAAAGTAAGAAGGGCAGCAAAAGGAAGCGGTCACCCTCGCCACCACCACAGAAAAATAAGAGGAAGAGGTTTGTTTATTTTGTGAAATCCATTCGCAGATAAATTCTGTTATATGAGCTATTCTAGTTATAGTCCTATCTTTCTAGATAGTTTGTTAACTTTTCTACCAACTTAAGTATTGGTCAACTCGACGATATATTTATCTATGTTATGTGAATGTTCATTTATTAGCGAACCAATTTTTATATTTATTTAATAGACAATAGACAATATTTTAATTGTAACAAAAACCCACACACCCTTAGAGCTACACACAAATTTAAAGTTAAAAAAGTTGGATTTTTGCCACGAAGTTGCCCCAGCTCAGCATAATGCCGTTTGTTGTCAAACGGCGCTGGTCTATATCCAATAGATGGTCCTATAATATTTTTTTTTAAACAACCGACTTCACGGGAAGTTCAATACACGGGATTCATCCCCTAATTTTCCACCCGTAGTGGTAATTTTTTTTTTTTTCAAACTAGATTTGTGCAGTAAAAGAGCAGTCGAATTGAGAACTTCCCTTTATGAAGTTTGTTATTAAAATACAACATTTGGTGACGGCTGTTCGACCATGACTTGGGGGTGTTCTTTATTCAATCAATCCAAGCTCGATTTTACTGAGAAAGCATTCGGATAGGTGACGGCTGTTCTTCGACCATGACTTGAGAGGGGGTCTTATTATTATTCATCTTTATTTATTACTTCATTCAATTCAAGTCTATTTAACAGAGAAAACGTTCGGAATCAGTCTGATAATGTTTTGTTCTGTCGCAGCCGCGTAGCCAAGAGGCGCGACAACGACGCGGAGGATGAAGAGGATAACGCGTCCAGAGACAACACTGATGCGGTGCCGACTCCTGAGGCCGTGGAGAAGCCCGTTGAGAGTATGTTACCACACAACTATAATACAGTACATCTATAGAAAACTCTTTATTGTTCACACTAGAAATTACATAAAAAGGACAAAAAATAGTCTCAAATAAGCTTTAATTCTCCTTGTTTCCTGAGAGATATAACCTGGGTCTTTTCAAGGCCAGAGTGAATAGGTATCTTCTAAGTCTGCGTGCTTCATCTTCGACCACGTCGTCGCTTACCAACAGGCGAGTTGGTGGTCAAAGGCGGACATATCCGCGATTAAAAAAATAAAATTTAAAAATACTTTTACAACAAGCTTTTTCTTCTCGCAAACCCTTTAGTTTGATACCCATTTCATGATGGTAGCTAAGAACATTTTGTCCGCCATCTTGGGCCGTCCGCCATATTGAATTTATCATTTAGGACCAAAGTGCTTGGGATGACAAATCCAACGAACCCAAACTCGACGGGGTTACGTCGTTTCGTTTAGGAGTTCCTATGGCCACCTTCTGTCTCCATCATCAGACCATGTCGATGGTACCATAAAATTGCATTGTCAACGAACGTATATAAGTATGCCAAATTTCAGCTCAATTGGTTGAAGATATCTGCTTCAAAATTGAGTTGCGAGATTCCACCCGAACAAACTGTACGATATGTTTGTTCGGGTGGAATCATGCAACTCAACAACATTGCTAGTTAAAAGCTTGTAAAAACGCTGAAAGCGGCAGAATGCAGCTCGAAGTGAAGCATGAAACTTGAGACAGGAGGAACACTGAGGACGCCCGCGCCCTCTGCTGCACTCAGGGCACTTAGGAAAATAAAGGAATAAAATGGGCATGTTGTCATGATGGAACTTTTACTTTTATTGTTTGTTTTTGCTGCTTCACGGACTCCTGGGTCCGTGCCCTTTGTCAACTTACAAAATTTATTCTTTCAACTACGTAGTAATGTTATCATTAATCACTATAAAACCGATCACAAAGGACGTATTTTTTGCTTAGAACCAAAACAGTGCAGAATTGTTATTATGAAAGCTCATTATTGCACAGTTTTTCATTAATGCACTGTTTTTTGTTTTTTATTTAGATATAAATTTACCACAGAGGTTTAATGTATCCCATTAAGTTTAATATCAAATGTATGCATTACATCAAAATTATACTGGCTTAAAGAAAAATAGATTACGCACCTCGCTAAAGTGAGTAATTAATGCACTCGTGTTAATTTACCAACATAACACTCTTGCATTAATAACTTACTTTGCGCTCAATGCAACAATCTACTGTTATCAATTATTGCTAAATATTGTTTGTTTAGTAATGATGTGTATGCTTCAGCTCCGGTGGTGCCGGTGCCGGAGCCCGTGGTGGCGGCTCCGCCAGCGGCCGAGGCGCCTTCCACGCCCGCGCCGCCGCTCGACGCGCATGATGACTCTCAGGGCAAGCACAGTGACTCCAACACACAGGTGAGCCATCACTCAACGCTCCTACCACTACTAAGGTTTATTTCTGTTTTTTATTCAGCATCTTTCACTTTAAGTAAAAAGTCTTAACACAAAATGCATCTAAAGTGACGAATTCAACCAATCCAATGATTTTTAAACTTTAAAGACAATAAAAAAAATCAAAAAAATCAAAAAAAAATCGCTTGCCGCGTCTGTCTGTCTGTCTGTATAACCGTTTAACCTAACTCCTAAACCAGATTTTGATGGGGTTTTCACCATCAGCTAGATAAGTTTTCACGGCAGGTTTATATAAATAACTTGTGACCCGGCTTGGCATTGTACGTAAATTACACCCGTGCGAAGCCGGGGCGGGTCGCTAGTAAAAAGTAAAGTAGTACATGCTGAACAAAATTTCAATGTATAAAAATACTTTCAATCCAATGATACTGGTTTTCGGCATTCGACAGATCCATCATATCGATAATCGGTAGTGGATTCAACCGACTTGTGGTAAAGCTGTGAAACGATGGAAACAGAAACGTCTGTTGTCTTTTGTCTGCCAATTAAAAGCGACATATATTGAACAAAAAGAACTAGTAACTGTGTCACAAATATTCACCCGTTATGTCACGAAGTGCATCGTAATTCTACAAATATTTGGATTTATAGCGAAATGTGTGTCTTCTAGTTTTACCAAAAGTACCGTTTACTCAATGACCATTATTTTTGTAGGAAATGATCCCAAAAGACGAGCTAGAAGACAATGTGACGGACCAGACGCACCACATCGTGGTTCCGTCCTACTCTGCGTGGTTTGACTATAACTCCATACACACCATAGAGAAGCGAGCTATGCCAGAGTTTTTCAACGGAAAGAACAAATCTAAGACACCGGAGATATATTTAGCCTGCAGGTAAAAAACTTTTTTTATTTATTTTTTATTTTACATGGAAAACAAACAGCTGCTAATAAGACTGTAGACATGAGATAAACACTTACACAAAAACCAAAAACATGATTTCACTAATATAAACTAATAATAGTATAAATGCCGTGTTGCAACACCAACTTGGGCTTGGATAGATAAAATAGTATTCGGAAAACAAACATTCGAAGTCTTTACATAAGACATAATAAGTTAATTACCAGAGAGAGAAAAAAATAACAACCAAATTACAATTATATAAAACCTAATACAATTTTTATTTTATTTTTTTATATTAAATTTATTTATTTTTGCCATTTTTTTTTGCGTTTTTTGTTGTCAATGTAATATCAGTAATCTGATGACGTATGTAGCAACCATGGATCTGATACAGACAAGAAGGGGCTTAAGAAGCTCCGGGCTAGCAAAGCACCATCAACACCGCTAGTATTGCAGGTGCCCGTAGGTGACTGCTTCTGCTTACCCTCAGGCGGATAAAAGTAGGAGAGACATTTGAACACAAACAATAATTGTACTAAGGCATTTCTCTCTTGTTTATCTGATTTGAAGGCAGATTTGTAAGTGTGCGGTGTAGTTACGTTATATTCGTGTTAATTTCAGGAACTTCATGATCGATACGTACCGTTTGAATCCGACGGAGTATATGACGAGCACGGCATGTCGCCGCAACCTGGCCGGCGACGTGTGCGCCATCATGCGCGTGCACGGCTTCCTGGAGCAGTGGGGGCTTATCAACTACCAGGTACAGTGACAGATTCTCCTTTGCGTGCAAGAGAAACAACGGCTAAATGTTCAAACAAATAAAACCTTAAGGGCCATTGAAATATTTATATAATATAGATAAATAAATTTTCTATCGAACTGCCAGAGGAACGAAAAATCGACACCGCTTTATGGTAGATATTCCGAAAACCCGTACGAAGCACTTTGATTCCACTTTTTTCTTTTATTGTGCGAACTGCTAGTCTGGAATGCGTTGCCTGAATGGGTGTTTCCTTATAGTTACAATCTGGGTGGGTGTCTTCAAATCAAGACTGAATTGGTTTCTTCTAGGCAAGCCAGCTCCATCATAGATCGCATCATCGCTTAACATCAGGTGAGCTGGCGACCAAACGCAAGCCTATTATTAAATTAAAAAAAAGTATAGATCAATATTTCACAATGCATTCTCACATCATCACTGCTTCAAAAGCTGTAAGTAACATTGTATTTCCAGTTGGAGGCGGAGTCCCGCCCCACGGCGATGGGTCCTCCGCCCACCTCGCACTTCCACGTGCTGTCGGACACTCCGTCAGGCCTGCAGCCGCTACTGGCTCGCCCCGCGCAACCTAGACCAGGTACACTACTTTGACTTAAACATCTGGTATAGACTACTTCCCAATCCGTAACCACTTAGTATATACTCTACTTTCCACTCTTTACACACCCGGAAGAGACTACTTTCCATATTTTTGGTCCCCGTCTACTGGAATAGACTCTACCTTGCGTCACGTAGCCACCTAGTATACGAGTAGACTATCTTCCATCCTGCAGTCACCCTGATAGACTTCACTTACCATCCTATAACGTCCTGATATGGACTCAACTTTCCGACCTGTAGCCACCTGGAATAGACTCTTGCTTCCATCCCGTAGCCACCTGGAATAAACTCTTCCTTCCATTCCGTAGCCAACTGGAATAGACTCAATCTTCCCGACAAGGTGCCACCTAGTATAGAATCTACTTTCCACTCTGTAGCCACCTGCTATAGAATTACTGTCCCACAGCCACCTGGCTTAGACACTTCCTTCCGTGCTGTAGCCACCTGGATTAGACACTACCTGCTCCCTTGTAGCCACTGGGTGTAGACTACTTTCCGTCTCGTAGACACCTGATGTAGACTACTTCTTGTCCCGTAGCCACCTGATGTGATATAGACTACTTCCCGTTTCGTAGCCACCTGTAATATAATTTTCCTACTGTCTTGAAATAACCTGGAATAGACTCTATCTTCTGTCCTGTAGCCCCTTGGTTTATAGGCTACCTTGTTCCTGTATTCCTTCTGTCCCATTACCCACCTGGAATAGACTCTATCTTTCGATCTGTAGTCACCTGCTTGCGTTGATCTAACTAATTGTTTATCATCATATTCCAGCGGAGAATGTTCCGAAAGTGGAGCCGGGTCTGCCGAACGGCGCGGAGGCGGGCGGTGCGCCACCAGGCGCTGTGCCGCCGCCGGGTGCTGCCGCCCCTCCCCTTGTGAAGCAGGAGCCTAACCTCGAGCTCGGCCTCAACCCAGGACTCAAGCTTGACCAGGTAATGAACGAATCGACGCTGGAACGCCAGACGCGATACTCTCCCTTGAATGCTCTCCACATTTTCCAAATGCCAGGGTCTTCTTCGGGTCTTTGGCGGAGGTACATCATTGAATGCTTTACATAAGGGTGTATTCAAATATTTCTCCGGGTTGGATACGCATCAACAACAATTTCAAATTTTAACGGCTACACAGTTTCATGGTTGATATTACGAAAACCCGTATGAACCTCTTTGATTCCTTTATTATGATAACTTTTATTGTGCGAACTGCTAGCTTGTGGAAGGTGAATCTGTTTCTTCTAGGCGAGAGTGGTCTATCGTAGACCGCATCATCGCTTAACATGAGACTGTCAAGCACAAGCCTATTAAATCCAATATAAAATAAGCACTAAATAAGTCACTGCTCATGGGCCGAAGATTGAACCGGGTGCAGTTACAGCCCTAACAGACGTGACAGACTTGGCTGACGGACCGGAGAAAGTTTTCTCTTTCTCGTTGGTTGGACAGCAGTCCGTCAACCAAGTCCGACACGTCTGTTTGACTTTAGATTGTAAAGCGCACATGGTACCGCTCGGCCAACATTGCTCTCGCTGCTGTGTTTGCTAATGTGGTATATTGTTGGTATATTTGCAGTACCGAGGCGGGTGCCGCGGGCGCGAGTGGTCGGAGCAGGAGACCCTGCTGCTGCTGGAGGCGCTGGAGCTGCACCGCGACGACTGGAACCGCGTGGCGGCGCACGTGGGCACGCGCACTCACGACGAGTGCATCCTGCACTTCCTGCGGCTGCCTATCGAGGAGCCCTACCTCACCGACCCCGCCGCAGGTACACACAACACAATACTCTCACATGACAAAAAAAAAATCGGAACCCTTATAGGATCACTTTGATGTCCGTCTGTCTGTCTGTCGAGACCCTTTTCTCAGAAATGCGTTAAGATATCAAGTTGAAATTTATATCAAATACTCAGGTCTGCGGTCTCTTCAGCTTGTAAGTGTTGACTTACAAGCTGAAGAGACCGATCAAAAGATATGACCGCTTATGTCGCATATTTTGCGATTTCAAAAGGGAATCAAAACATATGGGGTACTATATAAAAAATATAAAAATTATGAAAACATATTGAGAACAATATGAAATTATTTTTGTTGGACATTTGTAAATGTCGTGTTTCTTAGATTTTTCGTGAGTACATTCAGTCATTTTAAATCATTAGAAATGTTGAAATGCGTCAGTGAAATAGTAATAGAACGTTTCTTAGGCCCTTCGATTAAAATAAAAGGATTAAGGACAATTGTATGAAGTTAAGTTGTCTGTCACCAGGTGGCGTGCTAGGCCCGCTGGCGTATCAGCCGATCCCGTTCAGCAAGACTGGCAACCCTGTTATGAGCACAGTAGCGTTCCTTGCTTCAGTTGTGGACCCGCGAATTGCGTCTAGAGCCACTAAAGCTGCTATGGACGAGTTTGCTGCCATCAAGGTATTTTTTAGGGTTCCGTACCTCAAAAGGACCCTTATAGGATCACTTTGTTGTCCGTCTGTCCGAGACCCTTTTTCTCAAGAGCGCGTAAAGGTATCAAGTTGAAATTTATATGAAATACTCGAGTCTATGGTTTCTTTCAGCTGTGAAAAAATTAACGGCCAGTTATCCGAGTCGCGTAGGCAACAAAACGCTCCCTCAGCCCCCGCCAAGTTATAGCGACGATGTATTTTGCCTCGCATGAGTCAGGACGCCCGCGGGGGGGAGTGCAACGACAAAAACGAACATAGGTCCGACCTCGATGACGCCCGGCGCGGTACTGAACGCGGTGCGCGCAAATTTTCGCGACCTTTTTACGCTTTTAATTTCACAAAAAAACAAAACTATTCACTATCAAAATTCTATCCAAACGAAAAAATGTTGAATAAAATTTCCTTTCAGTTCATGCAATTTCCAGGTTGTTACGAGCTTTCATTAGAGCAAAAAACGAAAAAAATAAACTGAATCGACTTTGTTTCAGATTTTTTTTTGATCGAGGAAAGTTTATTCTATCGTGTTGTGAACCAAATCATAAACTCAAACACAGATGTATCTGTGACATGTATGTTTTTCCAGCTCAAATATTGTAATTTAACTGAATAAAATTGATTTAAAACCGTCAAATTTGCTATAAGAGGCCGTTAAACTGTTGTAAATCAACACTATCAAAAGATATGACCGTTTATGTCGCATATTTTCGCATATTTTGCGATTTCACAATGGAATCAAAACCTATAGGGTACTTCCCGTTGACCTAGAATCATGAAGTTTGGCAAGAGGCAAGGTCTCACAGCACATATAAAGGAATAAATCTGAAAGTCATAAATTTGAAGTTATATCATTTTAAAATAATTGTTTTGCTTTTACAAACTTACATTTTGTAGTTGGAATGTATGGAAGAACCTTATTGTCCACTACAAAGTTAAGTTAAATATTTAAATATAACGTCTTCAAATATTTTAACTTTATTGTTTTTTTTGTTTGGATTCGTACTCTGAGGGTTCCATCTAACGAAACCCTCAGAGCGCGATTCCTACTCGTACTTGTCCGGTCCTTTTTTATTATTTATTTAGTGACCATGGATACGGAGTCCTTCATTGTCTGCTCTAGTTCATAATAAGATAATAGAAGTCAAGTGTGACACTGGTATGACAATAAGGTTGTATGTCGCAGGATGAGGTGCCGGCAGCGATGATGGAGGCGCACGTGAAGGCGGCCGGCGCACACGGACCCGCCGCAGCGCTAGCTGCCACCGGCATCGCTGGCACCGCGCCGGAACCCGCCGGTACCATAGTCACATACATACCAACAAGTCGGCCTCACTTAGCCTGGGTTCTCTCTGCATCTTCAACCGATTGTTTTGTTAAAGCTCTGTCGACCTCGTAAGCATCCTCTACACAACGAAGAAAAAAACACGTAAATCAGTTCACAAATGTCAAAGTCATTGACGATTTATATATTATATAAATCGATGTAAGTTCCCTATGGATTTCAAAACGGCTGGACCTATTTTTTATGGGGCTTTCACTTTCAATTGACCAGGCGAGAAGAAAGAAGGTGGTGCCGACACAAAGCCAGAAGCGATGGAGGTTGAAGAGAGTGAATCGTCGGTCAAAGTGAAGGACGAGCCCGGGAGCGAGGCTCCCGCTCCCGCGACCCCCGCAGACTCCGCCGTCGAACCCAAAACAGAGCCCAAGGAGGACGCCTCACCACAGCCCGGTAACTTCTATACAAGTATCTTAGAAGGTGGCCAAGAAATTTGATGAATAGATGCTTAGGAAATGTATGTTTAGATAGCCCGTTGGTCCAGTTGGTAGTGACCCTGCATTCTGCGTTTGGGGCGTGGGTCCGTTTCCCACCTAGGACAAACATTAATGCGATGAACAGTTGTATTTGTTCTATATCTGGGTGTTAATATCTATTTAAGTATGTATATCTGTCTCTGGCAGCCATATTACAAGCTTTGCTTAGTTTGGGGTCAGATGACCGTGTGTGCAAAAATGTTCCGAATATTTATTTATTATTGCTATCGTGTTGACCTTAATACTTCCACCATAGAGCGTTATAAGGACAACTACAGCTTCTTTGATAAAATATAGTTTGGAACTGACTTAAAGTACCTAAAAAAGTCTGCCAGAAAAAAGGGGCGAGGTAAACACGTATTGCACACACTGACATATTCTTATTAGTTACGCACATTTCAAAATGAGCGACACACTACTGCAAACGATGGCCTCATAATGTATACGTATGGACGACCGAGGGGGAAGGGGAGGGGGTGTAAGTGGAATGAGCTACCTAACGCGGAGTTTCCGAGAAGCTACAACATGGGGTTCTTCAAAAGGCGAGTTAATAGAGTCCTTAAGGGTCGGCAACGTATTTGTAACGCTTCTGGTGTTACAAGTATCCATAGGCGACGGTGACTGCTTACCATCAGGCGGCACGTCTGCTTGTTTGCCACTTATGGCATAAAAACACAATCATACGTTCAAAGCCATATTCTCAGTCCTTAGCATTTATTTGATACTATGGCAAAAAAATACTGCTAAAGGGAAATCCACACGTCTGTTAGCAGTTTAATAATGATTGTGATATTTATTGCGCAGCTGAGAGCGGCACAGTTGACGCGAAGCTTCAATCGGCGGCAGCTGCCGCGCTCGCCTCCGCCGCCGTGAAGGCAAAACATCTCGCTGGAGTCGAAGAAAGAAAGATCAAGTCACTGGTCGCGTTACTAGTCGAGACGCAGATGAAGAAACTGGAGATCAAGCTCCGGCACTTTGAGGAGCTGGAAGCTACTATGGAGAGGGAGCGAGAAGGTGAGTGTTACATGTATAGAGGGAGCGAGAGAGTACGTGTAGCATGCTTAGAGAAGGTAAAAAGGTTGTTTAACTCACGCTGTTTCATACAGCGTTTTGCTGTTGTTTGTCGCACTGCTATCATTATCAGCCAGAAGACGATCCACTGCTGAACATAGGCCTCCCCCTTTAACCTCCACATTGAACGACAGCCTGTCTTTTGCATCCACTAGATGCCGGCGACTCTCATAATGTCGTCGGTCCATCTAGTGGGAGGCCTCCCTACGCTGCGTCTTCCTGTTCGTGGTCTTCACTCAAGAACCTTTCTTCCCCATCGGTTATCGGTTCTTCGAGCGATGTGGCGCATTGCTAATATGACCGCAAATCGAGAAATTGGAAATCAAATGCTATGGTACACGAGCGAGAGTCGCATGCACTGCAGAGAGGGAGCGAGAGGATAGTTATTATTTTTATTTAATAATAGGCTTGCGTTTGACTGCCACCTTGCCTGTTGTTAAGCGATGATGCGGTCTACGATAAAGCGCGCTTCCCTAGAAGAACATGGGGTTCTTCAAAGGGGCTGTTAATAGAGTCTTTAAGGATCGACGACGTACCTGTGATGCCCCTGGTGTTACAGGTATCCGTAGGCAACGGTGTTTGCTTACCACCAGGCGGCCCGTTAGCTTGTTTGACACCTATGCCATTTAAAAAAAACTGATTCACTCGCGACTTGAAGACACCCTGGTTGTTATTTATTTAATCATCGGGTAAACTCATTTCGCGCATTCCACAGTCAGAGGTTCAAAGTGAAATCAAATCTCTTCATGTGGTCCGATCGGTAGGAAATGGGCAGAACAGACCTGGATCATGTAGATTCAGACAGGATTATACATTCTAGGGAACCAGGTATGTCCTAAAACTGCGACCAGAACCACCGGTCACCGGAGGATGGGCAGCAACGTCCTATTATTACACGGTGAACGTACTGCGATCCCCAAGCCGCCTGCCAAGCGTCGGGATTATGGCACCACCCCTCTCTAAGAGCCTCTCTAAGGCATTTGCTTAGCACTGGATATTTAATAGCTGATGCTGTGGATACAATCTATAAAGAAAAAATATATCCTTTGGTCCTACCATGAGGGCAAAAACAAACCATGAGACGACTCGGAAACTAGTTTAACTGGCGTTGTTTGTATACAATGTCCCTACTTAACAGCCCTAAGCAAAAGTAAGACGGATATTGTCGGTCTTTTACTATACATAAATGTTATTCACTGTTTTAAGCTGTCACGGTTGTTCGCTAAAATTATATGGTTATTTACGGGATATTTACCGTGGTAAGGTTGTGCTGTCGTCCCGTGAACATGGTGCATGTAACTGTGCCGAAATATCGAGAGCTCATTCCACAACCTTACCACGGTAAATATCCCGTAAATAATCATATAACTTACATAAATGTTATTGTATCGACAGGTCTGGAGTACCAACGGCAGCAGCTGATTCAGGAAAGGCAGCAGTTCCACCTCGAACAACTGAAGGCGGCAGAGTTCCGCGCGAGGCATCAAGCGCATCAAAGGTACTTTTATAATGGTTTTTTTTGTTTTCCACTTGACCAGACGATGTTTTTTTACCATGTTGTTAACACCAACTTTGGCGAGTTAAAATAATACTACTGTTGACAGTTAACAGTAGATTGTACAACGATAATAGGGTTCCGTTTTTACCCTTTGCGTACGGAACCCTAAAAAAGTCATTTTAGTCGAGATTTTTTTGGTTAAATTTTTGGCAATGATTCGAAATGTAACTGTTATATGGTTATTTCTGACCAGTAGGATATCACAGAAACTGCGGCGGCGTTGGCCTTACAAAGGTCGCCCAGTTTTCAGGTGTTGGGGCACAAGAGCAGATTCTCCATGGTCTAGGAGGTGGCTCCGCAGTAACACAGTTCCACTGAAGGATCAGCAAGACTCCATTTGCAATTTTTATATTTTTTATATTGACTTATGCTTTTGGCCTTACGGCCTCTACAGCTTGACCGGATTAGTTAGCGAACGCAGTGTGCGTTCGGCATAAATTGGTGGTTTAAGTTTTGGGCGACTAGCTCAAGGGCACCTCGAAGGTACGAACCTCGGCTTGGGCCATCGCCGGGAGTGGGAATCACACTTGCCCAGGCACCCCAGAGGGGTGTGCCCTGGAGCCCTAGCGGTTTGTTAAACTGATTGATTATTTGGAGAGAATCTAACAGATCCTGGGGGTCGCTGTGTATGTGTGTGTGTGTGTGTGTGTGTATGTGTGCGCCTCTGGTAACCGACGCCTGTACCAAAAACGGAATATTTCCTATTGCAAGGACCAGTCGGTTCGGGCATCGCCATTTGCACATGTCTGCAGCTCCCTACTTGTACTCGAAGCCGGTTTATGGACATCCAAATAAGCTATTGCAGATGCATGGCATGGGGGAAGCTTTTTCTCCGGGAGTACTGCGTGTTTCTCTGTCCACATTTTTGCCTAGCCTTAATAATGAATGATTTGTTTGTTGTAGGATGCAGGCGGAAAGCGGGGGTGCGCCGGCGCCGCCCGAACAGCCCGCGCCGGCGCCCGAGGTCGCCGCGCCCGCCGTGCCGCCCTCCCACGCGTAGGCTTATTGTACCACTAGACACGTTACAACCTGCGCCTTACTATGTTACCGCGATCCTATATTGACCCTTACTTTGAGAATCTTCTTACAGAAGACCAGTCAGTCAGGCTCGCGCCGAGGATCCAAAACAATAAAAAAAACACAAATTTGGTGATAAATACTAAACACAAATATATTAAAATGTAATAAATAAATATTCGGGACATTTTTGCACACACGGTCATCTGACCCCAAACTAAACAAAGCTTGTGATATGGCTGCCACATACTGATATACACATATAGTTTTAAATACATACTTAAATAAATATTAACGACCAGATATAGAACAAACATTGTTCATCACATAAATGTTTGTCCTAAGTGGGAATCGAACCCACGCCCCTAAGCTCAGAAGGTAGGTTCACTACCAACTGGACCAACGGGCTATCATTAATATCATTAATCAATAATATTGTGTGGAAACCCTCGGCGCACTAGTCTGACTCGCGCTTGGCCTGTTTTTTTTTCTATACGTGATTATATACAGAGGCGCAGCTCTTCGCGGTATAGTTTAAGTAGAAATCTCTTTAGTTTATTAGGACTATATGGTTTACTATATCATTGGTATTCTTTGTAAATTATTACTTAAGTTATTTTAGTTGAAATATTGCGTTTATAATTAATTAAATGCTTTGCTCGTGGCTTAAAGCGTAGCTAAAAGCCCATATGAATAGGCTTATAAGTGTCCTCGGAACTTCGATAAACTATGCATAGAACGCACAACGCGTAGAAAGTTATAGTCAAAAAACGTCCGCAGTTTCATATATAAACATAGCAATACAGGGTATAAGGGGAACACTCTCGAAGCCAAAAGAAGGTAATTGTACTCATCGTTATGAACAACTTTTACTATGGAACCAACCCTGAATTCGCAAAAAAAAACCAGCTGTTCCATACATTTTGTCGATTGTCAATGACCGTTTTCTATGGAACAGCTGATATTTTTTTCGTGATTTCAGGGCTGGTCCCATACTAAGAGTTGTTCATAATGATGAGTACAATTACCTTCTTTTGGCTTCGAGAGTGTTCCCCTTACACCCTGTATACAATTTACATAGAAACGAAAACTATTTTACCTAAACCAACCGCATTTTTATTCATTTATGTTGCGCGGCCCAGATACAGACAGACAGACTGACAAAAATGAAAAAAATTACAGTTTTGACTTTAGTATCGATTATAGAGTGGCGTCAAATTTTTTTTTTTTTCTAAATATCTTCCATGTACAGAATTGGACCTGTTACAGTTTTATTATAAGTATAGATGGCGCAGTTCTCTAATGTGAGTTCGATTCGTACGCCGCCGCCGTTGATCAAGCGAGACGGCGATGTCTGAATTGCAAGTGCGAAAGAAAATTATTTGCTTTTAATGTTTGAAGTGACATAGCGATAGTCTTGGTACGTAAAGGCACAGATATACACAACCAGATCGGCAATATATTTTAGTGAAAGAGACAACTTGATATGGCTCAGCACAAGTACGAAAAGGACATAAATAGATTTTGTTGTCCTTATCGGCGTGACCTGTTTTTGGTACCTGAAGTGTCAAAATCTGTCATAATCAGCGACAAACAAAGCGGGTCTGAATATTATTTATTGCCTTTTTTTGGTGATTAAATGTGATAAATGCGTGTTTCCTCTGAGAAATAATTGTAAAAGATATTTTACAATGGTTGGTTGTAGCATTTTGGGCTGCAAGAAGCGCAGTGAGCGAAAATATGATGAAATATTATTTCACACGTAAGTAAACATATAAAGCTTGTAACGATCACCTAAATAAATTCAGGATATCAATTCGCAAATATTTTATTCATAATTAGTCAGTTTTTAGGTCGATTTGTGGTCTTTTCCTGTGTTTTATCAAAAAAAATACTTAGAAGAATAAAAATAAATGTTACCAGTTTATAAATGAAATTACCCACCACAATTAACATAAATTATTCGTTCTGCAGGTTTCCAACCGATCCTGGCTTACGAATAAAATGGATCAGTGCTACTGGTCGTGAAAATTGGGTGCCATAAAAACATGCTAGAATTTGTTCGAGTCATTTCAATGCCGAATCCAATATCAGAAAGGGAAAAATTAATTATTTAAAGCCATGTGATTTGTATGGACAGATTTGTATCTTAATTTATTAATTTGTTTTGTTGCTTACTATTTTTCAGACTATCCTTCCATCCCTTTTACCTAGGATATTTTTTATTTTATTTTTAACACCATGCAGACGAAGTCACTGGCACCACCTAGTTATTATTATAACACACTGTAAGGTACTTCCTACTTACCTACATCTTGAAGGTTTTAGTTAGGCAAGCCAAGCACTACAAAGTGCCCAGCCATCATGCTGTGGTTACTTCACAACCTTTTTTCTAGTACTATATTCTAATCCTAACAAATAATTATAATAAAAACGAAAGTAACTTTCTGTCTGTTTTTTACGAGGAAACGGCTAAGTCAACCTTAACAAAATTTGTCAGGACGATAGGGTGTGTCATGAAGACAGACAACATACTTTTCTTCCCAGAAAATTGCAGGTAGCTCCGCGGGTTACAGCAGATAGTGTATAAAATATAAATATTTAAAAGGTAGTATTGTTTCCAAAATTACTCATTGAAGATTCACTACCCATCATAGTAGGTAAATTACCCTAACTTATAGCAAATCATTTTAATGTGGCAACACACCTTGTTGAAGCGAGAGGCACTGAGCTAGCCACGCTCATTGAAAATCTATAGGTAGTAGATCTGTGCGTAAAGGGTATGATGCCTAATCAAAATACTATAAATTATGATGATAAAAAAACGGGCTGAATTGAGAACCTTCCTCCTTTTTCGAAGTCGGTTAGTAAGGTATTTATATGGGTTTTTTGTGACTATTTGGATGATAAACAGTAATATAAGTATGTATGGAGTATTTATTTACTTACCAATGATATTTCCCGTCATATTTTTTTTTGCGTGACAGCGTGACTGTGGTCCAAGTTGTCCCCGTATTGAGTCGGGACAAGTTGAGCAACACCGCGGGCTCATCTGCCGGGAACAAGGGACGCGGAAGCAGTAGCACTCGCCGGTCGAGGTAGTCTGTGGTGTACTACTTGCTCATCTAAGGCTCATACTTTATCTCTGAGAGAAGGTCTGAGTCCCAGCAGTGGGAACATGATAGGCTGATAATGATGATGAATTATTAAGCATTTCGCGAATTAAATACATGAGAGCGTAATGTATGACGGTGATCTGAAATATTCAACAAACAATGATTTAAAAATCTGTTTTAAGTTTATTTAGGTGTATGATTTACATTAATAAAATAAAATATAAATTACCTCAATCCATTTTAGCATCGCTCGTATGCTTTTTAGGGTTCCGTACCCAAAGGGGAAAATGGGACCCTATTACTAAGCCTACGATGTCTGTCTGTCTGTCCTCCATTTAAACAGCTGTATCTTTCAAACTGCAATAGATAGCCAGTTGAAATTTTCGTTTTTACTTTTTTATTATTTCTCAGTTAATCCGCCGTAACATTACATAATCTGAAAATTTCAACTGGCTATCTATTTCGGTTCGAAAGATACATCCGTTTATAGGTAGGACAGACGGACGGACAGACAGAATTTGAATTATAGCCCACAATAATTTTAAAACTTAGAAATGCACTGTTGGACGTGGAATTTACCTACAAAGTACTACTGCGACGTACGTCACTATTGTAGAAGTTTATTTATGGGCACGAATGGTCTCGCCCATTAAGAAAGTTAGTCACATAATTAGCAAAATATATTTTCTCTACGTTATCAACAAATTGCGCAATGTTTGAGTCTGTTTCATTTATTTTGTATCGCTTGTATTAAAATTCTGTTCTTCCTTCGTTCGCACGGTACCGGCTGTTGGTTTGAGACCTCACCAAGCTCCCGATTACCCTCGTCGGCTGACAAATGTATCGATGATCATCTTCTTCCGTCTTTTTCTCTCCCAGTTATTGGGTTTCTTCTCTAACTGCTGTAGTACCCGCTCTCTTGTGGTGCAGTAGTCCAAAGTAAACTCTGCGTTCACCGTCAGAAAATCCGAATGTTTCGTTTTGATGATGGCTTGGGGAAGAATTCCGAGGTATAAGAGGAATTTGCTGTACTTGGCCATCACCCTCTTTTATTTTGGAGAGTAGAGTTGTGTCTTCAGTGTCTGTGAGTCGATTACCCTCGTTGGCTGACACGTCTATTGGTGATCATCTTCTCCCTAGTCTTATTTCTTTCCCAGTTATTGGCTTTCTTCTTCAACTGCTGTAGTAACCGCTCTCTTGGTATACGAGGAATTTGCTGTACTTGGCCCTTTTTATTTTGGAGAGTAGAGTTGTCCTCTCGTCAGTGTCTGTCAAAAATCTGTGCTTTGCACCTTGTTTATTGTAACTGAATAAAATTGAAGCCCGTACCAATGAGCTCATACCACTTGCTATTCGGCGAAGGAAAACATCTTGAAGAAACCTGCATACGTACGGAAAAGGATTTCAATGGCGTATGTGAATCTAACCCGCACTGGGCCAGCGTGGCGGATATGGCCCAATCACCCTTTCGGAGTTAGGCTAAATGTCCAGCAGTGGACTGTTAAAAGGCTAATTATGATGAAAATTGAAGCTATCATACTGTCGATACAGCACAAGTAAAGCCACGGGTATAAAGCAGAACGCGTACTTAAACGGGTTCACTATAAGTTTCAGCACTTGCAATTAGAATGTCGGTTTCGAAAAACTCCTGTAAAAGAAAATTGTATTACAAAATATAATTGGTGTATTAATTAGGATAATCAGCATTTGTATGTGTTATTACGTAAGATACAAAAATTAAGTAGTATGTGATAAGTGTAAACAACTTTTTCTGTTATAAGACAAAAACAACTTTTTCTGTTATAAGACAATCACACCGGTTTATTATCAGTAACTGCGAGTTGTTAAATAAAAAGGTGTGAGAAAGACATTGTTTTACTTATTGTCATTTTTCAGGAGCGATATGGAGCTTTCTCTGAATGTTTACGAACGACGTCCTTTCTTTGCCGTCTATTGAAAGGCTAGTGTGGTTTTGCGTGGTTATTTTTCCAAATTGTTTTCATTTGCGATCTCCTTGTAAGGCGCGTCGCTTCATTTATGTAGGAGATTAAATTGGACACAATGTTTGTGATTATAATTAGTTTATTGCCAGTTATTTATATTGGGAGTGCAAAAGGTGCTGAACCCACGTACAGGATATCAATGGTGAGTAAATCTATTTCATTAAACATTTTATTTATTATTCGACACGTTCCAGATACAGTGGTTAGGTCTGGCGGATGATCGCATTGTCTGGAAAGAAATGGGGAAAACCTTTGCCCAGGAGTGGGACAGTATAGGTTAACAAAAAAAAAACAATATTAAAACACTTATAACACCATTACAGATACAATAAAAAAGCGATGCTATAACAATTAAAACAAATATAAACTATTATTATTTAAAAATACTAAAAATATATATTTTATCTATATTTTTGCGTCAGCAGTAGATGCCACTGAAAGCATATTTTTCACAAATTTTGTGAGCCGTTTCCGTGAACTCTGCCAGGCCACAAGTAAAAATATTTGTACCTTCTGAGATTTAACCAGATCAAGCAACGTTAAAGCGCGTGACACCGGGGCAAACCTGAGCAGGGGCCTTACGGACAACAGCTAATTGCGGCACCTAATCCGCTCAGTTGGAAAATGCGCGACCGCAAACCGTATCTGTTCGCGATAAGGTACACGTTCGCGTGATTTTCCAACTGAGCGGATTAGGTGCCGCAATTAGCTGTTGTCCGTAAGGCCCCAGGTTTGTTCTAGGCGCGGGTACGCTGAAGGTAGGGAACCTGCGTCGCCTGGACACAATTTTGTCCACGTGAAAAGTATAATTTCTAGTTTTGAGTCAATGTGTTCACAATTTATTTTGTGAGATTATAGTGCCCAATAAACTGATTTGATTTGATACTGCCAACAATTGAGAGTGCTGAGGCCTTAGATCTATTTTTAATCCCCAACGCAAAAAAGAGGAGTGTTAATAGTTTTACGTGTGTATCTATGTCTGTCTGTGGCATCGTAACTCACAAACGGCTGAACCGACTTTGATCTAGTTTATTTTGTTTGGAAGGTGACTTGATCGAGGGTGTTCTTAGCTATGATTCATGATAATCTGTGCAGCCGTTTCAAGGTGATATTGCATATTCTATTAGAAATTGGCCGATACTTATTTCGTTGATAAACAATCGACAAATTCATGTCTGTTTTAAAATTCATGGCAGGGATAGTTTTTATTTATTCAACCTATTATACTCAATACTCAATCATTTATTGCATAATTATTATGAAGTTCACTGATGGATTATACATTATACAGGTGGATGATAATTAAACTTTGACTACGATTTGGCTACAAGGAATTATATTTTCTCGAGGACGAGGAAACTGCCCTATCATCGGTTTAAAAAAAAAAAGTTTTATACATGTATTGAATGAATCGGGCGTTACTCTGCGGAAGTTCATATTCAAAACTGTTTTTTAGACGAATCTCTAGGGTATTTCCCTTCAATGTCATTTTAAGTACGTACAATAGAGAATAAGGGATATCTATTAGTAAGATCAGTTCCATTGTTTTGTAAATTAATGGGCAAATCGGCAATTTGTTTGTCAGGTGTCGTCTCACGACAACCCGGGCCACCCCGCGTTGTTCTTTCATGGCGAGAGCCCGGTATGGGATCACGAAACTCAGAACCTGTATTTTGTCGACGTCCACCAGCAAAACGTGCACCAACTTGACTACAATTCTGGGAAGATCTACACTAAGCATATCGGTAAGTACTTTCTTCATATAATTTTTTTTTTCTTCTATTTTTTTTTTCTTATTTTTTTTCTTTCTTTCTTTCTTCTTTTTTCTTTTCTTTCTTCTTTCTTTTCATGTTCGAATAGACGACAGACATTTTCGAAGATAATGATAACTTAATTTGATCATTAGGGATATAGTTTGGTCGAGCTAGTACCGAAAAAGGTCTGCCAATAACTAAAGGGGGCGAGTTAAACACGTATTGCACACACTGCCATATTCTTACTAGTTCTTCAAACGCACACTTCAATATTGAGCGGCACACAACTGCAAACGAGATGATCAAAATGTCATCAAATGTACGACCAAGGGGGTGTTTCAGATATAACGACGTACCTAGTTAATATGAAAAATATATCTACAAAAAAATCGTTGTTTTGTTGTTATTGTCTCAAAAATAGTCAAAGCTATGCGACGCGAAGCTATGTTAGATCATCACAACTGACCGCAGTCTGCTGATTAGGTCATCAAATCTGTTAGCGGATCTGTTATGCAGTGTTGCCATTGCTACGGAAATTACAAAAAATCTTCGGTCTATGGCCGTAATAATTACTAAGGTGGTAAGGTTTCGATCAAAATGAAGTCTTTATGATATTCCCTCTTGTTGCATAGAATACGGTGAAGTGAACGTAGTATCACTGATAGCTGATAGCCGCCGGCTACTAATAGCGGTGCGCTCAGCGCTGTTTCTGATGGACTGGGGGGTGCCAGGAGACGCGGCCCTGCGGCTGCTGACGACCGTCGACCTCGGCTTGCCGGACAACGTCATCAACGAAGGGAAACCGGACGCGAATGGCAGGTTTTGGTTAGGTAAAGTCTTGATTGATTGATTAAATCTTTATTATTCAAACTATAACATATCATACAGATTACAAAAAAACTCGTGTAACAACTGGCGGCTCTAAAAGCGACCTCTTCCAGGCAACCTGAGGATGGAAAGGATGGATGGGTAGGATGGCTTATGGTGATGGTCCTCAGATTAGACAAACAAGGGAGATACGATAAGGTAGCGTGACGGGTGCGAACGCATCTGGCCTAAATCAGGCTTGATGTTGCTTCAAGCTCGGCTTCAGATTTTGGTAAAACTCAACATTTCCATTTGTTTCCGTAAAACTTTAGGAGGGAACGTTTGAGAACGGATTTCGTTAAATTACTGTCATAAAATAAAAAAAATTATGTTATAGTTTACTTATTTTATATTTATATTGAAAATTACGGCTTTATTTATTCGTTTTATGCCCAAAAATACAAATACTTAAAATTGATTTTTTCATGTTGTATTAGGCCTCTTAAGCTGTAAGTTAATGGCACAGATAAAACATATGAAAAGTGGAGACATTTGAACACGAACGATAATTACTAAGGCATATCTCCCTTATTTGTATGATCTGAGGCCATATTGGATGCGTATATTGGATGGTAGGCATATATATGTCCAGCAGTGGGCTAAGGCTAAGATAATGAGGATGAGGAAGAGGATGATGATGATGAGGGCAGCCATGCAACATTTGAATAAAACTAATATCTTTTACAGCTATTTCATAAACAAATTCGTTAAGGTTTCATCTGCTTGCTTCCACAACCACTCCAATCGTACCCAACTTGTCTGTTTAGGCACAAAAGGCCCTCAGGCCGGCGACGACGTCCTCCCCGACAAGGCGACCCTGTACAGGGTGGAGCAGGGCTGCATGCACCCGCACGTGGTGCTTCGCCCAGTCTCCATCTCCAATGGGCTTGTCTTCTCGCACAACAGCACCGTGCTTTACTACATCGACTCGCCGACACAGAAGATCGTTGCATTTGATGTCGATCTTAAAGGAGACTTGAGTAAGTTGTCACTGTTCGTCATTTCAGAAAATTCTCTCAGTAGTATTCTCAGAATATAGCGTTAAAGTAGCCATCAAATAACGTTAACGTTTTATTTTTGTACCTAATTCTTTGTCCGAATATTGCAAAGTCTGAATCCATGGTTAGTTGAAAAAAACAATTTTGATTTGATTCGATTTTGTTAGTCATTAAAAATCCTGCATTTTTTGTAAATGCTATATTTACTATTTATGTACTAATATTATAAACAGCATCACGGCTATTTTTTGTTTTCATTTTTTCATCGAATCTATCTATACATATAAAAATGGATCCCTATTTACCTTGGTCACGCCATAACTTGAGAACGACTTTACCGATTTCATTGATCTTTTCTAATACTTTGGAGAAGGTTCTTACGGAAAGAAAAATTACAAAAATTACGCAGAAAATTTGGAAAATTCAGAAAACTTAACGACGATCTTGACTCGCTGGTGAAACCGCGGGCGCAGCTAGTTTAAAGATAAAAGTCACTGAGTGAGAAATTAAAAAAACGGCCAAGTGCGATTCGGGCTCGCGCACTGATAGTTTCGTATCAAGGCGAACATAAATTTATCATCGATTCGCACTTGGCCAGTATTTAATATTTGTTGTTTTACTTTAGTGTGTACTTTAATCAGGCAAGGTTGATGCTTGTACATAAAATACCGTTTTTACACTAGAGCAAAAAACAAAAATACGTTTAAAAAACCCTTGTTGTATGGAGTAATTTTTTTTTTAATCCTCCATAACATTACGTCATATTCTGCGAATATTTCAACTGGCTATCTATTACGGTTCGAAAGATACATCCGTTATAAGATACAACGCAAGGAAGGTAAGGACGCACGGACAGACAGCGTAGGCTTAGTAATAGAGTCCCGTTTACACCATTTGGATACGGAACCCTAAAAACAGCTGACTAGGCATTCTCTCAAATAATATTGTAAATATATTAAAGCTATTTTTTGTTGATATTGTTCTTTTGGAGCAGGAGATCGAAAAGTATGAACATGAAATTAATTCAAAACATTTACAATATTATACTGATAATGCTAAATATTTTTTTTACATTCCTACTCAATTGATGTATTTATTCAATAAAAAATACAAGTAAAATATAAACTATCTTAAATATAAATTTATAACTAAAACTAATTGATTTTATTTTATCTATGTGCGAGCCAAATAGCTATGTTACAACGCGGGCTGATAATATAATAAAATGGTAATTATGAATATTCGAGCGTTACGTAACCTACGTTTGCAATTAGAGAAAGGACGGAGCCTACGATAACTAAAAGCGTTTAATTAAAATTATGAAAAAAGCATGGTTTTGTTAAATTAATTGTATCGGTTGGCAGGTTCTCGTCGAACTGTGTTCGATGTCTCGGTGTATGGAGATGAAGACGCTATACCGGACGGAATGACGATCGACAGTGACGGACATTTATGGGTCGCGCTTATGTTCGGAGGAGCTGTAAGTATTATGCCGGTTTTACTTTTCCAATAAACCTTACGGCTACCTCTTAAGTGGGTACATGAGCAGCGTTTTGTCCATACAGACGTATTCTTGTTTCCTCCCTGGATAATACTGCTAGAGCTGTATATGCGAAAAATCACGCGAACGTGAACCTTAACGAGCCGAGATCTTCGATCAAACAGTTCGAAGGCCGAGATACAGTTCTTACCTATTATTACCTAAACATAATCGCTTAAAACAGGTTGCCGTAAGGCCGTTGTAGTTCACGCCAAATTCGAGCTTAATGAAATTCCGTTCCTCAGGTCCTTCATATAAACCCTGACACGAGACAGCTGGTTTTCGGCTACAAGTTGCCCGTGTCCCGCGTCACTTCAGTGACGTGGGGCGGGCCCAACCTGGACGAGTTGTTCGTCACCACAGCCCAAGACAAGCTGAACGTGCAGCTGGAGCCGCTAGGGGGCGCCGTCTTCACGATAAGGGGCACGGGGAGCCGAGGAGTGCCGTCACACTCCTTCAAATTTGACAACGCCGATTCTTATTAGTGAGACTGACGACAAATAAATTTTTATGCAATTGTTGTTTTGAATTATTTACTTACCTATCCTCGCAAACTTTGACTACTCTGACAAACTATTTTTAACAAGGCAGCTTAAACGTCATCCCGGCCTTAGGGCCAACTCTTTATGCGGTCTCAAACGAACGTTTAAACGCGCAGTTCGGAAAGTCACGCGAACGTGAACCTTAACGCGCCCAGATTAGGATTGCCAGATCCTGGCTTATCAATTCCTGGACATTTCAGGGGTTAGGAACGGCGTCAGTAACCGGTATGGATACCTACTATAGGTACTAATTCAGAGAGCATATCCCATGTCAATTTTAATTCATCTGATTTACGGGACTAAAGTTAAAAACTTATTGTGAATTCCATCAGGGTCAAAATCATACCTGTCTGCCAAATAGTTGATTGCTCTTTCCAGGAAAATGTGTGCCTGTGATGTGAATTTATTCGTTTGTCTTCTATGAGGTTCGGCGTACGTAATTTGGTGTCCGAAAGTTAGTAAAAAAACCCTAGTATTTGCGAATTCCAGGACAGTAAAGTCAAATTACTGGTCACTGACAAAACAACTCATTCCGGGACTATCCCGGATTTCCCAGGTATCTGGCAACCCTAGTCCAGATACGGTTTGGGGTTGTTCATCACCTAAACAGCTAGCCGTAACTTTAGAACGCAAGTAACGCGGCGCGTTATCCTCTAAAAATTTGACCTCCATAACCTCCATTTCCTAGGCATAAAATAAGAAAAAAATAAAAGCCAACCTAGGGTATAAAGGCCAACTTTTAGAGCTTAACTACGCTCGTGTTTGAAGTTAAGGAATCAGGACCCCGAGGTATTTTATTACGGAAACTGAAAAATATCGGAAGCTGCATTTTTTTTACAGGGTTACGTTGGAAGTATTTACTAAGCCTAGACTAAATGTATGAAAATAACGAACTCCTTTGCTCAGTACACTCTTTCTGCGTAACCCTGTATACCAGACAGAGAACCCCACATTTTATGTCCATCGAGGAAAACACGGTTTTGTCTAGACAAGCGTGCTCCATCGTAGACCGCATCATCGTTTAACATCAGGCGAATCGGCGATCAAAAGCAAACCTATTAATAACTATATACGTTTATATTTTATTATCGTCGCTTACCAACAGGAGAGTTGGTGGTCAAACGCGGACTTATAAAATACTAGCAACCCGCCCCAGCTTCGCACGGGTATAGATATATTGTAGCCTATGTCACCCGGGGATAGTGTAGCTTCCCAACAGTGAAGGAATTTTTCAAATCGGTTCAGTTGTTTCGCAGCCTAAACAAATGCAAACAAACAAACAAATCTTTCCTCTTTATAATATTAGTATAGATAAAAGAAAATATGTATATTTAAAATAAAATCATTCATACCTGCACTGATGGAATTTTTTCTTTACATTTCCATAGCACAAATTCTGGCATAATATTTATGGCTGAGTATGTGTCTATATCTAACAATAAATATAGTCAAAGACAAGTATAAGTAAGAAATATTTTATTAGATGACACGAATACAACCAGAGCAATATTAACAAGAAATTGTAACAGTTTAGTTTAGACTATGAATAAATAACTTAACATCACTTGACAACAGCAAAACGACTATAAACCCACGAACTCCCGTTCCACCCTTTCATCTACAATTGAAATGTGCAATGTTCCGCCCGTGTATAGTTCTATTTCGATTCCCACCGACGACAAACATTAATGTAATGAACATTTGTTTGTTCAATATCCAATTACGTTAAAAAAACGTATTAGTCTCTAGCAGCCATAATAAAAGGGGCAAGCTTTGCGTAGTTTGGGGTCAGATGACCGTGTGTGCCTAAGACCCTGGTCTTTGACCAGTGTGTGTTGCCAGTGATAACATATGGTACTGAGACGTGGTTCTTAACTGTTGGCCTTTTGAAAAAACTCAAGTCGCACAACAGGCAATGGAGCTATGCTCGGAGTTTCATTGCGCGATAGAATCTGAAACGTGGATATTCGCCAAAGAAAGAGTCACCGACATAGCTTTTAAAATTTGCAAATTGGCAATGGACAGACCACATCGCTCGAAGAACCGATAACAGATGGGGAAGAAAGGTTCTTGAGAGAAGACCACGAACCGGAAGACGCAGCGTAGGTAGCTTGCTAATTGCATTTGTATTCACAGTTCTGTCATTATCCGCAAGGGGCTAGAGATAAAGCGGTCCACGTTAAACAAATGAGGTATTAATGGCGATTGAAACAAAAGATAAAATTAATTTTATAGCAAGCAAGCATAACATTAGCAAGAAAATATAAAACTTTAACTTAATAAATAAATTCTGTAGAATGCATTCACTTGCATGATTTTTCGGATGGCCTAAAGCATCCGCAAATTTAAATCGATTGCAACTGTTAATAAAGAAACAAAAAAAGCACATGTACCTATTTGCCGCATGCTCAAATGTATGACATTAAATATGCTATGAACGCCATATGCACGATTCAGACCGCCTCTAGTAACGTGATCGACAATTGCAGTTTCGTGAATGCTTAACGGCCTCATATACCAAATTTGACGGTTTTAAATCAATTTTATTCAGTTAAATTACAATATTTGAGCTGGAAAAAAAAATACATGTCACAGATACATGTGTTTGAGTTTATGATTTGGTTCAAAACACGATAGAATAAACTTTCCTCGGTCAAAAAAAAAACTGAAACAAAGTCGAGTTAGTTTATTTATTTCGTTTTATGCTCTAATGAAAGCTCGTAACAACCTGGAAATTGCATGTACTGAAAGGTAATTTTATTCATAATTTTTTTATTTGTATAGATTTTTGATAGTGAATAGTTTCGTTTTTTACTGAAATTAAAAGCGTAAAAAGATCGCGAGAATTTGTGCGCGCCGCATTCAGTACCACGCCAGGCGTCATCGAGGTCGGACCTATGTTCGTTTTTGTCGTTGCACTCCCCCCGCGGGCGTCCTGACTCATGCGTGGCAAAATACATCGTCGCTATAACTTGGCGGGGCTTAGGGAGCGTTTTGTTGACTTCGCGACTCGGATAACCGGCCGTTAAGATAAATTGTCTTTACTTAGTCATAGTTACATATAAGTATGTACAAGTACAGAAGATTCACTCCACAAAATTATTTAAATAATTAGCGACTCTTGCTACTACACAATAAAGTGCAATTCAGGACGTGCGAGCGCTAACTACCTTTATTAACCTAGAAGTTGCCTCTCTGTCTATCGCGCGGCAGGTCTAGCAAGTCGGCTACTTGTGGCTTCATAACTAAAGTGCGGAATGCGCCAGGCCTGACTTGGCCTAAGTTTTTTGGCATTGACGGCTGCAACACCATTGAAAAACGCTGAGTGAAAATATTTACTTTGGTATATCGGCTACCAGAAACAAACTTACGTTCAAAAACCTACCTAAATGTATTAGAAATCACGGTTTTCATACAGCTTTAAATATGGTAGTCTACTGCAGGTGTCAGAGCAGAGCTTAAAAAAGCTTGGAGCGAGTATGACCATAGGCAGAACACTGCACATTCACTGTAAACAAAGAAACAAAGCTAGTTTCGTGGATTTATGTAACTATCTTTATAAAATGACAACCTCTGTGACAACATTAGTACTCCAAGAGGTCGTAACATCAAAATTTAAGTAACACCGAAAAGACTCCCAAAATTCAAATATACAAATAGTTTACAAGTTAAAATATCGAAAAGACGTTGATAATAGTTTGGTAGGACTTAAAGCTATTAAAAATAAATAGGACTTATTATCCTTTCATTTGCGTATCGTTCACAATATCCTTAGGCACATTTTCCGATTACATAATTTCAAGTACAATTAAATGAATGCTAAGCATTAATTTGAAATTGTGAAATGGTTACGCGACAAACTATTCATTGAATCGTATTTGACTAGATATTTCATTATTTTAAAAGTGGCCAGTTAGAGTCTGGCTAATGAAAGTAGACTGAAAAAGAGCGGCAAATTTAAAATTATCAGCATTGGAACCCCAAAAATTAGTATGAAATACCTGGAATAATCTCACTTGATACTTGTTAATAATTTTATTGTAACACAGTAATGTTTGCATTTCATATTATTTTTGGGGTTACAATGCGTTTTTTTTTTTTAATTAGGCGCCCTTTTACAGTCTCTACTTTCAAAAGCCAGACTACTTAAAACATACCTAAATGTATTAATTGTAATCATTATTTAGTTATAACAAAATAAAACAATTTTAGGCATACAACCCTGACAAAGATTACTCAATCAGTTACAAAGTGCACTATTTATACCAATCTCAACCAACATCAAACCATTTCAGAGTCAAAAACCAAATTCAAAATTTGGTAAATTTTAGAGAGCCAAATGAGATTTTTAATTCGACGCCTGAGTTAATTGACTCATAATTATAGAAATACCTACATAAAATATAATAAATTTTTTACTTTATATTTTATAATATAATCAAAATCTATATTTAAAATATAGAGCACTATTTCTATGAACGGATTCTTTCTACATTCACACCACACTTCAATACTATGAGATAAGAGCAATGGCAGTGGTGTAGCTGTTTAACACTAAAAGTGATCATTTTTAGATAAAATTTAATTAGGAACGCTGTCCACACTCCGTCATTCTTTGACGTCGATTTTCCTAACTTGACAGCTCCAAAATAGTCTCGCTCAAAATCGAGCTCACCTCTTTGTCTGTGACCTGCTGTCGGCGACGGATGGGAAAGGAAATATGGACTCTGTATGCTGACGAACCTAGGCAACGAAACGGGGCGGCTACGACCCGCAGTGACGGCTAGTAAGTTTGGCAGCATTGAAGGATTCTAGCGATTCACAGCAAGCATAACGCTCGAGACAAAGAGGAGCGGTTGGTCGAAAGCGAGGTTCCGATGCTCGTGATTGGCCGAGAATCGCGACGGTGGCGCCAACTAGCGGCCGATAAAAAAGGTCGGATAACGAGAGCGCGAGCAAAACGGTCGGGACTTGGGTTTCGACCGGCAACCCAGGCGCCAACCCTGAACTTCACGGGGTCCTGAGATCGAGGCGGCGGAGTCAGGTGTGAAGACGACGGATGCCGAGTCGGTCCTAGGAGTAAGATACCCATTTTGATGATGGCTACAATGGAAAATACTATCCCACTTACATATTAGTTAATTTCAGTTACTTTTTGGTTACTCAGTGACCTGCAAATATCTTGAGCAAAAACTGACGTAGTGGGAAAAAATTAGTGGTCATACACGCACACATGCATTCACTTCAACCAATAGCCGGACTTGCGCGAAACCAAGCCCTTCGGTCCGCCAATAAAGCCTGAAAATTTACTAATAGAGCTGTCAAAATAATTTAAAGAAAAATTTAAGGCGTAATTTATTTACGAAGTGTGGACACGTCTTAGTAATATTTAGTAAATACACCATAAATTTTTGCGAAAACCCCTAAAATATCTAACAATATTGATGTTTTAGTGCCTTAACTTATAACATATTCTCCTATAATAATAGCTTGCTGAGATAACAAATCTAATGTGTATAATTGCCTAACTACAAGATACATTTAGTAGGGACGCGTTCCGAAACCAACATCGCTAATGTGAACTAACATGACACAAAAAACGGGATTATGTTGGTTTTTATTAGCGCTGTTGGCGTGATTCAGTACTCACTTTGATATAGGTTTGATAAAGTCAGACAAAATATCTGAAAATTATACAGCAGTATTGAAGCTTACCACGCTATATTGGTATTACAATATATATATTTTAGCTATTAATATCATGGATTTATTGCAGACGATTCAGTGATCCACTTGATAAATGTTCGCGAAATCGCTTCAATTCTGTACTAAAATAACCAATTTCCGATATATTATTTTTTTATCTATATTCTATAGCAACAACTACATATCAAATACAATTAATTGTGTTCAGCCATGGTACTGTGGCCCACTTGACTAAATTGACTGGTAAATTTTTCTAACTGTGGACTATTGACTGTACAACCGTTTTTTTACTATCCATGGTACAGTTGACTAAACCACAGAAAAAATAATTTATCAGTAGAGCATCCGATTGGAGAAATATTTCTTACATGGAACAGCTAACTGGTCCATAGGAAAAATATTTCTTACGTGGAACAGCTAACTGGTCCATAGGGAAAATATTTCTTACGTGGAACAGCTAACCGATCCATAGGAAAAATATTTCTTACGTGGAACAGCTAACTGGTCCATAGGGAAAATATTTCTTAGGTGGAACAGCTAACCGATTAATAGGAAAAATATTTCTTACGTGGAACAGCTAACCGATCCATAGGAAAAATATTTTTTACGTGGAACAGCAAACTGGTCCATGGGAAAATATGTCTTAGGTGGAACAGCTAACCGATCCATAGGAAAAATATTTCTTACATGGAACAGCTAACCGATCCATAGGAAAAATATTTCTTACGTGGAACAGCAAACCGGTTCATAATGGGGTTATCGAACGGCGGGGGTATTGTGAGACTCAAAAGTCATTCATTCGCGCCTAGGATTGGCCCGCTCGAAAATTTTGTTCTTTTTCATCGCGCGGGGTAAAGGATGAGCAGAGCAGTCAAGTTATTATATCGTCATTGATAGGCTTATTTATGATAAGCTTTTCAATGCAGTAATAAAAAATATTTTAAAACAAAATAACAATACTATTATATTATTGTTATTACAATATTTATAATATTATAACAATATTTAGTCAACATGCCTATTCTAAAGGATTTTTGACATTTGGAGTTTAACTGTGATATTTGTATTTCAATACACTAGCACATTCTTCAACCGTCGTACGAATATGCGAAAGTGTGTTTTTTGTGTCCTGCTTTTACGCAACAATAAATCAACTAATCGATGTGATTTTTGCATAAAAATTGTTCCGAGGGCATGAGGAGGACAGATATTAAAAAAAAGTGAATCCGTTCCTTTGTTGCTGCGTGAAAAAGGAACAAAAAAAACCAACAATCACACTTTCGCATTTATACGTCGAGATACAATACATATAGAGTCACAATCGTGCCAAAAAATGTGCGAACCAAATTTCGGCGCACGCTACGAATTGGTCTATTCCACTTTAATCACCTGGGTGCTAAAAGTCGACTCTTTAGTCGACTTTGATCTCCTGGGAATATAATCACCTGGGTGATAATAGGCAACTCCGTTTAAATTATTATTTGAGTCGGCGAGTTTTGGGTTAGTTACAAGGTAACCGCGTTCCGCCTACAACGCCGCGCGATGCCAGAGCTACGCTGACATAGCGGACAACTAACGTTGAACACTCTGCAAGCGACATAAATGTGGCATTGTGAACTATAACCTTAAATATTGTAATCGATACAATGTCTGTACAATAACGCTCGGACGTTTTTTGACTGTTTTCACTGAGAGGTTGTGAGTCTATAGGAATTTATCTCAATGCATTTATAATATAAGTATAATTTTTTTTTTTTCTTTCACATACATTCAAAATTCTGTACTTACATCTACATTAATTTTCCCATCACAGCAAATACTTAGTGCCTTCATTTCACCCGAGATCCCTTTTATCACTCCAAATCTGCACAATTTGACTGTTCTCTTAATAATAAATAACTTTATTTTCATTGATTGAGTTCCGTTTATTTATTTGGAGCCTTCATCGTGTTTCACATTTTATGAATTTATTAAAATGTGGCTCCTCACAATGCGTTTTTAATTCATATCACGCGTGGTTTGTAAAAAATTATGGTTTCGGTCTTAAACGCACCACGAGCCACGTTACAAGTGTATCAAAACCACGTTAGTTTCCATAGAAGTGGGTATAGTTCACTTGACATATATTATGTCATCATAGTGGGTAGCGCTTGGGTGTGAATAGTCCTGCCATCATGTTGGAGGTATTTCCGTCTGGCATGAGCTGTATCTACCTCACATCATCCACACAGTACCGCGCCCTTTACAGTAGATATGGTATGTACAGTTGTTCACTGCTTAGGTGCGATGAGTCCTGACATCATGTCGAATGTGTTTCCGTCAGGCGTCAGCTGCAGCTCGCCCCGCGCCGTGCGCACGCGCAGCCAACCCGCGTCATCCACACCGCACACCACGCCCCCCACTGGCGAATCTTCACCAGCCGATAATACGCGAATCTCTTCATCACTACGAAAAAGTTACACATATAAATGTTGGAAAACAATGCATTCGAAAAAACAACTTTAAATACAGTGCTTACATAGACAGTAAAAACTACATTACACACAGCGTATTTGAAAAATTAGCCGTAACAGTATAGCAATGTAGTCAAATTTATTGAATGGTCGTTCATTTGAAAATCGCTCCACAATTTTAGTATAGGTTTATTATTTAATGTTGAATTTATAGTTTAAATTTTTTTTTTTTAATTTAACAAATTCATTTCGATATGACTTGTTACTGATAGTCCATCAAATTCTAATAGCCCATACAGACTCACGCCGAGAATTAAACCTCGAGAACGCCCGAGAAGCGTGAATGTGAGAGGTTTCTCTACGTCTCTTTCTCGTGCTCGCCTGTTCTCCGACCGGTGTCGGCATTTTTGCCCGCTTCAAAGGGTTTCTCAGGCGAGAAAAGAGAAAGCTATATTTGTCCATAGCGGGTGGGAGCGAGAACAGTAAGTGAGAAACATAGTGAGTGTGGACCGTTTTAAATTCTACCGAGAAGTCACGACGAGACTTCTTGCCGAGATTTCTCGGCGTGAGTTTTTAAGAGCTAGAAGACGCTGGTATAAATTTGGTCAAATATTGGTATAAACAGACTTTAAATCCGTAATTGGTACTAAGCTGCGAAAATAGCACGAGAGCAGTACTAGGGATCTAGGGAATCGCCACTCAAAGTATGCAGTTTTCGATATTATGTATTTAGTACTCACGTGTGAAGCCAATATTGGTAATACTGTTCTAAGAAGGCGTCAATCCCGCCGTCCGACGACATATATTCCAGTATCCTTTCCAGCTGGGAGCAGTATCGTGCCAGGAACCGTTCTATCGACATCGGCGCTAGGGATGTACCGTACTTGCGGTTGTGTTCGGCTATGATGTCGTTCACACATGTGGTAGGCACGCTGTTTGATATGTTTATGCCCGTCCCTTAAAAGATATGAAATTTTATAGACTAAATATAAACAGGCCAAGTGCGAGTCGGGGTCGCGCACTGAGGGTTCTGTACCACCACAAAAATATTCTGTGAAAATTTCAACTAGCTATCTATTATGGCTCGAAAGATACAGCCGTTAAAAGGTAGGACGGACGGACAGACGGATAGCGTAGGCTCAGTAATAGGGTCCCGTTTTTACCATTTGGGTACGGAACCCCAAAAAAATATGCTATTGTATGGATGTGAGACGTGAAGGGTTACTAAACAGAATACAACAACTTTAAGTCTTTACAGGTGATGCCTACTGCAAATCCTGAAGATATTTTAACTTTACACTGGTGTCTATTCTTTTTTACCATTATCTAAACTAAATTTGTGTGTACAATCCTGAGAAGACCCGGGCGGAGTTCTTACCAATAACGACGAAGACGTCATCGTTCATACAGTTAGCTGTCGTGATGATGCCGCCGATTTTCACTTCACGCCCGTAGTAAACGTCGTTGGGCCACTTTATTCTGAAACATAGATAGAACGTATGGTAATTTTTGCCGTAGTGACTACAAAACCAGAATTTGAAATCGCTTTGTAATAATAGGCATCACAAATAAAGGATCGCTCTATCAAAAAGAAACTTGACAAATTATTAAAAAAAAAATTTAAAAAAATCGGCCAACTGCGAGTCAGCCTCGCGCACTGAGGGTTCCGTACGACCACAAAATACAGTAAGGTCGTCCAAGTAACCAAATTACCAGTTATTATAACGCCTTCCAAAATTGTCGAAGTAATTGCTACGCAGCCACAGTTAATTATTTTGCTACAGGCCCTCGAGTATAACACAATAGGCATGATGACTAATATTTTTTTATTGCCTCATAAAAAAGCTGATCATAAATAGAGCCCATCAACGAAAACAAAATTAAAATTAGTTCAAAAATAAATAAGATATAAGCAGATATAAGAATTTAAATATCATGCTAGACAGAGAGCGCACTATACTGAGCCGTGACGTCACGGCTCAGGCGCGCCATACAAATGCTTTACTAACACACGCTTTGTGAGAAAAGGATAGAGCATCCCCTCCCTATCCCCACCTAAAACTTTAAACGCTCATATCTCAGAGATTTATCAGCCAATTTAAATTATTTTTCAGTATGTGTAATGTATTTAGTTATATTCTTCGCTCGCTTATTTGTAATAAATTAAACATGAGGACACATGCCTATTATAACTTGGTAATGAACAGAAATAACTGAACTGTGGATTTTGTTTTATAAATTAAATATATTTTTTCTAAAGTCCATAGGTCGTGTGTTTTGGTCAGGTGACCTCAGCAGACCTGAATAAAACACATCTAGGCCAAAAATTCGCAGTTGACACGACCGTGTAAAACTGTTTTGTTTCAAACAGAAGAGGGCAGGTTACCTTATGTCGAGATGTTCGTAGGCGGGCAGCGCTCGGATGGCGCGCACTACTGCCAGCGCGGACGCGTGCTGAATCAACGGCAGCGACGGACTCATCTTCTGCCATACCTGCACATTTCACATCATTCTATTATTCATGTAGTTTTCATAAACGTAAAAAATTAGAAGAGCATATTAGCTGGCAATCGTTTTATTAGCTAATATGCTGCGAGTTTTGGCTCATGAAAAAACATGTCGGCTCGTTGTATTATTTTCCTAAACTTTCGAGTGTTAATGTGTAATAATGGTGGATTATTATTTATTAAGTAGTATAAGGTGGTCATCATTTCAGCCATAGGAAGTCCACTGCTGGACATAGGTCTCCCTCATCAATCTCCAAAAGGGCCGCTTGGAAGCGGCCGGCATTCAGCGTTTCCCTGCTGTCTCTTTTAGGTCGTCTGTCCATCTTGTGGGTGGACGTCCTTCGCTGCACTTACCAGTCCGTGGTCTCCATTCCAGAACCTTTCGGCCCCATCGGCCATCTGTTCTGCGTGCTATGTGCCCTGCCCACTGCCACTTCAACTTGCTAATCCGGTGGGCTATGTCGGATTACAGCATGCCACGAATATCTTGGCGTCACTTTTTGTCGTGCGAGACCGGGACAAGGCTACGTTTATCTATGTCTGTATCGTTTTCACAATTAAAACGGTCGACAAATTTTGTATGGTGCGCATGCTAGGTTCAAGGACAACGTACAAACGAATAGACTATGTTTATGGATACTAGCGAAGAGCACTGCAACAGCGCATAAGATTCGAACAAAACTCGCGTCCTTGATAAAAGATACGTCTACATAGTGTAATTATGAGACATTAAAGGTGACCAAAAACTATTCCACGGGCATTGAAATCCTTGCATAAGCGGATGAGAGAGAAAAAGGACAAAAAATCTGCATGACACAGAGCGAGTCTGTAGTGTTTTTTTTTAATAACTAAAGGCAGCATAAAAGACTGCAGGGCATTACGGCTACCTGTTTTAACCGATTCTGTTTAGGTGATGGCGAAAAGTTGCGCGGCCGCAAACCGTATCTCGGCGGTTCACGTTCGCTTGATTTTTCGCACTGCACTGTTTCGAGCCTGCGTTAAGACGTAGCCGTAAGGCCCTGACCTGTAGCGAGATGCAAGCTTGTCCCGCGGGCGAGAGCCACAGGTTCCCTCCGCGGCCGCGCGCCCCTGTCTGCCGACGAGCCACGCACGCCACGCCGTGCGCCATGGAACCTGACATCACGTTCATAGTAGACGATATCACGTCCGTGTACACCACCAGTCGACCCAAGGATGTTGACGTCAGGTTCTGCAGATACAAAGCAAAATACTTACTATTTAACCGACTTAAAAAAACGGGGGGTTCTCAATTCGTTTGTTTTTACCTCAAAACTACGTCATTTATGAACCGATTTGGTCATTTTTTTTTTAAAAGATATACTTTCTGTTTAGTCCCATAGAAATTTCATCAAAATCGGTTTAGTAGTTTGGTTTTTAAAACAAAAGAACTGGAAAATTCGGTTACTTGGATGACAATATTATTTCATCCAAGTAACTGAATTTACGTATTTAACAAATTATGTGAAATCGTTTTTTTTTTAAATTCATATTAAATTATTGATATATGATTTTATTGAATTATTGTTAGAAATTGATGACTCTGCAGTGTTAGATTAAATCGCTTAGAAATAACACTAAAGTGGTCCCGGAAAATCCGGACAATGATAAATTTCATACAAAACAAGTAAATGTTTCGGCAGTTTTTGATGAAACTTAAGTTTATTTAAATGGACTGTTATAATAATAATATGAAGGACTGTTTTTTCATAAACCCAAATAACGAAATAATCCATTATTAAGCATTCATATTGCCAATTTTCATCAAAAGCTGACGAGTAGTTTCTGAAAAAAAAAAATAATATGTTTGTATGACCCGATATCTGGAACGCCGTTAAATGTTTTGTAATGTTCATGTTGTAGTGTTTGAGCGCAAATTAAATCATTACGACTTCTGACACCGTTATGCCTTGTATACGCTTCCGTTCAGTTTTTGTTATTTACTGTTTTTATTGAGTTTTTATCGATTCCAAGTTCTATGAGAATAATATTTATCGATGATCGAATAGGTTCATTAACGATTATACACTACCTCATCCTAACTGTGAGTTGTCAAATTTATCAACTTATATTAGACAGACCATAGGTGTCCGTTTTTCAGTGTTACTATAAGTTTAAGGAATTAATCACAATATCATCAACATAAGCTACATGTTTTAATACATTATAATTTTGATATTTTAGTGTGAACGTCTAACAGTTAAATATCTTACCTACTAATAATAGCTTTTTAGTGTTAATAATAATGTATATTCTAACCGTTACCGTAGAATCTATCAAATCAAAGTTTAGTGAACTATGATTTATATCTACCTGAATTTGGTGGTAGACAAGAACAAGGTCAAGTAAGTGCAACTTTCTTTCCGACTGAACTCACATCGAAGTACTCGACAGTAGAGAAGTGTTCGGGGCACTCGTAGACGTGAACGGGGAGGAAGGTCTCTGAAGGCGGCTCACGCGGGACTTCACCCCGCAGGCACCACTGAACGGTGACGTTCTCGAAAGACTGCACGCGCGCGCCCTCACCTACGCCCGCGCACCACCGCTCTAGCAGCTGGAGTTTGTGCTGACAAACATTACATTTAAAATATCGATTTTGATGTTTTATCAGGTAGTTGGAAATGAAAGCACCAGTAACTTATACAAAAAACAACGTAATATAAGCAAAGCATCAGAACATTTAGCGTTTCAGCGAGAATGACGTTTAAAAAAGACATTGACATTGTTGAGGAAATGAATATATGACATAGGCGTCGATTTAGTGATCCATATCCGTATGTATTACTAAACGAATCTGTACCTTTAGTACAAGTTTAGTTCACGAAATATTTTTCGTTTTCGTGTTGTTTCATACATTTTAGTGAAACGCATCCAGCGGAAACGCGGCGGAACTAAAATCGGCAGTATAGGGTGCTTCACTCAAATACGGAAAAAATGCTAAACAGCTTTCAGCCCAATGTATGGAACAATACGAAAACGAAAAAAGTTTTCGAAAACTATCAAAACTTGTACAAAAGGTACTAAACTGCAGCGCCATAAATTTCAAAGATTCAGAATAGGGTGGAAATAACTGCAGAGCAATCAAACCTATTTTAGCAAATAGTACCTACAACAGGAACGATGCCATTGCCAATATAGGAATAAAGAATTTTATTCTTTACTCGCGGCCCGCGCTTTCATTTCGGATGCATAAGTTTTTTTGACACATTTTTTTAATGCCACATTGAGAAGTATGAAAACAAGTGTTTCATTTTTACATTATTTCCATAAAATATAATAAAGACATTAAGACCAAAAGAGCATTAATCACCAAAGCTACCTATTAGAATACATCTGAAGAAGCTTGTTTTTAAATACTATTTGTGCGAAAGCAGTAGCTTATTTTACAAAGTGTAAGAGTAGAAAAAAATATAACATCGAAAACGAAGCTTCTCGCAATACAGTTGTGCAGACAAATTTGTAGGCGTACGTTAGTTTCTAAAATATAATAAAAGCAAAGTTGCAATAGAAAAGCTGTTCTAAGAAGATTTCAATTGTTACTTTAAACTTATTATAAACGTCCGAAAGTTGTAGGAAGAAATCGCGGTAATTCCGCTTTAATGTACACAAAGTTTTAAATTCAGAATTTCGATACTATAATACCGTCATAGCAATCCAATTTAGCTCAAACCATAGTAGTATAAATGCAAATGTTACTAAATAGTTACTACGGTTTTAGTCTTCTTATGGCACATACATTTTTGAGCGCTAATCATAGTCACTTAGCTTTGGAATAGTTACTTTATGAATACCAAACATAAAGCTTGTTATGCCACAAAGCATGTTAGGGCGCGGAAACTTTTGCGTGTAGCGGCTCCGCTGCAGCGTCCTTCATATAAAAAAACCGTGGTATACCACATGATGCAATACAGCACCGTACACTTTACCAACCAAAACTACCTTGCGACGCCTCAACGCTCCGTGTGGTATTGCTCTAACTATTCCACATTCATTAATAAGGAGATAAACTCTAAGTCACAATTGGAATCTTCCTCGAAAGCCAAACAAATGATAATACAGCACATGTGTAAGCGCGATGCGTCTCACCGGCCATCACACCGTCACGTGGCCGGGGCCCGCAGTGCACGGCGGCCACGCCCCCTAGTGGACAACACTCTACGTCACTATACTCCAACATTGGACAACAGCCACAGCACTTTGTATTCTAGTCTATCGTGATAAGATTTCTGATGTACGAAACATAACTATAGGAAATTATGAACTAACAAATTACTGTTATTGGAAATTTATCAGATATTATTAGATGAAATTACATGGGAATTTAACTCGTAACACAAGAGTTAAGAGGTATATATTTATTAACGAAAGGACAGGATTGCAAACACGATTGTTTATTAAAGTGGCAATTTAGCAACAAATTTTACACAATTTTGACCCGACAATTATGAAAAAAAAATCCCTATATACTCCAGTTTTTTAATGTAATGTTAACGGCATGTCCTTATTTATGTGAAACTAGTAGGCTAACAAAACTAAAGTTATATAGTATTCGAATTTTGCCGGGTCAAAGTTGTGTAAAAATAAGCATATAAGCCCTTAGGATATTTTTGTGTAGTACCACAGAAGACAATTCTAAGTACTTTACTGAAACTGAACCTGGGGGTCTAGACAAGAGCCACACACTGTTAGCGTTCACGCCTGCGGAAAGATGATATTGTATGAAAATGACATTAGCTTCAGATAATTTCTCTCATGCTAATGTCGTCATTGTCAATGTCATTTTCATACAATTTCATCTTTCCGCAGGCGTGAACGCTAACAGTGTTTGGCTCTTGTCTAGACCCCCTGGTTACTAAAAGACAAAGTGCCGAAGTGTACAGTTATAAATGATTCATTTAGTGACAGTAAATGTGAAACCAAATGACGGTGTTTCCTATAAAGCACAATCGTATACTCAGTCCAAGTTTTGTTAAAGCTGCAATAGCCTTTTAAAAGCTGAGAAAACATTTTCTTTGTAGTATACTGGCAACAACTACAATCTTTCGTTCAAAAAACTAGCAAAAGTGATCAGAATTTAGTTTCATTGTTTTTAACGATTATTACTAAAGAGCTAAAAACTTGAACCGCGTTCCTACCTACTCATAATTTATCCTACATTATGATCAACTGTAAATAAATATGTTCAAACATGTACAAAATTCAAGTATAAAATAACTCAATTTTTCAAGTAACGAAACAAGACAGCAATTTTCTACTGTAAACAATGGTGATGCATCACATGACTTTCTAGATATAAGATGGCTTACCACATGGTTGCCTAGAAAGAATCCCCTAGTGTAGTCGATCTTCGTCAGTTCTGTGGGAGCTTTCACGTGGAGGCCGAGGATGTCTCCGAGTATTTTGTGAATGATTTCTAAGCGAGCTTCGTTTGATTTAGCCCCTTCTTCTCCGAGGTAGTCGCTTGGATCTGCTTCTAAATGGATCTGAAAACAGATACATAGATCGAATTTATATTTATAATTAGTTGTTACCCTGAACTATGACCTTGTGATCCCTGTATCTTCACAACGCCTATACCAATTTTGCTCATATTCGAACTTAAAAAGTGTATATGCGTGAAATATTTAACTAAAAAATTTCTTAAAGATCGGATCAAGGGTACGCAAGTACATATACAAGAACAAATATACAAACATCGAGTTGTTCCCGGTATACTGAGCTCACTTTACTAGGTCAAAAAAATATGTAAATTGAAAAATTATAGTGTGTACGTACTATAATCATATTAAGTTTGACGTTTGTACGTATTACCGTTTTTACATTATAGCTAATACAAACGTACGTTAAAAAACACGTTTGTTGTATGGGGACCCCCCTTTCGTATTTACTTTTTGACTCTTTTTGTATTTCTTAGTTAATCCGCCGCAACACTAATCTTTTTGTGAAAACATCAACTGGCTATCTGGTACGATTAGAAAGATACAGCCGTTAACAGGTATTACAGACGGACAGACTGACAGACAGACAGACATCGTAGGCTTAGTAATAGGGTCCCGTTTTAACCCTTTGGGTACGGAACCCTAAAAATTATCAGTCCAGCAGTCTATTTGGTACTCTCACTCACCTGTGAAAAAATTGCAATGCCATTATTCGTTAAATCCGTAGCTTGAAGCAGGGAGGGCGTTCGCCACGTTTCCTCTGACGCCAGCACTTGAATGTCTAACTCATGGCCCGGGTGACCCGTGTACTTGGACGGCCTAGCAATAAACATTCAGTTAAAAATCTGATTTTAAAGAACATGTCTAAATCATGCCTGTTACTAGGAAGCGTTCATTAGCATCAACGGGTTTTCTATCTACTTGAATAATTTACAGTGGGTATTGATAATAACTCTAACTACTATGTTGGACAGATGAGGAATCTATTGCTATACAGAGTTACGCTGAAAGGGTGTACTAAGCCCAAAGGGGTCTATACAAAGATAATATAAATTGTTATTGGGTCTATAGTACCCTTCATTATGAACAACTCTTACTATGAGATGAGACCAACCGTGAAATCGCGAAAAAAATATCAGCTATTCTATACATTATGTCCGCTGTAAATGACCGTTTTCTATGAAACAACATGGGATTCTTCAAAAGGCGAGTTAATAGAGTCCTTAAGGGTCGGCAACGTATTTGTAATGCCTCTGGTGTTACAAGTATCCATAGGCGACGGTGATTGCTTACCATCAGGCTGCCCGTCTGCTTGTTTGCCACCTATGGCATAAAATAAAACTTTTAAATAAACTTTTAACTTTTAAGCTAATATTTTTTCGAGATATCAGTTGTTCCTATTGTAAAAGTTCATGATGATGGGCACTATGGACCCCTTTCGGCTTAGTACAACCCATCCCGCGTAACCCAGTATTTTTTAAATAGCTTGGCTTTCGTAATTTTGATTACTTAGGTGCACGCAAGTGGGGATGTCTAGTAAATAAATTAATTTACTGAACGCTATGATTACGAAATTGAAGCAAGAATGCATCGTTTCTTATGTTTATTTGGCTATCAACTTCTTAGTTTTTTTTTTTTTTTATATTAAGAAATAATTATTAAACCATGCAAAGCTTATTTATAAGTAGCAAAAGATAAGCATTATATTAAAGTGGTAAAGGACTGAATCTAGATAACTCAATATTATGGTCAGGCATCGTTCAGCTTTCCAAATTTGATAGTTTAAAAATTGCATCATTTTCTAAATAAAAATAATAAATTATCATACAAAAAGTTAGTTATACTTCGCGTACCAACATATATTAGCTTCCTGACTTGCTCTGCAAAATTCGTAAAGATTTGTAAGCACAATTTATGTTTTTCACAGACAAAATATTGCAAGCAAAACTGCCAAAACTGCATTGTTTTCAAGAACAAAAAGCTTGGCGACAATACCGGTTAGTCTTTGAAATATTGTCAGATTCAAAGAATATAGAATAAAATTGAATGAGACAAAAGCTTTTCTTGAGTGGCTGATGCAAACATCCTGCAATATCATTTAATGTTGATTGGTGTTGCCAATCACTATTATAAAAACGGGTTTACTTTAATTTTGTTATAACTATGGAACTTTTAGAAATTTTCCACATTTTATAAGGAAGCCAGAAGCCAAACGTTCCACATAAAAAGGTCCTTACTGTCTATCACTTTCTGTTGAGAATTGTTTCTTGGCAGGAGACGCTTGGTAGCAGAAGATATGGTGCTTCATCTTTACAGATTTCCATTTGTCGAATGTGAACTGTACAACTTCATTCTCGCGAACCTGCATGCAAAATATTCAGTTAGCAAGGAACTTTGTATAAATTGTTAGCATACTCTTTTTTTTTATAAATCATCATCAGCCTATTTAATGTTCGTCCACTGCTGGACGTAGGCCTCTCCTAAAGAACGCCACAAGGCACGAGCTTCTGCTTTTCGCATCCACTTGCCACCAGCCGCCTTTCGCAGGTCGTCACTCCACCTAGCTGCAGGGCGTCCTACTCTACGTTTGCCGAAATAATACAATACAATTCTTTATTAATAACTCCATAGTTACATGTCAAAGGCTTGCGTTTGACCACCATCACGCCTGATGTTAAGCGATGATGCGGTCTACGTTGGAGCACGCTTGCCTAGAAGAAGCCGATTCACTTGTGATTTGAAGACACCCAGATTGTAACCATCGGGGAACACCCATTCAGGTAGCGTATTCCACAGACTAGCAGTTCGCACAATAAATGTGGAATCAAAGCGCTTCGTACGGGTTTTCGGAATATCAACCATAAAGCGGTGACGATTTTTCGTGCCCGTTCTGGCAATCCGATAGAAAAATAGGCAGGAGGGAATTAGATCGTTTTTTACTGTAACGCCAATGATATAAGTGGACCACCCCGAAAATCCATATTTTTTGGCTACGAGCCAATCGGTTTGAGTAGCTTCGTACGTAACTGCATGACAAGCAGATTTGGAAAAGCTTGTCGTAAGTATGAAAATATTTTTGGATAAAAAGTTTTCATTTTATACCAGCTTCAGCACCTTCTATGGTTAGGAAGGGTGAAAATACTAAGTTAAGATTTACTCTTAATATCGCACCCTTCTATATAATATTATTGTAATATTATAAAGAGGAAAGATTTGATTGTTTGTTTGTTTGCATCAGGGGCGGATCCAGGATTTCATTTGGGGGGGGGGGGGCATTGTGACAAGGTTCGAAGGAATCAAATCGAAAAATTGAGTTGAATGTATGGAATTGGTAGGTGTTTTGGGGGGGTGTATTGGTAGGTGTTAATCGGTTCAGTAGTTTCGGAGCCTATTCAATGCAAACAAACAAACAAACAAATCTTTCCTCTTTATAATATTATTATATTATATATATAGTATAGATTTCTGAGTGCCACCAGCACGTTGCTAGTTTGCCACTGATGGCGTCCAGTACCTCGGCAGTCTTATAGTAGGGCAGCACGGCGTGCAGCAGGTCGGAGCAGAGCGCGAGCAGCCGGCCGCCGTCTAATAGGTGCGCTAGTAAAAGCGGCGCGCCGCGGCCCACGCAGCCCGCCACCGCCACCAGCGCCGCGCGTCCGCGCCACGCGCCTGCCTCCAGAGCCTCGCGGCTGATGCTGTACAGTGTGTACCTGAATACATAACACCTTTTCGATAATGACTCTAACAATGAATACAACGATTAACGTTTCACAGGCCTGTATCTCATTCAACTCTAACTGACGCTTGTGGCCGCGTTAGGCTCAACACTACCTGGAGAGTCGAGATGGGGTCACAGCGTACAAGCAGCCGTGGGGCTAGTTTAAAACAGTCGAGACGCTGTGCGGAAGCACGGTGGGTAAATTTTGAGCTTATGGTAAATCAAGAGTTGAATTTTCTGCTATTGTTTTGTTTTTCCTGTGCGCAACGACGTCACCTCCACTCAGTGTTGGGCCTAAGACTGATATTATATTAACGCTTACAGCCAGCACAGAATGTAAGCAGCAATAAGCTTGATTATAATACCAGCCAAAGATGGGTGTGAGGTGTTAAAGGAGCAGACTTATTAGTTTGATAGAGACTTTTAGGTAGCGCCAAACTTTGTCACAGGAGCGTTTTTTTTTTTTAATGCAAGCGGAACAACATGTGCGGAGACAGAGTTTGCCACAAAATGCGCATATCCGACTAGATCTAAAGTTTGGCACGTTTTATGCAACCGGCTTTTATGAAGTTGGTAAAGTCCAAGTTAAAAATCATCTAGGAAAGCAGTATTTTTGCTTTTTAATTTGCGAGGTAATATTTCTAAAATGCATGTTAAACTAAGCTTATTTTCACATTATCAGTTTTTGTGCATTTCTGCAAAGATGAAAATGTTAACCTACATACAAGAATTTAACGAGAAAAAGTCTTTGAGCTTTGATTTGAGTTTATTGGAAGTCTTGTTTTTTAGTGTGTTTGTTGGTTTGTTTGTTCCTCTTTCATGCAGCAGCAGAGCAACGAATCGACCTGATGACTTTTTATTAAATAAATAAGATTATTTACATCTCAATTACGTTATGAGGTTCAGTATTTATTATTTCAAATATGAAGAGACAAAGGTGTTTTTATGTTAACCATGCAGCATGATGCATTTTGCAATAAGAACCAGTATTAGTTTTTTAAGTGAAAAAAAAAAAACAGTTGCAAACATCACACCACCATTGGTTCAGTTACAATAAAAGCCAAATCTACAAACTATTGCTAATGCTGTTTAATTTTTATATAAACCCAAGACAGCAAAGCTTGCAACGGATTACAAAATTTTGCTACAGCCTCAATACTCAGTATTGTTAGGAACTTAAAAGGCAGCGTATGTGCTCATTTGGTGCAGTCTACAGCGACTTACCATCAGACGGGGCGACTGCCTGTCTCCCGACTTTAAAATAAAAAAATACTTTAACTAACTGGCCAATTTGGAAAATAATTTTGAAGAGCTACGAGGCGCGACTTGTTTATATTGTTATGATAGTGATGGTGTATGATTCAAGCTATTTTAACTATGAAACATGTGAATTAAAGTAAAACTCACCTATCACAATCCAATACTTTCCTAAGGGAAGCTTCTAGGTTGTCTCTAGCAGCTATACTGTCAGAATATATCAACACATTTGGCGATTTAGTATTAACTAATGGACGGGAACTTTTCAGAGACTTTGGTGTGTTTTGGTGAGAGGTGGACGCTTTCTGTGGCTCCTCCTTAACTGTCGGGTATGAGTCTATCTGGGAGTGCGGTCTCTTGGGCCCAGACGTGCTCACTATCCTCTTATGAGTGGTCACCGATTTGATCTGACTGGATATGTTAAGAAGAGAAGTAGACAACGAGCTTGTTCCTTTTTTCAGATCCAATTTCAGACTTGATTTCTTTGGTGTTATATTGTGCTGAATTTCAACTGTCACATTTTCTAGAATAACTTCCTTATCCCCATGTTCTTGTTGTAAAATTTGTGATTCTGTATTTTCTGTGGACTTCGGTAGTGCTATTTGCAGTACTTCTGTTTGTATAGTTTCACATTGATTATTTTCCTGAGACTTATCGGGCTCATCTTCTGTTAGCGACTTGGTTGTATTCACACTGACATCAGCTAATGACACAGGTCTTCTAATTGGTGTAGGTTCTGGGAGAAGTTCAGTGCTTCCATTCAGGTGGGCTGTTGTACTCCTCACATCAGATTTAATGTCCACAACTTTAGATAGCTTTCTTAGCAGTGCAGCATGAATGGGCCACTGGAACTGACTCACAGGATTTTGAAGACTGTGCTGAATATCACTTTTTAAACTCCTCATAGAAGCATCTGTTGCTTTATTAGGTTCTCCAGTAATTTGGACAGCTTAAAAAATACATTTATTTAGGTATTTAAACACACACAAATAAATAGAAATCTTAATAGAAATACATACTTTGTACTCTTACAACTGGTAAATTGTGATCTATAACAAATTCTCCTCCCACAAAATTGAAACCAATGACACTGAGGCGCTCAATATTGGTTTTAAACACTACCGCTAGATGAGTTCCTGCTTTCCACGCTACTGGCTGGCCCATTGACTCCAACTAAAAACAACATAGTATCATTTGCATTGTATGACAAAGTGAAATAGCCATTCTAAAGTTTATAATTTCTGTAAAACTTACACTGATTATATCTTGATTTTTTTCATGAGGATCCAGTTCACACTCAAATAAAACATTTACGTCTAAGTCTGTTATAGGAGACAGTTCACTGGAGCCCAGTGGTAGGCCCCCAGCACAAGATACCCAGTCGCTGATCTCAATACACTGCATGGGCTTCATACTGCATATCCTTGTCGCATTTGTATAGTCCAGCAAGTCACACAGATACGCGTTTTTTGGATTAGTACAGAGTTTCGAACTTAGTGTTGGTGTTTCTGTAAGAAGTCGAAATGTTACATAAACTTTTGGCTAAGTTCTGACTGAGCAGGCATAGAATTACTATTGAGAATCTCACCTGCAGCATTTTCAGGAACTTTACAGAATGCAACACTTGTGTTGCCGCTCAATAATTCGAGCAAACGGGCGCGGAACGATCGAATGCGCCAAGTTTTTATAAAAGTCATAGCGATGTATATTGGCGTAAAGAGCATGGTTACACACTCGCGAGCACTACCTACTTAAAATGGTTTAAATAGCCAATTACATTTCTTTTGTCACTTCCTATTTACCATTATATGTCTTGACAAAAATCGCAGAGAAATTGGGTTATGGTTATCGATTCTAAAGTCCACTTGCAGAGGGTAAATTATATCAAATACTCAATATATAGCACAACTAATAGTATCTAGATAATTAAAAGTACTTTCAGTCCCCTAAATCACATTACATACTAATTTAATTGATATTATATTTAGATTATAACGAAAAATATCTGAAAAATTTAATTTCACGCAAACCTTCACTTAGCCTTCAGAGTTCAGTCAGTTCAGTGCGTTGCGTTCCATTTTACGAATTACGAGTGTCGAATCACTGAGCAAGTAATCACTTCGTTTTATTTATGATCCAAGAAAATTATACTATTGCGATGTGGTTTGATAATAAAATATTTAAAAGACTAGACTAAGAATAAATCCTTGTGGGAAAATCCTAACAATACTCATGAGCGTGCTTTTATTTTTGTTTGGTGCGCAACGGAATGCTGCCTGCGTATTCTGCGTAATAGGGTATTTGACTACTTTTGGGAAACTATTGCACATTATTGTCTGATATAAAATAATGTATACTGCATTTATATTTTCTGGATATCAGTCGTATTTGCGATATAAATCGATGTTAAAGTTTGAATAAAAAAATATCGCGCCAAAACGCAGACCTGCGTCATAGCTCCGGTCGAGCGACGATTGACGTCACACAAAACAAAACAGCTGCAGCCAGGCAGCAACAGTTTGATAATCACTAATTTTCTAATAGAAGTAATGGTTTATAAATGTTGTGTAGTGCCACAATGTACAAATACTTCCATAAAACACCGGAAAAACTATTCGTTTCTGTTCCAATGGACCCCAAAACTCGCAAAAAGTGGTTGGAACTAAGTAGCTTGTAGAGAACCCAAAAGTATTGGAGCTAATTCAAGTGTTTCTATGTGCGAAGATCATTTTGAGGTACATATTTGAGTCTATATATTTCTATTATAATTTGTGTTTTTATTGCATTACTATTTTATGTACTGTTACTTTCTTTTTAAACATTGTAAAGCTCGACATAACCTAACAAAATAGTTATATCCACTTACTACAACATACTTTTTGTACAACTTGATTGAATGTTTTGCTTGGAGAACACTTAAAAATTAATACTGACATTGTAGTTTTTACGTTTTGAGTTCTGCAGCGTAGAAACAATGACGTGGATTATTATTAAAGAAATATGCAACCATAAAAACATTAATTTTGGGTAAGTTACTGCTGTCTGCTTGCACAAAATGTTTCTCCATTCTTCTCACATTTAACCTCCGGAATGTTTTTGGTGAAAATTTCTAGATAAATCGCTCTCAAAATAGCTTTACAACATTAAATTCGCAAATATCAATACAAAATCTGTTTGTTTAGATTTGTGTGACGTCACTAGGGATGAAGCCAGTTACAGACCGTTTTCGATCACGTGATCAAATGTCGAAAATACAGTTATTTTATTCGCGTTTTTTACAAAAAATAAGCATATTTTTATCAAAAAATCAATGAAATATGCTTTTTCATTATGTCATGTTTATGGATGGCGTCAATTGGCATAATATTTTTAATACAGTCAAGTACCCTATTGTTAACGTATTATGTAAAACAAAGTAATGTCAAGTGTGTCAAGTTCAAGGTTATTTTAAAACAAAAGTTCACTAATTTTATTCTTTTTTCTTGAGAGGATTTTGGCTTTGCCCGTCTTGTACACTTCACTTGCCAATGCCAAGTATTGAGATGTTCAGAGACAGAGCAGAGTTGAATTAAAAATATTTTTGTCGAAGCCGTAATTACCTTAATATTATTCAGACTGAAGGACTCTATACCAAAATATTAAAATGATTTTGAATGATTTATTTAAAGCGAGTTTTGGCGCCAACGTCAAAAAATCTTATCGCCTCATCATATTATTTGTGTATTAACGGTGGATTATTATTTATAAAGTATTCATGATCATGAATGTTCTCGAGTGTGAGAAAGTGATATAGTGGAATGTAAAGTTTATTTTTATGTTGTTTTCTTAACACCATAGACCATGAAGCATCTCTCTAAAGTATCTAGTTTAGGTTTAGAACAACTAGAAAGACTAACTAGGCATACTACATAACAAACACAAATGTTTATCTTGAATGTTTGTCCAAGGTGGGAATCGAACCCACACAGCAGGCAGGTTCAAAAAATATTATGAATAACGGATTTTATAAAAAACGCTCTAATATGTACGTTATATTGGGTCATCTAACTTCATTGTATTGGGCAGGCTAATATCAACCCGTACTTACTTATTTTACTGAGATTTCTATCAGTATCTGGCAGCCATAGTACAAGCTTTGATTAGTTGATAATTATCACTCACTAGCGACCCGCCCGCCCGGCTTCGCACGGGTGTAATTTACGTGCGAAGCCAGGGCGGGTCGCTAGTTATATATATAAACCACCCGTGAAAATTTATCTAACTGATGGTGAAAACCGCATCAAAATCCGTTGCGTGGTTTAGGAGGAGTTAGCGGCCATACAGACAGACGACGCTTTTTTTTAAATATTGACTTGTACTGTTGGCCTTTTGGCCTCTACAGCTAGACCGGACTAGTTAGCGAACGCAGAGTGCGTTCCGCATACCTTGGTGGTTAAGTTTATGGGCGACTAGCACAAGGGCACCTCGAAGATACGAACCTCGGCTTGGGCCGTCGCCGGGAGTGGGAATCAGTCAGACAGACGCGGAAAGCGACTTTAATTTATACTATGTAGGGATAGGGATAGGGAGGAGTTAGCGGCCATACAGACAGATAGACGCTGAAAGCGACTTTAATTTATACTATGTAGAGAAGCCTATGAAGAGGCCTATGTTCAGCAGTGGACGTCTTTTGGCTGATGATGATGATGATGTAGAGAAGATAGAGATGAGATGTACATTTTCGACCCTATAGAACCGTTAATTTCTGCCGGATAAAAAGTTGACTACCTACCTCCATACAAAATCTCACATACGCAAACACATTTTAGCTTGATTCTACTTCTGCAGAAGTAGGTAGGTAAGTAGAAGTTTGTAGGTACTTACCTATTCCATCCCAAGATTGTTTGGAACAAAAATTAAATGAAACAACTCGCCGACTGGTTTGGCCCTAATGGTTTAGCGCTGATCCTCAAAAAGACTCACTATCTCCATGTCAATTTGTCAGGTCACAAAACCAGACCTCTAACCAGAACACGACCACGTTTCTCGGTTTTGAGATCGATTCAGGCCTAACGTGGGAGAACCATGTTGACAGGTTACGCGGAAAGATCGGAAGTGCATGCTTCGCATTGCGGCGAGTGGCTCGAGTCGTGTCGGTGGACGTGGCCCGCACCTGCTACTTCGCCACAGTGCACTCACTCATACAGTACGGTGCGGAGCTGTGGGGAAGATGCGCAGAGTGGGAGAAGGTTTTCCGACTCCAAAAACGCGCCGTACGAGCAATTGTGGGAGTAGACCAGGAGACCCACGCAAAACCATATTTCAAGAGCTTAGGAATTCTTACACTGCCATCAATAATTACATACGTAAGAATAAACCTAAGCTCTTACGAGTTGCGTGGTAAGTACCATAACTACTCCACAAGCACTGCGGGTCATCTCGCCGGCATCAGGCGAACGCTGACCATGTCGGACAAGCTTACTCATGTCATGGGCCCCGACGTGTACAACCACCTCCCAGAACATGTCACTGCAGCTCCTAGCCTGCAATGTTTTAAATCACGCTTAGAACGTTGGCTTGTTGAGCAAGCATTCTACAATTATCATGAGTTCTACAAATTTTTATGTTAATTTTTTACCTACTAAGTAGTATTTTTAATTATTTACTATTGTATTATTTACTTAAAAAAATTATCTGACATGTAAATTGGCTTTATAAATAAAATGACTATGACTATGACTATTTTCAAGGAGAATCTGCCAAGCGCCTGACAGTTTAATCCAGCAAACTCCTTCTTCCACTAATAGTAGGAGTAATAAAGTGCGACGGAACGCACCCCTACTTGATTGGTGTAATGTAATAGCCATTACTTTATTTAAAGATGCCTTTCTCTGCGTTAGGAGTTACAATGTTTTCACACTGACCCACGAAAGTTGTTACTGCATATGCGGTTCATGGGAGTGTACCTACCTACGTACGTGTATAGTACCTACACAGAGAGAAATTATTTGTTGGAACAACAAAATTCTAACAAATGTTACACGTTAAAATAGCGCCAACCGAGATTTTCGTTATTGCAACAAACTACAATTTGTTACTTATACCACTTGTAACACGTAAAGTTAATAAATAAATTGATTAATATAACAATTATTTTGTTATAGTAACAGATAATATTAGTAATAACAACGAATTCACATTTGTTATGATGACAAATTTTAATTTAGTAACTATTTCCAGAAACTGCTTCTGTTAGTATAACAAAACTTTTATGGTTGGGTCTACTGAAAATATTTGTTGAATTTATTTTATGATTTCGGTTAGGATAACTAAAAATGCTGTCAGATTCCAAAGCAGCTGTTTAACCTTACCAATATTGTCTGTTAAATTAACTATCACGATATCACTTAAGGTAGGGTTTACATAAATATTTGTTAGAACAACAAAATTCTAACCAAGAATTACACGTCAAAATAGCGCCAACCGAGAAATTTTGTTATTACAACTAGCATTTCGTGTTTTTTGTTGCAATAACAAAATTTCTCGGTTGGCGCTATTTTGACGTGTAATTCTTGGTTAGAATTTTGTTGTTCCAACAAAAAAAATATTGTAGGCCCTACTAGTAACACCAATATTTGGTTATTATTTTGTTGGGTTTAATATGCGACTTTGGTTGGGACGACTAAAAAAATCTATTATAAAACCAAGAAACTTTGTTATTGCAACAGAAATCACTTAATGTGTGTTGCAATAACAAAATTTCTCGGTTGGCGCTATTTTGACGTGTAACTTTTGGTTAGAATTTTGTTGTATCAACAAATATTTTTTGTAGGCCCTACTAGTAACACCTAATTTAGGTTATTATTTTGTTGAGTTTACTAGGTGACTTTGGTTCAGACGACTAAAAAAATCTTATTATAAAACCGAGAAATTTTGTTATTGCAACAAAAATCACTTAATATTTGTTGCAATAACAAAATTTCTCGGTTGGCGCTATTTTGACGTGTAACTCTTGGTTATAATTTTGTTGTTCCAACAAATATTTTTTGTAGTCTCTACTAGTAACACCTAATTTTGGTTATTATTTTGTTGACTTTACTAGGCGACTTTGGTTGGGACGACAAAACAATATCTATTATAAATACCAAGTCAACTGAAAACAGCCGTTTATCGTAACCAATATTGTCTGTTAAATTAACTATTGTTTTGGGTTAACCTTACAAAATATTCGTTGGATTTATTTTGTCACTTTGCTTAGAACAACAAAAACAGCAGTTAAATGTACTAAAAGAGCTATTAGACATAACTAATATTGTCTGTTAAATTAACTATCGATTTAGGTAGGGGCTACTGAAAAATATTGTTTGATTTATTATGTCATTGTGGTTAGGACAACTAAAAAAGCCGTTAAACATACTAAAAAGAGCTGTTCAACCAACGAGTATTGCCTGTTAAATTAACTATCGGCTTAGGTAGGACCTACTGAAAATAATTGTTGGATTTGCCAAGTTACTTTGGCTAGGACAACTAAAAAAGCTGTTAAATATACTAAAAAAGACGTTTAACCTAACCAGTATTGTCTGTTAAATTAACTATTGGTTTAGGTAGGATCTAATGAAAACAGTTGTTGGATTTACCAATTCACTTAGGTTAGGACAACTAAAAAAAGCAGTTAAATTTACTAAAAGAGCCGTTTAACCTAACCAGTATTGCCTGTTAAATTAACTATTGGTTTAGGTAGGACCTACTGAAAATAATTGTTGGATTTACCAAGTCGCTTTGGTTAGGACAACTAAAAAAAGCAGTTAAATATACTAAAAGAGCCGATTAACCTAACCAGTATTGTCTGTTAAATTAACTATTGGTTTAGGTAGGACCTACTGAAAATAGTTGTTGGATTTAGCAAGTCGCTTTGGTTAGGACAACTAAAAAAAGCAGTTAAATATACTAAAAGAGCCGTTTAACCTAACCAGTATTGTCTGTTAAATTAACTATTGGTTTAGGTAGGACATACTGAAAATAGTTGTTGGATTTAGCAAGTCGCTTTGGTTAGGACAACTAAAAAAAGCAGTTAAATATACTAAAAGAGCCGTTTAACCTAACCAGTATTGTCTGTTAAATTAACTATTGGTTTAGGTAGGACCTACTGAAAATAGTTGTTGGATTTACCAAGTTACTTTGGTTAGGAAAACTAAACAAGGCAGTTAAACATACTAAAAAAACCGTTTAATCTAACCACTACTGGCTGTTAAATTAACTATCGGTTTAGGTAGGTCCTACTGAAAATAGTTGTTGGATTTACCAAGCCACTTTGGTTAGGACAACTAAAAAAAGCAGTTAAAAATACTAAAAGAGCCGTTTAACCTAACCAGTATTGTCCGTTAAATTAACTATCGGTTTAAGTATGACCTACTAAAAATAATTGTTGGATTTACAAAGTCACTTTAGTTAGAACAACTAAAGAAGCTGTTAAAAATACTAAAACAGTTTTTTAACCTAACCAGTGTTGTCTGTTAAATAAATTATCGGTTTGGGTATGGTGCACTGAATTTTTTGTTGGAATCAATTTGCGACTTTGGTTAGGACTAGAGACTGTTAAGCGTACTACAACAGCTGTTTAATCTAGCCAGAATAGTTCGTTTAAGTATCAAATAGTTTTGAGTTGCGCATACCGAAAAGAAATATATTTATTTAGTCAATTTGGTTATGACAACTGAAAGAAGCTTCTAAAATACCTAAATAACTGCTTAATCTAACTAGCGTAGTCTATTGCTGAACAAACAGCAACGATTAGTCAGATTAAGCAGTTTTTTAAATACTATATTATATTAGAACAGAATTTTGATTAAACAGTATGTTTAACAGCCTTTTTAGTAGTCCTAACCAAATTTGCAACTAACGTAATATGAATCCAACAAAAAAATCAGTGCGCCCTACCCAAAGTGATAGTTAATTAACTGACGACACAGGTTAGGTTAAACAACATCTGTTTTAGTATTGTAAGTGCTTTTGTTTAGTTGTCTTAAATAAAGTGACGTAATAAATCCAACAATTATTTTCAGTGGGTCCTACGTAAACCAATATAGTTAATTTAACAGCCAACACTGGTTAGGCTAAACAGCTGTTTTAGTATGTTACAGTTTTATTAGTTGTCCTAACTAAAGTGACATAATAAATCCAACAATAATTTTCAGTGGACCCTACCTAAACCAATATAGTTAATTTAACAGACAATAAGCGTTAGGCTAAGCAGTTGTTTTAGTATGTTACAGTTTTTTTAGTTGTCCTAACTAAAGTGACAATAAATCCAATAATTATTTTCAGTGGGCCCTACCTAAAACAATATAGTTAATTTAACAGACAACACTGGTTAGGCTAAACAGCTGTTTTAGTATGTTACAGTTTTTTGTTGTTGTCCTAACCAGTGACATAATAAAACCAACAATTATTTTTCAGTAGGCCTTAACTAAACCAAAAGTTAATTTTTTTTTAAATATTTATATACATACATCTAAATATTATATTTGATGTAAAACACTATAGATTAACATCCAACAATTATTTCACTCCATGACTACCCATTAACAACAATAAGTAAGATTTTATTAATAAAAATACGGTTAGCATATTATTGCAATACAAAAATCATTATTATCATTATTATCGTAAACTGTAACACTATTATTGGGTAGTCAAAGATATAATGAAACTAACATTAGAGAAATAAAAATTAAGTATATATGTAAAATGCAATATTAATTTTATTAATATAAAACAAATCTTAAACTAAAACATGTATTTATCAAACTATTTTTATTATACTTATAATTGAATAACTTACTACTACTTACTTACTGATTAATAACTATAGTAAATTAAAATAAAATCAGTTACATTTGCTGAAGAGACCAAAACAAATACACTAAATTGAAACCAAAACAATTAAAATCTGTTACATTTTTGCTCTTCTGTGGTTACATTGATCTCACACATTATAAAAAAAAACATAGCACATACATGAAAAATACGCGGAAAGGGTGTACTAAGCTGAAAGAGGGTATTTAGACAATGTGGCGTTGCCCTGTTTGTGTAAGTAATTTTGGTACCATTAAACTTAGACTTGTTCTTCATATGAAGGTTATACATAGTCTAGTAGCAGATTTCACATATTGTTGTAATCAAAATAATTGTGACAGAATATTATAATAATGTTAAAAATCAAAATAATTGTGACAGAATAAATAATAATGTTAAAAGTTTTCCCGATATACCGTTTGCAGTACAAAGTAATTTCGTTTGCACCAAGTCAATGGTGCAAACGGTACATCGGGAACGTTTTCGAAAGCATTTAGGCACACATTCCTCCGAACTTGGCCATATTGCTTCTACTAGAAACTTCCATGTAGAGTCGGACGTCATTCAGCCATCTAACATTTCTTTGAATAGCCCTGAAGAAAACGAGGTTGCGACAATAGACAATGGTTATAAAGAGTCTTTAAATTGCTCTTTAGAACATTTAGCTACATGGTTATAATATACAAGTCGTACAACAAAAAAATATAACTTGTCAACCTATGATTATAAGTTTTGGTACACTTACGGAGTTTGAAGCATTCCACAGATCTTTCTATGTGGTGGTAGATGACATGAAGCAAAACATGTACTGATAGAAGAGAAGTACAGATTTACTTCATTGACAAAAGCTATTGACATTTGCTTTAAATGTTTTATGGTTTTGAATCTCGCCTACCCGAAAGAATGTGAATAGTTGTGGTTATTTATCTATCAATACTTTTTCGAAATTCATCTCGCATCTGACTGCAACTCTTCTTAAAATACGTCAGCATAATTCTGAAACAAAATAAAAGTTCAATATTATAGATATTTCAACAATATTTCAAGATTTAGACTTAGACCAATATCTATATCAATCAATTAATCTATACATGTAATAAAACTGTAGCTGAGCTAAATTTGTTTGTTTTTTTTACTAAGGGGAAACATTAATAGCAAAAAAAACAATTTTATATTAGGCTATTATTTGCATCACACTAATACTATAAATGCGATAGTTGTGTGTGTGTGTGTGTGTGTTTTGTATGTGTATGTATGTTTGTTCCCAGTCAACTCCTTAACAGCTATAGGCTACATGGATATGGATGAAATTTGGTAAAGTGGTAGATTATGCCCACATAAGCATTAACACATAGGCAGGCATGTATGTGTGATTGTTACCACTCATCTCAGTTACGGCTGAAGGCATTTGGATGAAATTTGGTACAAGGGTATTTCGCATTTATAATATTAGTGTCATAAATTTAATAAGTGGCACTATGCGCCACATTTAGAAGTAACAAAAACATTACCAGTCGATGTCCATTGGTTGATTTCCGTCATGGCCAATTGTTAATCATTATTGGTAGTTTTTTGTCGCTGTCGTATGTGTTTTGTTTTTGATAAGCGCACATTGCCTTCCATTTTTCTTCTACTATCGGCCAGGGGTTCCGGTTGTATTTTAACCAAGTCATTTCTTCATCATCTTCAGTGTCTGAACAATAAAACAAAAAAAAAACTTAATAAAATGATACTAAAAGATATCACAGAGAATATAACTTAAATCAGAATATTATTAATATTTACATTTTTACTTACAAAAATATTATTAAAAATAATATTATTTGAACCATTCATAATATTTTTTATAAAACATAAATAAAGGTATAATAAAATTATTAGTTATAAAAATTATAGTACCATTGTCAGTGGATTCAGAATCGCTATCTGTGGTTTCATTATCGCTTTTTTGGCCAACTTTCTGCCTTTTTTTAGGCAAGGCAGACACACATAGCGTTCTCAATTGGTTATAGTATCTGTCCACGAATTTTCCTTTTGCTGGCATGGTGTTTTTTGAACTCGGAGTCCTACTAGGAACATAAGTTTCCTGAAATATAATTTGTTTTGAATTTTTTATTTTTAATGAGCGTAAACATAAGAAATTTAAATCAAATAGAATCTAACTACCAACAAACTACATAAAACTATACCTAATATCATCCATTGTAATTTGACCCTTATTTTTGGGGTTCCGTTTTACCCAAAGGTAAAAACGGGACCCTATTACTAAGTTTCCAGTATCCGTTTGTCTGATTTTTATTTTATATATGAAGGTTGAGAATTTCTGTTAGACAAATAAAATATGACTACCTATCTACTGCATAGGTATTTTTCTTGTGAATGTTATACAACTTTTATTTTTTTACAGCCGAAAGAAACCGTAGACCCAAGTATTTAGTATAAATTTAAACTTGATACTTTACGCGTTTATAATATTGGATTAATTTAAATTTATTTTTCTCTTCAAATTACAAAGGCACTTTAGTTCGACTTAACATACCTAGGTATATAAACTTAGTAAAAGAAACCAAAAATATCGTTTAAATTAACCATAGAACACAGTTAAAATAAAGAAATCATTTTGATGATATCTACAATACAATCAAGTAGGTATCTAGTTCAGTTTAAAAAAGTATTGGCACGAACTAGGTAGGTAACTAGATACTTGCTAATAAAATTTCATGACGATCGGTTCAACGATACGTACTCAACGATTATTGTCGGACAAACATACCTACATTTATAAACATACAACGCCGATTTTTTGAAAACAAATCGGCGGAAAATCTGTTGTAGACTTTGAGATAGGTTCCAGTACACTCGTCGGTCAATAATTAATATAATAGGTAAAAATCAACAATAGGGTACTTGACTGTATTAAAAATATTATGCCAATTGACGCCATCCATAAACATGACATAATGAAAAAGCATATTTCATTGATTTTTTGATAAAAATATGCTTATTTTTTGTAAAAAACGCGAATAAAATAACTGTATTTTCGACATGTGATCACGTGATCGAAAACGGTCTGTAACTGGCTTCATCCCTAGTGACGTCACACAAATCTAAACAAACAGATTTTGTATTGATATTTGCGAATTTAATGTTGTAAAGCTATTTTGAGAGCGATTTATCCAGAAATTTTCACCACAAACATTCCGGAGGTTAAATGTGAGAAGAATGGAGAAACATTTTGTGCAAGCAGACAGCAGTAACTTACCCAAAATTAATGTTTTTATGGTTGCATATTTCTTTAATAATAATCCACGTCATTGTTTCTACGCTGCAGAACTCAAAACGTAAAAACTACAATGTCAGTATTAATTTTTAATTGTTCTCCAAGCAAAACATTCAATCAAGTTGTACAAAAAGTATGTTGTAGTACTTGTAGTAAGTGGATATAACTATTTTGTTAGGTTATGTCGAGCTTTACAATGTTTAAAAAGAAAGTAACAGTACATAAAATAGTAATGCAATAAAAACACAAATTATAATAGAAATATATAGACTCAAATATGTACCTCAAAATGATCTTCGCACATAGAAACACTTGAATTAGCTCCAATACTTTTGGGTTCTCTACGAGCTACTTAGTTCCAACCTTAGATTGGTTCCAACCACTTTTTCTTGGGTTTTGGGGAGTTTTGGGTGCATTGGAACAGGAACAAATAGATTTTCCAGTGTCTTTATGGAAGTATTTGTACATTTTGGCACTACACAATATTTATAAACCATTACTTCTATTAGAAATTAATTAATCATCAAACTTTTGCAGCCTGGCTGCAGTTGTTTTGTTTTGTGTGACGTCAATTAGTCACGTGATCGGAGCTATGACGCAGGTCTGCGTTTTGGCGCGATATTTTTTTATTCAAACTTTAACATCGATTTATATCGCAAATACGACTGATATCCAGAAAATATAAATGCAGTATACATTATTTTATATCAGACAATAATGTGCAATAGTTTCCCAAAAGTAGTCAAATACCCTATTAGGTAAGTAAGTAGGTACTCACAGAATGGACTGTCTCTATTTCATCAGTATACTTTTTATATCCCATTTTAAATTTTATTCGGTCCCTCAATCGATTTTCTGGTATTAAAATTTTAAGTTCTTCTTCGCCGAGGCCGTCAAGACATGATATGTCTATATTGTTATCTGAAAAGTTTGAAAGATTATAAAAATCATACAACGAACAGACAAACATACGCACGGACACCATAAAAAGTCACAATAGTACGTAATAATATATGTATTCTGTGTAATTAAGTACCTATATAATCTTTGCTACTACTCAACTTTGGTAGAACTGTCTACACAGGTAAATAGTAAATAAATAGGAGGAATTATCGGACGAGTTTTGAAACGTTTTATAGAACCTAAACGCTAATCCAACTCGAAAGTACTTACCGCGGAATACTTTTATTGTATCTTGTGAGACACCCCAAATTTCCATTAGTTCATCCATTTTTGACGTCTGTAATGGCACTACAGACAATATATTTAGTCACTTTTTCACAAACTAACGTTAGAAATAAAAGCGCGGACGCTTCGCGTCAGTGCGGTAAACGATTTTCTGTACACTAACTAAATGAGCGGGCTTGCCGGCTGCCGGTGTCGCGGCGCGCGCGACGGGAGTAACGTACCGGTGTTGCCACTTGCCTTGCCAGCAAATCAGCAATGGGGATTGTTTTTTTATAGATTGTAATTACAAAACCACTTCGAGCAATATTATAGACTTAATGATAACTATACATAATTTCTTATTAAAAATGAACGCTAATGATACATATTTTTGATTAATGATGATTGACCTTCATTTACCCTTGAATGACGTCAGCGTTGGCGTTATGTTGAAATTTATCTTAGCCGATTACACAAACAAAAAAGCCAAACCACTGTGCAACCCACCAAATCCTAATGACATTGGCAGATGAAAATATGACCGAAGTAAGTTTTTTTTGTACAGATTTTTGTACGAACTAATATAACGCAGATGGTGACGTCATCACATTAAAAACACAATCATAATTTTTAAAATCAACTACTGTAAAGAATACAAATTTATTCAAATTAGTATCTTAAAATAGCCTAATTAATTAGAAAATAATATAAAACTATAAAGTCAGTGGGCAATCCCCATTAGACAAAGAAGGAAAAGTCCGAAATTACCCGATTAGAATAAAACTTTTTTTTAAAGTAATTTAATGTATAACAGTTGAAAATAAATAAAACTGTCTAATTGACGTTTATTTTGTACTTTAACTGCGTTTGGATAGACGCGAATGTCCAAAATTTGCTGTTAAAACTTGTAATTTTATTTGTGTTAGCCTACTTAAGTTCCTAAATTAATGTATTTAGCTACTTATGGATCTTGGATCTGAAATAAAGTTAAAGAATAAACACAAATGTTCACCCAGTTAAAGAACAAACTCAAATGTTCATCACATGAATGTTTGTCTTGGGTGGGAATCGAACCCACATCCCCAAGCGCAGAATGTTACTGATTTACGGTTAGTTATAAAAAAAAATACAATCTTATATTCATGGTTCGAGTCTTAGTAGATTTACCCGACGTTGTAACCGACACTATAAAATTGGCAACACCGGCACACAAGCGATCGAAACGAACGACCAATGAAATTGCGCGTCAGTGATGCTACCTGTAACGTAAACACGTTTGAACTTGTTTGCCTAGACAGGTACCTAATTTAGCTGTTGAATTTACAGATTTCCCTTAGTAGATAGGTAATAGGTACCTCTATGTAGTTTGGATCTAAATATAATTTATAATGTGAATGTTATTAGTATAGTATAGGTACCTACGTACCTACTTGTTAGTATAATTTAGGTAGGTACGATGTTATTATTTGAACTAGTTTTATTGTCGCGGCTTCACCCGCGTTTTACACATAACAAAAATTTGCCTACTTAGGTATGTGTAAGGTAGTCAGAGATTATGTAAATAAGCTCATAAGCAAGCTCAAAGTCGCACAACGAGCTATGGAGAGGGCTAATGCTCTGGGTTTCTCTACGAGATCGCATCAGAATTGAGGAGATCCGTAAACGAACGAAAGGCCACTGACATAGCCCACCAGATTAGCAAGTTAAAGTGGCAGTAGGCAGGGCATAGGTAGGTAGGTATATCACGCAGAACAGATGGCCGATGGGACCGAAATTTTCTCGAATGGAGACCACGGACTGGTAAGCGCAGCTAGGACGTAGCCATCCACAAGATGGACAGACGATTTAAAAAAGACCGCAGGGAAACGCTGGTTGCAGGCTGCTTCTAACCAGCCCTTTTGGAGATCGATGGGGGAGGCCTATGTCCAGCAGTGGACGTCGTATGGCTGAAATAATGATGATGCTGTAGGTAGGTAGGTACGTACCTACGTATCTTTCTATCAGTGAAATAATTCCAGGGAGGCACTTCTACAAACACCAAGTCACAAACTTTATATAAGGTAGGTAAGTACCTATACCTATATACCTACCTATGTGACAACGAATACCTCTTAACGCGGAATTGAAACAGCGCTGAAACAGTACAGTGCGGAAAATCACACAAACGTGAACCTTCACACGCCGAAATACGGTTTGCGGTCGCGCTACTTTTCACAATCACCTAAAAACACCTTACGCTTAGAATAACTACTCAGAGAAGGTAGGTTTCCAAACAACGCCTTCTCAAAACGTAAGCTTCAAATTCGCTTTGTAGCTTACGTTTCGATTGGTATTTTAAACGTCTTATGCAAGAAAATTAATGGATTACCTGTGGAATGTCGGACCATAACTCTTATGCTGCTTTTCTAATTTGTTGTGGTACGCTTTCACCGCGCAAATTGTCATAGTAAAATTTTTATATTTTTTTTGGAGCCATATACCTAGGTATGACACCATTTGAATGGCTTAAATTTTGCGAATGTACTTGGTTTCTTTGTGTTATTCTAAGACCTTTGGTTACCAAAAATATTGTTGTACCAAACTGTAGCATTTTGTTACTTAAAAAAATATGTTAGGTTCGGTTGATTAAAGTTGTATAGTTAATTTGATCAAAATATTTTTTTTACCTAACTATATTATATGGTTGATCTAAACGATATTATTGGTTTCTTTTACTAAGTTCATATGTTTAATTGAACTAAAGTGTATTTGTTATTTTAAAGAAAAAAATATGTTGAATTAAGCCTGTGTTGGCAATTTTAATCAAGATATTGGCAACCATAATTATTGTTGTTTCAAACTGTAATATTTTGCTAATTCTAACAAATATTATAGGTTCCGTTCAATAAAGTTGTATAGTTGATTTAATCAAAATTATTTATTAACTTGACTATATTCCATGGTTGATCCAAACAATGTTTTAGTTTCCTTTACTAAGTTTATATGTTTAATTGAACCAAATTATCTTTGTTATTTTAAAGAAGATAAAATTGTTGAATAAATCCTAAATCTGGTAAATTTAATCAAGATATTGGTTACCAAAAATATTGTTGTACCAAACTGTAGCATTTTGTTACTTCAAAAAAATATGTTAGGTTCGGTTGATTAAAGTTGTGTAGTTATTTTCATCAATATATTTTTTTTACCTAACTATATTATATGGTTGATCTAAACGATATTTTTGGTTTCTTTTACTAAGTTCATATGTTTAATTGAACTAAAGTGTCCTTGTTATTTTAAAGAATAAATAATGTTTAATTAAGCCTGTATCCGGTAAATTTAATCAAGGTATTGGCAATCAAAATTATTGTTGTTTCAAACTGTGATGTTTTGTTTCTTCTAACAAATTATGTTAGGTTCAATTGATTAAAGTTGTATAGTTGATTTGATCAAAATAATTTTTTAACTTGACTATGTTCCATGGTTGATCTAAACGATAGTTTTGGTTTCTTTTACTAAGTTCATATGTTTAATTGAACTAAAGTGTCTTTGTTATTTTAAAGAAAAAAAATATGTTGAATTAAGCCTGTGTTGGCAATTTTAATCGAGATATTGGCAACCATAATTATTGTTGTTTCAAACTGTAATATTTTGTTACTTCTAACAAATATTATAAGTTCCGTTCAATAAAGTTGTATAGTTGATTTGATTAAAATTATTTTTTAACTTGACTATATTCCATGGTTAATCCAAACAATGTTTTAGTTTCCTTTACTAAGTGTATATGTTTAATTTAACCAAAATATCTTTGTTATTTTAAAGAAGATAAAATTGTTGAATAATGCCTAAATCTGGTAAATTTAATCAAGATATTGGTTACCAAAAATATTGTTGTACCAAACTGTAGCATATTGTTACTTCAAAAATATATGTTAGGTTCGGTTGATTAAAGTTGTATAGTTATTTTCATCAATTTTTTTTTTTACTTAACTATGTTATATGTTTGATCTAAACGATATTTTTGGTTTCTTTTAGTAAGTTCATATGTTTAATTGAACTAAAGTGTCCTTGTTATTTTAAATAATAAATAATTGTTTAATTAAGCCTGTATCCGATAAATTTAATCAAGATATTGGCAACCAAAATTATTGTTGTTTCAAACTGTGATGTTTTGTTTCTTCTAACAAATTATGTTAGGTTCAATTGATTAATGTAGTATAGTTTATTTATTAACTTGACTATATTCCATGGTTGATCCAAACAATGTTTTAGTTTCCTTTACTAAGTTTATATGTTTAATTGAACCAAATTATCTTTGTTATTTTAAAGAAGATAAAATTGTTGAATAAATCCTAAATCTGGTAAATTTAATCAAGATATTGGTTACCAAAAATATTGTTGTACCAAACTGTAGCATTTTGTTACTTCAAAAAAATATGTTAGGTTCGGTTGATTAAAGTTGTGTAGTTATTTTCATCAATATATTTTTTTTACCTAACTATATTATATGGTTGATCTAAACGATATTTTTGGTTTCTTTTACTAAGTTCATATGTTTAATTGAACTAAAGTGTCCTTGTTATTTTAAAGAATAAATAATGTTTAATTAAGCCTGTATCCGGTAAATTTAATCAAGGTATTGGCAATCAAAATTATTGTTGTTTCAAACTGTGATGTTTTGTTTCTTCTAACAAATTATGTTAGGTTCAATTGATTAAAGTTGTATAGTTGATTTGATCAAAATAATTTTTTAACTTGACTATGTTCCATGGTTGATCTAAACGATAGTTTTGGTTTCTTTTACTAAGTTCATATGTTTAATTGAACTAAAGTGTCTTTGTTATTTTAAAGAAAAAAAATATGTTGAATTAAGCCTGTGTTGGCAATTTTAATCGAGATATTGGCAACCATAATTATTGTTGTTTCAAACTGTAATATTTTGTTACTTCTAACAAATATTATAAGTTCCGTTCAATAAAGTTGTATAGTTGATTTGATTAAAATTATTTTTTAACTTGACTATATTCCATGGTTAATCCAAACAATGTTTTAGTTTCCTTTACTAAGTGTATATGTTTAATTTAACCAAAATATCTTTGTTATTTTAAAGAAGATAAAATTGTTGAATAATGCCTAAATCTGGTAAATTTAATCAAGATATTGGTTACCAAAAATATTGTTGTACCAAACTGTAGCATATTGTTACTTCAAAAAAATATGTTAGGTTCGGTTGATTAAAGTTGTATAGTTATTTTCATCAATTTTTTTTTTTACTTAACTATGTTATATGTTTGATCTAAACGATATTTTTGGTTTCTTTTAGTAAGTTCATATGTTTAATTGAACTAAAGTGTCCTTGTTATTTTAAATAATAAATAATTGTTTAATTAAGCCTGTATCCGATAAATTTAATCAAGATATTGGCAACCAAAATTATTGTTGTTTCAAACTGTGATGTTTTGTTTCTTCTAACAAATTATGTTAGGTTCAATTGATTAATGTAGTATAGTTGATTTGATCAAAATTATTTTTTAACTTGACTATAGTCCATGGTTGATCTAAACGATAGTTTTGGTTTCTTTTACTAAGTTCATGTGTTTAATTGAACTTAAGTGACTTTTTTATTTTAAAGAAAAAAAATATGTAGAATTAAGTCTGTATTGGCATCTTTAATCAAGATATTGGCAACCATAATTATTGTTGTTTCAAACTGTAATATTTTGTTACTACTAACAAATATTATAGGTTCCGTTCAATAAAGTTGTATAGTTGATTTGATCAAAATATTTTCTTAACTTGACTACTTTCCATGGTTGATCCAAACGATGTTTTAGTTTCTTTTACCAAGTTTATATGTTTAATTGAACTAAAGTGTCTTTGTTATTTTAAAGAAAAAAAATATGTTGAATTAAGCCTGTGTTGGCAATTTTAATCGAGATATTGGCAACCATAATTATTGTTGTTTCAAACTGTAATATTTTGTTACTACTAACAAATATTATAGGTTCCGTTCAATAAAGTTGTATAGTTGATTTGATCAAAATATTTTCTTAACTTGACTACTTTCCATGGTTGATCCAAACGATGTTTTAGTTTCTTTTACCAAGTTTATATGTTTAATTGAACTAAAGTGTCTTTGTTATTTTAAAGAAAAAAAATATGTTGAATTAAGCCTGTGTTGGCAATTTTAATCGAGATATTGGCAACCATAATTATTGTTGTTTCAAACTGTAATATTTTGTTACTACTAACAAATATTATAGGTTCCGTTCAATAAAGTTGTATAGTTGATTTGATCAAAATATTTTCTTAACTTGACTATATTCCATGGTTGATCTAAACGATAGTTTTGGTTTCTTTTACTAAGTTCATGTGTTTAATTGAACTTAAGTAACTTTGTTATTTTAAAGAAAAAAAATATGTAGAATTAAGTCTGTATTGGCATCTTTAATCAAGATATTGGCAACCATAATTATTGTTGTTTCAAACTGTAATATTTTGTTACTACTAACAAATATTATAGGTTCCGTTCAATAAAGTTGTATAGTTGATTTGATCAAAATATTTTCTTAACTTGACTACTTTCCATGGTTGATCCAAACGATGTTTTAGTTTCTTTTACCAAGTTTATATGTTTAATTGAACCAAAGTATCTTTGTTATATTAAAGAAGATAAAATTGTTGAATTAAGCCTATATCTGGTAAATTTAGTCAAGATATTGGTAACCAAAAATATTGTTGTGCCAAACTGTACATTTTGTTACTTCTAACAAATATGTTAGGTTCAGTTTATTAATGTTGGTATTGTTAATTTCATCAAAATGATTTCTTAACTTTGACTATATTTTACAGTTTATCTTAAAGATGTTTTTGGTTACTTTAACTAAGTTTATATGTTTAGTTGAACAAAAGAGCGTTTTGATAATTTTTACTAGAAAAAATTGTTAAACTAACATAAGAAAAATCAAACAATTCACTTTTGTTATATTAACATGTAACTTTCTTCATTGTAACCACTTAGACAATTGTAAGTATAACAAAATGGGATTTGTTAGTTTGAACACGTTGGTTTTAGTAAGCTTTTGTTAAATAAACTATTTTCTTGTAAATTCAACCGAAAAAAATACAACCGAAACAGTTTTGGTTAAATTAACCATTCTGTTTTTTCAGTGTAAGTTGTTGCTAGCTCAACTGACGTTCGTTCATATTATATCTACAGAGGGTCGTTATATTAGGAACCTAAACCTTCACTGCATAATGTGTTCCCCATAGATGATAATATATTCAGAAAACTACATAAAATATCTCCAATATTCTGATCTGATATCCCCATCTGGTGAATAATTCTCATGACTACCCTCAGTTTAGAATCAATCGAACCACTACAGTAACCGGCACACAACTTGACCTTGAGTGCGCAATAGACGATTTTAAGGTATCGTTGGTGGAAAGAGAGGTGTGCGGGGGCATTCCGACGGCACGCGTCCACGCGATTGGCCGATGCCCGAACGACATGCGCGAACTTACCTCCACGACGTCGACTTTGGCTCAAGTTGTTTGCCGGCCACTGTACAGGACAGGACATAATCTTTTTAGGGTTCCGTACCCAAAGGGTAAAAACGGGACCCTATTACAAAGCCTAGATTGTCTGTCCGCCTGTCTGTCTGTCCGTCCTACCTTTAAACGGCTGTATCTTTCGAACTGTAATAGATAGCCAGTTGAAATTTTCACAGAATATGTAATGTTACGGCGGATCAACTAAGAAATAATAAAAAGGAAAAAAACGAAAGGGAGGTCCCCATACAACAAACTGATTTTTTATGGATTTTTGTATTGGCTCTAATGTAAAAATTGGCATGATTATAGTACACAGCACACACTCTAAAGTATAACAACAAATAATAAATAAGGGCAAAATGCGAGTCGGTGACCAATTTCTGTTCATTACCAAATTATAACTGGTAATTGGGTTATTTGGATGACCTCATTTTTCTTTCACCGAATCGAAATGCCATACCTATATATTTTACTAATATTGAAGTCGGTTTTTTAAATTGATAATTACTTATTGTATTTTGTGGTGGTACGAAACGCTCAGTGTGTGAGCCCGACTCGCACTTAGCCGGTTTATTTAGTATACCATTGTTTCTAGTCTCGCGTTTGTTTCATCCACGTCTTGGATCCTGACTCAATATCATTACTTAGGTACCTACGTACAGTATTTTCGCTTCAAAGCCAATTTTCATACCCATCAACGGAAAAATTGTAGAAAGGCTTTACTCAAAAGTGTCTATTCGGAGTAGAAATTGGAAAAAGGGAACTGGGAACTATAATCATCGGATGTTTACAACTCTCGACTCGACCCTTCGACGATAAACAACAAAACTATTAAGTTATTTACAAAACCGTAGTAGAAGGCTAACAGCCGCGCCGAGTGCACGTCTAAACTTGAGCTGATCGTCTGTAGCGGAGCGGCGTCCGAACCAAGTCCGAACATACAACATGGAGTTAAATTTCATCACAACGTTGATAAAACACGATGTAAACCACAACGTGAAACAGTGCTTCAAATCTAAAAAACCATTCGGTAAGTTACTTTAGTGAGTTTTAAAGCGCTCCGAAGTTAAAGATGCACCGGGTACCTGCAGCAACCGCAACTTGTCTACCGACTTTTTTTAAGTTTTCGGAAATGGAATGCTATTTGTCGCCCGGGTTCTATGCATTCATTGATCCAGAACCTTCCCACGGCGTGAAAGCTTTAATTACACATGAACAAGTGTATTTTGTGCATCTTCTTTGTGAATGAAAACGTCAATGTGCAAGGATTATTATGTTTTGGAAATGCAAGAAGTCTGTTCAAGTGAATGCGCGGATGAGTAAGTGATAATCTCTAAGTTCTGTGATCAAAGTAGCAATGATTAATTTTTTTTTTTGACAGGGTCTTTATGTTCAATCTAACTTAAAAATTGGTCTAGCGTTCATGGTTTAAAATGCACGGAGGGTTGTATTGGAATGCGTTTCTGATCCCTCCAATTGATCATAATAAAGTGTTGATTTCTGCACTGCTTTGTCAATAAATACTCGAGGCTGTCTCCCACTGTTTAATATTGGGTCTCGGTTCACATGGATGTCAACAAAAATTTACCCAGCACTATTGTGCTTCTTAGATTTACCTATTTAGATTTTAGGTTTAGGTATATTTTAAGTTGACGAGCGCCTTTATACAGCGTGGTATCGTTTTATTTTTATTATGGGGTAAGGAAGTGCCAGAAATAAATGTTTTTTAATTTTTTATTTATTTGTCACCTCTAAGAAATACAAAGCGGAATGAATTATTCTGACAAACAGTAGAATAAATTCTGGAACAATTCTCTTAACATTAAACTAATCTGCCGATGGAAATTTCCAAAGAACTTATAGCATTATTTGCCAAAGGAGTTTCAAGGACTAATAAAATGTCACAATGCAACCCAACATCCAACAAGTTGCTAGGGCTACTTTCTATTCGTGAAGTAGGTAAAACCACAGAATACGTGTAACAGTATAAATAGTCAAACTTCGGGAGACACGTACGTAAACAAATTATGCAAATCCAAGCTACGCTACGAAACGTCTTGTCAATGCATTTTTTTTTTGTAGAATAAGTAAGCGATTGCTTCTGAACGTATTTTATTGATTCGTATTTGTATAGCTAAGAACACTCTCGATGAGGGTTACCAATTACCATCCGTTTGGATTTGTCCGGACATATCCGGACTTAGTCTGCTTTTGTAATTTGTTTGGTGTTTTTAGCTAGGGCGATGTACCTAAACGTAGTCCTAGTCCTAAAAAAAACAACTAATACGATACGAGTAATAAAACGTACATAATTATATGAAATTGTGCGCACTGTATGAATTTTGTGACTAAATTGTTCGAACTTTTATTGAAATATCCGGCTTTATATCAGGACTTTTCAGATTGTGATAATTATGGTAAAAGTTCAATCGATCAAGTCACCTTTCAACCAAGAAAAAACTAAATCATAATTCGTTCAGCCGTTTCGGAGCTACGATGCCACAGAAAGACACCATATTTACTATATATTTTTTTATTTATTGCGTAAGTAAATTACATGCATGGGCACACAGGATTTAGATGGAAAAATATCCGTAAAAGAGAGCAACATTCGACGTTTCGCCATGCAAAAAAAGGACCTAAGGAAAACCAAATTAAACATTTAAAAAATTATTATTATATTGCACATTATTTATCAAATTATACAATTCAACTCAAAATACAATTTTAAATGTTTATTTTGATTTTCCTTAGGTCCTTAAATTTTATTGCATGCCGTAATGTCGAATGTTGCTCTCTTTTTCGGTAATTTTTTCATCTAAATCCTGTGTGCCCATGTAATGTACCTACGCAATAAAAAGATATCGCAAATATGGTGTGTCTTTCTGTAGCATTATGGCGCTCTTTTACTGCAAATTTTCCATCTTAATCCTATTTCGTCAGAAATAAATATTCAGTTTAGATTAAGTAGGTATGCCAAAGTAAATTAACAAATATCAAGATACCTAGTTACCTACACACGTTAAATCCATAACACCCTTCAGTTGCGTCGTGGGTTAAAAACAAAAAAGCATAACGAGGTTCATCGAACCCCCGATTCTGTGTACACTGCGTTATCAAAATAGCGTAAATTAATTGTTCTAATTTGTTAAAACTAGAAATACGTGACTAGAGTCATACAGTTGAAGGGCCACGCGCCGAGGCAAACATTGTCTGCTCTAGTCCTGCTACTTGTGATAATAATTAAATAACAAAAGAACGATGTGCTTTGTTACAGTAAACAGAAAAGAGGAAGTGATGGCAATTAAAAGCAAATTTCCAACTAAAATACCGGTAAGTTAAAAAATATACTCGCGCAAGCTTTTACTTCAAAGTATTTTTGGTAACTATACTCGGTCCATGTTATTTAGCTCTGACAGCTGCGATAACATCGTACAAAGCTTTTCTTACTTTAATGTATCAGCTTCCACATAATATCATCTCCAATCTCACGTTCAAAAACCTAGTGATCAAAATTTACGTTTTCATTCAACTTTTACAATGTACTGCAGATGTCAGAGTTATTAAAAACTTGGACCAAGAATATTATAGGTAGGTACATTATTTATGTTTTGATTGTATATTATATACATAATTAGTTATTGTTGCTCTTTCAGTTGATTGTAGAAAGATATCACAAAGAAAGAAACCTACCAGTTTTGGACAAATCGAAATTCTTGGTCCCAGAAGATATCACCATGTCACAGTTTTTGGTCATCATCAGAAATAGGATCAAAATTAAACCCAACCAAGTAAGTTTTCAGTTAAGATGATAACGCAGCGACTAATTTTCACGCATTTTTGACCCGGAAAACTTGAAAAGTAACTTTTTTGGTTTATTTTGTTATAATTAGGTACTAGGTATCTAGAATCAATAAAGCTATGAACTTTTTGAAAACTATTTTCCCATAAAAGTCGTAAAACAACACAAAATTGGTATTTCGTGTTTTGCCGGGTTTAAGTTGTGTGAAACTTAGGAGTTGGGTTAAGCCCGTAATAATGATTAAGTTATACCTACTTAGTAATTCAATTACTTTTTTCATTGAAGATAGATAGGATAGGTACCTACTATTAACTATACGATCTGATTCTTTGAACTTTTATTTAGTTGCATACCACTTTAATCTAGATCAGAATATTAATTAATTTATTGAGCACAATAGGAAGGCTATCGACATATCTATCAGCACGTATAGACGTATACAAAATTCCCTTCCGTTTATTTGCTCTGGCAGATACATTGTAAAAATCTGAATAAAAACTTTTTTTTAAATATTTCACTGAAATAGGTATACCGGTAGGTCTACTACAGTCTTACAATCGTTTAAAACTTAGAGAAAGTGATCCGAATTAGTGGTTTTCATTTAGCATTTTTACAGTGTCATTGCAGCTGTCAGAGTAAATAAATGCTTGGACCGAATTAAATACTTACCTACTTAATAACTAATGTACCTACTTTATTCATTCAAGATAGATTCTACGATCTAATTCTGAGTCTTTTGAACTTATACTTTGTTGCATACCACTTCAATCTAGTCCAGAATTTAGCACAAAAGGCTATCGAGATATCATGCAGTAGGTAGGTGGCACGTAATTCCAAAACAAAACGTATTAGGTTAGTTATGTATAAGCTATAGTAAAATAATTAGCGAGATTTTAATTTATCGCTAATTACAAAGATGACCGCAAAATAAGTCTGTATTTACTAGAGTCTTAGAATTTAAATTCGAAACATAAAAATAAACCCATTTGATCAGTGTTTAAGGGAGTGTATTCACAATTTAATCACAAAAGAACTCTTTAGCAAAGCTATATAGCGAGATAAGCGAGCGAGATTTTCCGAGATAAAATGTCCGACCTTTTAATCCAGGGTAGGGGTGGGTAGGGTAAGCTAACTCCATACACGGTTTCATCCAAATTAGTTCAACCGGTAAGGAATTGAATGTGGAATTGATTGAACACACAATTAAACTTTCGCATTTTCAATTTAGTGTGATAGGTAAAATTCGTTGTCGCGTCGCGATGAAAAATCTGAATAAGGCCCCAGTAAAGTAATTAATTTGGGATTAATATAGTTTTTTTCAGGCTGAGTAGCGTGCTTTGGGAGAAGCCTATGTCCAGCAGTAGACTAGTACCTGTAAGCTGATTAAGTATGATAGTGATAGTTTTTTGAGGAGTGCGCTGAATTACTTTATATTGTCCGCGGTGATCGTAATTGTTACTTTTGTAATATAGTCAAGTTCTCTTGTATTTTTAGGCGTTATACCTGATAATAAACAACCGATCGATGTTGAGCATGAGCCTCACCATGGCTCAGGCATACGAGGCTTATGGAGATGAGGATGGCTTCCTCTACATCACGTACGCTTCGCAAGAAGTCTTCGGCTACAAAGATGGTGAGAAACCAAACCACCTATCCATTAAATACCCAAACATCCAGTATTACAAAATGCAATCGTTCAGTTTTAGTTTTTTTCTTTTATAAATATTAGGCTTGCGTTTGGCCGTCAACTGCGATAAAGCGGTCTACTATGGAGCACGCTTCACCGAAGAAACCGATTCACTCGTGATTTGAAGACACCCAGATTCAGATTGTTACTATCGGGACATATATTCAGGTACCTACTTATCTGGATTTTCGGGTATTATAAAACGAAAAAATAAAGAAACAAGTAAACCATAAACTTTAAAATTGTTAATTTTTTAACGCTCTCATCTTTCCTTCCGAGAGTTTTACGAAAAACTACTTTTGTGAATTAGAGGTACCTCATAAGTTTATAGGTATGTTAAGGTTTTCCAAAATTTTAAGCAGTTCTTTTCATCAAAAACAAATCTTTTTATTATATAAACCGAATTTTCTATAGATCTTTCTATTCGATAGAATCAGAACCAAAAATCCAGTTTTCGTATCTTTTTCGTTAAAAAGTTTAGGGGGCTTAGAATAACTTATTCTAATGTGGGGGGGGCAATTTCTCTTGAGTTCATGCTCACCGGTCATATGTAATTCCTTCGTACCTAAGTTTTAACATTTTTGAAAAAAAAAGCAGATGTAGACAAAAAAAAATCTATTGGGAAAATCTTTAGAATTACATTGCAAATAGTATACCAAAATTTAATCTTATGATGTAATGAAATTAATATAATTTAATACTCGTTTAATTAAAAAAATCATTCATTTTACATGTCAAATAAATCCTAAATATATGGTATTCATCTACAAATTAATAACAAATAAATTTTATAATATTTTATTATAGGATGGCGGCTTACATGAATGAAATTCTTTCGCACCAATCGTTTTGCGTTTTTTTTTGTGTCGAGACGCAATAAGGCAGGGTGTATAAGTTTAACGTCTGTGTGTCTGTGGCATCGTAGCTCCGAAACGGCTGAACCGATTTTGATTTAGTTTTTGTTTGTTTGTGGTGACTCGATCGAGAGTGTTCTTAGCTATGATTCAAGAAAATCTGAACAGCAGTTTGAAGATTATCAGCTCTTTTATAACTTGGCAAAACAATGGAATGCCTACGTTTGTTTCCGCAGCATTTCAATCTTGGAGTGTTCAAGTTTAGGGTTAATGAGGTATTTATTAGGCAAACATACTTCTATCAGGTGATATTGCGGTCCAGTTAGCCCAGTCCGATATATAAAAAACGCTATATTATGCAAGAAATGCATTAAAATTATTATAATTTGTTGCTGAGTTTGTTGCAAAGTAGGCAACAGACTTTCCCAAGACCATTTATTCTTATCTGCTTTCTCATGAACTTAATTGATTTATTATTATGATCTGTTGAATATTTGCTTCAACGCTTGTCATACCTACTTTTATCGCATTTTGTGCACTTTATTATTCAAGTAACTCCAAGAAATTCAAAGACACTCAGCGTGTAGGTCTAATTACATGCTTTTATTCAACTTTGCCCTGTTAGTTAGCGTATTATATACCTAAATGTGGGAAAAATCTTGCAACTGAATTTTAGGTTATCCTCAACCGATTGAGCTGAAATTAGGCATACTTATGTAAGTTCGGTGATAATGCAATGTTAGTACCATCGAGATGGTCTGATGATGGAAACAGAAGGTGGCCATAGGAGCTCCTAAACGAAACGACGTAACCCCGTCGAGTTTGGGTTCGTTAGATTTGTCTTCCCAAGCACTTTGGTTCTAGATAATAAATTCAATATGGCGGACAAAATGTTCTTATCTACTATCATGATATTGGTATAAAATGTAAGGGTTTGCTGAGAAGAATACAAAAAAGGATGTTTAAAAAAAAATTATAGACACATATTTCTTTGGTCAGGCAAGTTGGTCCCATTTTGACTGTTTTGGGAATGCGTGATTATATTGTTTTGAACTGTTTCAGAAATGACAGGGAAAGGTTCGCAAGAAGTGCAAGCGATCAGACACAGGTTCCCAAATAAAGTGCCGGTAAGCTTTCAAAGTTTTGTTACTTTGCGGAACTTTTCCTTTTTTAGATTTTGTAATTTTTGTTCTAATGTTTATTTCCTTTTGCAGTTGTTCGTTGAAAGATATTCGAGAGAACGCGAGGTCCCGGTGCTGGAAAGAAATAAATTTTTGGTCCCACAAGAACTAACCATGTCCCAGTTTCTGTACATAATCCGAACAAAAATGAAACTTAGAGATTCACAGGTAATTCCATTGGTCAAAATGACACATTTATTTTGCTGTATTTCGTTATTAGGTACAGTAATTTCGGACGACAGTGGTGGCGCTTCTGCCTCACAATCGGGCAGATGTTTGTATGATTAATTTAAATATCTGTTCTGGTCTAATATTAATTTTATAAGTAAGTTTAAAAATCATTAAATATTATGTTACAGTATTTGGGCGACCGATTATTTAAAACTTTATGTGAACACAAAATTTCATCCAAATCGTTAGAGCTGTTTCCGAGATACGCGAAATAAATTTATACACAAGAATTGCTCGTTTTAAGTAATTTAATGTGTTTTGTTACGCTTTTTTATATCTAGGTATCTATTTTATTAATCGTAAAGTTTATGAAAGGAGGAAATAATTCAAATCATAGTGTGTTCTTAGCGCTACAGCGATTAATATAGGTATTTGTATGACATTTATGATGGAGGTAGCTCTCAATGATCTGTATTAGGCACAGAAAAGCGAATTAAAAAAAATTAAAAAATCTGTGGTATTAGGTAATAGATAGCCGACCGGTAGCATCTTTTTATCCCGGTAATGTGTGCGGTTCATGTTAAAAACCAGGCAAAACCGTAGGATACTGCTAGTTAGTTCCACAATCTAACGAGAACTGGCTTCGAGGTTGGCAACACCCGCTGACAGAAACTGAATACTTCGCAACATTGTTGCTAACGCCATCACAGACGACAAATCTGTCAACAGATAAAGCTTCCGATTGATAACCAGAGGCCTGGTGAACTGGGGCCAACGACCTCATAGGACGGCCAAATTAAGTCTATGTTTCGCGTGTTCTTATCTGCTGAAATATCCTCGAAGTTAATATTTTTTAATTTAATTCCAATAATGTTTCATCTTCTCTAATGGTCAGACGAATCTAACCAACTTAAGTCCGTGCCCTGTGTCGGACTCGGGGTGGGCTGCTGCTTGTGGTCACCCGTGAGTGTCGCTTCGCCACTCAGGACCTCCTTTGAGTTTCTGGCTTACGACCTTTTATATATTCGGGACATTTTTGCACACACGGTCATCTGACCCCAAACTAAGCAAAGCTTGTGATATGGCTGCCAGACATATACAAACATATATATTTTTAAATACATACTTAAATAGATATTAACAACCAGATAGGTATAAAACAAACACAAATTAATGTTCATCACATACATTTTTATCCTAGGTGGGAATCGAGCCCGTCCCCAAGCGCAGAAGGCAGATTCACTACCAACTAGACCAACAGGCACTTCAGGCTAGGGGACTCGGCTCTAGCTCAGCGAGAGTTGAGCTGAGCCGAGGAAGCAAAGTGCCCCTGACAAGGTTGCCCCTCACCGTGTCCCCATTGAAACGTGACATAAAAAGGGGGGTTAATAGGCAAAATTTAGACATAAAATTTCCCATACCGCAAAAATCAAGGTCAATCAACTCTAGGATCAAGGTTACTGACCTCATGGTGTCAAGATCAATGAGTTCTGCGGTCAAGGTCAATTTTCATAGTGCCCTGCGCCCCGTCGTATCTTCTGACCCCCGTATCTTCTACTTATAAAATTAATAATAACGGTCATCAGACTCATAATACATCATCATCATTTCAGCCTATCATGTCCCCACTGCTGGGACACACACAGGTTTTCTCTGAGAGAAGATATTCGATAGAGTTGATGTTCGCGTGTAGGTACAGTGGCCGGCAAACAACTTAAGATGTTTGAGAAAGTTGACGTAGTGGGGGTAAGTTCGCGCATCGGCCAATCGCGTGGACGCGTGCCGTCGGAATGCCCCCGCGCACCTCTCTTTCCACCAACACCTTAAAATCGTCTATTGCGCAATCAAGGTCATGGCTCAAGTTGTGTGCCGGTTACTGTATACTGCGTGCAAATGATCGCGCGAGCCTTCAGTCTAATTTAACAGTGTTTTTGTCAACAGGCGCTGTACCTGGTGGTGAACGAAAAGGTCTTGGTGAGCCACAGCATGACGATGGCGCAGGCGTACCAAGACTACCGCGGGGAAGACGGATACTTGCACATCACGTACGCTGCGCAGCAAGTCTTCGGATGAACCACTCGTAAGTACCACGTACAAAGAATCTGATCATCGTCATCAGCCTATCATGTTCCCACTGCTGGGACGCAGGCCTTCTCTCAGAGAGAGGATGGACCCGACGCTGGCCCAGTGCATGTTGGTGAATGCCATATCTCTTTGATCTTTTGAGGTACTTGGACATACCAGTCCGGTTCGGAGCGATGGTAGCCGAGCGGTATCATGTGCGCTTTACAATTTGACGGCACCTGGTTCGATCCTCGGCCCTGCACCAATGACTTAATTATGTGCGGTTTCGATGCCATTGCTCAACAACGGCCAAGGAAAACATCGTGAGGAAGAATCTGATACTCATCTTAAATCAGCTTTCCAATGGTATACCCAATTATTTTGAGATTATTAATTTAATATTTAATATTATCGTTCAATTTTAGGTTTCTGGATTTTCGGGTATAAAACTAAAGTCGTAATAGTCAAGACTAATATAAAACAATTAAACCTTAATTTAACCTGCCAAGCGTAGGGATTATGGCAGCACTCCTAAGAGGGAGGCCTTTGTTCAGCAGTGGATGATGATGATGATGATAAAACCGTAACGCGGTATTACCTACTAGGAAAACCATGAGCCCTCATACTCAAAGTGGAATCAAGCTCGTCCGTCCCAGCATTATAACAACTTTTTGTTTCTTGTATTTTTACTTATCAACGAGACCAACCACGTCTTTCATAAAAATATGTATATTTTATCTACAAGTTTTATCTATTTTTGTCTCATCCACTTGAGCGAGGGGCTCGCCACAAAAAATTAGAGATAACCTATCTTTTTCATTACTCTCACACCCGCGCACAGATGTGCAGTCGCAGTGCCTAAAATAATGACTCGTTTAGAGATAAATATAGAATTGTATACTTAGCATTTTCTCAGAAAAAACACCCCTTGTTCAGTCGAAACTCTAGGCGCGTATTCACGTTGAGCTCACGGCGCGGGCGCGAGTGCGGCGGCACGGTTTTCACATTGGCCGCCCGCCTGAAGTTTGGACCTATTGTTTGGCGGGTATAACGCACGAATCGTGCGTTTTTGTAGTCGACGACGTGAACACACAAATCTATATTCTCGTTGACACACAACTCCATAAGTTTGATATCGCTGCGCGCGCGTCGCGAGTTAGTCCGCTACTTCCACCAGACGTGCCTTTTGTACATGAATACTTGCATATTAGACCATTTATTATGTTTGATATGACGCACCCGACATTTCCGAGTAAATAAAACTTATGTTGGTATGCTAATGGTCTTTTTGATAAACAAAATGATCAACTTTTTTTACAATAATATCTCTTAATTAATGAGGTCTGAGGTCATTCAAAAGAAATTTGACTAACGATATCATCATCATCATCATCATCATTTCAGCCGTAGGACGTCCACTGCTGGACATAGGCCTCCCCCATCGATCTCCAAAAGGGCCGGTTGGAAGCGGCCTGCATCCAGCGTTTCCCTGCGGTCTCTAACGACCGACCTAACGATATACATGTTGATAAACATGGTACTTTGTATTGTTCTAAAATTCCAAAAATGTTCGAGTCACTCTGCCTATAAAATATAAGAAACGGATCGACGCTATGCGGAGGGTAGGCGTACCGCGGAGGGTATTGTTTCGCCATAACACAGGTTAATTCCTAGCTTGGGTAACAAGGCTCCTAATCATGGAGTATTTATGTAAGGAATATACTACTGTTAAATTTTTTGATCGACAACGTTTGTAGACACCAAATAGGTATATATTATTTTCATTTCATTCATTTTCATTTTCATCCGAAATTTGAAAGGAACGGAATTTCTTACTAGAAACAATTTTTTAACAACAAATAGAATACAAAACTTATGTACTTAAAAAGTGTTCAGAGTTTACTTAGGTAATAGGTAGGTACATATAAACTTAGATACCTATTGTTACCTACCTATTAATACCTACTTCCGATAAACTTTAAAGCTTACGTAACAACAATGCCTAATTTAGCATGCAATAATCTTTGCCTCCTTTTAAAGTTTTAGTGAGCTCTCTTCTGTGGTTTTAGCACAGAGTCCTTAATTAAACTCGGTTTATGCATTTATTTGCTCTGACAGCTGCAACAAAATTGTAAAACGCTGAATGAAAACCACGAATTCTGATCACTTTTGCTAGGTGTTTGAACATAAGACTGTAAATTCATCTTTTTATAATGTTATTGCAGCTGTCAGAGCAAACAAATGCTTGGACCGAGAATAGTGACTTTCTATAATTACTTTTGTTTTCTGTCCTTTGAGTTGGCAATTTTATAACGATTACCGAAATCTATGTTTTTGTAAAATCTATGTTTAGAACACATTTATAAGCCTCAAAACGTTTTTTTTTAATACAGTGATATATAACTAGATTACTGATACATTGAATAGGTAATTAAACACCATTTAGCAGTTTTCGCATATGAAATGATTTATCTATTTGTGGAATCTTTTCAAGACCGTACTGGGGTTACACGGAAAGGGTGTACTAATTCGAAAGGGATTTATAGTACCTATCATAATAAACAACTTTTGTGAAATCGCGAAATAAATAAATATTAATAAATAAATACTCGGAACATTTTTGCACACACGGTCATCTGACCCCAAACTAAGCAAAGCTTGTAATATGGCTGCCAGAGACTGATATACATACATATATATTTTTAAATACTTACTTAAATAGATATTAACACCCAGATATAGAACAAACACAAATGATCATCACATGAATGTGTGTCCTAGGTGGGAATCGAACCCACGCCCCCAAGCGCAGAAGGCAGGTTCACTACCAACTGGACCAACGGGGCTATCAATAATATCAGCTGTTCCATAGAAAATGGTCATTTACACTCGAGAAATTGTATGGACGCGGTTTCAGGGTTAGTAAAAGTTGTTAAAAATGATAAATCTAATAGGCCCATTTCGGCTTAGTAGGTACACTCTTTCCGCGTAGCCCTGTAATTTGTGGTGTGAACAATAGAGTTTATCTATCTATCTACCTATAGTCTTTTCATATTTACTTACACCAAGTTACATACAAATGAGTCAATGATTTATTTTAGCACCAGAGCTTTTGCATTATCTTAATTACAGTATATTTAGGTACAACAACAAAGTTCGAAGCTACTCGCATTGCGTGCGATATCGCAAGAAAACATGCACTGATTTATTACATGTCAATGAATGTTTAAACAAAACATTGATAAATAACGAATAACAATTTGCGTTTCAATGCAATATAAAAAAAGCTATTGATCTTTGCTAATTAAAATTTTATTAGGCAATTCAACTCAACGCGTTATCTAGTAGGTATGTGGTTATTTTAATTACAAAAATGTTATATACTATCTAGTAAGTATATGGTGATTTTAGTTACAAAAATAATATAATTATACAGCCTAATGAGCAGATAATATGATTCGTCTTTGATTCACGGGTCGTAGACCCGGTCTTTTAGAAGGCGTTAGTGGAACCGGAGACAACACTAAGATGCCCTTTATAAGGGTAGTATTTAAACGAGCAAATATAAATTAAAGGTGTCATAAATACTAAATATGACTCACTGAAATACTAAGTGGGAGAAAGACTGGCCACCACAGTTTTTTTCTTTGTTTGAATTAGAACGGCTATCCAGGCATTTTTGTAAGAAATTTGTTGTAGCCAGTTGCACCCATATAAACGAAACATCAGTCATTCGAAATCAGTTAGCAACTGTGATGCGGAGTTGGACGCGTTGATGTAAATAAGAATTTTCAATCAAGGATCACTCAGAATGCCTGGTAACAGATTTTCCTTCTCATTTCCGTTCTATTTACTTCTTTTTTCTCTGGTGGCCACATACATTTTTTTTTTCGAGTCTGAATGCCCATTTTTTATAGAACAGCAGTTTTTTTTTCGCAATTTCTGATTCCCTTTATAAAAGTTGTTTATAGTAATGGGTACTCTGGACCCCTTTCGGTTTAGTACACCCTTTCCGCGTAGCCCAGTATATATACGTCTACCTTATTCGTGATCGAATACTAAGTTATGAAAAATTATATGACGTTTCGGGCACGAGGTCAATACCTCACAGGTTTCTATATTGTATTCCTTGACCTTCACAATGTAGGTAACTGCTGTTATATGCGGCCTTCGCATAATAAAATTTCAGTGAACAGCGCGTAAACATTTATCATTGATTATTGATACAAGTATACCTATGTATGAAAATAAACATAATCTGAAAAATTATACCTACATTCGAACCAAGGCATAAGTCATTTGCTTCAAATGGCTTTCTCTCACCAGAAGCAAATAATTCGTGCCTAATCTCAAAGGAAACTATTACTTCTGAGATTCTCTGAGTGAATATCATATTATTATGTAAGCGGCCCTATTTTTTCCTATGTTATTCGACTATGGTGCATCATTGTGGTACACATTTATAATGCCGAAGATAATTCCTGGATATCCATTGAACTGACTATAGACTAAAATAATGAACAGACTTTTTGTACTTATTTTATTGATATATTTTTATAATTTTATTTCTAACTAGCGGCCCACCCCGGCTTCGCACGGGTATTATTAGAGTTTTAGTAAGGATCCCTATTTTTTTGAAAATATTGTATGGCCTATGTCAACCGGAGATAGTGTAGCTTCTCAACAGTGAAAGAATTTTTCAAATCGGTTCCGTAGTTTCGGATCCTATTCAATGCAAACAAACAAACAATCGAATCTTTCCGCTTTATAATATTAGTATAGATGACATAATTGATTTATTGTTTTGTTTTTTTACTTGTGACTTCATGATTTATTTTCATTCACGGGTCTAGCCCTGACTATTGAGAGGCATTGGTGGGGCCGAAACTTACACCAAGAAGCCCTGAAACTATTGTACAGTACGTATATGATTAAAAAGTTCCGAGCTATTGTGGCGAGTTCTTGATGGTGTTGAGCTGGTCTATCGTATGATATGAGGTATTTACTGGACGGCCCCGCCAATTATGCCTAATGTCTAAATGATTATTAATAATTAGTAATTGTCTCGCTGGATATGGGTTTGAACTAAAATAAATGAATTTTAATATAATATTTTTATCACCATCGTCATTATGGTTAGGAAATTGACTAGAACCTTGTACTATTAAATATTCTGTGGTAGAACTTACTTCTAAATAGATCTAATATAATCATATACACCATTATTCAAACGATGTTCTAATTAGATTGTTATTTCTTTCACAAAATAAATTAATGATAGTTAATAGTGAAAAGACAATTAGTTAAGCTATACGCCGAAGAGTAGCAAGACAGACAGTTCTTGCCAAGTACTTCAGATATTAAATAATGTACCTACAGACTTCCGTCGACTGATAATTACTGACCCAAACAACGTACTTACAAGCGTTGTCTGCTTTCTTTTATCTCTCGGCCATGGTTATTTCCGTAAAAAACAACTGTCCATTTTTACACGACAGACGCGATAAACCCATCTGCTTGCAAAAAATTACTCGTTCATTATGTATATTGAATTACTTTTATCAGCTTTTATTATCTTTACTGGTTCACTGACAAATTAGGTATGCCAATAATCTTGGCAGTCGATTTTAACCTACTTCTTATTATTGCATGTCTAATCGATTTGAATGTGATCTAGATGACAATACACCATATTGGTGGATAGAGGAACTCTTTAATATCCAGCGCCAGGGTACTGGGGTAGAGCGAGAGAAACGGTCACTATATGCGCTTCAAAGCAAGGGGCGCAAAATGCCAAAAGCGAAAAAAATAAAATTGCGCTTTGCGGTGGTGTTGGCGTCCCATGCCGCGGGGGCACACTTGCGTTGTTTGTAGACAGCATACAATTTTGATGTGGAAATTGTTTATATCCTGGATTAGCAGATAGGCTTTTTTATCCCAGAAAAATGACCCAATTCCTGTACGATAGTTTTTAGAAATGAAAAGGGCCGAACGACAATCTAACTCTACCCTGATCATCGGCGCTGTCAATAATTATTAATTATCTACTAGTAAACCCGTCGAGTGTGGACTAATTCGCCCCATACCATTACATAACACTTGGCGACGAAAGTCTGGTGGTGTCATGTTATTATCAACATGATATTAACATGACACCACTTATTTAACACATTGAAATTGTTACGCTATTTTTTATTTACGGTTTTTTTACGCCATGTCTGTAGATTTGTACGCGTTTGTGTTTGTTGATTTGTGTTTTGTTAGGCAAGACAATTATACAAAGTGTTCAATATGTTTTAAACACCATTGTGCATGCGTTTTAAATTTGTATGTTTTAATGCAACTCCACGGATACCAGGGACTTTTATTACACTTAACAAAAATTTTGTTAACACTAGTTATTCACAATACAGAGTGAAGAAAGTTAGTTATATCTTAAACTAAGGTTAGGAAAAAAATTATGTTTTACTCGTGGAGCCGGGAAGAATTTCGTTTTACTAGCGTTTTACTATGAAAATAGGCGTGGTTTCAATTGTTTTTATTATACGGGAAAAAAGCGAGACGAAGCCGCGTTGCACTGTCAGGCTATCACACATAAGCGTATTTTTAAACTAAAATAATTTATCATATTATGTAAGCGCCCACATGTCTGCGGGTGAACGACCTTTATCACTCGTTGCCAACAGTGATAACTGATAAAGTAACTTGACAATTAGCATTGAATTTCATTCACTAGCAACACGGTTGGAGGGGTAAATACCTACAGTTATTCTAATATGACTAATTTTACATGCCGTATCAGTAAAGTGATAGTGAAAGTCAATAAAATTAATTAACAAGAAGATTATAAGCATAACACATTATCTATCTATATCTTCTTCTATTTATATTAAAATGAATCCCTATTTACATACCTAAGTCACGCCATAACTTGAGAACGAATTTACCGATTTCAATCATCTTTCTTTTCTAATAATTTGTAGGTCCTTACGGAAGGAAAAATTAAGAAAATTGCGCAGAAAATTGGAAAATTTCAGAAAACAATTATTTTAACTTCGCTCGTTTGACAGTTCTAAGACAGGACAACGTCTGTCGGGTCAGCCAGTTGCTTATAATAATTGCATGTCTATAACACGCAAAGATCTTGTATATACCCTAACGGATAACACGTTAGAGTTTTGTTGAACAATGTCTTATATGCATTTGTTTTAGAGAAGTTTTAAAAGTATATAAATAAGACCTTGTTAGTAATCACAATAATCTCTAAAGTATACATAAAATGGAGCTTTTCAAAAAGGGTGTCAACAAGAGCGTCCCCAGAGCTAGCAAATCAACAACAACACCGTCAACCGTTGATAGCCCCGTTGGTCCAGTTGGTAGTGAATCTGCCTTCTGCGTTTGGGGGCGTGAGTTCAATTCCCACCTAGGGCAAACATTAATGTTATAAACAGTTGTATTTGTTCTATATCTGGGTGTTAATATCTATTTAAGTATGTATTTAAAAATATGTATGTATATCAGTCTCTGGCAGCCATATTGCAAGCTTTGCTTAGTTTGAGGTCAGATGACCGTGTGTGCAAAAATGTCCCGAATATATTATTTATTTATCTTAACAAGTATTGCATTGCAGGTGTCCATAGGCGCCGGTTACCGCTTACATCAGGCGAACCATTTGCCTAATATTTGCCGCACTTGAAAAAAAAAATCAACCATATTAAATTTTCTTATTGAATGGCTTTAAAACCGATTATGTATAAAAAAATAAATGTAGGTAGTTAAAAAAAAAAACAGGTTCACCTTAGGACAACAATCTATACATCTACATATAAAAATTAATCCCTATTTACCTTGGTCAAGCCATAACTTGAGAACGACTATACCGATTTCATAAAAAAATATGAAGTTTTCTAATACTCTGTAGGAGGTTCATACGGAAAGAAAAATTAAGAAAATGGCGCAGAAAATTGGAAAATTTCAGAAAATTTAAGGACGATTTTATCTTCGCGCGTTGACAGTTATAAGACAGGACGTCTGTCGGGTCAGCTAGTACATAATAACAATACATTATAGAATGTCCCACTTGTTTACGCACAAAAATGTTGATCATCCATGTTGTTTGGTGTTTGTTCCATTTACAATGCAGCTACCAGAACCTGTAATATTCCATGCAGCTCCAAGATACTCTATAAGTGATTTATGTCAACATAATAAGTTTATCGCGGGTCAGCCAGGCGCAAACAGACGGACGGCTGTGCGCGAGTATATATTAGATAGGGAGTCCGATTTATGTGTTTCTATTACACTTTTACCCCCCGGGGCTTGTTGCCAGGGAATGGATCGATAGATACTTAGTCTGTTTATTTGTTTTATTCTAATAGAACTATTTAACAACCTAGGATACTTGTAGGCGGACTCATCTTGGATCATACCTTTGTATTGTTTACTTTGTATTCCTATTTCATTTTACACTAGCTGACCTGACAGACGTCATGTCTTACAACTGTCAAACACGCAAAGTTAAAATTGTAAATCTTATTTTTTTACACCTTGGGTTACATTATTGGAGTTTTAAAACCGATCCCTATTTTTTTCTTGCAATTAAATTAGCCTATATTAATCAGTGATAATGTAGCATCCAAATGGTGAAAGAATTTTTTAAATCGGTCCAGTACCATTTGAGCCAATTCGTTACAAACATACTTACATACAAATCTTTCCTCTTTATAATAGAAGTATAGATATAATTTACAAATAAAAAATACAAACTGGAAAGCAAATAAAAGTATGATATTGCGGTAACATACCATGAAGTAAACAATATAATTACAGCTCTACAAAAATAGAAACTACATGATATGCGTCATTGCATTGCATAACGAAGGTATGACATAGAAATTATAGCTAAACGTAACCGCGATTATAAGAGCAGATTTGCCAACATATTACAGTAGAATAATAAAATATTTCATTCAAGGTTTTTTTACAATGTTATTGCAGCTGTTAGTCGCACTCTCTCAGCGGCTGGACTGTAGTAGAGCTTAGTATAACGTAATATTTTTTACAACACATTTGCTCAAAAAGTGCACTTACGAAGCCTGTATACATCGTTCGAAAATTAAACATTACGGATCATACAACGGAGCGTGCGGTAATGAATTTGTCCGCACGCTCAGATGTATAGCACCGTGCGTGTGATTTACGGTATTTTTTTAATTTCCATCATAATTACATAAGAATTCCACAAACGAGAATAAATAAGCTGAATGATCAAACCTCCTTGGAAGCGCTTTTGCTCAATACGTTTGTCTCAGTTTAATACTAAAGAGAAAATGAGACGAAAGATGTAGTTCTAATTTTCACCACGTGATAGTGGCGCTATTTGCATGTTCGCGCCATTTTCTTATTATATTATAGAAACTATTGTTGTGACTGATATTAAGTTATAAACAAAAATTGTTTCATTTGTAGCCTTTTTTTCTCGCAAATGTGTTGTAAAACGTTGTATGGCACACGTGCGGATTAGTTATTATTAAACTCGTGACTATGGTAAGCCCTCGACTTCGTCTCGGGCTTACATTCGTCTACTCGTTTGTAATAACCAACTTTCCGCACTTGTATCATAAATAACTATTTACACACGGTCATCTGACCCTCAACTAAGCAAAGCTTATGATATGGCCGCCAGAGACCGATATACATACATATATATTTTTAAATACATACTTAAATAGATATTAACACCCAGATATAGAACAAACACAAATGTTCATCACATAAATGTTTGCCCTAGGTGAGAATCGAACCCACACCCCCAAGTCTACCCCCCAACACCCCAAGTAGTTGATGAATTCTACGATTACAAATTTTTCCTTTTAGCTAAGTTGACGACTTCTACGATATAATTTTATTCTTTTTAGCTATGTTGATGATTTCTATGATTACTAATTGTTATTTTTAGCTAAGTTGGTGATTTCTACGGTTACTATTTTTTCTATTTAGTTAAGTTTACGATTTCTATGATTTCTAATTTTACTTTTTAGCTAAGTTGACGACTTGTACGATATCTAATTTTCTGTGTCTTGTTTCAGGCACACATTGCAATGGACTTTATTTTACTGATTCACTAAAATGTTCCTGCTGTCATCGGATGTTGAGACTGATAGTATTGTTATAAGATTTGTGATAGCTTTAAGTTAAGATTTTATTATTTAGACATACATGGGCCTTATTAAATTTGTATGAGGCTGGCCCTAAGAAAGTACTTCCATCATGTTTTTAGTATTAAAAGGAAAATTATTAAAAAACTAGTGATTTAGTGCTATTTGATATCATTTAAAAAATGAAACGCATGAGTACTGTTATGGAAATTTAATATTTTGTAGTATTATGATCTCGAGAATAAAAAAACAAATATAATTATTTTAAGTTAGTTGTAATATTTCTTAGTTTATTTAGAGTTAAGATTTTACTTGTGAACAAATCCTTAGCTATTTTGTATTAACTGTTGTAGATTATAACTGTTAAAGATCTTTTAAAAACTTTAAAAATGTATTGAGTTTTTGAATGTAACGCTCTTTAATATATTTCATGAATTTATGATTATTATTTCCTTTACCTTTCAAGCCCCATCAGGTGAAAGGGGCGCATGAATGACGCCCTCATTGGAGAAAGGCATTACAGGGGCTTTACGCCCAACTCCTTACGCGGTCTCAAACTAACGTTAAAACCGCGCAGTGCGGAAATTCACGCGAACGTGGTACGTTGTAGCGACACCAATTATCTAATAGCACAAAATAAATAGGTATAAGAGGCCGGCTCGACACGAGCGTTAACATGCGCACGCACACAAAGACGCGTACGTACAACGATCTCGGATTAAGTTGGTCGTACCGTACGCCAGTCGTGCGATTTGATGACAACCCAGGACAGAGAATTCTGGCGCAAGCAAATTAACGGCCGGTTATCAGAGTCGCGTAGGCAACAAAACGCTCCCTCAGCCCCCGCCAAGTTATAGCGACGATGTATTTTGCCACGCAGGAATCAGGACGCCCGCGGGGGGAGTGCAACGACAAAAACGAACATAGGTCCGACCTCGATGACGCCTGGCGCGGTACTGAACGCGGCGCGCGCAAATTCTCGCGACCTTTTTACGCTTTTAATTCCACTAAAAAACGAAACTATTCACTATCAAAAATCTATCCAAATAAAAAAATGTTGAGTAAAATTGCCTTTCAGTACATGCAATTTCCAGGTTGTTGCGAGCTTTCATTAGAGCATAAAACGAAAAAAATAAACTAACTCGACTTTGTTGTAACTCGAATGACGACTTGTTCAGATTTTTTTTTGATCGAGGAAAGACTATCGGCAGCCTGATACTAAGCGATTACCGTCGTCGCCTATCGATACCTGTAACACCGGTCGGAGGTCTCACAGATACTTTGGCGACTATTAAAGGCTTTGAGGAACCCCATATTATGGCTACTCAGAAATGCCGCAGGAGATCATTCAAATAGATTAAAACATCAGTAAATTACTTATATATATGTAATTCTTAACTAATTAATTATAGTTGCACAATATCTTTACTAGGTAATAGGTTATTCTGCAGGCGATATGTTCTGCGCGGCGGCGACTAGCGTGTCGTGGATGTCTTTCGCGTACGAGATCTGAAGGCGGACCGTGTTTAGGTACTGCGGGTAGCTGAGCGTTGTTTCCTACAACACATAAATAAAATAAAGTATCTGGATTTTCAGGCGTCGAGGTTTGTATCTTGAGGCTCGAAAAATAGATAAGATGTCTAGCCAAAACTGAAATAAACATAATGTTTACCTGCGTGGTGGGGCCAGAGTCGAGCCGCGATGGTATCACGGAGAGGGGCAGGTAGTGGGCGGCTGACTGAGCCTGCTGGATGCAGGTTATAGCCGTGCGCTGTAACATACAATACAATCACGTTTACAGGTCGTAATGCCTGTCAATCTGGAACACAGAAATATATTACTGAAAAAAAAAGTGCATAAAACATTACTTCAACATTACAAAACAGAAATAAACCGGCCAAGCGCGAGTCAGGGTCGCGCACTGAAGGGTTCCGTACCACCAAATACAAAAACAATATTTAAAAAAAATACAAAATTAAAAAAAAAAACCTAAGTATAGAAAGCTGTGCAAAGCGACAACATTACGCCCAGGTCACCCATCCAAGTACCGACCGCGCCTTACGTTGCTTAACTTTGCAATGAACAGATATTTGTCACAGACTCGCACTTGACCATTATTTATAATTTGTTGATATACTTTAGAGTGTATACTATAATCATGCCAAGTTTGACGCTTGTACGTATTACCGTTTTTACATTAGAGTAAAGACAAATATACGTTAAAAAATATGTTTGTTGTATGGGGATCCCCCTTTTATTTTGACTTTTTGACTTTATTATTATTTCTTAGTTAATCCGTCGTCACATTACATATTCTGTGAAAATTTCAACTGGCTTACGGTTCGAAAGATACAGCCGACGGACAGACATCTCAGAGATTTATCAGCCAGTTATATATTTTCAGTATGCGTTATGTATTGAATTATATTCTTCGCTAAGCCTGTTATTTGTAATAAATTATAAATTAGAACACATGCCTATTATATAAACTCAGTCTTTAATCTTATTTAACGCCTACCATAAACAAAAAACAAAAATCGTATTCAAAAAATTAACCAACCTACTAATATTGCCGAAATTTTACTGAAATATCCGGATTTAGGTCAGGACTTTTCAAATTTGGATATGGTAACCCTATTCCTGAGGGAATTTCCACGAGGGTGAAACCGTGTGGCGCAGCTGGTCAATTATAAAAGCATATGACACATTCACAATGCAATCACTTGCACCACCAGCTCCTATGGTCACCTATAGGATTTCAGAAGTAGATCTGTGTTGACAAACAACTCAAATAAGTCGCGTATAGGCATCGGTGATAGCAGAGCAATAAAATGGTGATTAGACTGTGTTGTCGGGTCAATAAGTTAAGTGTTGCACTTAGATTGATAGTATTTACTTAGGATGCACAAATATCATGATATTATGTTCAATACATTGTAGATAGAACAATATATATTTGTACACAATAAAGTAAGTTTGTAAAGGCTTAGCTGGAAGCCCTATTGTCAGTTTTAAAGGTCACCCAAAGCCCCTGACTAAAATGGGTGAATGGCAGTGGCGGATTTACCAGGCATTTTGCAGGCTGAGTAAGCTGGAGTCTAGGGCGGCAGATTTTAAGGGCGGCAATTTTGAGGCCAGTTTTTTTTCTTACAGTAATTAAAATATTTATTTTATTATTGACTAGCGACCCGCCCGCCCGGCTTCGCACGGGTGTAATTTACGTGCGAAGCCGGAGGCGGTTGCTAGCTATATATATAAACCTTCCGTGAAAAGGTATCTAACTGATGGTGAAAACCACATCAAAATCCGTTGCGTGGTTTAGGAGGAGTTAGCGGCCATACAGACAGACGCGGAAAGCGACTTTAATTTATACTATGTAGAGAAGAGATAGAGATAGAGAAGAGATAATATACCTAAATGTTATTCATCATCATCATCCTACTATTACTTAAACCCGAAAACTATTTCTTGTGCAATTTCAACTAAATCTTTGGGTTGAAAAATAATCTAGGAAATGACACATCAATCCCCTAGTTCAAATACATACTAATTACGGGAAGAGGTGGTGTTATAAGGACGATATAGCACAAATCATATACTTAGTTGCAATGTCATTGTTTTTTTTAAATTAATTATGTTTCTGATGGTATCGACGTGAAGAGGTTTGTAAGGGCAGCAAAATAGCTTACTGGTGGCAAATGTGTAAATCCGTCACTGCTGAATGGCAATTTCTAATGAAATAGGAATGTATTGAAGCATTTACATGGTTATGCGTAAAGGGTGTCTGCTAAGCCGAAAGGGGCCTATCTCATCATAATCAGCCTTTTAACAGTCCACTGCTGGAGTTTTAGCCTACCCCAGAAAGGGTGATTGGGCCATATCCACCACGCTGGCCCAGTTACGGGTTGGTGGATTCACAAACGCCATTGAATTTCTTCTCCATACGTATGCAGGTTTGCTCACGATGTTTTCCTTCACCGAAAAGCCAGTGGTATGAAAATCCGTACATAAACTCTAAAGAGCTCATTGGTACGGGCCCGGGGTTTGAAACTCGACCTCACGCTTTGAAGGCTAGCGATCTCCCAGATAGGCTACCACGGCTTACGGCGGAGGGTCTATCTCAGATCAGACAAATAAGGGAGATGTTGTAAGGTGGCGGGTGCGAATGCATCTGGCCTAAATCAGGCTTGATCCTTTAGTCGAACTCACCCTGCAGACGACCTTGGCGTCCTTTTTATTGTTCATTGGTGTCGCTACAAGTTTCTTTGTGAGCATTACTTACAGTTTTTGAAACAGTTAGTAAAAACACTTACTGGGTGACTTTGTTTACGGAAATTGAAAAATTTGGGTGTAGCATAATATTTGGAAAACTTTTTTTTATTTAATACTAGCGACCCGCCTGCCCGGCTTCGCACGGGTGTTATTTGCGTGCAAAGCCGGGGCGGGTCGCTAGTTATATATATATATATATGAAGGGGCGAGCCTGGAGGCGTGAGGCGGGAGCACCGGTCGGAGGATGGCCGATCTTCATCAGATAAATCTTGTTTCTATGGCGTGAGTATAGTGGCCGAGGAGAATGAGACATCACACGTACATTGTTACAGTTTTTATTTCGTCACACTATGATTAATAGTTACAATATCAAATTACTTGAAAATTACTTGGGGACAAGGTGTTCCGCCTTGTAACGAACGCTACCACCCTCCAACCAACAATTCCAATTTCTAACCTCAAAAAGTGACAACCCCAAATCAGATACCAAAGTATCAGTGTGCTCCACCGAGCCTCGCGCACGTGTCCGCTGCGCCGCGCTCACTAGCGCCTCTGCCGGACGGTATACCAACTTACTAAACTCTGATTGGTTGTCAACGACACAACTTCACAACGAACTTCAGCAGAGTAAGTTACTGCAGCGTTACACCAGTGATGGCGCCACCTCCATCACTAGTCCACCAAAACAAAGCTAGGTGACGCCTACCTACATAATCTAAGCCTTAAAAACTATCCGACGGTAGTTGCGCCCGAATGCTAAAACTTCAACGCGCCGACATATATAAACCTACCGTGAAAATGTATCTAACTGATGGTGAAAACCGCATCAAAATCCGTTGCGTGGTTTAGGAGGAGTTAGCGGCCATACAGACAGACAGACAGACGCGGAAAGCGACTTCAATTTATACTATGTAGAGATAGAGAAGAAGAAGAGAAGATAGAGATTCCGAAACTATATTTTGAATAATATAACTTTTGATTGGTTCCATAGAAATTTCATCAAAATCGGTAAAGTAATTTGGCTCTTAAATCAAAATAACAGAAATATTCGGTGTGTTTTGATAATTGATTATAATAAATTGCATATTCAACTAATTATGAAGTGAGTTTTTTTTATTGATAATTATTTACTATTAGATAAGAAAAAAGGTTAGACTAATTTATAGAAGCATTTTCATACAACAGAGGATTTTAAAAGCTTTTTTAAAACCACCCTAATTTTACCTTTTCAGAAAAAAAAGACGTACTGAATTTTTATTTAAATAGATTTTTCTTACCAAATGCAGTTCCATCTGATCGCATACTGAAAAGAATTCTTCCAAATTCTTGTCAAACCTCGGCACAGGATTGTCAATGCTTTTCCTGGAATTGAATTTGTACTGTACTGGGTATGGTGACATTAGTGTCCTGCGTTGTGGTTAGTTCTAATTTTATCAGAAACTAGCTGTACCCCCCGAATTCACCTTCATAGTGATGAAAAATGGTGGTGATGATGATAATGAAAAGTAGCCTATGTCACTTTCCAGCCCTTGAACTATACCCGCGCAAAAAATTAGGTCGATCAGTTACTCTGTTCCTGCGTGAAAGAGGAAGAAACAAACCAACAAACTTTTCACATTAATAATATTAGTATGATTGGGTCAGATTATTATGATAGAAAGAATAATAATACTCACTGGGAATTTGAGTCGATGGTGTGATTCTGATGTAAAATTTGTGCAGCAGATTTCAACGTCATCTGGAAAGGACCGCATTAGGTTATTTTATGAAATAGAATATTCTTGAAACATAAAGTGATAGAACCTCTTTAGGTTCTAAAATTCCTTTTTCGTAAAGGTGAAAACCGTAGGCGTGAGTTAGATGGGGCATAGCGTGGTGATGATGTTGGGCTCAACCACCAGCATAACACACCCCAATAGGGATGTCAGTCCAGGTGAAATTACTCCCCCACTTATAACTAAATTAATTGCTTCACAGCAACTAATAATAATAACTAGTTGCTCAATTAATAAACTTCTATTATTATTTGACTACTCATTTTAATTTTAATACACTAAGATCACAGTTTAATTTCATCTTTACACTTTCATCTTTACTTAACACTTGTGTACAAAATACTTTACATTTAACGTACCTAAGTAATTCAGCTACATCCTTTCCTGCCCGCGACACGCAACATTACATTGCGACTACTATGGGATTAATATAATATGTCCATATATTAAGTTCTACTTATACTCCCAAAACGGCATGTTTAGCCATGAGGGATGTAGTTGTTTGTGGGTCAATGAAGATGATAAAAAGTTCTATGTAACAGCTAGTGTACTTACAGGTATGGAGTCTCGTAGAGACACCATTAAAGTTTTTACTTTGGAAATATTATCCATTTTATCCTGCTGGGGCTGCTGTGGCATGGCTGGTTGCATTTGTTGGGGAGATTGCTGCTGCATGATGGTTCCTGGCACTTGCATCTGCATCCCAACATTTGGTGTCGCTCCCACGGGATTCATAGGAACGTGCATATTCATTTGGTTATGGTTCATCATGGATAATTATTAAAAATTTCTTCAAATCAAGAAGTGTTTGTTTTGATTTACTTTATTTATTGTAACTTTCTCGCTCTCTGTTGATAGTTTAGTAATCTGTCATTGTCAATGTCAAAATCTCAACATCAAAAGTCGTTGTCAAAAGTTGTCAATGAAAAAAAAAATTTACAACGGCAACATTTCGTCCAATTTTATTCATTATCTATAGTCGAGTAGCTAAACTACCTATTTAAAATCTCGTCAGCTATTGCCAAGAAGCTAAACTACAACCTACAACGTATTGATTTTAACGCCATCTATACATCATTACAAAGTATTTTTTTTTCTGTTATAAAGTTACGGCTTAAAAATATTATTATCTATGGTTTTTTATTTTATTTAAATTGACAGTGACAGCCCAGTGTTCCTTCACATTTTCTGGCCATGCCAAAAGTATAAAAAAAAAATCAAAACAAGAAACAGCGGGCAAATGAAAAGTTTTGAAATTTTCAACGCCGCAGAGCTGTGGCAAGTTAGTAAATTTAATTGTTTACCACTAACCTCAATTGCATTCATCTGAGCTCTGATATTCGTACAAGGAAACCATATACTATTTTCAGAGAGAAACCAGCCTGCCTTCAATTCCAACATTCAGCCAGAGCCTTGATAACGTTCTCGGAAACGACGGGATACAGTTGGGCTCTCTTACCGAACTCTTAGGCCTACCAGGCACAGGGAAAACACAACTATGGTCAGTACTTGTTTTTACCTCCAAAGAAGAAGAACATATCTTATTCAATTTACAGAACAATCGACAAGTCCTTGAAGACCAACGCTCTTTCATAAATACAATATTTATGTAGGTACTAACAACGTAGCAGCGCCTCGTGGTTTTATCATTGAAGCTGTTTCACTTTACAGGAAAATACAGGGTATATAACCTATCTCCATTTATCATAAAATCTTTTTCATTGTTATGGAGTTGAGTGAGAAAAAGCAATTACACATTTAGATCAAAGCAATTTGCACCAGAGTCACCGACATAGCTATTAAAATTTGTAAGTTGAAGTGGCAACGGGCAGGCCGCATCACTCGAACAACCAATAACCGATGGGAAGAAAGGTTCTTGAGTGGAGACCACAAACCGGAAGACGCAGCATAGGTAAGCCTCTCACTAGATGGACCAACGACATCGTGAGAGTCGTGGCCATCCAGTGCAGAAGGCAGGCTGTCGTTCAGTGTGGAGGTTAAAGGGGTAGGCCTATGTTCAGCAGTGGACGTCTTCTGGCTGATCATGATGATGATGAACTTGCTTAAACACAAAACTCTCATTTACAAGTTTTACCTGACTGCCCAAGGAGGGTAATGTCTCTGGGGTACCCATATGTAAGTAAGCCACTCTGCATATACAAAGTTATGTAAGTATATGTATGTTTGTGTGTTCTTATGTGACCTCCTGTAGCAACAAACTTGACTTTTGGACTGTCGCAATGGTTCTCAATTTAAATCAATTTGTTATATGTGTTCTGATGCTAATTCTATACCAAATACATGTCTCTATTTCCAGCCTGCAGTTGTGTGCGTCCATCCAGGTTCCAAAGGTTCTTGGAGGATTGAGTTCCGAGGCCTTATATATTGATACAAATACAAACTTCACACTATCCAGGTTCAGAGGTAATATTATAATTACATTATTTGATGTTATTTACATAGACTGCACATTGAGTTGAGATGTCTGTATCACCCCAGCAATGACCGTCCAAGTCCAGACAAACATATTTTTGTTTTACTAAATTTCATTTCCAATATTTTATAAATGTTTGATTTAGAACTTTAAATCTAAATGTATACCAGTGGATACAGATGGCAGGCTGTTGTTCATTGTGGAGATCACACCCAGGAGACCCGGTGGAGGACTATGATCAGCAGTGGATGTCGGCTGATGATGATAATAATTATGTATAAATTAAAAGACTGATAAACATTATAAATACCATTTTATACAAAAAATTAAAACCTAAAACTCGGCACCTTAAAATCTATAAGCCACATTATAGAGCCATAATTTTATTAGATGGAAATGTGACCAAAATGCTATGATTAATGCCAAATTGAATAGCAATGCTTAGCACCTAGCACCCATTTTGGCCCATTGAAATGGCCAAAATAGGTGATAGCATTCACTAAACTGCCTCAACAAACGGTTGGCCACGCCCCTATAAAATTTGAGCGAGGCAATCCCAAGGGTTCTAAAGTCTCAATCCCTAAAGGTACAAACATATAATTATAAATACTCATTTTCATGAAAACCACTAACTGCACAGTTTTCAGTTTCTGATAAGTTTCTATAACAGCAACTACAGCCAGCTCAGCTGTGATCCGCATCCTCTATAATCTGATTTTACAATCCACAAACTATTCTAGTTATTTTTACATCTCTATTTTCCAGAAATACTCAATGCAAGTTTACTGAAATGTAAAGATCTTGTGCCTTCTATTGCGGTAAACGAAGAGGAAGCACTGAATAAACTTAAATATGTCAAAGCATTTGGGCTCGAAAAATTCAGTGCTTTCATGCAAAGGCTGCCAACGATTATTGCTGACAATCCTGAAGTAAGAATTCAAATACATATTCATAAAAATAAACCGGCCGCGAGTCGCTTGCGCACTGAGGGTACCACCACAAAATACAATAAGGTTGTCCAAGTAACCGAATTAAGTACCAGTTATTATAACGCCTTCCAAAATTTGTCAGAGTGATTGCAACGCAGTTTGCTACAGACTACAGGCGCTCGAGTATAACACAATTATAACTTGGTAATAAACAGAAAATTGTCACCGACTCGCACTTGGCCAATATACTTCCGGATTCTATCGCACAGATCACCTTAATAATATACAGGTGGTCCAAAAGGTGACGCCAACACGGAAAAGTTTATACCTATTAAGTACTCATCCCAAAAGTTCATATGGTTTTCGAGTTAAGAAAAAATTCCGAGATAGTCCACTATATTTTTTTTTGCATTCGAGTGTCGTCGGTCCATCTAGTGGGAGGCCTACCTACGCTGCGTCTTCCGGTTCGTGGTCTCCCCAATCAAGAACATTCTTCCCCGTCGGTTATCGGTTCTTCGAGCAATTTGGCCTGCCCATTGCCCATTCCTTATTCGGGTCAATGGGATGTAATGTGCTGACAATTTAAAATGGCGATAACAACTTGTATAGTGGCATCATCATCATGGGCATCTTGAGCAAAAATCACCACCAACTCATTCTCTAACCTGTCACACCAACTTACACTATGCGTGCAAGCAGGATGACATGATAGCCATAGTGAGTGTAAATTTCTGTAATAACCTCACTGGAATAACACACCTAAAACCTACCTAGTCATTATTTAACATACATTTGGTTACGTTTGGACCTTCAGGCGGCGCGTCTTGCTTGTTTGCCACCCATGGCATAATTTTTTTTTATAAAATTACTACGTTTAACCTAGTATATAATCTTTGGTTTAACCAAGTTTAACCGACCGTAACAACCGACTTTACGGAAAGGTTAATAAACGAGATTCGTCCCCTAATTTTCAAAAATTTATAATATTTCCTCTATACAAAAGTATTGTAGTATTATGTATATGTACCTATAGTTACAAAATACAAACCTAAGAATAATGGCGTTTTTTTTTTGTTCCCAGATAAGACTTATAGTGATAGACTCTATAGTGTTCCCGTTCAAAGAAGGTATCTCAGCGAAACAGAGAACTGGCTTGCTGTTCAGGCAGATGGCGGAGCTGCAGAGAATAGCTGTTGATCATCAGATTGCTGTGAGTAGGAACTATAAAAAAACTTTTTCTTTTAAGAAAAGTATACATAATCAATATAGACATGATAGCAAAAAAAAAGCGACCGGACGGACAGTCTTTAGAAAAAAAGTGAAGGAAAACATCGTGACGAAACCAGTATGTCCAAGAACCTCAGAAGTTCAAAGACATGCAACATACCAACGTGCACTGGGCCAGCATGGTTGATCAACCTTCTCTCTTTAAGAGAAGGCTTGAGTACCAGCAGTGTGAACATGATATGCTGATAATGATGATGCTCCTGATGTTATGTAGCAAGGTGAATAAAGCTATCTTCGATGAAAAACTGGGGGCTTAGTCCGAGAAACCTTACTTACGGCATATCATGGTTATGTAGCTTCTATATTGAGGTACGGAGTAATTTTTTGGGGTAACTCAACAGATAAGTTACTTGCTTTTAAAGCACAAAAAAGATGTATAAGGGCTATATGTGGTTTGCGAAGAAGAAAATCTTGTAAGGAGTTCTTTTTAGAACTAAAATTAATGACACTACCATGTATTTACATAAGCGAAGTCGCCCTTTTCGTGAAAAAAAATCAAGATCTTTTTCCAAAATTTAATCTCGGTAGTAGACGAGAAAATGAAGTACGATTTCCAAAACGAACAAAAACGTCTCTAATGTTAAAAAGTGTGTTTTGTACGGCATCAATAATCTATAATAAATTACCACGATCAATTCGTGACTGGAGCGACATAAACAGCTTCAAGAATAGGCTGACTGTATTTCTTCTTTCTAAAGCATACTATTCCCTAGATGACTTCTTAAATGATAAAAAACTTTGATTATAATGCATGTATTTTAGTAAAATTATTATTAGACATTATTCATTATCAATTGTATAATTTTAAAGTAAACTGACATTTTTACTATTTTCATATAAGTTCTTGTAATTAGTTTAAGTAACTGCTTGTATGCTGACAAAGCGGGACCTGGAGAACTTTAATTTTCTTACACATATACCAACTTTGTAACCCAGGCTCACGGGCTCAATAAATTGAATTTGAATTTGAATTTGAATTCCCAGATTTGATAGTTTTCAAAAACTTTTTTCGTTTACGTATTGTCCCCCCTGTTGTCAAAATGAACCAGAATTAATGAATAGTTATTTATTTCACAACGAGTAATATTAGGAAAACAAACCCGACTACATATGCACAATGTGGCCTATGACACTCGAGAAATAAAGACAAATCAAAGGAAACATGTGCATGCGACATTACAATGCGACGGCACCCGGTTCAAACCTCGGCCCTGCATCAGAGGCTTAGTAAGCCGTATTTCAAAATGGATCGTTAAATTTTAGGTACTAACTGGATTTTCGGACAAAAAATGAAAAAATAAAGCCGCAATTTTCAATACGAATATAAAACAAGTGAACCGTAACATTAATATTTTTTATTTTATGTCAATAATTTAACAAAAGCCACTCTCACACTTTCCCTCTTAGTTTTACGAAAAACTACAAAAAAATTGGAGAAAATAAATGAAATTTATTTGTAAATTGGAGGTAATAAGTTTATATTATGTTGTGTTTATCTAAAATTTTAAGCGGTAATTTTCAATAGAAATTACTCATCTTATTGTTACACCAAAAATATTTTAAACACAGATATTTAAAACCTAAAACTATTTCTACCAAACATTAAAATTAAAATAAAAAAAACAGAAATCGAATTTTCTATAGATCTACTATTTGATAAAATCAAATTACTGGCAATAATATAGTTTTGGTGATGAATGTGCAGTTTTGATGCCATCTCTCAAGGGATCAACATATCATATCAACCCTGTCCAAAAGCGTTTAACACAATGGACATGTTTTGTTTCTTATAGGTTGTCCTAACAAATGAGATGAGCACTCGAGTAGGGCTCTCCAGCGGGTCCATCGTGGGCGCTCTGGGCGACGCGTGGGCGCACCGCTGCAACAAGCGTGTGTTGCTGACGTCACCCGGCGCGCCGGCCAGGCCGCGGCTGGCGCTGCTGATGAAGAGCAACGACGCGCCCTCTGCCGTCGCCAAGTTTCAGGTCAGCAAATAATCATTCATCATAATCATCATTTCAGCCATAGGACGTCCACTGCTGGACACATGCCTCCCCCATCGATCTCCAAAAGGGCCGGTTGGAAGCGGCCTGCATCCAGCGTTTCCCTGCGGTCTCTTTTAGGTCGTCTGTCCATTTTGTGGGTGGACGTCCTACGCTGCGCTCACCGGTCCGTGGTCTCCATTCCAGAACCTTTTTGCCCCATCGGCCATCTGTTCTGCGTGATATGTGCCCTGCCTACTGCCACTTCAACTTGCTAATCCGGTGGGCTATGTCGGCGACTTTCGTTCGCCTTCGGATCTCCTCATTTCGGATTCGATCTCGTAGAGAAACCCCGAGCATAGCCCTCTCCATAGCTCGTTGTGCGACTTTTGAGCTTGCTTATAGGCCCATAGTGAGAGACCACGTGTCAGTGCCAAATAATAATGAATAAATAATCATTATCAAATATATATTTTTAAGCTGTTCAGGTAGAATTGTAAAGGTGCATTAGTTGCGTTACTATGGAGATCCCGAAGCTCTCCATCTGGTACAGAGGTCACCGAGATGGTTTTAGTGCTCACATACCTCGGCTACACTCGAATGCAAAAAATAATGGTGGAATAGCACGGATTTTTTTCCGTAACTTTTTACTTTTTTAAACCATATGAGCTTTTGGGATGAGCCATATAAACTTTTAACCACATCTTAACTTAACTTGTCAGCTTTTGGACCACCTGTATATATTATTAAGGTAATCTGTGCGATAGAATCCGGAACGTGGATACTCGCTGAAAAACCAGTCACCGACATATTTATTAAAATTTGCAAGTTGAAGTGGCAATGGGCAGGCAACATCGCTCGAAGAACCGATAACCAATGGGGAAGAAAGGTTCTGGAGTGGAGACCACGAACCGGAATACGCAGCGTGGGTAGGCCTCCCACTAGATGGACAAACGACATCGTGAGAGTCGCGGGCATGGCGGGGACAGTGGATGCAGATGGCAGGCTTTATATCAGTGCGGCGTTCTAAGGAGGAGGGCTATGTTCAGCAGACGTCTTCTGGCTGTTGATGATGATGTTGATGATGTTCTGTGTATTGTTCTCACATTTTGTTGCAATGTTTTTTTTTGTAATAGGCTTGCATTTGACCACCACCTCGCCTGATGTTAAGCGATGATATGGTCTATGATGGAGCACGCTTGTCTGGAAGAAACCGACTCGCTCGCAATTTGAAGACACCCAGACTTTGTTCCCAATCAACATCCATGTTTGTGAACTAAATCAATGTTATCTTAACTTTTTATTCCTCTAGTTGTATTCTGGCTGATTCTTGGCGCAATATCAAAAATGTCATACTCACTGTTTACTAGGAACCCCCGTATCTTTTGGCATGCATCCAACTTGTCCATCAAACTGTAAAGATGTTATCGATTACGAGTGACGCAAGTCTCGATGAAAACAGAATTGTTTCCTGTCCTTGAGTTTTGTAATTAAAGGTCCAAGTATTTATTTGCTCTGACAGCTGCAATAACATTGTGAAAAGCTAAACTGAAACCATGAATTCCGATCACTTTGGCTAGGTTTTTGAACGTAAGACTGTAGCAGGTACCCGATATACGTATACGTAAGTGAAATAAAAGAAAATGTTTATGTTTAGATTTTCACAACGTTATTGTAGCTGACAGAGCAAATAAGCGTATGGAAATAGTATAGCTCAGTTTTTTGAAATCTATCTGCTAACAACGTAAAATAATACCTATATAGATCAAGGGTGTCACACTGGATTTTCTAAAGTCATCATCATACATAGGATCCCCATCAATTTCCAAAAGAGTCGGTTGGAAGCGGCCTGCATCCAGCGATTGCCTGAGCCTTTGATCGTCCGTCCATCTTGTGGGTGGACGCAGCGTAAGCGCTGCGCTTACCGGCCCGTGGTTTCCATTCCAGAACCTCTAAAGCCAATCTTTTCTAAAGTGCTATTTACAAAATATTGAGTGTGATAGCGGGCTAGCGAGTGTGATAGACTCTAACTAAACATACTGAACTAGCGACCCGCAACGACTTCGCACGGGTGTAATTTACGTGCGAAGCTAGGGTGGGTCGAGAGTTAGATAAGTTCTGGTGAAAATCACATCAAAATCCGTTGCGCGGTTTAGGAGTAGCTCTTATACAGACAGACAGATAGACTAATGGCAAAATTCCCGAAAATCCAGATACCTAAAATGTATGGTGGTGATTAACTTGTTATGATTTACATTGATTAAAAGTAACCCTAAAGTATAATATATTCAAACAGAAAACAGTTGGTAACATATGATATATATGTTATGATATATAGAAACTTTATTATGGACACCAGAAAAAAAAAATACAAACAGATAGAAAACATACACAAAACACACTAATAACATTCTAACTAATGAGAACCTTCCTTCTTTTTAAGACCGAGGTCTGTTAAAAAGTACTATTTTAAAACCTATAGGTACTTACCGATACATACATATTGTTTTCAATACCAACACATGTTTTCCTTTTCAGATAACGAAGGATGGAGTTAGGGATATTAATTAAAAGGCAGCACAGAACAGAATAGTAGTTTTAATTAATTATAATTAACTGTAAATAGGTAATGTATAATGTAAACAAAACTACAGCACCAATAAATATCTCATTTTCACAAAAATATCAAGCTTTGATTCCTACAACATTCAACAGTTATACAATGTAAAGGCATTCAAATTTCGGAATATTTAAAATATAAAGATCATTTCATATTCTTATTTTGCTTACGACACTAGAGTGAGTAACACGCGTTTGTAGTCCCCTTTCGTATCGTCCTGCAAATCATTACATTGTACTTCGTAACAGCTTTAGAAACATCTAATATAACATGCCAAGCGTAAAAACTATACTCATAAAATATATTTGCAGGATTAAGCACAAAGTGTGACTAGCACATTCCTGAAGTCACCCGTTAGGTCTTCCTGTAAACAATACCGAAATTGCCAAAGTTCAAAGTTAGCCAACAAAAGTTAAATAATAAAAAACTGGCCCATAGTTTCTCGTATGACTTTTCACGTGCGTTCTTTAACTTAAACTAAGCGATTAAATGTCTTTAAAAATGCAAACATCGAGTGCAATGCTGAATAGTAGATTACTTGTTACACTGCGTTTATGTTTTACGGGTCAGTTCGGCGCTCGTAATACAGAGTGTTTAAAAGCAGTAGCTTAATAACTCAACGTAGAGAGGAGATAGCCCAGGTTGCCGTCTACTTCGTCCTGAAAAATTTCAAACTACTTGTAAGAGTAGGAACAGACTACTTTGTGACTTCACCGAGTCCCACATGCATACAGACAAGCGGTTAACTAAAGTGCGACGCATGGCCGTGATTAAAGATAGGAAGCAAAATATACAGATCTTTCAAGAAAAATATACACCCGGCATGGATAACCTAACAGATTGAGTGCGCTGACGACAAGACTGGCCTGTTACAGATCTAAAATTATTCGATATGCGGGTAGATAGAGATTATGGAATGAGATTCGGACGGTCGCATCGTCAGTGCACTTTCAAGATCTTATAATCCTAATTGACAAAGTAAACTTATGTATTCGTATTTTGGTGGAAACGTATGCTGTCCCGACCACCCGTGGCCGTGTTTATTCGACAAGGGTCAGTAAAGCCTTCTTGTAATCACCGGATGTGTCGCCCTGGAACCAAAACGAACCACTCTTTTTTAGACCTTTCCGCATTTTAAGCTGATCCCAATAATTCCATCTATCTTAGATAAACCCTTCTAAAGTCGTACCTTTTGTCATAATGTAAATTAAACAAAGATACGTTTTAGGCAGTTCTTTTCTCAGATAGAAAGTAGGGTCCAGCTTTAAATCAATCGGAAAATGACCAATTAGTACCCTCAGTCCGCGGTGTTAGCATGGCAACACAGTTTATACAACCGAAACACTTCGCCTACAAACTAATCGAAGCCAGCCTTGAAATGATGAAAACTTTCATGTTCCTTTTTACCTTATTTTTGTTTAAATATTTACATATTGTATTAAATAGATCTGTATAATTTTGAAATGATTTGTAATGAATTATTTTTAATATTAATTTATGGTTGAAATGAAATGTTTATGTGAAGGATGTCTGTTACTGGAATCTGCTCAATCTATATATTTGCGTACAAGTCATGTAGGTACTTTGAAATTATGGGTCAGTTTAGAATAAGTATAAAAATTGTACACAATAAACAGTGAAATTTCCATGCACTCAGTGATATTTCATAAACCATGACTAAATGGTTAAAATAGTGACGTAAAAATATCGTAAATATCATAAATAGGTAAGAACGAAATATGTAGGTAGACTACACACTTATTAGTTATTGATAAAATGTTAATATGGTTAGCAAAATAAAATGCCAGGCGACATAAAAGTTAGAACTACAGACAACATACAAGTTAGATACATACAAATATTAAATGGTTAGTATTATAGAATGTTTATGCTTTTTAAGGTGTCTGACATTCATTATTAATATTAGTGCGTAACAGGTCTATTTAAATCCAACCATTCAACAATTTAAACAAACATCAACTACTTTCCCAAATAAAAAAATCTAGAGTAGTCAAGTCAATAAAAAAACCCACTAAAATCATGTTAAAAAACAAATGCTTCTAAAGACAAAAAAACAATATAATTATCATTACCATTCATTGGTTATACAACTAAGGATTCAGCTTACCAACATATTTCAAAAACTTATCCTCAAGTCACTAATCCCAAATGATTCCATTTAATTTGCCCCATTTGACCCCAATCATTAGTTACCCATCCCATATGATCCCAAATATTAGTTGTCAGTCCCAAATGACCCCGATTATTAGTTACACATCCCATGTCGCCCCATATTCGAAACTTGTTACTTACAGCAATCCAGCTGTCCAGGCTCTTGCCATGTTTCTCTAGGAAGGCAGACTTGATGTCTCCAAGGTCGATCTCAGACCGGCTGACCACGATTCTGATGAGAGTCTTATCGTTGGTTCCCATTCCCTTCATGGAGTAATACAGGCGCTCAGCAAAGAATCCGACCTTGCTTTTAACGCATTTCACTAGAAAACGAAAGTAATACTGTTAATAGGTGGTAAACCAATACAAATTGAAAATGTTTAAAAACCCCCGATAAAAGAGCTGATAATCTTCAAATGGTTGAACAGATGTTCTTGAATCATAGCTAGAACACTCTTGATCAAGTCACATTTCAACCAAAAACAACTAGATCAATAATCAGTTCTACCGTTTGAGAGTTACGATGCCATACAGGCATAAACAGACACACAAATTAGAAAACTTATAACACCCGTCTATTAGCGTCGAAAAACGCTAGCCCTGTAGAATACGGCACCGGTATGGTGCTATAGTAAGAGGCTACTAAAATGGACCTTCTAGGCTCGGGATGATCGAAGATGGGGCTTTGATCATCCACCCAAGCCAGCCCGGGGGAGAGTACGACAGCGTTGTGTGACCGACGTTGTAAGTAGAGGAGCCGAGACAACACAATTGTCGCAGGAGGAGCCGTAGCGCGGTGTTGAGAACCCCAGTGCGTTCCTCCGGAAATCCCGGAGCGTTTTTGTCAAGCTTTTACATTGCTCACCAGGGGGGTTTAAGTACTTTTAGTGGGTATAATAGCCACATAACCTTTGCACCCCAATGCAGCCGGGAAATCTTTGGAAGATTTCCCCCTCGACACCAAAAAATTAAGTTAAAACTACAAGGCATATAAAATTCACATTTTGCTTGCTTCCATAGGAAACCTAATTGTCAAGTGTAGATATTTTTTATGCTAATGGCATTTGCATTGAAAAAAATACTGTGTGAAACATAATAATCGTGATAAACCTAATGCCAGCCAGTCAGTAAGTACCTACAGTTGAAATTTGAAGTACCGAGCGAGGTTGAACGCAGCTTCCTGTTGCATGACCTCGGCGGATGACGTAATTTAGAAGCGTGTAGATTTAAGATAGCATAATAACTTTCTCTATACCTATAGTGACTCAAACTAAACCATCATCATCAGCCAGAAGACGTCCACTGCTGAACATAGGCCTCCCCGTTAGACCCCCGCACTGAACGAAAGCCTGTCATTGGGTTTGCCATAATCCCCACGCTTGGCGGGCGGCTTGAGATAAGCAGTGTTCCACCATAACTTAGGGGATGCTGCTTCCCATCCTCTGGTGGTTCTGGTCGCAATTTTAGGACACCCGAGAACTAACTAGCACTAATTTAAAATATGGCAGTCTTTGAAAAATAATATTGCGTAATTTTTTTAATCACAAACATCAGAAAACAGTGTGAATGTCGCGGGAAACGCGTCGAGGTAATCGCGCCAGCTTTTTTTCTGCCTGCCTTGGCTCCTTCGTCCGTTTTAGGCACCCACTGCGTAATCCTCTTGGCCCGCGTATCAGGGTGCATTCTAGCTACGTGTCCCTTCCAAGCCCACTTTAGTTTGGGAGTTTTAATCGCCTATGTCTTTCTTCTGAATTATTTTTTTCATCTTCTATATAAACTATGAAGTTAATCTTACCAATAGCAAGCATGCCCTTTTCGATGCTTCCAGAGAACTCTTTCTTGATAGTTTCCTCAATCTCTTTGCCAGTCAAAGCTTCATACTCAGCAAAGATCTGAAAAATTAAAACAAAACATGTTTTAGAAATTTCTAAGTTACCTAATATTATGAAACAAGTATAAACAAAAAAATCGATCTACATAACCCTCTAGTCAGGTATATAAGGAATCAAGGTGACTGATATCGCGAAGCTTATTGTACACATCAAGATACAATACATATAGAGTCATAATCGTGTTTTTTTAAATCCTAACTGAAACTCGGCGCACGCTACGAATTCCGCAGACTTTTTGGTTTTTTACAAGGTAACCGCGGTCCGACTACAACGCCGCGCGATTCTAGAGCTACGATGATATAGCGGACAACTAACGTTGAACACAATGCAAGCGAAATAACGTCTAAATTGGAGTAAATGTGGCATTGTGAAGTATATAATTGATACAATGTATGTATAATGACGCTCGGAAGTGTTTTGACTGTTTTCGCTAAGAGATTGTAGCTCTATAAGAATTGTATCTCGATGATTGTACAGCAGACCATGCATAATTAATGATGATTGATGCCGTCTGATGTGTTGCAGCGTCCTATAATAAGGTTGTGATTCATAAGTTCACTACATTGTTAAGTTATGAATCAATCTTCAAGCGTTCGCTCATTGGTTTTCTATTTATGCGCATAGTTTTAGCTAATCTACCAAGCGTTACATAGCAGAGGTTAAAAAAGAAAGTAAAAGGTTTTTTTGCTCAAGAACGTAAGAATAACTTCGGGTAAACCGACTGAAATTCGTTCTGCTCCGTAGTCGATTTCGCATATTAAAAAGATTATCCACGGATACCTAAGTCACTACATTCTTTACATATGAGATCTTATGAGATAGATGTTTGAAATAGTCACACTTGAATTGTGAATAGTGGTTTTTGCACATGTTGAAAATCCGCTTGTTAAAATGAATACAAAATGAGACATAAACTATTGTATGGAGATTATCGCAATATCACTTAACTTTTGCCAGTTATTCAACTGCCAAGCAGTAGTGTGCAAACATTACTGATGTTCCAGATTGAAAAGTAGATGTTTCCAGTAAAACAATGCTATAAAAAAATCTAAATATTTTGAAATATTAACTTCGCAAAATGACCGAAGCACATTGTTCAAAAATAGACAGTAATGTTATAAATTATTATAACACCGGCTTGCACTCACGATTATGTTCGTGAGTGCAAGCCAGTGTTATAATAATTTATAATGAATTCTCACGCAAGTTTTGATGAAGTAATGTTATATTAAAAAATTAAACATCAACCGTCTTACTACACAAGATTTAAGAACGCTTTAGACATGTGTTTAGCAGTTGTTTCACTGTGAAAAATATGTTAAACACCTGTCTAAAGCGTTTTTAAATCTTTTGTAGTAAGACGGCAAATGTGCGAGTGATATTGCGGCGCCCCATATTCCGGGCCTTAATGACTTGTTAACGATAATAGGAAAGCCTCATTAATTCGTCACTAGTCTCACCTGTCTCAACTGCTGGTACGACCTGGTGATGAGGATGGAGTTGAAGACGGACTCGTCGGTGCCCCACTGGCCCTCGCCAGCGTTGGCTAGGGCTTCAGCGTCGGCCTTGGCGGAGCCTTCATCCACGCCTTGGTTCTCGTCGCGGTTGGCCATGCATAGGGAGACGCACAGACGCTTGAAGTGGCCAGACGTGTCGCCTTTCAGGTCAGATTCTAGACTCTTGTTGTACACTGCAACAATTCGTTAATATAAACTATATGTTATCTTGTAGGTAATTACATATCGAAACTCCCAGAAATGGCGTAATTAATTTTCAACCCATATTTCCTACATTCCACCCACTGCTATATACGGTCCTTGCAAAATTTCAAATAAAAAAATCATTTAAATAAAGTTCCTTTATAATATGTGTATTTTGTTGTTGTTTAGAGCACGTAATTTTTTTGGCCCTTATATAATCACGTAGCAGGCTTTGAATACTAACTTCGCATTTTTTTCTCCCTTTCGACCTCGATCAAAAACCACAAAAGACGGAGTAACTATTCCAAGATAACCATAGCTTTATAAGTAAAAAAATTCAATAAAACCGGCCAAGTGCGAGTCGGGTTCGTGCACTGAGGTTTCCGTACCACCACAAAATACAATAATTATCAATGTAAAAAACCGACTTCAAAATTAGTAAAATATAGCATTACGTTTCGGTGAAAGCAAATGAGGTCATCCAAATAAATAAACTGTGTGTTTTAATTGGCTATCTATTACGGTTCGAAAGATACAGCCGTTTAAAGGTAGGACAGGCAGACAGAAATACATACATCGTATAGGCTTCGGGTCGCGTTTTTACCCTTTGGGTACGGAACCCTAAAAATCAAACATATACTCGGATACTTTAACATTTATATATGTATTTGTATGTACCTAGTTTATTATGTTTTTTAGACATGATTTTAATAATGTGTGTTTACCCCATTCTGATTAATACACATACATATTACGTCCCAACATATCCTCCCTATGTTTTAATCAGCAGTAAAGGCAACTAGGATTGAAAAAATTAAAACCCTTATTCAAGTCACGAATGTTGACGTCGTTAGATGCTAATCAGTAGGTCCAACCTACTCATTCATGGTCGAAACTATATGATTCACTCACAATCATGATTAATTATATTATTTTAATTGGTGACGTGATATTTAAACTAGTTTCCAACCCATGATATCAAAATAAGAATTGATTTTAAATCGCGTTAGAAAACATTACTAACATCCTGCTCAAAAAATTATTTAGGTAAGCAGGTTTGTTGTTTTGTCCAAGCTAAACGTGAGTTCGGCTAGTTGACCATATTGTTCAGGAAATAAATGTTCCCTGCTTGCCCCACTTGGTAATTAGGGTTTCGTACCCAAAGGGTGGGAACAGGACCCTATTACTAAGGCTACACTGTTCTATGAAAAGCTATATCTTTGGAATCGAACAGTTAACCGATTAAAATTATCACAAAATAAGCGTTACTATGGCGTATTTGTCAACAAAAAAAAAGGGTTAAATATTTTCCCATAAAAAAGAGTTCCCTAGAGCTTCCATAAAAAACACGTTTTTGTTCCGATCTTTTTAATTTGTTTTAATTTTAATTTAATTTAATTAATTTACAAAAGCGTCTAACTTGGTGTCATTATAGTGCTAATGCTAACTCTACAGTAAAATACCAAACAATAAAAACCGGCCAAGTGTGAGTCGGACATATTATTGTGTGGTGGTACGGAAAGGAAGTAGGGCAGGCAGGGATCTGCTTGTCCCAGTTTTTAAACGAAGCGTAGCATTGACGAAAGTTGAAAGTGACTTACATTGTTCGTAGAAGGCGGAGATGGTACGGATGCCGTAGTTGGAGAGGGTGCAGAGGATCTCGATGATGGCCTCCTCGTCGGTGCCGAGCCCCGCCACGGCGTCGTGCAGCTCCTTGGCGTAGAAGTGCGGCAGCGGCGTCATCAGAGCTATGATCACGTTCTCCAAGTTGCCGCTCAGTTCACTCTTCAGCTCGCTGATCAGGTCCTAAACAAACAGATAGACTACCCTCACTTCTTATTTAAGACGAAATATGTTTTAATATAATATAACACTTTATCTTTCCATCTATACTTGGGATGGCCGACGGGCCTTTGAACCTCCGGCAGCCCCTATTGGAAGCCCTTTTTACGACGCGGTCATTTCAGATGTAGTGTTTAGTTTATTTTTATTTTATAATTTCTTGCTCTGCTTTGCGCTCTATACCTAGAGTGCTACAGTGGTATATAATTCAAACGACCTCGCGGTTGACGAGCTCGATTTTGATATGGGTGGATATGGCGATGGTAGGTCTCTTGTTTTTTTTTTTTTAATATAGCATCCAATAAAGTAATAAAGTTTTTATTCCCAAATAAATAAATAAAAGTATTTGTTTTCCTAAATATTTCAGAATTAGTTTCCTTTAGGCACCCAAATTTGGGTACAGGGGCCTTACGGACAACAGCTATTACAGGCACCTAATCCACTCAGTTGACAAATCACGCGACCGCAAACCGTATCTGGGCGCGATAAGGTTTGCGGTCGCGTGATTTGTCAACTGAGTGGATTAGGTGCCTGTAATAGCTGTTGTCCGTAAGGCCCCAGGCCTCGAAACAAAGCCATGTCTGTCGGTCTTGTGTCAGTCACGTCCAATAAATAAATAACCTATGTGATATCCACGACCGTACGCCATCCATAGCATAAAATAATATTCAATTTCTTTAGATCGAGGCTGGCAATGAAATATGTATTATGTATCTCTAGTCGCTAACCGCTAGACTAGGTTTATGTTTCGAAAATTCGTGGTCTGCTCAGTAACATTCGTAGTCATATCTCAAAAGCCAGACCACAAACCGGCTGTAAACCTATCTCGCGAGTCGCGAGTTATCGGATCTAAAAATATTTTTAAGCATAAAATAGGTTTGGGTTTATCTTCATGCACCTAGCCTCATCATCATCAGCCTTTTAACAGTCCACTGCTGAACTTTTAGCCTACCCCGAAAGGGTGATTGGGCCAAATCCACCACGCTGGCCCAGTGCGGATTGGTGGATTCACATACGCCATTGAATTCCTTCTCCGTACGTATGCAGGTTTCCTCACGATGTTTTCCTTCACCGAAAAGCCAGTGGTATGAAAATCCGTACATAAGCTCCAAAGAGCTCATTGGTACGGACCCGGGGTTTGAACCCGCGACCTCACGCTTTCAAGTCTAGCGGTCTCCCAAATGGGCTACCACGGCTTATGGTACCTAGCCTCATGGTAAGCCAAAATGAAGCAGAAGATAGAATACGCTTGCCCAGAAAGCCATTTACCTACTCTCTTTTTTAAAGGTTGTATATATCAGAGAAAACCGACGACGGAAGAGAGTTCCACTTCGCTACTGTACTATAGTCTACTGTACTATGTCTTTCTATAGTAGGTAATCGTTAAGTTATTTGCGAAGTATTTTACAAAAAAAATATACAAAACTGAATTCTAACATTGCGCGTATCATACGCAGAAAATTGAATTTGTAGGTACACAATAAACACATATTACCCATTTGAGGCAACGAGGTCGACATTGTTAGGCACTTTATCAGGAAACTGCTAGCGTTGTACCTAATACCGCTATTTTTGACAAACTTCAGTCACCTACATAAAACTATACAAGGTGTATCATTTAATATTCGTCATCACAGATAATAATAACCAGTTGGGTATATCATTGTTCGTCATCTTTATTTTCCCATTGTTCCTTGATCAGCCCATTTTGTTATGTCACAAATTCCAATTAGACCCTAATAGGATTTATTTTCCCGTTCTATTATTACCTACCTACCTAATTAAAATTATCCTGACTATACAGGGTAATCGTGACTGCAAGCTTAGGGTGTCCTAAGCCGAAGGGAGATCATTGTAGTCATAATTTCATACAACTTTTACCATGTGTCCAACCCACAACCCACAAATCACGAAGAAAATATCAACTGTTCCATATTTTTGTTAGACCCCTAACGAAAATATGGAACAGAATGAATGACATTGTTCTATGTACCAGCTGATATTTTTTCATGTGTTTTCTGATGATTCAGGTGGTTATCTCGTAGTCATCATTTCAGCCATAGGACGCCCACTGCTGGACTTAGGCCTCCCCGCATTGATATCCAAAAGGGCCGGTTGGAAGCGGCCTGCATCCAGGGTTTCCCTGCGGTCTCTTTTAGGTCGTCTGTCCATCTTGTGCGTGGACGTCCACGACGCTGGGCTTACCGGTCCGTGGTCTCCATTCGAGAACATTTTGGCCCCATCGGCCATCTGTTCTGCGTGATATATGCTAATCCGGTGGGTTATGTCGGTAACTTTCGTTCGTCTACGGATCTCCTCATTTCTGATTCGATCTCGTAGTGTCATCAGTGGCAACACACACTAGTTGAAGATATTCGTCTGAGGTATTTTGGACGAGAAGTCGTTGCGAAGTTTTCCGAACGCTGCCCAGCCGAGTTGGATTCGCCACGATTGATTTGATTCAATTTGATCCGGATCAGGTTTGCAAGTTGAAGTGGCAATGGGCAGGCCACATCGCTCGGAGAACCGATAACCGATGGGTAAGAAAGGTTCTTGAGTGGAGACCACGAACCGGAAGACGCAGCGAAGGTAGGCCTCCCACTAGTTGGACCGACGACATAGCAAGAGTCGCTGGCATCCAGTGGATGCAAAAGGCAGGCTGTCGTTCAGTGTGGAGGTTAAAGGGGGAGGCCTATGTTCAGCAGTGGACGTCTTCTGGCTGATGATGATGATGATGAATTTGATCCGATTTGCGATTTGATTGACCTTTTTATCGTACAGTATTTACTCGTATAAATCATTGTTTAACTAACTTATCATTATCATACTACTTATGATAGTTTAAACAATGGTTCCTGTAATAAACAGGTGCAGCGATATCGTATGTCGAATAAATATAGAGTAATACTAAGAAAACGGTGAGCACACACGTACTCATACTATACATGGTTACACAGAACGGTGGTACTAAGCCGAAAGGAGGTCATTGTACTCATCATTGTGAACAACTTTTATTATAGAACCAACCCTGATATCGCGAATAAAACATCAGGGGCAGTTATACTTATGATTATTTACGGGATATTCACCGAGTATTTATATATATATATATATATATCTCTCTAAATCGTGTGTATTTTGTGTATTGTGATTACGAGCTCCCGATATTTTGGCGCAGTAACATACGTCATGCTTTCGGAGCAAATCCCGTAAATAATCATAAAACAGCAGTGAACAATTGTGATAGTTAAAAATTTGTTAAAAATATCAGGTGTTCCCAACATTTCGTTGTGTGTGAGAATGTAAATCTTTGTTCTTGTGTATTTCAGGGTTGGTCCAGGAAAAGTTACTCATTTATAATGACCTCCTTTCGACTTCCACATTTCTGTGTAACCCTATTAGCTCATATGTGTGCATGTAGATTGCTATACAATCTGTACAATGACCTACGTCGAACGTCGAAGTCATTGTTCAATTATTGAACGAATGTTACATTACCCGTGAATGTTATTGCACAGTTTTATTCTAGACTTTAAATCGTAGTACTAAAGCTCGAATTCTAAAGTATCTAGGTATTCGTGTTGGCGAGGTACAGATGCCACGTCATGATTTGGGAACTCGGCAGTAATGAAGTAATTTCTATGAATGTTTAACGTTGTAGCAAAATGATCATTGTTTAAGCGCAGAATGTCCAATTCTCAAAATGACAACTAATCTACAAATGACTAATTCTCATAAGCATAATTCTAGTAATGACTTAATTTTTAAGAATGCTTCACGTTGCAGCAAAATTATTATTGTTATTGTTGAATTAGGAGCAGAATGCCCAATCTCAAAATGGCAACTAATCTACAAAGGACTAATTCTCATAAGCATAATTCTAGTAATGACTTAATTTTTAAGAATGCTTCACGTTGCAGCAAAATTATTATTGTTATTGTTGAATTAGGAGCAGAATGCCCAATCTCAAAATGGCAACTAATCTACAAAGGACTAATTCTCATAAGCATAATTCTAGTAATGACTTAATTTTTAAGAATGCTTCACGTTGCAGCAAAATTATTATTGTTATTGTTGAATTAGGAGCAGAATGCCCAATCTCAAAATGGCAACTAATCTACAAAGGACTAATTCTCATAAGCATAATTCTAGTAATGACTTAATTTTTAAGAATGCTTCACGTTGCAGCAAAATTATTATTGTTATTGTTGAATTAGGAGCAGAATGCCCAATCTCAAAATGGCAACTAATCTACAAAGGACTAATTCTCATAAGCATAATTCTAGTAATGACTTAATTTTTAAGAATGCTTCACGTTGCAGCAAAATTATTATTGTTATTGTTGAATTAGGAGCAGAATGCCCAATCTCAAAATGGCAACTAATCTACAAAGGACTAATTCTCATAAGCATAATTCTAGTAATGACTTAATTTTTAAGAATGCTTCACGTTGCAGCAAAATTATTATTGTTATTGTTGAATTAGGAGCAGAATGCCCAATCTCAAAATGGCAACTAATCTACAAAGGACTAATTCTCATAAGCATAATTCTAGTAATGACTTAATTTTTAAGAATGCTTCACGTTGCAGCAAAATTATTATTGTTATTGTTGAATTAGGAGCAGAATGCCCAATCTCAAAATGGCAACTAATCTACAAAGGACTAATTCTCATAAGCATAATTCTAGTAATGACTTAATTTTTAAGAATGCTTCACGTTGCAGCAAAATTATTATTGTTATTGTTGAATTAGGAGCAGAATGCCCAATCTCAAAATGGCAACTAATCTACAAAGGACTAATTCTCATAAGCATAATTCTAGTAATGACTTAATTTTTAAGAATGCTTCACGTTGCAGCAAAATTATTATTGTTATTGTTGAATTAGGAGCAGAATGCCCAATCTCAAAATGGCAACTAATCTACAAAGGACCAATACTCAAAAGCCTAATTCTAGTAATGACTTAATATCTATAAATGCTTCAAGTTGCAGCAAAATGATCATTATTTTTGTTGGTTTAGGCGCAGAATGCCCAATTCTCAAAATGGCAACTATTCTACAAAATACCAATGATCAAAAAAGCCAATTCATGAAATGGCTAATTTTATGAAAACAGAAGCCACTGATAAAATATGATTATCAGTAAAGTTTGATAATTACATGAAAGCGAATTTAATTGATTAGGTAAGTTTTACTAGCTGTTTACTAAGTAGGTAGATACTATTTTAGATTGCCGGCGTTTTATCAGTTGTGTATAACATTCCTACGCCTCATAGACATGATTATGACATTGATAATCTTCAGTACACAAGCGTTTGTAAACAAAAAGGTGCCGTGATAAGATACCGGTGCACTCAAATCAGAGAAAATTGTGCGAATTGCGGCGTTTCATATGCCTGCCGTACCTAAGGTAAAAGGCAACAAATCGATATCATCGCCCAATATAAGCGGACTGCTTTCTAGCTAAGTGCCTAAGCCAGACCGGCCAACAGATTGTCAGTTAGCTGTTTTTACTTATAGCATATGTTATCTATTAATTTCTTAGCGCTAACGTGAAAAAGTCATGCCTCATTGTATAATCTTTTTCCTAAACTTGTGTTCAAGTTTTTATTCGCTGTCGATTGTAAGGACGTTATTAAACTCCCTCTAGGGTTTATAACGTCCTTGGTCGATTGTGTTACTATGCCTTATAAGAAAGTATTTTAATTAAAAACGTAATTTAAATATTTGATTGGCAAATGCACAAAATATGCGATACTAAAATACGCGTCATAGAATAGAACACAGATTCTACGAGTTCTATGACGCATGATACGGGTGCATCGTTTCATGCAAAAACTTTTAGCTTAAGCATCATCATCATTAGACAAATGATTCACGGTTCACTTCCTCCGTCAACGAGGAAAAATAGGCTTCCTTGTCGAATTGAACCAAGTGAATCAACGATGACTAACAACGGAAGATTGAAGTCAGCGAGGCCGACCAGCAGTTCAATTCAACCCAGTCACACGGTTACCGCCAAGGTTTCTCGGTAAATTTTAGGCGTATCATTACGTATCACTAAGGCACAAGGTTCAAATTTTCTTAATATTCATAATTGGTTATTTCATCACAGTTAAAAACCGCAGGTTAGGTACTAAACTTGTTTACACTGTATCTGGGTTGTTTACGAAGAACTGTTTGAACTTTCTGATATTGGATGGATGATAAGGTGTGCGAAACAAAGAAGAAATTTTATGTTAGCGTCTGCAATTTTTGCAAATACCTAGGTACCTATCACATTGTAATTTATTTATTTCACATTAAAAAGCAACACAATACCTACCTATTATAATCAAAATAGCTTTGATAAATTTTATAAATGTATTGAGTACCTACCTATTACTGAAGAGATTGTTTAAATCGGCTAACTTATGATGGGGTTAGGTAGGTATGATCTGTCCCTTTCCCTTAAAATGAGTGTTAGTATGGTATACTTACAAGTGACGTCATATGTGAGTATAGTGCGCTCTCTGTCTAGCAATACATTAAAATGCTTAAATCTTCCTCAATTTTATGGTCGGTGATCACCCGATCACCTGTTTATGGTCAGCTTTATTGTAAAACAATGAAAATAATCAGCCCGTTAGCCTATTGATCAAAACTATTTAAACTATTTAACTGATATTATAATGTATATGGGGTAAATCGGGATCCACTCAGTTTCCTAAATGACCCCAAGTTCGGGGTCTCTATCTTACCTTGCCATAGTTGGTCTTGAAAGTCTCAGCGATTTCCAGTCTCTGGACGATGCCGCGGCGGCAGAGGACGTCAATGATGGCCTTCTCGTCCGTGCCGAAGCCTTTCATAGCCTTGCGGAGGGTCTCCGCATCCGCGGCCGGGTCGAACGGGTCCGCGGGGTACACCGTGGGGGTGCACTGAAATAATATTGACAGGTTACACAAGGAAAATCGGAAATTTGTGACTTCAGAAAAATAGTTCACTGTCAACCTTGATTTGGGTTGGAACAGACCTGCCCCTCATTATGATTTGATACATTTTATAGATAGATTAAAAATATAATATGCCAAATAATAAAGTTCTTCAACCGCAGCTTTAGAGGCCCGTTTTTATAGTACTACCCTCATTTTTAATTTTTAAAATAAAACATTGACAAGTGTAAATAGGTGTTGTAATTGCCAATTGCCTATGTTTTACATATCTTGCAATACATTTATAGGGTCTCCAATCGTGTAAAAGGTAATGGATTCTCCACCCTTAGTTGCCGTTCGTTGCCGACTGGTTGGCGCGCCCTTGGCATCTTTTACGAGTGCATTGACCGGGCTGAGCGTGATTTGCAGTGCAACGTACTTAGGCGAATTGTTAAACCAAGCTTGGACCTGGACACGGCATCAAGAAGACTTATCTCTGATTTAAGTCTTATAACTCTAAAAATTATAATAGTAAAGCCAAAAGTAAAAACGCAAATTAACCTACAGGCAGTGCTGTAATCTACTTAATTGGTTAACCAACTAGCATAATTATGGTTCAAAACAATTATGAAAGATACGAGTAAAATTGTATCATTATTTACAAATCATTTATCTACATAAAAATTGAGTTCAACCACGTTCAACAGCGAGCAATATCCTCATAAGGAAAATCAATGACTACCTACATTTTTTAAACAATGAACACGATGTAGAACGCTCTAAATGCTTGTACAATTAGCAAAAAAGCATACGTGGATGCAAACACCTACAAACTTATACGTACAATAGTCAACCTTGCCCAAAAGATGACATCATCTCGTGAGATCCTATAGAATCAACTATAGACATTCTACGAAAAGGAAGCATTATGTAGGTGGAAACTTACCTTGTAAGGGTAATACTGCTGGCCGCTCATGTTGAGAGATTCCTATAGAACGAAAATATATTAGAAAAACATTTCACGTTAATTCTAAAAATAAATCTCGTATCAGCGCAGACCGGCTTTTGACGACTCACAAACACCAAGCGGCCGGCATTTTATGATTAACACATTTTATACACGGATTTATAAACTTTAATACTCACTGATTTACTGTTTATAGACGTTTAACTATATTTTAATACGAAAATAGAAGCAATTGTAAAAGAAAATGGCTTGAGGAAAAGGTGTATATACGTACTTTTGTAAATTATTTGACACACCCAACCGACCACTACGGGTTAAACTCCGAAATATACGCGACTGGATTCGATCGGTCGAAGTAGACGCATTTTGTTTTCCCTCTCCCTCTAATGCCCTCCATCATTGATCGTCAACCTTTGGAAAAATCTGGTAAAATATATTTTCCACGAGTCCTCTAAGGCTCTGAGTCTGAGTGAAGAAATTGCTGATTGAATAACATTTGTATCATGTCTATTATATACTCAACACATGCTATTTTAATATTAAAGTAAGTACCTACCTAGTACCTAAAACTTGTGGGACCACGAGTCAAACATCCTACTTAATTAAGTAGTAAGTATTGGTATTTTTGCATACATATTATGTACCTATTTATTTTGTAGTAAGTATTTACCTAAGTACCTACTACAGGTACTTAAATGCGTAGAATAGATTTGGTATTAGTATTTTATTTAGTTGTATTTATATTAGTGATAAGTAGCATGTAAATATTTGATAGATATTGATTTTAGGTAGGTTTTAGGTACTACTTACTTTTAGTGGTTATTTTTTTCTTATTTGTGAATAAAATGAATACCTACTAATATTTTTACATGCTCTTTGCTCTTTGCCAACGAAATCATTAACAATAAATATTTACAAACACAAGGGCAACTATACAATTAACTAATATAGAATGAATTCATAAAATTGCATAGGGACTCACCTACCTCCGTAAAATGTTGAGCAGCCCTGTACGACACAGGTTAGCTGCCGATGACATCATCGAGACCGAGAGACGCCGGCTCGGCAACGCGCCGCGCCGGTCTGCGGGTTTCCACACGCCCTCCACTTGCTTGTTTTCTTCTGTTGTTATTAAAATCACTATTAACTCTCTATTTTACCAACAGTTGTTTAATCTCGGAGTTACCTATTTATAAAGAGAATCAATGAGGAGTACACATCTAGGAAATGTATACTCGAGCGATGAGGGCATTGATTTTTTTTTAAATAAGTACGTGGGTTTTCGAAATATGTATAGGTACCTTAGAATAACTACTTATTCTAAGATGTATACTTACCTACTTACTTTGATGATAACGGTTGTTATCGACATCATTCTACTTTTATTGGTAGGTTTTATACCTATTTGTATTTTTTATTCGGGACGTTTTTACACACACGGTCATCTGACCCTAAACTATAAGCAAAGCTTGTACTATGGCTGCCAGACTGATATACTTAATTCATACATACCTATTATATATTTTTAAACATGTACATCATGTACATACTTAAATAGATATAGAACAAACACAAAATGTTCATCACATGAATGTTTGTCCTAGGTGGGAATCGAACCCACGCCCTCAAGCGCAGAAAGGAGGTTCATTACCAACTGAGCAGTCATACCTATGCAGTCAGTTCAAGGCACCGACATATTGATGATGATGTGTATGCAGTAAGTAGGTACCTACGTAGTTACCTACCAATCATTTGACCTAATGACCGACAATTTGAGTTCGTAAAGCAGTTCACCCAGTCTCAACTTTTAATTAAGTTTTCAGACAATTTTGTAATTGATTTGACTTGACGTCAATAAATTTTACTCAGATGAAAAGTGTCACTTCTAAAAATAGCGTGCGTATGGATTACGTATCGATTCAGTAGAATTTGTCGTCACTCGTCACAATCTTATTCATAATACCTATCATTGAGATCACCCAGTTGTACACCAGTGACTCATCTCGAAGTGCAACGTCAGCAACGTACAATAACTGCTTTATGACGAAGTTTTGTAAACAGAGGTGATTAATTATATATTTCTAATCTACGGCTAAACGAAAACGTACGTGATTTCTACAAAGTTACGCGGAAGGGTGTACTAAGCCGACAGGGGGCCGTTATATTATTTGTTAGGTACCAAAACTGAAAACGAGAAAAAAATCGCAAAAAAATATATTTGATTAACTCTTTATTGTTCACACCATTACATTTGATACAGAGGACAAAACACTGAAAAAACTAGTATAACAACTGACGGCCTTATCTCTAAAAGCGTACTCTTCCAGGCAACCTTAGGATATAAAGGATTTATAGAAGATTTTGCTATTCCATACCTATATTTTGTCGAGTGTGAAATACCTACCGTTTTCTATGGAACAGCTGATAGGTATTTTTTCCCGATTTAAGAGTCGCTCCCGTAGTAAAAGTGGTTCATAATGATGGGTACAAGGTACAATGGATTCATTTTGGCTTAGTTCACCCTTTCCGCGTAATCCAGTATAAGTATTTCTTATCTACGGTTAGAGGAAAACGTACAATACAACAATACAATACAACTTTATTACACACCGAAAATACAAATGAAACTTAAGGTAACATAAAAACAAATAAACGGCAGTATAATGGACGGCCTTATCGCCTAAAGCGTGTGAGCTCTACCAAGGTATATGGTTCAATGTATCCATTGACCTATATATTACTTCGTAAAGACTGGGCCAATGGAACTTTTTCAATGGTACCGACCTCTCAGACAAACAAGTGAGATATAGGTCTAGGGCGTAGTAACATTATCGTCCGTGTTCAAAATGTCTCCGTTTTAAACTGCCGACGCAAAAAGAGGGGTGTTTTGAGTTTAACGTGTGTCTGTTGTGGCATTGTAGCTCCCAAACGGTTGAACCTTAGATTAACTACACATATTATTATTAACTATATAGTTCTTCTAAGGGTTGAACCGATTTTGATTTAGTATTTTTTGTTTAAAATGTGACTTGATCGAATCAGTTCCTAGCATTGATATTATATATATATCAATGGTTCCTAGCTACGAATCAAGAAAATCTGTTCAGCTGTTTAAAGATTACCTATCAGCTACATAATTGAGTTTTTTTTTACTAGCTGCCCCGCGGTTTTGCTAGCGAGTTAAATTCGACGTCAAGTTTTCTGAAATTTTCCAATTTTCTTAATTTTTCTCTCCGTAAGAAGCTACTACAATGTTTTAGAAAACTTAAGAAAAAAAAGATGAATGAGATCAGTAAAGTGGTTCTCAAGTTATGGCTTGACAAAGGTAATTTGGGATTCATTAAAAAGAACTAAAACTATCACAAAAAAAAAAAAAAAAAAAAATATATATATATATATATATATATATCGGCACAAATATCGATTTTTAGACAGGGTGTATATGTTTGTGCCGTTTGGGGTCGAGACCTTAGGACCGTGGGGGCCGGCCGCCCATGATTTATATAGGGACTTGGCCAAACGCTTGATGGAGGCGACATGTGACCGGAATGCTGGCGCCTACTTTGGTCAAAAAATTTGCATTGCCATCCAACGTGGCAATGCTGCCAGCATTCTGGCCACTTTTCCCTCCACCGAAGGGCTTTTAGATTAGTATTTTTAATGATTTTGATAATTTATTGTTCATTTTAATTTGTATATAATAATTGGATTCATTTATAATATTATATACTATTATATTTACGTACCTTCGGCACTAATTTTTCACGCACAATAGGAGATTTGTAGCGACAACCAATAAACTAGTTCACCTGCAAAAAATGGCAGCAAGGTACCTCCAGGGTGGGTTCGGCTAAAGGCATCATGCATTTTGGCCGACTCCGACTTGTGTGTCGATATTAATAAAACTTGAAAAAATATCAATATTTGATACTAGCAAATGCATAAGACGTGCGACGCCAAAATCTACTCATACGGAAAAAAATAAAAAGAGATGACCTGACCTTGGCCACGCGGAGTCGCGGCCGGCAGGGTCGGGCTGGGCTGGAAGGGGTCGCGTGGCTCCCCACAAGCCCGGGGCTCGAGACTGGAGACCCCCTATCGTACCTACAGGTTGCGGCAAGCATTGGCAGATCCAGGGGGCATGGGGGCTATGCTCCCCCTTTCGACTCATCTTTTCGATTTGATTCAGGTGCGCCTTGTCTGTATGCTCCTCAAAAATTAAATCATGGATCCGCCCTTGGCGGCAAGCCCCGCAAGCCGGGCCCACGCAGGCTGGGGCCCTACTGGAAAACGCTACCTCGACTATAAGTATGGCCAGTCGGACGCTGGCGGCCGGCGGTTACCCCCAGGATCTGTTAGATTCTCTCCAAATAATCAATCCGTTCAACAAATCGCTAGGGCTTCAGGGCACACCCCCTCTGGGGTGTTCCACTAAAATCTCGTAGCACAGTCTCTTAGAGGACTAGACAGCACTCAGTATTCCACTACGATACCCTATGCCTCAACTATTACCAATAAAAGCAATTCCACCCAAGCAGTATATAAAAAAATAAAAATGGTTAAATATAGAAATTCTGATAGAAAACTATAATTATTTACTTTTATTACTTTAAAATGCTGTACCTAATTTATAGAACTTTATACAGAAATTAACTGACAAAGAATTACCTTAACCAAATGTTAATAATATCATATCTACAGCAATTAACAGAATAAAGCTAAAATAACATATGGTGTTTGTGTAAAACATGATTTATTACATTAAATTGGAAAACACAGGCAGCCGGGTAGTGACCGCCGTTGTGACAGATAATATATAAATACAATTTATTGGTACATTTCTTGTCTAGTCTTCGAGGAAGAAGTATTGGCCAGCCCGTTTTTGTTCTATGTCCTGTAACAAAATATAAATACATTGCAGTTTTATTTTATTTTAATGACATACATCTAAAACTGCATCCTTACTAGGGCCGTACGGGTTTCATGTACACATGTACAAACTAGCAGTGCAGTGGTCAATATATAATTATGTATGTTGTTCCACACTTTCCAACCAAGCGTTTTCTATTAAACTACATAATTACTTCAAGGCAATTGCAAGCCTTATAACAAATGCGAAAGTTTGTGCTGTTTCATATTGATGGGCAATGTTTCCAGTGACATTACTGGGCATAAAGATCTAAAATCCTCGAAAGTTTGTGCTGTTTCATATTGATGGGCAATGTTTCCAGTGACATTACTGGGCATAGAGATCTAAAATCCTCGAAAGTTTGTGCTGTTTCATATTGATGGGCAATGTTTCCAGTGACATTACTGGGCATAGAGATCTAAAATCCTCGAAAGTTTGTGCTGTTTCATATTGATGGGCAATGTTTCCAGTGACATTACTGGGCATAGAGAGATCTAAAATCCTAGGGTGACAAGCACAGTGCATTGCTACGCAGGATTTTGAACTGATGAAATTCTTAATTCAGGGTGTTACTGCGGGCGAGCAACTTGCTTGTCTCCTCACATAAGAATAAAATAAAAGCCCATTTAGAGCATTGTGTAGCCACAGAAGAAATAAGAAATGCTACTGGGTTGCATCAGGCATTAATTTTTTTACTATCCACATCAAAACAGGCCTGCTTATCATCATCTATGCCATTGGAGCAACTGTGCTAGCACCCCAGAGCCATGCTCAGTAGGCTTAGTCCCAGATTTGATAGTTTTCGAAAACTTTTTTCGTACTATAGTGAAGCAATCTATACCGCCGATTACTACCGATTTTAGTTCCTCCGCGTTTCCGCTGGAGGCGCTTTACTAAAATGTATGGAACAATACATAAACGAAAAAAGTTTTCGAAAACTATCAAATCTGGGACTAAGCCTACCGGTATTTCAAGGAGCTGGGTTGACTTTGATAGAAGATTCTGGTAGGGTGGAAATGCACAATACATCCCAAGCAGAACATCAGAGCGGTGGCAGCTGCGCATGTGTGCTTCACAATCTGATGGCACCCGGTTCGATCCTCAGCTTTGCACCAATGACTTATTCAAATATTTTTATTTACTACGTGCAGTATTGATGCCATCACTCAAAAAATGCGAAGGAAAACATCGTGGCCAGGTGTGCCCTGGGGGTCTAGACAAGAGCCACACACTATTAGCGTTAACGCCTGCGGAAAGATGAAAATGACATTGACAATGACATTAACATGAGAGAAATTATCTCAAGCTAATGTCATTTTCATACTATTTCATCTTTCCACAGGTGTGAACGCTAACAGTGTGTGGCTCTTGTCTAGACCCCCGGTACGTCCAAGAACCAAATGACATTCATCAACAGGGGCACTTGAATCTGTATGTAGTACCATGTAAATAGTTTTAACAGAAGTTTAGATGTAACCTCTTTTGTTCTGTGGCCTAGGTTTTGTCGTTGTGGTTATTAATGGACATGCTACTTAGCACCATTATAATATGTTTGATTAGAGAGAAGTTTTATTTGAAACATAAAACCCACCTTGACCGAAGAGTTTTTGTTTATCCTTGGCCGGAAGTTGTTAGGATCCCTCCTGAAGGTGATCCCAAGCAGCTCGAGGAACTTGTTCATGCCGTTGAGCAGCGACTGCGGCGCGTGCGCGGTTGCATTGGACGACGGCGTGCCTTCAAACACTATGACTCGGTCGGCGAGATACGTCGCCATTATAAAGTCGTGCTCTACTACGAAGCCAGTACGCTTGGCGTGCAGGATGAATCTGGAATAGAGAGGATGGTAACTCAGAGATGGTTAGCAATACGAGTCATCTACAATAGGAACAAGGGTCTTATTATAGATGTCCCGCTGGTTGCCTGAGGATGTTGTCACTTCAAAATAGATAAATGCGTTTAAATAAATAAAATCTTAAAAATAAATACAATTAAACATTATTAATTGGAAACTAGTAGTACTTTAGTAGTTAAAATCTAAGAAATAAGGCAATTTTTCTGTTATTTTATGCAATGGTGGCAGTGGTAGCATTTGATCTTCACAATGCAATAGTACCCAGTTCGATTCTCGGCCCTGCACCAATGACTTATTTCATGGCTAAATTAGTTATGTGTAGTGTAGTATGGATGCCATCATTCAAAAACTGTGAAGTAAAACATTGTGTGGAAACAGGTATGTATAAGAACTTTAAAAGTGCTAAGACATATATGACATTCACCAAGATTCTCTGAGCCAATGTGGCTGATTAAAAGCCCATTCTCTCTCAGAGAGAAGGCCTGTCCCAGCAGTGGGAACATGATAGGCTGATGATGATTAATTATTACATAAACAATAATAATGCGTGATAAGTCTTGATAGGCAATTCTACTATCCACTCCATATTAAGGGTGTTGTCTGTGTTCCTCACCGTTTTATAACTTTAGCAGCAACTAGACGTTGCTCGGAGTCAAGGTAGGCGGAGGGCTCGTCTATGAGGTACACGTCTGCTGGCTTTCCGAGGCACAGCACGAGCGCGACCCGCTGCAGCTCTCCACCGGACAAGTTCTGCACCTCTTGATCCATGATCTCTTCTATCTTCATGGGTTTCATCACGTCTGTGATGAACTGGAAAGGGAACAGGGAGCGGGCAATAGAGAGCTATGCTCATGTTTCTTTGCGCAATAGAATCCAAAAGGAGGATATTTGCAGTCGTCACCAACATAGCTATTAAAATAATTTAAGTTTAAATGCCGTACGGCAATAAGTTGCCGTAAATCAACTTGGCTTTCAAGTTAACGTAACCTTGTAAAAAGGTACTAATGGACAGACTATAAGTGTGAATTTTCTATGAAACAGCAGATTTTTATTGAGATTTCTTGGTTGGTCCAACCCAGAAGGTTGTGGGTCTTTACCTGTGGATGAATGTACGCATCTCTAATCTTGTCGTGCAACAAGTTTCTCACTTGTCCATGAGACTTGGGCGATATCTTCTGGGGCTTATAACTAATGTGGAGCTGTGGCAGCTGGCCCGAACCTGGCAAGTAATACACAAACAATTTTTATTGATTTAAGAAAAAAACCAAGATGGTATTTAATGAGTCTATAAAGAATCTGCTTTGAAGAAAATTAATGGCACACAGACAATGACGATATTATCTTTGCACACAGATAACAAGGAGAGTGATGTGGTAAAATATTTGAGAGTCTCTGCTGTCAAACAGTGACATCAGACCTGAAGTACTGCTGAATTCTTCGACCAAAATAAAATGAATGGACAGGCCATAACCATTGAACTTGCTCAGTAAAAACGAGTCAAAACCATCGGACATACATAGACTTCAACACTTCATTATAACCATGTAAGTACAGTACATTTGTTACAAAAAATAGATAGCGGTTTTTTGTTGTGTATTTACACTTCGGGAAGGCATAATTTTGTCAGATGTATGTTATGCACTTCCTACGGCTAGAGACTGACTGAAACGAAGAGAGCACTGCCGGCTCTCATTTTGTAATCTTCAAAAATGCGCTTCTTCTGGGCCCGTCCATTTTATTTTTTAATTTTTTTTGGTCGAAACCTGAATTAGCTGTTAATAACATTGTTTGTTACAGCTAATTCTCGTTTTTAACTATATTTTTTATGAAATAGGGGTGGAACAGTTATGTCAGTAAGATCAGCTGGTTTGGGGAGGCTGGCAGGGCTTGTGCTAAATGCACAATATACTCCAAGCAGGTCTTATCATCCCTACTTTGAATCAGATGGCGAGTCTGACTATGCAGGCATACATTTTTTGCTGCTGGTGATGGAAAACATTATGAGGAAACCATAAGGTGGAGGTGGTATATTTTTTAGTGCTTGTTTGTATAGCTAAACATTTAGTGCTTTGCAATAAATTTTCAACTTCAAATCTAATCGCAAAGCACTAAAGAGTGTTCTGGCAGCCTGGTTTGAGAGCTACTTCCCATTCCAGGTTAGTTGTGTTAACTATTTTTCATCCACACCATCACATAACATCAAGTCGAATGTATAGCATGTCAATCAAAAAAACAAACAGGGGAAAAGTTAAGTTCTGTAGAAAACTGTTGATGTAGTTCTTTGTAATGTAATGTAAAATAGCTAGATCCTTTTATTTTTTGCGAAAACTACTTGTAAATACCAAATATAATATATTTAGCCTAAAGAAAAACAAAGGCCTCAAAGAAGAAATGGTGAACAGATGTTGCATTTAAATTTTGAGAGCAAAATTGAGAACATAAAACCTTTACCTTCGGGTGTAATAGAAGCCTCTGCATGCTTTAGGCATTTTTGAAATACTGGGTGGAAAAACAGATCGAATAGTTCACTTCGAGCCATTCCATTGGCTTTTTACACGTTTATTTCACTAAATTAAGCACCATACAACACCTATAACCTCAATATTCAGTATACGTCTACATGATTTACATACAGAATGATTTGTGTATTTTATCACAAAGAATTCAGTCTACGCAAATAAAACAATAATAAAGTGGAATAATGCGAAATACGTTTGCGATAAACGCTTTTTTTGCGACAAGACAAATTCGCAGCCATTTGACAACTTTCACTCATTTGACATTTGAAATGATAACCGAATTTGACATTGGCATTTGAAAACCAATGTTGCCATTCTAATTATAAATAATGAAATAAGAGTGCGCAACGCTTAGGAATTACAACTCGATTAAATTCGATTGGTCAAAATCGATTATCGTGGCAAAAAAACTTGAAACTTTTCACAATATTCTAAATGAATAAAAACCTTTGAGAGACTTTGGGGGAGCTGAAGCCAAAAACAAAAGGCCTTGTAAATATAATTATTATTATGCCATTGACGTTGGAAGGGATGGTGGCTGAGTGTGGGAAAAGTGTTGATGTGGATGCTACGAAGAATTACGGCACTCGTTAATTATTCAAAATACTTAAACCTTGGACGGGCTTAAGTATTTTACCTACTCTTTTCTCCTACGAGATGGGCCACCAAAATGGGTGCTTAATTTTAATGCAGCCGAGCAACATTGATACTAGGCACCTGGCATTGACGGCTTGGGGTGTAGTGGTGTGCTGCATTTCACTAAAAGCTGTTCAGGGCTTTATGCCTTTCAACATTTCCATCATGGAGCTTAAGCTTAGCTCTTGTGATTTCTACCCCTGTAGGGCCCTAGCATGGGCCGTGAACAAATTGTCTTTCCACCGTTTTTATCCACATGTTAACACGACAAAGCTAGTATTTGAATATGATTGTCTCTTTCCGTGGAATAATAAAACAATGGAAAGACAATTTGTCCACGGCTGCAAGACCGGCTGAACGGCCAAAGTGAACATCGTTCTAATTATTTATCTTCCCAATCAACGAACAATTTTATTACATCTATTGCTTGTTTACAAAACAGAGAAAAATTAATATTTGTACTCTTACCATCTTCAGGTTGCAAGTTTCCAGCCAACATTCTGATAAATGTTGTTTTGCCAGTACCGTTTTCACCAAGCAGTACTAGGATCTCAGAATCCGAGAACTCTCCAGGCATCACATGCAGTCCAAAATCACCCATCTTCTTTGTCATCTCAGGGTATTCATAGTGGTTCATCCTTTTTATCTGTCATGATGATAAACGAATTAAACAGGGTGTTTTTCATGAAAGAAATCCCACGGCAAACTGTGGATTTAAATTTCCATATTGTAGTTGTAGTTGGACGCTAGTGAGATTTTTATTAAATTGCCATCGTTAAAGAGTCGTGTACGATGCCTGAAAATTAAGTGGGTGTTTTTTAATCCGCGTTTGACCACCAGCTCGCCTGTTGGTAAGCAGTCGAAGATGAAGTTGTTCAAGAAATGATACTGATAGTGATTGTTACGTGATGACAGCACCGCGTCTAGGAGACTTCTTTCATAAATGCACTCTATGTATTTATAATTTTATGTACCTATACTCTTAGGGCGCGTTCCGAATCATACACAATGCAAGCTAATGGTTACCAACACGGTTTTGGAGCCATTGTAAAAAAATCATGTCACTTTTTATTATGCGCAGCAGTAGCGGCGTTAGGGTAGGGCGCGGTTGAGCGACCGCCCAGGGCGCCAGATATAAAGGGGCTAGCCATATTATACATCAAGCATAAAAAAAAAACTATGCTTTTCCAGTTTGAATGGCAGATTGGGGGGGGCAGACTGCCGTAGAAATCTCGCCCAGGGCGCTGGTAGTGCTAAAACCGGCACTGGTGTGCAGTCAAGGTCATTTTTAACCCTCGACGCAAAGAGTTTTATACGGTGTAAAACCTGTGTAATAATTATGTGTCTGTCTGTGGGCTCTGTGGCATCGTAGCTCCTAAACGGCTGAACTAATTTAGTATTAGTTACGTTTTATTTGATAAGTGCCTTGATCAAAAAGTGTTCTTCCTGTTCAAGAAAATATGTTCAGCCATTTGAAGTATCCACCAGAGATGTGCAAGATAGATAAATAATGTGCGAGGAAAAAATCAACCGTAGTACCGTAACCGTGTAGGAAGCGAGGCGAGACGGAATGAAGCGATCTGATTGGTCGATTTTTTCTTCGCTCACCATTTAACTGTCTCGCACACCTTTGGTAGACACGCAGCCTTACGTGGGGTTTTTAAAAATGTTCAATTAATACTTAATTAGCAACTAAGCATGGCGTACTTAAAAAACGAGTTAATCCAGTCCTAAAGGGTCGGCAACGTATTTGTGACGCCTCTGGTGTTACAAGTATCCATAGGCGACGGTGACTGCTTACCATGAGGCGGACCGCCTGCTTGTTTGCCACCTATGGCATGAAAATAAATAAAAAAAGATGCTCTTTGTAGAAGCCAATGATATTATTTAATATCTTACCTCCTCTTCAGTTGCTGATTCAGCAACTTTAAATACTAAAGATTCAGTTCTGAATCTCATGTTCTCAGTGGGCACAAACCCATCAAGGAAAATATTTATACCTGAAACAATACATGAGAATCAAATATAACATTTAACAAACACCACTTTTATCTTGAACTAGCGGTCCGCCCTGGCTTCGCACGGGTATAGCTAATTGCCTATGTCACCCGGGGACAGTGTAGCTTTCCAACAGTGAAAGAATTTTTCAAATCGGTCCAGTAGTTTCGGAGCCTATTCAATGCAAACAAACAAACAAACAGTCAAATCTTTCCTCTTTATAATATTAGTATAGATGAGAGAATAAATGTCAAGAGCAAGAGATTTTGGCTCCAGTTTTGGAAACCACTATTTCAATTGTGTAGACAAAAAAGTCTATTTCATCAAAATTAACTACTCCATAAAAATCTATTCTTGATGATACACAAAAAAATGTAATGACTAGCAAACCTTTTTATCGTCGGTAGAAAAATCAATTAACTCTGCATAAAGGAAAGCGAAGACATTTTTTTTATTTTTTTATAATAGGCTTGCGTTTGACCGGCAACTCGCCTGATGTTAAGCGATGATGTGGTCTACAATGGAGCATGCTTGCCTAGAAGAAACCTATTCACTCATGATTTGAAGACACCTACATAGATTGTAACTATCGGGTAACATCCATTCAGGCAGTGCATTCCATAGACTAGCCGTTCGCACAATAAAAGTGGAATCAAAGCGCTTCGTACGGGTTTTCAGAATATCAATCATAAAGCGGTGACATAAATGAATGTCTTTTCAGATATGTATTTTTTTGAGATGAGTCAGTCATGACTAGGGTTACCATCTATCTCTACCGGACCTTTAGACCTTTAACCGGCTTTGTAATTTGTCGGGCCTTTTTTGCGTAGGCGCTTTTTGGCTTAAACACAAAACAAAAATAAACGAAACAAAAAAAATTACCAACATACTAAAATGTCATTTTTATTGAAATACCCGGCTTTATGTACAGAGCTTTAAAATTTTGATATAGCCACCCTAGTCATGACTCATCCATAAAATCTAGAAAACTACTTGACAAACAAAGCTAAAATTTAACAGGTAGATTCTGAGGTGTAAATGTCCGCTAAGAAAAGATTTTGTGAAAGGGCCATGGGCAAATGGAGGTTGAAAGTTAATATGACAAGTCTATGCATCAACAAGTGCAACAGCTAGTTTTAACTATAAGAAGACATCACCTACCTTCTCTCACAGAGAAAGGCATAGTCACAACACCATAAGCACCGGGCACTCCGTACAGACAGCAGATGAAGTCTGACAGGTAATCTAACACTGACAAGTCGTGCTCCACCACAATGATGAACCTGGGGAAAAATTAACAATAATAATCGGGAAATTTTTGCTCGCACGGTCATCTGACCCCAAACTAAGCAAAGCTTGTGATATGGATGCCAGAGACTGATATAAGTAAATACTCATTTACTTATATCAGTCTCTGATACTAATTTTTAAATACATACTACATCTCCGCTCTGACTCGTTTCTGGTGCAAAGATTGGCCATTGCCATTCAGTGTGGGAATGCTGCCAGTGTTATGGGCACTTTTGCACCAGGCCCCTTATTATGGATGATTCGGATCGTAATCGCGATCGCGTGCCATCTCACTTACGCTCGTGGTGCGAGTAAATAGATGCGAACGGGACGGCATGCAATCTTGATCCCGATCAAAGAACCATAATAAGGCAGCAGGAACTATCCGGGGTGGGCTGTTTGACTAGATTAGTTTTTTTTTAAATAATTAGAATTAAGTAGTTTGTGAAATTGTGACGTATTAATTGTGTAAAATTAACAATATGTATTAATTGACAAATAATACATACTTAAATACATATTAACACCCAGATATAGAACAAACACAAATGTTCATCACATAAATGTTTGTCCTAAGTGGGAATCGAACCCACGCCCCCAAGCACAGAAGGCAGGTTCACTACCAACTGGACCAATGGGCTATCTTCAGCTACAAATAGAGCTACAGATGCTGATACCTTAAATCTTATATAAACTTTCATAAAACGAATTTTTATCATTGAGTGTAAATAAGTAAGAAATAAGTTCTACACTAGTTTTCTTTTTATTCTGTCGGTGTTTGCATTTTAAATTCGTTTTTATCATTTAAATTAACATTATTTGCAAGGTATTGGATTCAATATTATGGGGATGGAAAATCAAAGTCACCAAAGTGATGTGCAGCATTGAATGCTCAAAATGGGATCTCTTTACTATGTAGGGATGTTATTTTTTTTTGACAGGTATGTAAACATGGCCGTCATACTATAGAGACCCGCCGGAAAAGGCCGGTTCCTTGATTCTTTTCCATATAACTGTTTCAGACTCAACTTTTTTTTATAGTCTACCTTCATAAATGACCCTGTAGATGTAGTAGCTAAAGCTAGCTCCAAACATAATGTACAGCGAGCGGATTCTAGTGGCAAAACAATTGAAGTGTAATAGAGTTATCGTTGTGTTTTATCGAGTATTTGAGCTACCAATACTTTTTAGTTTTGAACTGTATTGGTCAACTAGCTACGCCCGCTGTTTCACCCGTGTGTACAATACACATCTTTCTTTGTCTTGAGTTTGCCTTTGGATCTTTGACCAGGGATAGAAAGCTCCTGCATATCAGTTTGATTCCCCTTTACGCGACTACACCATCGCAGCTTATGATATATAGTTAAAGATATTGAAACGTCACACTCACTTGTCAGGATGTATGAGCGACCTAATAGTGCGGGCAGCGTTCAACCGTTGCTTTACATCCAAGTAGGAGGAAGGTTCGTCGAACATGAAGATGTCTCCGTTCTGGATGCACACCATCGCGCACGCGAACCGTTGGAGTTCCCCACCGGACAGCGCAGAGATCTCGCGGTCGCGGATGTGCGAGAGATCTGAACAGAGAGCAATAATATGAATATTGTCATAATATATGCCATACCTCATACCATAGTACACATTCCATAATTATATTTTATATGAAACTAGCGCCCCGCCCGCCCGGCTGCACGGGTGTAATTTACGTGCGAAGCCGGGGCGTGTCGCTAGTTATATATATAAACCTTCCGTGAAAATGTATCTTACTGATGGTGAAATCCGTTGCGTGGTTTGTATGGCGCTAGCGGTCATACAGACGCGGAAAGCGACTTTAATTTATACTATGTAGAGATAAGACTTAATGCAAACAATCAAGGGTAGCTTTCCTGGAACTTCAGAGATACTCCTGTAGATTGTTGAATCTAAAACATGACAAACTCTGGCAAGTTGTTGGGGTTGCCTTTAAAACATACATTTTTCACATGCACCCTCTGCATGGAGACTGAAAAACCGGCTGCGCATTTGCTGCTGGAGTGCAGCAGGGTGGCAGAATAACAAAATACTATCCTTGGACCACCGAGGACTCTCTGGGAAGACTGTGCAGGCATCAGAGAACTGGTGGCTTTCCTAGAGGAGACTGGCTGAATTAGCCTCAGCCGTGCGACGCAAAATAGGCTAATGAATGGCCTACTTGCGGAAAATGCCCACTATACAAGTAAGGCGTTTTGGTGTAGGATTCAGCCCCACCAATGCCTTTCAAATGTCCGGGCTAGACCCAAGAATAAAATTAAATAACAGAGAAACAATATTACTATTTTCTTATTATAATTAATTATAGGCTTCTATATCAAGAGCAGGGTGCTTGTTATGGATGTCTGTTCATGAATTGGCTTGTAATCGCGATCTCATGCCATCACACTTGTGGGTGTGGTGTGGGTAAAAAAAAAATAGGACGGCAAGCGATCAACATATGTAATAAATAAATAAATAAATAAATAAATAAATATTTGGGACATTTTGCACACATGGTCATCTGACCCCAAACTAATAAGCCCGCTGGTTGGAAAAGATGCCATTTTAACACTTGTTTATTAGCATGCGATTTAGTAATTTATCTCAATACCCACCCAACATTTTACATATTGTAGTCTGATTCTTCATCTCATCTTTTTTATCTAGCAGTTGACCGACGGTTCCCTTTACAGCCTTAGGGATTTGATCCACATACTGGGGCTTGATGAGGGCCTTCAGGTCATCCTCGAGGATCTTGGTAAAGTAGTTCTGGAGCTCGGAGCCACGGAAGTGGGACAGGATCTCCTGCCAGTCTGGTGGGTCCTACATCAAAGAAGTTCACTTGTTAGTTACTAATAAACACCAATATTTTTTTGGTATTTGTGAACAAATTTATAGCCGATACTTAAGTGTCAGCAAGCATAGCTTTCCATCAGTGAATAACTTTTCAGAGAATTGGTCTGTAGAAAGATAGATACCTCTTTATAACCATAATTACAGAATCAGAAATACATAATTAAGAAAACAGAAAATAAATAAATAGGTAATAATAAATATTCAGGGCAATTTTGCACACACGGTCATCTGATCCTAAACCAAGCAAAGCTTTTACTATCGCTGCCAGAGACTGTTTTTTTTTATACATACTTTAATAGATATTAACAGCCAAATGTAGAACAAACACAAATATTTATCACATGAATGTTTGCCCTAGGTGGGAATTGAACCCACGTCCCCAAGCGCAGAAGTTAGGTTCGCTACCAACTGGGCCACTGAGGCAGTCAAACTAGTTGGTGCTGGTGTCATTTCGATGACATTTACTTTGGATATTAATGCATTATGCAACATTGTGAAATGGAGCACACTGTTTTAAACTATTCACTAGTTATATATGTCCGGTTGTCCTATAAATAATTTATATACATAGTTGTATATATTATATACAGAGCAATGGATCGACCTGATTTTTTGCATGGGTATGGGTATAGTTCAAGGGCCAGAGAGTGACATATGCTACTTTTCATTATCATCACCGTTTTTCATCACTACGTGGGTGAAACCGTGGGAAGCAGCTAGTTTAACCATAATTAAGCTTATGAGAGAAGATGGGAATTTAGTCATTACTTGGGTTATATTCACCCACAGGGTTAACACATCTTTGAAGGATGCTTTACACACACTATGAAACAAATTTAAATATTACATCTTACAGAAAAGCGTCCCAAGTTGGGTTTCTGTTTGCCGGCAAGAATCTTCAACGCAGTGGACTTGCCGATACCGTTCTGGCCGACCAGCCCCAGGACTTCACCGGGGCGCGGGATCGGTAGCCGATGGAGCTTGAACGAGTTCTTGGAGTAACGATGGGTAGTGTGCTTCTCCAAGTTCGATGGGATGTTGATGATAGTGATAGCCTCGAAGGGACATTTCTGAAAAATAACATGTGTTGAGTCTTTCTGGCAGCTGGCATGAGGGCTTAGTTTATCTGGCAATTAGAAAATCTGGTCTATTGAAAAACATGCCAAAAAGCTTATTAGCAACAAATCCCTAGTGCGGACTAAGTTTCAAAGTCTTGAATATAGGCGCAAAGTTGCAAGCCTGAATAATAATTGGTGTTTGCCAATAGTGACAATCTGAATGTCTTCATTTGCAAGTGTATTGGTTTCTTCTAGGCAAGAGAGCTCCATCGTAGACAGCATCATAGCTTAACATGATGTAAAGAAGGGGTCAAACACAAGATATACTAACAAAAACTAGGTCAGCAAGCCAATATTAGGTTGCAAGGGTAATTTGTAGCACTGTGTCAATCAACTAGTCTATTTGATTTATGTAAATTATGGGGTAAACATTGTAACTTTAAATCATTCTGTTACCAACACAATGTGGCATATAATACATTGTAGTATTTATACTTTTTGTCTCTCTTACGATTTTAAATTAATACATTGTGACAATTGATTAAGACATTTAGGCATGTTGACTACAAAGTCCCTAAGCGGTCTTAGTGATATCAATGAAGCGGTAAAATTAAACCAATATGGTAGAGTTATTACAATACAACTCTTTATTGACATCACAGGAAGGACATTACAAGATTAACCACAGGCACAATAGGCGGTCTTAACCCTGAGAGCAATCTTTCCCAGACAATGGATGAGTAGATAGAGATTCTTTGATTTGTTGAGTATAGATGGTTGTGTAGAATGAGGTTTTTTTGTTCAAATGAGAGAACCTTTTTATAAATTCTTGATTAAGGTAGTTCGTATTCGGCGCCTTGCAACTGGTTGCCAGGAAGAAACGCTGATAAAGATCATAAATAAATAATTTATCACCAAATAGCTCACCTTGACACAAATACCACACCCAATGCACAGTTCTTCGGAGATCGTGGCGATCTTATCGTTAGGCGTCACTTCGATGCAGAGCTTGCCCATTCGCACTACTGGGCAGCTTTTCTTGCACTCCTGTCTACATCTTTTCGGCTTGCAGCGATCTGCGTTAACGATCGCAATTCGCGTAAGTTTATCAGTCTCCTCATGGGATTTATTTCGAGACATAACTGCAGAAGAATAAGGCACTTTATTAACACAACATTTTCGCGGAATTACAACAAATATATGAAAAACTTTCATTCGATATGTGGCACAGATCCAGGTCCTAACCTCAATGCATATGTTTTAAGTTTTAGACAAAAGTTGTGAAGGAGGTTTATTTTAATTACTAGTTTAGAATCTACGTAACAAATTAAAGCACGTTAAATGGTTTTATACCTGATAAAAGTTATCGAACGTGGCCAACTTTTGCCGACGTTCGCGTGTCTTTTACCTAGAAATGTCAAAAGGAACAAATCAGCGTGAAGCTAGTTAAAAATTCACAGCATAGTTTTTCGTTCAAAAATAAACAAATTGCTTATAGCCTACATATCAATTTGGGTGTAGAAAATCTAAATAAAAGATTTCATAATGATGTTTTGACTTTCAGTGTATAGTATCGTAAATAAAATAAGATAGGTGCGTAAAAATAATTGATATGCAAATATTTTACCAAATAGCGCTCTGTGTACTGAAGTTCGCAAGTATTACGAACATTGTATGTCTGTTTTTGAACGAAGAGATGTTGCCAGAGAGTTAAAAGAAAATCGATTTTTATTCGATTTTCTTCAAATATTTCGACAGTTTTAGATTTAGGCAATTTATGAATTTAGACATCTCTATCTCTAGTGTTTACTTTCTTGCAAAACAAGAGTCGCGACGCGATTTCTAATGTAATTTATAAAACCTGCTGTGTGTTTTATCAATCAGCTGGTTCCTGGTTTCGAATTCCGTTTAACGTGAGTATTTTTAAATCAAAGTTCTAATACCATAGCTTTTTATAGTAGTCACAGCATTGCACAAGTTTGTATTACAGCAGGTTTCCACCCTTTCCACTTTGTCTTCACTGGATAGGAAAGAAACTCCGTTACAATGTTCACACGACTGAGAACTCCCTAAATATACATATAGATGAAAGGAAGATATGCATGTTTTCTTTCCATTCACGTACCATAAAAGTTAAAAACCAACCTATGAGTTAACATGAGTTCTGGTGCATTAAAATAGTGCTTTTGGTACCACTAGATAAGAAGGTATCTATCTATCTATCTATCAATGTTTACGAATCCGAATGCTTTTGTATAGTTAATTTTTACACAGTAACAATAGATGAGTTAAATCTATTGAAGATCCTATTCTAGTTGTTATCTCATCTGGGTTTAATGTAAGTACCAGCCTTATGTATAAGTGTACTAGCTGCAACCTGCGGTATTAGCCGCTTTTTCCTGTTTTCCGAAGGAAAATGTACCTTATGTCTGTCCTTGTGATGCATACTACTTTCTTGCCAAATTTCATTAAGATCGGTTTAGTAAGTTGTGAAAAGGTAACAAAGAGATTGAATTGATTTCGCATTTTTGCAATAATGCCACGTGCTGTGTTAGCTTTGGCTCCATTGATGCCGCATAAAGGACCGGATTTGTCCCAAGAATCAAATGTGAAATAAATAATAATAAATATAAAATAAAATATTCGGGACATTTTTACACACACGGTCATCTGACGCCAAACTAAGCAAACTATGTACTATGCCAGCCAGAAACTGATATACATACATAAATATACGTTTAAATGCACACTTAAATAGATATTAACACCCAGATATAGAACAAACACAAATGTTCATCACATGAATGTTTGTCTTAGGTGGGAATCGAACCCACGGCCACACCCAAGAGCAGAAGCGGGTAGCCATTCGCGCGGTGTACGGACGAGTGTTCGAACGAGACGAACGATGCGTAGTGGGCGTCGCGTGAGTAGCGCGGGGAAATAAACTTCACTTGGCACCAAGTACTAGCGCAAAGTACCCACTTGGCGCCAAGTATCACTATGCACACCGTTGCAGACGATGCGTAGTAGGCATTTGCTACTTCTACTTGTTACTTGTACTACGCATCGTCTGCAAGCACCTTAAGCAGCACCTTGTGCTTCAGAGATCCATGCTTCCACAGCATGCTTCTCCTGCTATGTTGACAAAAGTTACAAGAAGGTCAAATAATGAGTATAACGAACTCCTTTCCGCATAACCTAGTTTTCTCTTGCCTAATCAGATAAATTTGTCTTATTAACCTTTTGATTGCGAAAAGACAATTATAATTGACAAACCCAACAAAGCGTGCTTCATCGTAGACCGCATTGTAGCTTAACATCAGGCGAGATGGCGGACAATCGCAAGCATATCTACTATTAAAAAAAACCAAGCCCTGTGGTCCCTGTGCACTAACGACGTCTATCGTTGACAAAATACGCGCCATTGTTGTGCCCTGGCAGAAATGTGTTTTAGGCGTGGCGGCCATAAGGTTAATACAGGTGAAGTTTTTTTTTTGTTTTGTTTATATTTATTATTTCAGATGCTAGAAGTGTGCGTGGACAGCTTGGAGTCGGCGGTGAATGCCATTAGCGGCGGCGCCGATGAGCTGGAACTATGCAGTGCACTTTATGACGGAGGGCTCACTCCCTCCCCCGGACTGGTGAAGGAAGTGTTACGAATGGTTAGTTTTCATCTGGCACCTATTTTTGACCACCGACGAAAAAAGAGGGGTGTTATAAGTTTAATGTGTGTATCTGTATATCTGTCTGTAGCATCGTAGCTCCCAAGTGGCTTAACTGATTTTGATTTGGTTTTGTTTTGTTTGAAAGGTGACTTGTCCGAGTGTGATTTTAGCTATGGTTCAAGAAAATCAGTCGATTGACGAAAAATACTCCACCAATTTCTTTAAGGTTGAGTCCTTAATTTTCGTAGATGAGGTGTAGAACCCCCCTTCTTCGAAAATCGGACACTTATGAACACATTAACAAAAAAATAAATAGATTTATATATGGAAAGGGCTAATTCCCAAGATACAAGTGTTTACTACACTTAGTTTGGGCAGTGCGACATAGGAATGGATATGTACCGATTTCTGAAAAATACATATTTGAATTTGAATTCAATACTATATTTCACAAAAATATCTCTGGCCTCAGTAGTAGTATAGTGTAAAACACTTTTTTAAATTATCGCGGTTGTTAATGTTATAATATGATTATTTATGGGATATTTACCATGGTGAGGCTGTGGAATGAGCTCCCTATATGAATGATATGATATGGCATATGTCTTCCCGTGAACATGGTGCATATAACTGCGCTGAAATATTGTGAGCTCATTCCACAACCTTATCATTATCATTTTCATCAACCTTATCATTTTGATTATTACATAAGACCAGCGCTGGTTAACAGCCGGCATTATGCTGAGTTGGGGCCGATTTGTGACCTTATATACCTTGTGTCTTTAAACTGTTTAAAAAAACGTAATTTGCTCACAAATAAACTTTTTCTTTCTTTCTTTCTTTCTTTCTTTCTACATACCGAGTATAAAAACAATGTACTTCTGTATGTTCCAGGTGAGGACACAGCCCGCTAAACGGAGAACGAAAGTAAACGTGATGCTGCGATGTCGCGGCGGAGACGACTTCATCTACTCAGAACAAGAACTCACCACCATGCTCTCAGATATAGAGATATTCAAAGATATAGGCGCAGACAGATTTGTTTTTGGCGCCCTAACAGCGACTCAACAGATCGACGAGCCCAAATGCGTCAGAATCCTCACTAAAGCCAGCCCGAAACTGGTCACATTCCACAGAGCATTCGACCTATGTTCAAATCCAAAAATAGCCATAGAAACTATTATAAAACTTGGCTTCGATAGATTACTAACTAGCGGCCAAAGACCGACAGCAGATGACATAGACGCCGTGCACCTTATACGGTCTTTATTAGACTCCTTCGGTAGACAAATAGATATAATGCCCGGTGCAGGCGTGAATCTGAAAAATGCAAGAAGTTTCATAGATATAGGGTGCAAAATAGTGCATAGCTCTTGTAAAATTGAGAGGCATTTAGCTAAAGTAGAAAGGAAATTGACAATGGGGTCGTGCGACTTTAGGTTATATATCACAGATGCTGGTATTGTAAAGAGTGTGAAGGAAACTTTGACAGGTGTTAACTCAAGTGAAAGTGTAAAGAGAGAAGCTGACTCTAGTACAAACTAAACTGATTGTGAGTAATATTTATAGTAATTATAGTGAGTTTATAATGATGCTTTGTTTTAGTAATAATAAGTACCTGTAAAACTAATTTAGCTCTTAAGGCGATGTTTTCCTACTTCTAAGCAACGCTTGTTACTACAGATGACCATAAAGCCATATTGTAATAAAGTCGCATTTAGTGGAGAAAAACCATGGCGCTTATACATAGTTGTGCGCTGACTACTTCTATTTTTGAGGTCATCAGCCATTAAATGTCCACTGCTGAAGGCCTCCCTCTTAGAGAGGGGTGTTACAATAATCTCCATGCTTGGCAGGTGACTTAGGGATCGCAGTACGTTCACCGTGTACTAATAGGACGCTGCTGCCCATCTGGTGACCGATGGTTCTGGTCGCAGTTTTAGGACATAGCCGGGTCCACGGGCTACGAGCTTACTAAATTCATAGGTGTTTTTAAATTTTACCAGTACAGAAGGTTCACCGCAAAATCATTCAAATAAGTAGCGACTCTTGCTACTACTCAATGAAGTGCAATTCAAGACGCGCGAGCGCTAACTACCTACAGCTATCTTAACCTCTCTGTCTATCGTCGTGTTATCTCTGTCTATAAATAGATATTCGGGACATTTTTGCACACACGATCTTCTGACCTCAAAGTAAGCAAAGCTTGTGATATGGCTACCAGAGACTGATATACATACATATATTAAATATAGTCACATCGCTCGAAGAACCGATAACCGATGGGGAAAAAAGGTTCTTGAGAACGAACCGGAAGACGCAGCGTAGGCCTTCCACTAGATGGATGGACCGACGACATTGTGAGAGTCGCTGGCATCCAGTGGATGCAAAAGGCAGGCTGTCGTTCAGTGTGGAGGGTAAAGGGGGAGGCCTATGTTCAGCAGTGGACGTCTTCTGGCTGATGATGATGATTAAATATACAATACAATACAATACAAAACTCTTTATTAAAATACCACAAAACAAGGATAACATAAAAATTACAACAAAAATATTATCTAGGCTTTTAACAGGCGGCCTTATCGCTTAAAGCGATCTCTTCCAGGCAACCGTGCACGGAAAGGAATTATATTTAATAATGTGTGGCCTTGACTAAAAATAAAAAAATAAATATATGGTAGTGGGCAAATATATACAAATGTTACCATAAACCATACCCCCAGGCGCAGAAGGCAGGTTCACTACCAACGGGCTATCTATCGCGCGGCAGTTTTGTCTAGACGGTTTCCGCCACGTACTTGTGGCTTCATACCTAAAGTGCGGAGTGCGCCAGGCTTATGAAAACATCAATAAATACCGCAGCCCGTTTATAACAGAGGGTTTCACGTGAAAAACGCTGCCTCGCTTAATGACGCCGTTACGGAGTCACGACACAACGGCTATAATATTACGCTCTTTACTGTTTCTAGCAGGGTAAACGTGGGTACATATTTTTTTCGGATGTCCGTGATCACAGCCGGCCCTTAGGTGGTAACAGACAGGGAGCGACCAGAATGCATTGCTTGCTACCCTACGTTTTCTATTAATTTATTTAGGTCAATAAACTGTGACATATCCTATCCTAATACAGTGTAAACTATATAGTGACACTTAAGGAAATGCGCATATTATGGCGTTATTGAGAGTGGTCGTTAAACGGAGAGAAGAAAAATCAATATTATTTTACTATTATAATGTGTATTTATTAGTAAAGTATAAGATTTACAAATAACAAACATTAATATTGATACAAATAACAATGGATAGCTTGTACGCAACAAAGAATATGATAACGTATAGGTAGACAATGCATAACATAGGCTTAGCTGAGGTAAACACATGCAAGATAATTACTACAAACATAAGAACGAATTTCTTATAATCTTCGGTACCTATGATTCCATAAGGAGGTAAATACGAGGTGTTAGAAAGTACTTTTTATTGCTTCATCATCATCAGCCAGAAGACGTCCACTGCTGAACATACGCCTTCCTCTTTAACCTCAACACTGAACGACAGCCTGCCATCTGCATCCACTGGATGCCCGCGACTCTCACGATGTCGTCGGTCCATATAGTGGGAGGCCTACCTTCACTGCGTCTTCCGGTTCTTAGTCTCCACTCAAGAACCGTTTTTCCCCATCGGTTATCGGTTCTTCGAGCGATCGGTTGTTTTATTGCTTAATAATGACATATTGCTATTATTTAGAGTGTCACTATACAAAGTTTACACTGTATTTATTTCCATAATATCGTAGTCTTCCATCGTCCGTCGTTCTGATATTGCATCCCGTGACACCATAATGGCGTCATTAACCGCGGCCGGCGGTTTCTCGTAAAACCTCTGATAAACGACCAACGGGACGGTATTTATTGATGTTTTCAGGAAACAGCCACAACCATCCTTTGAGTGCATGATTGTGGTACATTTTGTAAATGTACCATATGTATCGGGTTCTTCTAGGCAAGCGAACTCTAACGTAGACCGCATCATCGCTTAACATCCAGGCGTGATGGTGGCCAAACGCAAGCCTATCTCTACTATATAAAAATAAGTCGGGTTTTCCTTCCTGACGCTATAACTCCAGAACGCACGAACCGATTTCCACGGCTCCGTGAGGTTTATAGCATATAGGTTTATAGTAGCGAGGCCGAAGGCCGAGCTCTACGCGTACGAAGTAGCGGGATTCAGCTAGTTATTTATAAAAAAAATGTTTTGTGGTAAATACGGTGTTGCCATTTCCGTAAGGGGCTTAATGCATTTTTGATTTTAGTATAATGATGGCTTGTTCACGATTCGTAGCCTGTTTTTAACCGACGACGCAAAAAGGGCGTTCTCTTAAAACCTCTGGTTAACAACCCACAGTAGAGTATTTTTTGATGTTTTTAGAAAACAGCCACCAGCTGCGGTTATAGCGAGTGCATGATTTTATTCACATTTAACCGTCATTAAGGTACATTTTGTAATACTTACGGTGCTGCCATTTCCGTAAGGCGTAAAGGGTTTAATACATTTTTGATTATAGAATAATGATGGCTTGCTTATTTTCGCAGCCAATTTTTAGCCCTCGACGCAAAAAGAGAACCTCTGATTAACGATCTACGTGCAGTAGGTATATTTTGATGTTTTTAGAAAACAGCCATCAGTTGCGGTTACAGCGAGTGCATGATTATAAATCCTTATGGTACATTATGTAAATGTTTGTAATAATAATTGTGTATTGCCATTTCCGCATACATTTCTGATTTTATAATTATGATGATTTGTTCACGTTTACGCCAAAATATCATTTTTTATCTTAACTTTTGTATAAGAATTTTTGTACTTTGAATGAATTTAGTACAAAACCCTAAAAATTAATCCTTGAAGGCCAAAAAGCGAAGAGAGACGATGTATTGTGGCCTCATTTAAATTCATCCGCATAATTTAAGCAGGGTCATAAAGGAATTTGTCTGTCGCCGCGTGATAAATTGCCTGAATTCGAAAAGAAGGCCCTTACTATGCCCGCATCGTCGCAATCTTTTTATTCAACCCGCCATCCATCATGGTGTCAAAACAACCTCTCATAATATTGTCCTTTCAGGCGAGTTTGGGAGTTTTGGAACTAAATAGCTACTTGTTTTATGATGCTTGGCACTTTTTGGACGAAAAAAACCCCAACAAAAACTAGATTTTTGGCGTTCTGATACTATCAAATTGAAAGCTCCATAAACAATTAAATTCCTGAAATAAATAGATCTATATTTTTTGTTGAATATAACGGCTTTAAATTTAAATAATACATTTAGTATTTAAAAGACCTAAACCCAAACAAATAATAATAATATAGGCCAGATACAATTCCGCCAATAGTCCGCCTCAGCAATATTCCAGTATTTTATATTTTGTTTAAAGGATAATTACTGTATCACTTTTTACAATCAGTTCATCTAGGCATCCACGCACGACCCGTGATTCAAGAGACATATACCTACCTACACCGTTGGTAGGGCCCTTAAATTTAGTTTTTCTGAGATAGGGCTCAAAATTGCCTGAATTGCCAAAACTTCTCGCTGAATAACGACAATAAGTAAGACCGCTGGTGTGTTAACTTTACTATTTCCTGCTGATTTTTTAGGAACACGAAATAGATCAAATGTCTACTGTCATAATATCTAGATCAACCTACTTCCTTGATCGAAGCGTATATCCTTCGATCAAGGATTAATGGAAGCCTGCGTCTCGGGGTATCAGCTTGGTCAAACTCAATCTTTGCACATCAAATGAAAAACCAACAACTACACGTATAAACTTTCATAAACGAAATTAGTCAACCTGCATGCTTGTAGAAGTTATTCCGGTACGTAAACTATCATCATCATCAGCCCTGAATGACCCACTGCTAGGTATAGGCCACCTTTTGTTTATGCCACTCTCCTCGGTAAAAATATATGTAACTAAACTAAACCTTTAGCAAATTCATATTTTCAGTAGGCAAGTTTTGTCTGGCAACTAGGAAAATTGATACCTACAGCACTATAATTTCTGATATGCATATAGTTTCAATATAAACTAAAGGTACGTATAAAGAAAACCACAAAAAAGGGTAGAAACCTTAGATCAGGCAAACAAGGGAGATATGGTAAAAAATGAGTAAGTGTGTGGTACCAAAGATAAGGTGGTACTTACATTTTTTGCATTAAGCGGTATCGTGAAAAAAGTGGATGTAACATGGGGACAGTTGTAACACGAACGATAAATTGTACTAAGGCATATCTACTTTGTTTATCTGACCTGAAGTAGAAACATAAATAAATAGGTACATGATAAAAAGGTCATGGACCAATGGCCTGAACGCGAAGTTTAAAAAATATTTTTACCCGAGCATCAATCATTCATCTAAAGCACCCGGGGGTTGTTGGGACTGACGTATTGTCTGATGGTTTACAAATGAACTCTGGATTTAATGGTCTTTATAAACATCGAGAGTGATTCCCGGAGCCTGGTTGGGTTCCTCATTCAAAGGCTTCTGATAAATCATCTTCGGATCGTCATGACGATGGTACTTAGGTACAGACTACAGCCTAAGAATTGTTTAATTAAGCAACATGCAAGTGCCCTTATTAACTAAACAGTATAACTTAATACAAAATACCTAAACTAGGTACCTACTTATACTCGCTCCAAGCATTTATTTGCTCTGAGAGTTGTAATAACATTGTAAAAAGTAGAATGAAAACCACGATGTTTGATCACTCGCCAAATATACAGACACACACACACTAGAATTTAAAGGTTTCATTTGGGGTCCGTTTTAGGGACCCCAAAACGAACCCTAAAACCCAAAAAAAAAAGCCTGGTGGCGTGTATCGTCGTATACCACGTCGTCAGGAAAATCTTTTTAGACTAAATTGCTGTTTTAACTTTCCATTTTGACTATTTTAGTTTATAAGTATATAGGTACATCTAAAGTTCCTGTGTTTTTGAACCCGAATTATTTACGCGAATCGAACTTGCCCGGTTTTATTCAAGCGGGGTAAAAACAAACTGATTATTTAACGTTCTTTTGAAAATAACCAAAGTTTCTCTGGGTTAGATAAAAATTACGTTTGATAATCAATATTATTAACGAAAGGGTTTTTAGCCTTCCTTAGAAACGGTAAGTTATCTACAAGTACCTACTTATGCTTAAAATTTCGTTCATGACAATCAATTTCCGTCTGTGAAAAATTTACAGACATTTAAACATTGATTAACTTATTTAACTGTTATAAGTAAGTGTAAAATTGTGCAGGTGTTTTTAATTGTGTGTATGATTTACTCGAGTTTATGCAATAGAATTATCTTTATGGTGGCATAATTATCTTTTTTATGCAACTGCAACGTTACGCGCAATTTGCTTGTGGCTTGCCTGATGGTAAGTGTCAGGCTTGCTTCTAACAGTTAATTAAAACATTAACATAATTTAGAATTTCAAAAGTAGAAAATAGTAGTATAAAATCCTGATGAAGACAGACAGTGAGACAGTGACAGTGACAGTGTTTTTCAACGTGTGGGTCGCGACCCACTAGGGGGTCGCAAAGCCTCAGTAATAAAAAAAAAAACATGTTTAAAAATGTGATGATCTGTTTTGGCTATGTATCGCTTATCCTGCGTTGAATAGTAGATACTTAATTGTCAGAGAGACGTATTGAGCTTTTCCACCTCGTGTTTGCCAAACATAATCTCTGCTATACTTAAGCCACTGGTATTTGATTATTTCTAATATACCTAATAAAATACATATTATAAACAGTGGAGGGTAGGGGGTCGCGAAAATGTTTTTCATACTAAGGGGGTCGCGTCACTAAAAGGTTGAAAAACACCGCCCTGAGATATAAGATGTCAAATCTTTTTATGCGCAGTAACATCACTGGAAACATTACCCTTTGATCCGAAACACAGTAAAAGCAATGTTCATATTCGTGCGAAATTTTTCGCTTTACGAAATGGATTAAAAAAAGATCATATTTTCGTTCAGAATTTATTTCAGTGAATTATAGTGACCTTACAATCTAACTCCCTACAGTCCAATTATAAAATAAGGCTTTACCGTGAGATGTGAATTACATTATAATACTAAGTTTTAATCTATTTAATTACTTAGGTATTACAACTTAACTTTCACACTTAGGATAAGGCAGTTTTGCAAACCGTGTGGTGCATTACTCTAATATTTACAACGAATTAGTATCTAAAGGTATGTAAGGTATAAATTGATAAGATTTTGGTCAAATTTGAAACTTACAAATAGTTAATATGTAAAGCGTTTCTTTTGGAGCCTTACGGTACAAGCGAATAAGGGGTAGATTATTAAAAAAAAATGTCTTACACGATAAATACTTAGAAGAACTTAAATCTATTATTACCTATTGATAATTTTTTATAAATCAGCCAGTTACAAATACAAAGGTTTAAGTTTCTACAGTTTTTGAGGGTAGGTGCATATTTATTTAAAGCTTAGTTACCTAACCTATTGAATTGAACGGCGTCTCACCACCTTTTAGGCATTCTCACTGTTTTGTCGACGAAAAACTAGACTCGAGGTCTGGTTAACCAGCTTGGTTAGGAAAGCAAATTCTAAGACAACTCGGATTGTACTCCAAGAGTCCTGTTAAAGATCTTAAAGAAGAACATTTAGAAGGCACAGTGTCCACGAGGCCATTGATTAGATACCTACAGCGTTTCAGATCCTGTGAACTCCAAACAGTTTTGAAATTAGCTGATAAATGCCAATTGCCAAACTGATGTCTTTACACACTTTAGCTTGGTCACATTCACCATTCATTCGGACCTGATATCCAGTTCAAAGAAAATCACATTCAATGTCGTTAGAAAACGATCGCCCTTTGTCAGAGCAATCTTAAAACTGCTAGACAATCACTGAATGCCTGTTAGTCTTCTTGTCAGGCGCATAGGGCTCCAGCTTTGCTGGTTCCGTGTTCAGTGCGCTATAGTCCACGGGGAAGGGGGGCTGGGGTAAGGTGTCTTTAGGGGGGACAAGGACCCATTGGCCGGGGCCGTTGGGGTTCTTGCCCATTAGCCAATTAGTGAAGCAATGCACGTAGGTGCCGTAGTCCAGGATTAGATAGCCGTTCTGTAAAAGAAAATCCAAGTTAAGTTTCACGACACGTAACACAGGTAATAATGTTATACCTAACTAATGGATTATGCGGAAAGGGTGTACTAAGCAGAAAGGGGTCTATAGTAGGTACCCAGTCATTATGAACAACTTTTACGGCGCATCGGACAAGGAGTCCAGCGGATTAATTTTTACTAACTTATTATTAGCTGTGATAAATTGCCGCTAACTAATCAAGTAATTAGTATTTGATGCGATTGGATACGTTCGACGCATACCTACGATGCGGGTAAGACAATGCCCACCAATATCTATACCTACCTATCTATCAAGCAAGAGCTACCTAATTAAAATAATAACATGGAATAACAAAAAAAAAAAAACCTATCCCCAAGTATCCAAAAAGAGAATTTACAAGAGAATGTAGCTAACTAATGAAGCTATTATAAAAAAATACAATCTGTACAACAAATTAATTACGGAAAACCATTTTATTTCGATTTACGCTTGTTTGTAGGCGATGTAAATGTAAAGAGAACGGGAAACCCCGAAGGGATCATTATAACGGTGCGGTAGAGAGGTTTTATCGATAAAATAATTTAGAGAATATCGTGTTCCCCACCCTAGCCATGCGATCGTATCATTGTTACCATCGCATCGATATTCACGGTAAGTACCTTGAAGCAGAAGAACTTGTTAAAACATTTTAGTGAAATATTTGGTTCAGATGTGAAACAAAATATCTTCTTTGTCGCCTGCCACTGGTCTTAATAGTTTTCACGATTGTTAATAATTATGTTTGCAGCGGGTGGCTATCTACGACTCGGTGAAAGTTTATTTATCGGTCTCAGAACTCTCAGACAAAGTGACACAGAGTACATATTTGTATGTATCAAATACTTTTCCTGTGCCCACTCATTACCTACAAATAATTAGTAGGTTGAAATCAAATACTTACACTGGTCATCCTATCGTAAGCCGTGTCGATGATTTCGTCGAGCCGGTTCGCCGAGATTCCTATCACAGACCTGTAGAACGCTGCTAACGCTGGCTTGGTGATTTCACCAGAATCTGTGAACAATGCAAATAATAAAAAAAACCGGACAAGTAGGTACGAGTAGGAATGGCTTAAATTTTGCGAATGTACTTGGTTTCTTTGTGTAGTTATTCTAAGGTAATAACTGATTATAAAGTTAGAAAGATTATGTAAAGTTATCCAACTTTACATACCTATCTGAAATTCAACAAATCATAAGGCGTATAATCAGTTATTACCTTTTATTAGCATTATTTTTATCCACTGTTTGTAACTTTCACAGTAGTGCAATATTACACAGATAGGTATGTAAAGTTATCCAACTTTACATACCTATCTGAAATTCAACAAATCATAAGGCGTATAATCAGTTATTACCTTTTATTAGCATTATTTTTATCCACTGTTTGTAACTTTCACAGTAGTGCAATATTACACAGATAGGTATGTAAAGTTATCCAACTTTACATACCAACTCTACATATTGCAAAAGTTAGTATTTGAAATCGTACATTCAGTGCGTAAACTCAATTTGGCGATAGACCAACATGCTTCTGCTTTTATTCCGTTCTAATAAGATTCAACGCATAAACAAAGAGCTAACACGGCAGTCAAAACAGAAAATACAAGGAGCTAGAGTTCAAATTTTGAGAGGACAACATTTTGAAGACGCCGTTCGTTAAAAAACCTTAGAAAAAAGTTGGTTGCCACGGAACGCTTAGCATAATTATGTTTAACATGACGGATAACATTCACATGAAAAAGGTTTTTTAAAATCGAATATAGTCTTAAATCGAGACACATTACGAGTAAGTGCGCGAAGTAGGCATATTCGTTGCGTAAAATACGTACTATCGAATTTGATACAAATTTTGAATTTCATAAAAGTTTGTATTAATGATGGAATATTCTTTGTTATATTTGAGGAGATCCGTAGACGAACGAAAGTCACCGACATAGCCCACCGGATTAGTAAGTTGAAATGGTAGTGGGCAGGGCACATATCACGCAGAACAGATGGCTGATGGGGCCGAAAGGTTTTGGAATGGAGACCACGGACTGGTAAGCGCAGCGTAGGACGTCCACCCACAAGATGGACAGACGACCTAAAAGAGACCGCAGGGAAACGCTGGATGCAGGCCGCTTCCAACCGGCCCTTTTGGAGATCGATGGGGGAGGCCTATGTTCAGCAGTGGACGTCCTACGGCTGAAATGATGATGATGGAATATTCGTACCTACTTCGAACTACGTATCTTATGTTGCTGATTTTATCCATTCATAAGTATTTAGCAGAATTAGCGATTAGCAATCTGTTGTTGGCATCAAAGCTGCCAAACTAAAGTGGTACTACTCTAGGTAGGTATTAATTAACTTTATCCTAGTAACAAGTTATTCAGGCCGCTTGTAGGTACACGAGATATTAAATAAAAAATGGCGGGAAAGTGGCGAGAGACTGAAAAAAAAAAAAAATTATGGGCAAAGACTATTCCCAATTTGTGATTGTGCATCCGCGTATGCACCCCGCTCGCTTTTGGCCGAAAACTCGGAAACAAGTGCCAAATCTTAAAGCTGTTGGAATATTACCAAAAAACGGAACGTATAATTTTTTTTGGGGTACGTGGGCACAGAACTACATTTAAATAATAATAATAAAATATAACTCGTATAATAAATACGAGTAGCTTTGCACTTGCTTTATCTATACTAATATTATAAAAAGGAAAGATTTGTATGTAAGTACCTATGTTTGTAACGAATTAGCTCAAAATGTACTGAACCAATTTTAAAAATTCTTTCACTGTTGGGAAGCTATACTATCACCGAGTGCCATAGGCTATAATCTATACCCTTATAATCTAGCAAAACGTAATTATTTCTGAAGGAGTACTCCCACTAGTCCCGCTAAAGTTGTCCCGTGACTGGACTACTGGGAATTTTCTTCCCAGAGGTAGCGAATGAAATGAAATAAAGATAAATATTTAGTAATAATAGCAAAGCCAACAATAACAAGGTCCGGTCAACAAGAAAGTTATAACTTGATGATCGACCAAAAAATATACATAAAAATTTAATTTAATTAAGTATTAAAAACTTTTTATACTAAATTATTTTTAAATAAGTTATTTAAAAATAGAAAAATATATTTTGTTGGTAAATTAATTGATTGAAATAAATAAATAAACATAACTAGTAATATACTAGGGGCTAAGTCATATATAAATTTACCACCTTTTTTTTCTCGACGAATCTCTAGTTTTATTTCGCTTCTACGTCGCTTAAAGTACAAGAAGGAATTTGGGATAAATTATTTTACTCTACAGATATTTGATTTTTGTTTCAGTTGAGTTTTTTTTATTGTAATTAATATTTTGTTACAGGTTAGGCTAAAATAGCATCAAAAATATCTGTAGAGTAAAATAATTTATCCCAAATTCCTTATTGTACTTTAAGCAACGTAGAAGCGGAATCACACTAGAGTACTCGTCAGCTTTTTTTGAAGATGGACTTCCGTAAAGTACCGCCTTGTTCAATCAACTTTATAAAGTTACCTCTACCTGCTTCGACTAAAATAAAATGAATGGACGGGCCCTAACCATTGAAATTGCTCAGTAAAAACGAGTCAAAACCGTCGGACATATACTTCAACACCTAATTATAAAAATGTACAGTATATTTGTTACAAAAAATAGATCCCGGTATTATTTGTGTATTTACACTTCGGGAAAGCATATGAATGCATAATTTTGTCAGATGTTTCGTTATCACGTAACAATAGACACGTGTTGCACTTCCTACAGCTAGAGACAGACTGAAACGAAATGAGAGCCGGCGCTCATTTTGTTATCTTCAAAAATGCGCTTCTACTGGGCCTGTCCATTCATTTTATTTTGGTCGAAGTCTACCTGTATTAAATATGCAAGCAAGTATACCTAAATTATGTAAACAGTTAATGTTTATAGTTGTTTCTACAGAAAATAAGTGATAGCCGATAGATACAGATATATCTGATAGCTAACTATAGATTTATCGCTAATAGCTCAGAACGGGCGGAATGTTTAACTAAATTAATTTAAAATAAACAATTGTCAACACGACAGTGCCGTGTTTAACATCAAACATGCACTAAATCGCAGCTCTGTTCGTTAATTGAGATTTATATGGGCATTTGCTAAATTTGGGGCTCTTGCTATAATTTGGCAAATTTTCTAAATTAGGTTCTTACGCAAAATTTGCTAGGGGTTTTCCTTTACTTTTTTTGCAGAAATGAAACACTAAAATAAGAACCCTAATGAACGAATTTAGATAGCCCGCTGGTCCAGTTGGCAGTGAACCTGTCTTCTGCACTTGGGGGCGTGGGTTCGATTCCCACCTAGGACAAACATTTATGTGATGAACATTTGTGTTTGTTCTATATCTGGTTGTTAATATCTATTTAAGTATGTATTTAAAAATATATATGTATATCAGTCTCTGACAGCCATATTACAAGCTTTGCTTATTTTGGGGTCAGATGACCGTGTGTGTAAAAATGTCCCGAATATTTATTTATTTAATGATAAAAAATTATAGATGGCCTTGAGTCACAGGAGCTGAAGTAAAACTAGTGTTATTTGATATCACCATTTTCCCGCAGTTCCAAAGAAAAACTATACCTATACATAATTATAATTTCATCATACATCATCTTTTCAACCTATCATGTTCCCACTGCTGGGACACAGGCCTTCTCTCAGAGAAGGAGAGGATGGGCCCTAATCCATCATGCTGGCGATGCGCATGTTGGTGAATGTCATTTGTCTTTGAACTTTTGAAATTCTTAGACATACCGGTTTCCTTACGATGTTTTCCTTCACCAATGTTGAGCGATGGCATCGAAACTGCACAGAATTTATTTAGGTACTAAATAAGTCATCGGTGCAGGGTTGAGGATCGACCCGGGTGCCGTCAGATTGTAAGTGCACTGACACTGCCCGGACACCAGCGCTCCAATTATAAATTAGCTAGCGTTAAACCGTATGTTACATCTATTTATATGTGAAGTGCAGAGTTTAGAACACTTTATTACTTCCCCTCGCTGCTGTCAATCTCGCCTGTCAAGCCTCGCTCTCTGCCTTCAAATTAAGCCCCTACATCAAGCCACCGGGGAATCGGAAAGCACTTTTATAAACCAACTGTACATACCCTGCCGTCAGCGTATACAACATTGTACTGTACACCCATGTCACAATAAACGTTGATAGTATCCTTCAGCAGTAAGAAACAGCATCAAAATAATGTTTATTTTGGCAGAGTGCTACACTGTTTATGTGGGAAACTGGATGGCGCAGTCATTTTTCACCTAAGATCCCCTAATAAACATGGATCTAACGAATGTGGGTGCGTGATATTTTGTTAGCAATGTGTTGTCGGAACTGCGAGAGCTTATTTATGACAACGAGCTTTTATTCTGCGCCTTCGGCTCAATGCTAACTGAAAAGTCAAGGCGGCGGGAGCGGCGTAGAAATGGTTGTGGAAAAGTCTTTCAGCTTGCCTCTGCATTCACTGGATGCCCGCGACTCTCACGATGTCATCAGTCCATCTAGGGGAGGTCTATCTACGCTGCGTCTTCTGGTTCGTGGTCTCCACTCAAAAACCTTTCTTCCCCATCGGTTTTCGAATCTTCGCCTGCCCCTGCCTGTCACTTCAACTTGTAAATTTTAATAGCTATGTTGGTGACTCTGGTTCTTTGGCAAATATTCTCGTTCCAGATTCTATCGCGCAAAGAAACTCCGAGTATAGCTCTCTCCATTGCCCGCTGTGCGACTCTGAGTTTTTGACCGACTTCAACAAGGACTACAATTATCTATATTATATTTAATAATATATAATAATAATTGGTTCACGAATAGTTTTTTTTTAATGTTTGTTACCTCAGTACTCCATAATATATCAACCGATTTGGAAAATTCTATTTGTAAATAAAAGGATATATATACTTACAAATAGAAATCTAGTCTATTTCCATCTAAATTCTAGTTTCTAGTTTAATTCTAGTCCCACAGAAATATCATCAAAATCGGTTCAGTAGTTTGGCTTTTAAATTAAGATAACTGGGAAAAAATGTCATTCAAGTAAATGAAATTGCGTATTTTTAATAATCTTGAAGTCGTTTTTTTATATTGTTATTAAAAAAAAACATCTGTTCGATTGCCTATTCCAAACAAACAATCAATTATCACGTAACGTAGTTCATGGGTGCACGTAGATTAGGTAAATGTTTATTACGGGACCTCACGTGAAAAACGACTTGGGTTTCCCGATTTCCCTTTTACCGAAAATATCTACTTAAGTATGTATATGTAGAAAGAAAATACTTGATTACTTATATTGGCTAAAATCAATCGAATGCAAAATTTTTTTTTGCCTAATGCAGTATAAAAACTCTTACACTAATCAGACTATAACATTTTTTTTGGTGAGTGTTTCTCTGAGCGATGGTGGCCGGGCGGTTTCATGTGCACTATAAAATTGACGGTACCCAGTTCGACCCTCGGCCTTGCTTGGCCATCTATGACTTATTTAGTACTCAAATAAATTATGTGCAGTTACAATGAGATCGCTCAAAAACGGTGAAAGAAAACATCGTGAGGAAACCGATATGAATGTGTAATCGCCGATGAGAATTCTCATAATTTCTTCTCCGTACGTATGCAGGTTTCCTCACGATATTTCCTTCACCGCAAAGCCAGTGGTATGAAATATATAAATATATGTGACTTAATAAAAAACTACAAAAAAAACAAAACACGCGCACCCCCTCCTACGTCGTGTGCTCCCAGCTCCCTGGCGCCTTTTGGCACTTACGTAAACTTGCTTGGTGAGCCAAATATACTTACTTGTTCTATCAACTACATGGAAAAGTATCTTGCAGAGGTACTGCAGATACAGCGGCAAGTCTGTGAACCTCTTCATCTCGCTGAGATGCAGCGCCCAGCGTGCCAGCCACCCGTCCAGCGTGGTCCGACCTGGAATGTTGATTCCGCTGGCTTCGGGGCCGCAGACTCGGTTGTAGTACGGCAGCTCGGCCCATCTGGGGAGAAGTAGACTTTGAAGTAGGTGTAAACTAGAACGGACGGACGGATAAGAACGATCAGTTGGGATCAATCTTAGGGATCAATGGGTTTTTTGTGACAAAGTACTAGTATTCATATATTTAATATTTCTTGTTTTTATTTAATTGTCACAAAATAAACTTTTCTGGTTACTGATTTTTGATCAGAGGTCTAAAAAAAATTAAACTCTTGTGAAATTAGCTACCGAAATTTGTATTTCCTGATAAGCGATAATGCCATGTTTGACGTCAAAGGTTTGACGCTTGTGCTTATTATCGTTTTTGTTGAGATTTTTCATGGAAGTTTCCCTTTAGGGTATAAAACGTCCTTGAGATTTTTACACCAGAGCAAAGACAAAAATAATGAGTGACAGGAAGGTATAGACCCTATGTATAGATATAGAAATTTTGGGATAGAAAGCACCCGTAACAGGAAAACTCTTTCAATTCAATATCTGTTGTAAAGTTGATGCTACAGCTCAAGTACTTTTTATCGATCTTTTAATTTGACAATAAATTAATCGTCCACAAAATCAGTTTCGTTGATTTTTATTTGATACTAGCTGACCCGGCAGACGTTGTCCTGTCTTAGAACTGTAAAACGCGCGAAGTTACAATAGTAGTTAAGTTTTCTTAAATTTTCAACTTTTCTGCGCAGCTATAAAAAAAAATCTTTGCGTAAGAAAATTCTTCAATAAAAAAGAAAAGATCGGTAAAGTCGTTCTCAAGTTATGGCGTGACCAAGGTAAATAGGGATTAATTTTTATATACATACATATATAGATTTTTTATTGACATATACTTGCACTTCTATAGGCTGTATAGATGCCTAGTTTGAAAATGGATAGAACACTAAATCTACGTGCGATGCTGGTAAATAAAAGAAAAAATAAATTATGGGGCTTATACAGGGAAATTACTGCCATTCGTCTAGCAAAGAAACCCAAGCAATTTGCAGTCCCATTTTTGCTGCTATTTTTTCATTCAAAATTGTATTTCCTTCTGTTCCCGCTTTCTTTCAGCATAATTTCTCAGCGGTGTAATATTTCAATTACGTTTTCAATAGTAACAATGGCTGGGGTATTCTTTTCGTTCCGAGCTGTTGTTTATTACAAAGGAGAGCGTTACGTTCTACGGCGCAGCAGGCCCGTAAACAACTGACATTTCATAAGAATCACCCTGCTAACAGTAAGGGGTAAGGTACTTTAGCACGAGAACAAAGCTATAACTACCAACTAATGTGTATAAATAAGCTAAATTTAACAACATTTTTGCGCCAAATTAACAAAGAATTTCGAACAAAACAAAACAAAAAAAAAAAAGTTTACTTTTCCTTGTTTTGGCACCCACCAAAATAGGAAAAGCAAACTTGTTTGTTTTATTGTGCTAGCTAACTGAAAACGAATAAAAAATTGTGAATTATTGCAAAAAAAATACCCCTTATTTTTTCAATTGCTTTTATTGGCATTATGCCTTCGATTATGTGAATCTATATAGTAAGATAACAAACGGGACACTTTTAAAGTTTTGGCGGGTCACAGTTGTGTGTAAATTTGTTGCTTAGCCCTTATTAAGCATTCCTGTCTGTTATTTACTTTGTCATCTTTACCAGTTGCTTAGAAAGAGCATTTATAACACATTTATAGAACATTTATATCCACCTAGGCTATAGACGTAATAAAAAAAGGTTACGCGAGCATCGAGCAAAATCTAGTAGATAAGTACTAAAAACCCTTTTGATAATTAATTCTTAAACTATATTTTTGTAACCTGAAAGTCTTTTGAAGTGGGATAATAGCCTAATCTTTAATTCAGTTCGTTTGATAGATCGAGCTAAGAGCATCTTAATCTTGCCTTAGTTCTTTCGTTTGAAGATAAGATTAGCCTTACTGATATTACATTAAAGCGAACCGTCAGTGGCGAAAATATAGGGCCTCTATATTGCATATTACATTACAGGATGGTCGTATTTTGGGCAGACTCGAAGGGACGCCAGATGGGCGTTTATTTTTATGAAAAGGCTTGGGCTTTATTAGCTTCTAAGTCTAAGTAGGATCAAATAGAATAATAGTATTTGGATGAAGCTCCTCTGCTCGGAGGGATTCATTCATTTGAGGTAATCTAAAGTTAAGAGAATAGGCACAAATACAACAAAGAACGAAAAAAAACTTTAAAGAATGAATTATGCTCGGTCTAAAGATTTATTTGCTCTAACAGCTGTAATAACATAGTAAATAAGCTAATAAATATATGCTTGGACAGAGTTTAGGTTATAAATATTCGAAAAAGATGTAAATTTTTTTCATCTAAAATCAATATGCCATGTACTTTACTCCATGTACCTGTCACATAATATAAGTCACCTGGAATGTCGGTATTTTCGTGCTTCGAACTAGCGTCTTTCGATCTATTGGTTATCGATAGAATGAATTTTCGCATTGACGACCCATTCAAAAAGTTTTTCGCAACAGCGTGCGTCGCAATAACGTTCTTCGCAACTACGCCGTTAATATGTAAGTAAGTTACTTCGATACAAAACCGAAACAAAAGGACTTACTTGGACGGTAGTGGGTTGATGAAGTGTTCTAAGAACTCTCTCTTCACCTCGAGCAGTATGTGGAATTCTGATGAGTTGGGTGACCAGTCCGCAAAATGCGCCAACTTCTGAAAATGGACGAAGAAACAAATGAATAACGCTAGTGACCATTGAAGTGATACCACCCATGGGTGCCGGCAGCAGGGTGCAAGGGGTGCACTTGCACCCCCCTGTCAAGAAAGAATAGGAACATAATATTTTTTTACCTTCTTTTTATATAATAACTGAAGAACTAAGAATAGTTATTTATGATACAAGTGCGGTAAGTTGGTTATTACAAACGAGTAGACGAATGTAAGCCCGAGACGAAGTCGAGGGCTTACCATAGGCTTACCACGAGTTTGTAATAACAAATCCGCACGTGTGCCATACAACGTTTTACAACACATTTGCGAGAAAAAAACAAAAAATGGAAATTAAAAAAATACCGTAAAGTACACGCACGGTGCTATACAACGGAGCGTGCGGTAAAATTCATTACTGCACGCTCCGTTGTATGATGCGTTTCATTACCGCACGCTCCGTTGTATGATCCGTAATGTTTAACTTTCGAACGATGTATACAGGCTTCGTAAGTGCACTTTTTGAGCAAATGTGTTGTAAAATACATTTATCTACATAATATACATGTATAATTCTATATTTTATACTAGTTAATAGTATAATGTGTAGATGCAGATGCACCTCCCTGAAAGTAATCCTGGCGGCGCCCATGTGGCTACCATTTACTTAGAACTTCTTTACCTGGGGAAATTCTAAATGAATGGTGCCCGCACGTATAAGAAAGCTCGACCGTGAAAGAACAGTCAAAAATAGATCTATAACATTGAACACCTTTGGAAAAAGACTTGGCCAAGACTGACTGGCTCTGGCAAGGCCACAGAAGGCATACGATTAAGACTCTTTGTAAAAACTCCACAACAAGTCTCCAATACAACAACACCTGGCGAAATAAGGGTGGAACCTCAGATCATTCAAACAAGGGAGATATGGTAGGATGTTGGAAAGCTATTTTTAAGGGCAAGAGGACTATTTCCCTTTGACAATGATTATGGAACTACCCTTAGACAACCGTCTCGGATGAAGGCTCTTTAGACACAAAATTTAAATTCAAAGTAGTGGGTAACTCAAGGTCACTAGGTAAATGCCGGTAGTTATCAGCGAGCTCTCGGTACAGGTCTAATTCAGCGTTATGATAGCCTGGTGCAGGATGTGTTGTCTACTGAACAGAATGGCATTAGTCAAGTCTTACAATTGGAATGATACAGTAAGTAGGGTTGTCTCAAATCGATTTAATAGCGCATTAATACTATTGGATATAAATAGCCCGTAAGAGGTCTTGGTAATGTTGCCTACAACGCATGAGAGCTAGTCGATAGCTGCATTTAAATTATTTTCGTTATTTCCTATTTTACTGATAGTGTCATTGTAATCTGCAATCACAGAGGATGTGACCAGGATATTTTCCTTCATTAAATTAGCCAATTGATCTTCATATTGTTGGATTGTCTCTATCACTTCATCATACCTTAATTCATAATTCTCATAGAGATTTCCAAAAAAATTGCTCCTATCCAGGCACTTCGTTTGGACCTGGGCTGGCAGAGGCAAATGCACAATACATCCCAAGCGGGTCGTCAGTACAGGGGCCTTATGCTGTCACGCAACATTTTTTCATCACCTAAACTCTGTGGTCTCTAATTGACCGAGCAAAGAGAGGTCTCTGATTCTAATGGGACAAGTCAGCGTTTCTATGCATAGTTTGTTCGACGATTGCGTATCGTTGATCCAATCTTCATGAAACTTTGTAGGCAAATAGATAATTTCAATACAATTTTGAAGTTTTAATATGGGCAAAAGTGGTCGAGGCATTCTGAAGATTTATGGGTCGTGAGGTCACAGTTCGGGGCAGGTGCAGTTTAGAATAGACTTTAAGTGACATTTGTTTTGATCAGTCGACCGTCCAGAGTCTGGACCCAGACTATTTATTAATATTAATATTAATGAACCATTACGAGACAATGAAGCTACCTAATAGGGTGTCTTTGTGTGCTTCGTATTAACTGACGTCATGCCCATAGGATGGATTTAATTATTCCTTTTCATTATGCTGTTATACTTGTGCTATACACAGAGGTTAATGGTCTGATGGTGGGAGCTAGCTGTTTAATAGTGTCACCTTTGCGTAATGGGTAGGTCATATAAATGTTACAATTATTATTTTTTAACTTATGAGGTCGTTGTGAAGTTCAAAGATGGATGATGACAACAAAACACCTTGGAAGACGACATACGCATGAGAAAGAAACCTTTTAATGATCGACAGGCTAGGCGTTTGACCATATCTCATCTGATGTTAAGTGACGGTGTGGTCGAAGAAGGTAAATACGCCTAGCCTGGGATAGGAACTGGCTCTTAAGTGATTCTGCTGGAACACAGCGTTAGGTACTTAGCGACAGATTTCCGACTTGAGGGTGGTAGAAGCCAGCCGAGCACTAAAAAGAGCCCTACCACCATGCTATGGTTTCAGCAGGTTCAGGTTTGGTAGCTCAAGTTCATTGTTGGGATTTGAACCCAACACCTTCGGATTGCAATTTGATCGCGCCAACCACTGAGCTACTAATATGCCCAGCAGCAGACAAAGAACAAGTGCTGAAAAGTGCAACAAGTAAAAATTTTTAAAAATAATAACACGGCAATTTTTTTTTTTTTAAACAGTTATACCACATTCTTAACAAATATAGTTAAGAACCACCGCAATAAAACCTCATCATCATCCAGAAGACGTCCACTGCTGAACATAGGCCTCCCCCTTTAACCTCCACACTGAACGACAGCCTGCCTTTTGCATCCACCGGATGACAACGACTCTCACAATGTCGTCGGTCCATCTAGTGGTAACAAAACCTGCTTTGCAAAACCGGCCGTTTTGGAGTAAATGATAACAGACATAATTATAGACATACAACCTTTAACCAGAAACGCATATACCTACCTACCTTGCATTTTATGCGTTGATGACAACACAATTCCAATTGTATTTAAAAGTTTATTAGATCCATTATGAATCTGAGAATGGATCAAACGAGATTAAATCCCTTTAAACAATCAAAATCATAAGAATACAAAAGCTTCTTCCACCTCTTGTTATACCTTCATACCTCGAAGAACGAGTCAAAGTCCTGGTCACAGATGACGTCATCCCTGTCATGGTCCAGTAGTTCTGTGAAGAAAAGCGTCAGCTTATCGTTCTGGACAGAGCTAAGGGTGGCTAGAGGCTGTTCGTCCTCCAGCTCGAGGCACTCCAGGTCTTCGCTGCACCGGTTCACCCATGTTGCTGGGGAAGAAACAAAATAAGTTTACATTGCGATTATAAACGTTTAACGGATTTAAAACGACTTTTTTTGACGGAATTTATTAGGATTTCTGTCTTTTTTTTTAAATCTTGGAAACCTAAATTATGATTAAAATAGATCCATATCTTAGGATTTTCTATTGATAGGCTTTCTATCTGTCTGTATGTTAATCACTTTTTGACAGCTCATACAAAATTTACTACATTACTTTGTAAAACGTTTAGCTAATTATATCCCGTACGTACAAATGAATACGTTTGGTCTAGCATTACCTCTTAACAAGGTTACGTCAACTTGAAAGAAACGTCAACTTATATTCTTATAACTTTAACTTGTATAACTTTCAAGCTTTCAAGCATTATATTGTAAGATTTAAATAGATAGGTAGGTATTCTGAACACCAGTTTAGTTAGACGGCATCAGGCCTTTGATAAGATACGGTAGTTAATTTATTATTTACAAATAATTCTGTTACGTCCATTGCCCCTTGATCAAACTTGATTTCGCAGACTATGCCATTCGAGAAATTCCAATTATCAAACGTTTAATCCATTAAAGTATGGAGTTTGTGTTCAAATAGGACAGCTGAATTCAATATTAGCCATTAAATTTTCGTAGATTGGCTTGTAGATTAACTTTCTGAGTAGGTAGCTAGTCATGGACAACTTAAGTAAGTACCCACTTACTCTTACAATGTAGGTAACAGAATTATTGCTATTGAAGCTGGTTAAAAAACGACTAAGCCAAAGTAGATGAAGTTTTTGTGGGACAACTTCGAGAACTTGCTCTTCATAATAACAAACAATCATATAAATTGGTCGATAAATATCGAAGGAATAGGTGTAGGTACCTACTAAAATAAAATATTTAAAAAAAAACGAACTTTTTTAATAACTTTTCTCCTGAAGTCGGATAAAGAACCCCCGCAAAATTCGGAAAATAACTTTAGAACCATATCAAACTCTTTTTAAGTAAATAAAACTGCATTCAAATTGATTCTGCAGTTTTGGAAAATAGTAACATACATTTAATTATTGTTTACACACAATCTAACCTACCCTAACACCAAATGCCTTCGAATACCTTCGTTCCGCAGTGGTAAAAATGATTCTTTATAAAGAAAATCCAACATATACACTAAGTTGAGTACATATATATATTCACATACATTGTAGATACGAAACATTGATGCATCGTATTCCTTAACAAAGCCATGATAAAACAACATACTGTGATACTGTTAAGAAAATACCGCATTCTTCCCGTCGGTAAACATCAATTTGTAGACCAAAGTGTACTCTTGCATGCGTCATTACACCAGTTGGCATGCTACCGAGTATATGAGAAAAAGTTGGTTTACGTCACTGGGTAAGAAAAGCTCTACTGTTGAAAGCTAACATTTTCGTGCAAGAATGAAAGACCTCTGAAAGGCATTCCATTCCGCTCAGCGCGATATTTCCGCCATACGCGACGTTTTCATTTCTAGCAACATATTATTGACATTTTTTCAGCTTCTGTTAGTGCATTTATTGGGAGTAAAAATAGAACTTAATAGCATAGGTGCAGGTGCCAAGCTTTCCCGTATTGTTGATGGAATTTTGAGTCGACAACTAAAGATATACTAACTCTTTCGGTCGGATTTCGGTCTTTTAAAAAAAAAAAACATACAGTCGAATTGATAACCTCCTCTTAAAGTCTGTTAAAAAGAAGGAAACAATGCAGATAACAGAGAACGAACAATATTATACCTTTGGAAACTGACGTGGTTTTCACACAATTATTTATATGACAATGATTAAACCGGTTACTCCGACTATAGTTTTAACCGCAATCAGCGGTCAAGATGAATGCACGACTATAGTCGGAGTAACCAGCTTAATCATACGTGAGTAATTCCCGTGTCATATAAATTAAAATATACCTATTGATATATTTTATTTTTCTTCTCAAGTACCTATTACAAAGGCGTGAACCGATAACTATATGAAAAAAGAAGTTTCATGAGAAAAGTTGCCCAACTTGTCGACTATATTCAAATGTGAAGATTTGGAAGGGTGAGAGAGAAGATTAAAAAACTTCGAAGCAGTTGGGATAAAAAGTTTAACAGACTGTCACGATGTTGAGTTAAAATGAGTTGTTTGTTGTAAATATAGTTTTATTATTATTATTGGTACCTACTTAGCTCACGATGTATGTTCAGTACGCTCATACTCTATTTAAATTAAATTAAATAACTTTATAGAAGAATGCCAGCCTCATTAAAGTTGTTTAGTATTTTTTACTAACTCAGTCCAAGCATTTATTTGTTCTGACAGCTGAGGTAACATTTCAAAAATTTGAATGAAAAGCACTAATTCTAATCATTTTAGCTAGGTTTTTGAAGGTAAGATTTTGAACTTTGCACGTAAGACTGTAGCAACTAGCAAGTACCCATATATCAGTGAAATATAAAAGAAAATGTTTTTGTACAGTAACATTGTAACTATTAAGTAATCAGTGCCCGGACGGAATTATCGGTTAGTGATCGACACCTGAATCAAAGTGTATCTGCCCACAGAAAAGAGAAGTACATAGAACGGGAATGAAAAGGAAAATCTGTTACCAGGCATTATGAGTGAACCTTGATTGAACATTCTTATTTAGATCAACGCGTCGAACTCCGCATCACAGTTGCTAACTGTTTTCTAATAACTGACGTTTCGTTTATATGGGTTCAACAGGCTACAAAAAAAACTTACCAAAATGCCTTAAAACAAGCCCTAATTAAAAAAATATGTGATTCCGCCCTTTATTTCATAATTCCAATCGCGGACTAAACTGACAAGCTTAGCCTCTGCCAATAAACACACTACTCTTATTTGAAATTCAATAATACAATCCCGCTAAAGCAATTTCAAAATATTTACGTCAAGATTTCCATAAGAGGGTGCTTAGGGCTCGTGTTTACGACATGAATTTTAAGCATCCCTGAGATAAATTCGGAAAGGTACTGAAGTTTTACTGATACCCTATCATTAAAGGGATGAGCCATTATGAGAAATTCCTTGGAAGTTATTGTAGCGTATTTTATCCGAAAATTATGCTTGGAAGAGACACGAACAAAGTTTGTTAAGTGTACAGAAGTTCGAAAGTTCTGTCTAACAATATCCCGGATAGGTGTTTCGGCTTTACAAACTACAGTAGACACGCGAGACTTCTACGCATTGACTTCATCATCATCATCATCCAGAAGACGTCTACTGCTGAACATAGCCCCCCCCCCCTGAGAACTCCATACCGAACGACAGCCTGCCATCTGCATCCACTGCCGCATCCAATCCGATGCCCGCGACTCTCACAATGTCGTCGGTCCATCTAATGAGAGGTCTACCTACGCTGCGTCTTCCGGTTGAACCTTTCTTCCCCATCGGATATCGGTTGTTCGAGCGATGTGGCATGCCCATTGCCACTTGTAAACTTCCCACAACTTGCAGATTTTAATAGCTATGATTCTGGTTCTTTGACAAATATCCTCGTACCGGATTCTATCTCTCCATTGCCCGCTGTGCGTTTCTGAGTTTTTCCAAAAAGCCAGCAGCTCAGTACTCACGGATGCATTGATTTATAATATTCGTATAAAGACCAATGGTACTTCAAAGGTATCGAATCAGTGGTGAGCACAACAATTTACACCAGTAGTGTGGATGTCGACTTCGTTGGTCGTCGAGATAGTACAGATTTGACTGACGGTACTAATTTTTCAAATACTGGACATACTTGCACGCAAAGTATTCGGATAAGCATATCATTAGGTTTTACGCTAAACATTCTTTTATTTTTATCATCAGGTCTTCGGGAAAAACTCCACGAAGCCAAAGAAGCAATATTAAATTAAGACAAATATAGAATAGAATATAATTTATTGATCGGCCGACTACATTATCTTAGCTATAATTAAATATTACGAGCTGGGCATCACACCTATCTCGTCATGACACATAAATAATAATTAATAATTTAGTATTCAGCTGTAAAAGGGCTACAGTATCAACAATAATATAAAATACAAATTAAATAGGTAGATTTGTACAAGTTATCAAAAAGGCTCTAAATGGGTATAGTTATTATCAAAAACTCCTTGATCGTATAAATTTACCTGTCTAACAAAAGCATCTTGACGGCATTGGATAATTGTATTTCATTGGTAATGGACTTTATAAATTATGGGAGTTTATTAAACAAACGTATTGAAAGTGCTTAGTTTATAGGACAATATAGGTAATAATCACAGTTCAGTAAAATCAGAGAGAGAGAGAGAGAGAGAGATAAACCGAGTAGAGTACAAAAACATTAGTTACACAAGAATAGACCACAACTATAAAACATCAAAACTTGGGTATCCTAGGAAATTATGTACATAGGTGTTTGTAAATACAAAGTTAGCACAATAAAACAACGGTGCATGGGCAACTGTATTCTGGTCAAAACAACACCTAAATAGAACACCTAGGCTAGACACTAGTAATAGGCGCCACGGGGGTCGTTAGGCGACTAGACAATTAAGGGGGGGGGGGGGTTTGATGATTGTATGACATGTTTTTTTTTTAACCCTAGCTGGGAAACACGAAATGGGTTAGGCATTACCAAAGTTTAATGCACTAGTGACGGAAACTGTTTTTTAGAACTGTAAAGTATGTAACTAGAACGATTAAGAAATTTAAGAAAAAGAAGTTAAGTGTTCAGTGCTTAATTTCAATGTAGAACGATATTAATAAAATTTTAGAGACTATACTTAATAGGTACTTTTACTAGCTATAGTTAGCCGTTTTGAACTATCGAAATAACGTGGAGCAAGCTAACGTTTTGTGCGCGTTTTTCAAGAGAATGTAGTATCCAGTTGGAAGACGCGAATTCGAGTTTATGTGGTCATAGAGACTAAGGGCACAGATTCCATTTTGCAATTACATTTTCATGTTACCATGTCAAGCGTTTATGGCAAGGAACCTCATGTGATAGAAAATAAAGGTCCAGACTTACTCTTGACATTTTTTATACAATTCAGTATCGCATAACGCTTACTCACAGAAAAGAGAAGTAAATAGAACGGAAATGCGAAGAAAAATCTGTTACCAGGCATGCGTATGAGTGAACCTTGATTGAACATTCTTATTTAGATCAACGCGTCGAACTCCGCATCACAGTTGCTAACTGATTTCGAATGACCGACGCTTCGTTTATATGGGTGCAACTGGCTACAACATTTTTTTTACATAAATGCTTTGACAGCTGTTCTAAATCAAACAAACAACAAAAAAATCTTTTCTGTGCGCTTACTACTGCGTAACACGTGCGTTTCGTTCAAGAGACCCCCGACTTATGGAAGAAAATAAAAATAAATACAAGCAATTGCCTTTGACAAGAGCAACTACACAATACATCGCTAATTATAGTCATATCTAACATCTGGAATTTGTTTCCTTTTTATTTTGGTACCAACTTGTTAATTCTCTGAAAGGACGATAAAAATAAAACGAGATCAGCTAAAGGACGTTAGCAATTTTTACGTCGCAATAAAATCCAGGTAGTTTTTTAACCCATTTGAATTCTAAGTCTATTTTCGTATGACGATAAATTAGCGATCGACCTAGATTTGGGCGCAGGGTTAGTTAAGCAGACAAGGGACTGCCCGAGTAACTGCGACGCATTGCGGAGTCTACCCATTGTGCTTTGACAAATTCCAAATTGGAACGCGCCCTTACGTCAGATGTAGGAATGAGGAACAAAGTGAAACGATATGTGCTTCGGTTTCGAGGAACGAAGTCAAGCGATATGCGCTCGGAAGTGATGTACCAACATGTACTATTATACGAAAAACATTTTTAGAAGATACGAGAAAATCGGTTCACTCGTAATTACCTAAAAGAGACGCTTAACGTTCTCATCATTATGAATAATTACCATCGGGCTAACTCTAAAGTTGCAAAAAACAGGTGTTCCATTCAGTTCATTGATGTAATTTTTAAAACTCATATAGTAAAACGGGACCCTATTACTAAACCTACGATGTCTGTCTGTGCGTCTGTCCTACCTATCTTTCGAACCGTAATAGATAGCCAGCTGAATTTTTTGCAGAATATGTAATGTTACGGCCGGCGGATTAAATAAGATAATTAAAAAACAAAGTCTCAAAGTTTTTTATTTTTATATATCTCATCATAATTATCTTAATGCTATACAACCTTCTTGCGCAAAAAATACTCGATACAAACTCCTTGTGCAAAGAATACTCGACATACAAACTCCTTGTGCAAATAACTCGTCAAGATTTGATTGGTCGACATTTTCGACAAGGAGTTTAGCATTAAAACTTAAAAACTGTTTCATGTTCTTTGGTGTCACTGTCATTAGTAAATTGGCGCTATTTTGAATAGGCACTGTAAGTTGTACGAACACGAAGTTTAGTGCAAGGACGTCATATACCCATTAGGTTATGAAACGTCCTTGGGTTAGTGTTACTTACTCAATAATAAATCGATTGAAAATGCACTCAAGTTATGAAGAAAATGTGTTAACACCTGAGTTTATGCAAGAGAGGGCAGCTGATATAGCAGAAAACTTGCTACCCAACAAATCACGGCTGGCTCACATCAAAGCCTATGTATGATGAGTTTTGCAAATGGAAAAATGAAAATCAAGCTTCTGGCACATTTTCAGAGTCTGTTGTCCTAACTTATTTTAATGAGCTGTCGAAGAAAAAGAAGTCCTCGACATCATGGAGTGTGTATTCTATGCTACGGTGTAGGTACTATAAAAACAAGGCATAACAATTACACTAAAAAAATATATAAGTAATAAGAAAATTAAGTACTCTTAATTTCAATTATTGTTCCAAATTTAATGTAATAAAAAAAAAAAACAAAAAAAAACATCCTGAATATTATAAATTGTCTACTGTTTTGCTGTGTATGGGTTATAAGTACCTGAAATAAATGAATTTATTATTATTTTATTATTAATGTAAATTTTAATTAACTTTCCTTTTTTCTAATTAAATGTCTATTTTCGCTGAAATTTTTATTTTTCTCGTAGTCATGATATACCATGACCATAAATATACTTAGTATGCCTATGCTATGCACTCTTGAATAAACGGATTTATATCGAGGGCCATGAATCTCTAACACTAGAATCACTAGCTACGATCGTGATTCAATCATCATGAATCACTCTATACGGTCGTGATTCAGCCGTTAGAATCCTTCACTTGGACGTGATTCATCTATGGCCCTCGCTTTAAATCCGTCCTTTATTCACTAATTCCATAATATAGGTACTATTGTTCTTTCTAGTGGCATATTAACTTAGAATGTTTGTTTCTTGTGGTTTTTTTTAGTCGGTTTTATTAAAGATAATTTATTGTCCTTTTTTATGTAAAAGTAGTATACCAACTAAGAAAAAAAAAACAAGTATATTTTTAGAGTATTCCCGGGTCATACTTTTATTGCATAAAATTTATATACTTATACGTTGGTGTTGAGAGAAATCAATGCCTGTAAGAGGTTAATCAATAATAATATCAATTTTTTGGTCTATACAATAATTATATTCATTTGTCTAAATCACGTAACATCCCTACTCCCAGCAATTGGCAAAATTCTGAATACCATTATTCGACTTAACTTTGCATCGCTGTGCCTTCAGTGCCTTGATAGAGTTCGAGCTTCGGAAATCTTTGAACATTATTCAGGCGGCAGTCAGTCGCAAGAAAGCATTATTTAGCAGTGAATTTGGATTGAAAACCAACGTTTAGGTAACTAGATTACATTGAAACAATTGATCTCGGACATAGTAATTATATTATTAGAGATAAGTAGGAACTCTAGTCCTGTTTGATTGTTGAAGTTTGTTGTTCCTGTTTGTTGTAAAACGGGACTGGCATAATCGCCAGCCCCAAACAACAAATTTACAAAAAAATATAATATATACTACAAATTTGATATTTCTTTAAGGTTTTATTAATTATTTTCACACAAATTTAACCAGTATATATATTTAACTAATATATTAATACTATAACTTTTATGTTTAATTTTGTAATCATACTAGTTTTTCATATTAAGGAAAAGCTGTTTAATTTATTAAAACTAATTAGGTTATGACATTCACAAAAAGTTACGTTTTTTAATCTCTCCTTGTTTTTTTAAAATATTTCTTATTACTTACCTACGCTAAAAACCTAACTACAATATTTATAATGATATAAAAATTAACTTATTTGGAACGTATATTTTATCAAAATAATTAGCTAGTTCAAAAAGCTGGTATATAAGTATGCATTATGTAGTTATACTTACAGGATAGTATGTAATCGCACTACCTACTTTGATACAACCTATTGACACTAGATAATCCCGAAAAAAACCTAAAAACACCGCACGAAACATCTTAAATATTTTAGTTACTCACAATAATCGACCACCATGCTGAGCATTTTCGCCGGCGTTCAGCTACGAATTGTGTTAAATTCGCGCTCGCCCAGATATTTAAAGACTGCACCGTTTGTACAAAAATTTTTTAATGAACAAGTCACACCAGTCGAGAATAACAAGTGACGTACGCGAGAGATGTCAACATAGGGGCTCGACTCGGCGCGAACCAAAATAATCTGCATATTTACCTGGCTCATAAAAAACGTTATGTTTGTGTGGCTGTGACGTAGACATCAGCGAACAGATCGTCACATTTTTAACGTAAAGTCAGAAATGCATAATACGTGCGATGCCAAAAAATTCTCGCAGGACAAAAACAACAAAATGCAGACTGCTATGAAGCTTTAAGAAAATAAAACGTGGTACATCCTTGGGTACGTTCATACCGATTGATAAGGTTATCAGAGCGTGGTATCTTACTCATTAAATGTCAAAAATTATTACCTGCGATAATAGTAATATAAATAATCCAATTATTATGTAAACAAAATAATAATAGCTCTACCGCAGTCTCTACTTACTTCAGAAGCGAATGAGCACCAAGGTGTTGATTCTTTTTTTTCCTTTATTGCTCTGAAATTTTAATTATAATTATTTTATTTTTTTAAATTAACGGCTTTAAGTAACAATAAAACTAAAATTTATCATTGTACCTAAGTTGTACGCTTTTAAAAGGCAGACTGTTGAAACCAATATGTTTTAACATCTATTTGTACCTACCATGGACGTTTCATAAATTAGGTTATGAAATGTCCTTGGTACCTACACAGTATTTACACACAGATAAATTAATTCTGATTCTGCCAATTATAAGTTACATTTGTAGAAATAAGTTAAATATTCGGGAGATACGGGACATTTTTTCACACACGGTCATCTGACCCCAAACTAAGCAAAGCTTGTGATATGGCTGCCAGAGACTGATATACATACATATATAGTTTTAAATACATACTTAAATAGATATTAACAACCAGATATAGAACCACAAATGTTTATTGTTAATTCATCACATAAATGTTTGTCCTAGGTGAGAATCGAACCCACGCCCCCAAGCTCAGAAGGCAGGTTCACTACCAACTGGACCAACGGGCTATCTAAGGTATACGGCGCTGAATTAAATATTAAAATTTAAAACAGTATATTCATATATTTATAGCAGAGAAAAATAATAATAATAATAGCGTTTCTTAGTGAAAGTGCAGCACACCTCTCGACACCCTAAGCCGCCACGCCAATGCTGCCCCTCCGGCGCCGATATAAGGCAGTCTTTATAGGGGGCCCATTTAGTGGGTGGCAACTATGGCAAGTCATCACCCGCCACAATATTTCGATATGAGGCATAGTTGGCGGGTCATGCTATAGACTAGTTCGAGCTCACCACAATAGCCCAGTTTAAAAAAAATTACCTATTCTGTCCATTAGTTTCATATAACCTATGTTTATTAATAAATTACTTTGACTTTGACTATTTCCTTTTACCCTACTTTCAATAAAATTACCTATTGTATTAAACAGGGCCTCTTGGTGTTGGCTTCGGCCTCACTCTCTATCTCAAAAAATAAGATTTTTCAGTTAAATAAAAGAAAATTATTTTTTAAAGAAAGTAATACCAAGGAATATAAATTTAAGTTTTCTAAAATATTTGTTGAAAATGTCGTCCCTTACTTACGGATGGAAGGCTAGAGGCAAATGTATCCGATTCAAAAAAAATGATATTTCCACACGTGTTGATATCAAAGGAGGCCGGAAGTAAAGCACAATTTTCGAAATGGTCAAAAAATGGTATGTTTTGTTTCGATTTTATTTTTATTTTTTTAAATCTAGTTTCGTTTAATTTTGCTAAGAAGATTAGGGCAATCAACGTTAGACGTGACACTTTTTAGCAAAATAACATTTAAAATTTGCGTAGGTAGGTTTAGGTTAGGTTTTAGTGGAAGGAAATGATGCTATTATTAATTTTTTCTATTTTTTCTATTGATATTTTTTTTTTTGATTTGTATGAGTCTATGTTACTTGGAAATAAATAAATTATTATTATTTATTATTATTTAGCACAAGACTCGAAATAATTAACATAGATTTTAGGTTGGTACATAGGTGGTTAGTAAGGTAGTCATTAGCTAGAAACTATGTGAGTGTTTGGCAGTCTTTGCATTTTTTTGGGTATTTGAACGTATTGTATATATGAAACATATACGGTCTCACCACAAAACAAGATAATCAGGATCACATTGTTTTAGTTAGAGAGCGCCTAAAACTTAAACAATTTCTAAGATTTTCTTGGACTCTAGACAGATGATAAACTCATTTTTGTCGGATCGTATTAAAATAACACTTAGGTGACAGTTGTTTGAAGGAAAGCTCTCGCGTCCACGCCCGTCTTATAGCGTGTCTTACGCATAAGCTTTTACCAATTTGACAAAGCAAAAACATCATAATTGCCAGAGGCACGAATCAAAATGAATCCATCAGTGGCATCAGGCAAACTGTAGTTTACGAGTTTCACTCCGCTAGAGTTCAATATGAATATTTGCATAGATTCCGTTTGTAAACATTGCCTCGTTTAACATTTCATGAATGAAGCGCAAACGAATCGAACTGAGCCGACTGCGATAGCTGGTCTGGTAGGTATTCCTTTATTACCAGAATGGTAACAAAAAGAATAAAATACGAATGCCGCCTCAGGCTTGTTGTCGGAGTTCAGCAATATTTTAAACGAAGCGGCTTTAAATCATGCTCATGTGGTTTAGGTTTTACCTAACTTGTTTTGGCAGAAAATGGAAACGATTTTTCATATGAAACAAACGGCTTTAACAGCTTGTTTCATATGCGCTTAGCTAACGCAATGGCTTAGTTACTAGAGAAGAGTATCTAAAAAGTGTGATATGAAAAGTGGAATACAAATAACTTGTCAAGAGCGCGCTGAGACTCTCAGATGATAGGGTTCCGTGGATATGATATGGAAGTGTTCGAATGAAGCTCTATGGACTTTGCTAAATTTTAGTTTGTCATCACAACATAATACCTACTTTTTATGTGTAATTAGATAGAAAACTACAAGGAGAACATTATTCGTGAACCTTCCGAACTTGATTATTTTGTGGTGCGAGTTAGTTGGCGCGAGAAGGATAGCATGCGAGAACGATTGCCACTAGATTTTCACAATAAGGCTCCAGGTCTCTAGTTTGGATTCACTGGGAGGGATCTCTAAGGAACCATTTTCAGACGCCGGGTCTTTTTTTTTTGATAGATGGATATTACATTTGGGATCGTACTATACTTTTCACACGTTCTGAATACCTATACTCTGTTACTCGTACCAAATAATTCAGTACAGAATTATTTAGGTACTAAAATAGGATATTCACTCTAATGCCAGCTTCTGAAGGCATGTTGTCAATTTTGCGTTGTTTGTTGTAAAAAACTTAATGTACCTACTCATATCTATACAAGGTTACACGAAACGATGGTTCTAAGCTGAAAGGACCACCACTACCATTATGATCAACTTTAACAACTAACATTGTAATCGGGAAAAATTTCATCTATTCCATACATTTCTTTGAGTGTGAATGTCATTTTTCTATGGGACAGCTGATTCGTTCGTGGTTTCAGAAGGGTTTCATGGTTGGTCCCTCAGTAAAAATGGTTAATAATGACCTCTTTTCGGCTCAGTACAACTGTTCCTTGTAACTATGATATTTAAAACTAGCTGACCTGACAGACGTTGTCCTGTCTTAGAGCTGTCAAACACGCAAAGTTAAAATTGTAAATCTTTTTTTTTTACACACTGGATGACATTATTCGAGTTTTAGTAAGGATCCCTTTTTTTTCATGCAATTAAAATAGCCTATATTAAATCAGTAATAATGTGGCATTCAAATGGTGAAAGAATTTTTTAAATCGGTCCAGTACTTTTTGTATTATATTATATATATAATAATCAGTATCCTTTAATCAGTCAAATATTAATTGAATTTTTTATATTCCAAAAACTAACTCTCATTATTATTATTTTTAATAGCATGTAGTCTGTACCTATAATTGTGGTGGCGTTTAGTCTACTTCTTGTGCTTTGTCTCCGTCATGTTAAGCAAGGACGTACATCATGTTGGTGTTAATTAATAAAATAAAAAATTAAATTTATATTTATATTATATATAATCTTTGACAAATATACCTGCCTAATCTAAGTATATAATATATATTTACATTATATCTTCTACTATATAAAAATAACTCGGGTTTTCCTTCCTGACGCTATAACTCCAGAACGCACGAACCGATTTCCACGGTTTTGCATTCGTTGGAAAGGTCTCGGGCTCCGTGAGGTTTATAGTAGCGAGGCCGAAGGCCGAGCTCTACGCGTACGAAGTAGCGGGATTCAGCTAGTATTGTATATATATATAGTAAGTAATTGTACCTATAATAGTATAGATGACAAAAGCTTTTACGAGCATCGACACGTGTCACATACTGAAATGGAATTTCAATGAATGTTTCTACAAGAAAATAGAATAAACCTATAGCGTCGTTGGAAAAACGTAAGAAGAGCCGTAAAAAGCGATCTGATATTTCTGTTTAAAATTCGATACACGTTGGTGGCCGGGAACTCTCGCAGGAGTAATGGTATTCGGGCCAGTAAACGTTGGAAATAATCGATTCAAAAATAGGGTATACCTAAAGCTATATGCGCATGGTGTACAGGGTTAAACCGAATGGCAATACTAAGCATTAAGGAGATCATTGTACTCATTATTATGAATAACATTTACTATGGGCTCAACCCTATATACCCGCCAATGGATGTCTTAGCATGTCTGTGATGATTATAGCTAACACAAAATGGAGCCATATCAAATATTCAGATACGTAAATAGGTATTTAACCTTGTATCTACATAAATAAAACCGGACAAGTACGAGTAGGACTCGTGCTCTGAGGGTTCCGTTAGACGGAACCCTCAGAGCGCGAGACCAAAAAAAAACGAACTGAAGTTAAAATATTGAGAGACAAACTTAAGTTTGTAGTTGACAATAAGGTTCTTCCATACATTCCAACTACAAAATGTAAGTTTGTAATAGCAAAATAATTATTAATTTCAAATTTATAACTTTCGGATTTATTCCTATATATGTACTATGAGACCTTGCCTCTTGCCAAATTTCATGATTCTAGGTCAACGGGAAGTACCCTATAGGTTTTGATTCCCCTGTGAAATCGCAAAATATACGACATAAACGTTCATATCTTTTGATTGCTTTGACTTACAACTTTTATTTTTTTACAGCCGAAAGAAACCGTAGACCCAAGTATTTAGTATAAATTTCAACTTGCTACCTTTACGCGTTCTTGAGAAAAAGGGTCTTGACAGACGGACAGACAGACAGACAGAAGGACAACGAAGTGATCCTATAAGGGTTCCGTTTTTTCCTTTTGAGGTACGGAACCCTAAAAAATATGCCTGCTTTCGAATTCTCGACTAAAGACAACCGCTCACCAACGAAGTTGGCGTGCAACTGGGTTCTCACTGGTGTGCTGTATGCTTGGGCGCACCACTGAGTCGGAACGGTTGAAAAAGTTTTATTGGGCTGGTTCTTATAATGAAACTCTCTGCCGTCCTCCTTGTTTCCTAAAAACTACAATCTAGGACTCGCCAAGGCTAGAGTGAATATATTTTTTCTATATCAACGTGTTCCATCCTTGGTCACACCGTTGCTTACCATCAGGCGAGTTGGTGGCCAAACGTAGATCTATACCATACAAAAAACTGGAAAATTGCGGCTGCCGTTGTTTTTCTTTTACCACGGTTATAAAAAGCGTTTGAGACTGCTCTTGAACATGTTTTTACAGCAAATAGGCGGAGGATTTCTCTGAAGCCTTCCTCAGAATATTAGTTACTTAGAAAACCACATGGGTAGATTTGGCAGGTTTATTTTTCTGTTAAGGAAAGAACCAATGAATTATATTTTTTTGCGATGATATAGCTCAGTAAAACGCGATTTGACGCCACCGAGAAATGAAAAACATTTAGTGAAAACCGTTACATGGTGGTAGGGTCTTTTGAAAAATTACCTTTAAATTGAAAACTTGTCGTTAAGCACCGATCCCCATTCCAAACATTTTTTAAAAATTAATTAATAAGCTTGCGCTTAGCTGCCAACTCGCCGATGCTAAGCGATGATGCGGTCTACGATGGAGCACGCTTGCTTAGAAGGGACCACTCGTGATTTGAAGACACCAAGATTGTAACTATCGGGGACACCCTTTTAGGCAGCGAATTCCACAGACTATAGCAGTTCGCACAATAAATGTGGAATCAAAGCGCTCGTACTCGGAATATCAACCATAAAGCGGTGACGATTTCTCGTGCCCGCTCTAGCAGTCCGATAGAAAAATGGGCAGGAGGTTAAATCATACTATCTCTTGATAGACATATGGACTATCTCATGTAGATGCAAATAGGCCAACAATGATGATGTTTTCAGTGCTAATACGCTATTGTTATCAAAACAAACAATAATTTTCATAATGCAAGCAGAATCAAAGTTGTAACATTATTTTAATTCGAAAAGTTGTCAGTTTCGTTCCGTCGGTACGCAACAGCGCAACTCTGCGTAATTTGAAAACTTGTTGGGTTCCATACAACGAACGGGACGAGTTTATTGTTCCAATGAATTTAAAACTGCAATGCATTCTCTCCGTTCATTTCGATGTTGGCGTTTTATTAAACTCCTGTTTACTGGTACATCACAAATTATCACAACATGTTTTTTTTAACATACTTTTACGATTGTAATTCTAATTCTCTGAGAATAAATGCCAAAACAGAGGGTTGATTATCATTAAGATATGGATATCGGGTTCGATGACAGAAAATAGACTGCTTTCGTCACATGGGATGCCACAGGACCCTTCGGCATCCATCGGCAATCTTAGGCATGTCGAAGCGTCCCGTGTCGCGCCGTCCCGCGCTTCGCCGTCTGTGAGCGCCGGCACTCAAAGCCGTATAAAAACATCCTCCAAATATTAAGTCTCTACGCTTAGCGGTTTGGGCTGTACATGTACATTGTCTGTCAGTCAGTAAGTCATTCACTCAGGACAAAGCCTTTTATATATATTGATTGTGGATGCATTTGCAAGTCGAAGTGGCAATGGGCAGGCCACTTCGCTCGAAGAACCGATAACCGATGGGGAAGAAAGGTTCTTGAGTGGAGACCACGAACCGGAAGACTCAGCGTAGGTAGGCCAGGCCTCCTATACTAGATGGACCGACGACATTATGAGACTCGCGGGCATCCAGTGGATGCAGATGGCAGGCTTTCGTTCAGTGTGGAGGTTAAAGGGGGAGGCATATGTTCAGCAGTGGACGTCTTCTGGTTGATGATGATGATTTATGATGATGATTACCTCTCATGACTGCTCCTGTTTGTTCCATTTTCATCACTAAATAAGCACCTTTCTTCCAAAGAAATCATCTACAGCTTAACTTAGATGATCTAATAAGGCTATAAGCTTTATTCTGACATTACGATTGTGGCTCCACCGCGCAACTCTAAGAATAAGTTTATCGAACTGATAAAGCAAACTGTTTTTGCACTGTAATTTGAATAAACAAGCGAAGGCTCGACCGGTGCCAGGCTGCTACTGAAATAGTCTGCATCGATCAGGAACGTGACAGTTAAAATTAGAACGCCATCGAATAAGGGCAAGTGAATTTTATTACTTAGACATGAAGGCAGTTGCATGCAGGCAGAGCGATGTTGGTTGAGCGGTAGCACGTGCGCATTATAATCCGACAGCACCCGGTTCGATCCTCGGCCCTTCACCAATGACTTATTTAGTACCTAAATAAATTATTATGCGCAGTTTCAATGCCATCATTCAAAAATGGTGATGGAATACATCGTGAGGAAACTGGTATTTCCAAGAACCTCAAAAGATCAAAGACATGACATTCACAAATATGCACTGGGCCAGCATGGTGAATTAGGGCCCGTCCTCTCTCTCTGAGAGGAGGCCTATGTCCCAGCAGTGGGAAAGTGATAGGCTGATAATGATGAGGTATATTGTGTGATGAACATTTGTGTTTGTTCTATATCTGGTTGTTAAAATCTATTTAAGTATGTATTTAAAACTATATATGTATGTATATCAGTCTCTGGCAGCCATATCACAAGCTTTGCTTAGTTTGGGGCCAGATGACCGTGTGTGCAAAAATGTCCCGAATATTTATTTATTTATTTATTTTATATTATGATATCAGTCGGTGATAGGATCGATCTCTTTATTTCGGTCGCGGGCAGACGTGCCCGGTCGCCCGATTGTTTGCGTTGACTCACCTCTATTTGTAGCATCAGTCTTTTGGTTTGACGTAATAATGCAATTTTGTATTATTTTGTATATGTATAAATTCCTACATCGTGATAATATTATAATATGCGAAAGAGTGTTTGTTTGTTCCTCTTTCATGCAGCAACAGAGCTACGGACTGACGCGGTTGCATTTATTGAAGAAAACCATGGCGCCTAAACACAGTCGTGCGTTTCGCTACTTCTATTTTTGAGGATTTTCTCAATATTTTATGAAAAGTAGCTGTAATGTATAATGTACCTTTACCTTGGAGGGAATATTCATAATTATGAAATCTGTATATTATTAAGATATTAAGATATCGTAGACATCGTTTAGTAAATAAGTAGGTATATAGTTGCAAAAAACAGCGAGAAAATAGTAATTTTTAAACTTCCGCGATTTGAACACATGTTTTAAACGTTTATCGGGACTTATCACGTATTATTTAATTTAGGTAAAAAATATGTACCTTTCGCTCGACGTTTCGACCATGTTACAATGGCTCGTGACCACGGCCATTGTAACATGGTCGTCGTATTTTTTACCTAAATTAAATAATACGTGATAAGTCCCGATAAACGTTTAAAACAGCGAGAAATGTGCAAATCAGTTCCTTTTTATTTCTATTGAGTAAAATGGCCTTAATCGTGTTCCAGTCTGTTTTCCTAGTTAAAAAAATTAATTCTGATATGATACCATTATTATAATTTTTAACTAACCATGGAAGTGGATGAACTAAAACTCGAATGTCCAAAAATTGCTAAAAGTGAAGTAAGAGGGCCTTAATAAAATATACCCTTAAAAGCCTTATGGTCAATTGTAGTAACAAGCGTTGCATAAAAGTGGAAAAACCTCGCTTTAAAAAATACCCGTTAAACTTATCACCTTTTTACCATGTTACCTCATTTTGCGTCGGGGGTTAAGAAGCATACCGTCTTACCACAAAAGATTTCAGAACGCTTTAGACATGTGTTTAGCATATTTTTCGCAGTGAAACAATTGCTAAACACATGTCTAAAGCGTTCTTAAATCTTTTGTGGTAAGACGGATAAAGTTTAATGATACGAATATCATAGACGTATAAAATAAATACAGTCCGGTGTATAGCCGAAATAGGCGGATCGATGCCCGACGTGACATGGGCCAGATGGTCTAATTGACCTCTTCAATAATGCACAAGGCACACAACTTACCTACTCCCAAGTGCCTGTATGTTGAATTAATGGATATAGGTATTATACGCGGCTCGGCTACAATAATAATTTGTGCTGAGTAATTTCTTTTTGATTAGTTTGGACCTTCGAGATTGTGGTGGACGTGATTGGTTGCCTCAGTTTGACTGGGTCCAAGGATTTCAGTTACAGTTAGAGTATAGTAAAACGTTGAATGAAAAAAACCTTTCAAAATTTTTCTTTAAAAAAAAATTCCTTATGTCCCTTTCGTTTTTTTGCGATTTTCGAATTGAACGGTCGACGCATGTTATAAAAAATCTAACCAAAATTATAGGTTATCGAGACGCGGGACAATATCATCAAAATCGGGACTGTCCCGACAGAACCGGGACAGGTGGCAACTTTGGTTGGTCCCTTAGTAAAAGTTGTTCATAATGATGAGTACAGTGACCTCCTTTCGGCTTAGTACAGTCTATACGCGTAACCCTGTATATATAGACCGATCGAATACGCGAGTGGTAAAAAATAAAACAATGCTTTAGGAGTTGTTTGTGTAAATTAGGATTAAGTGAGTTAAGATAACTGGGCTTACGATTATTAGGATCGACGACACCAATCTATGACGTCACATCACATTTTTGTTGAGTTATCAGTAGGATAAGGCATGCACGTGTTGTACACAAAAAGGGATTTAAAAATTCTACATTTATATGATTATTTACGGAAATTTACCGTGGTAAGGTTGTGGAAGGATCTCCTGATATTTCGGCGCAGTTACATGCTCACGATAAATATCCCGTTAATAATCATATCCCCTGATTCGAGATCCGAGTAAGTACGTACGAGTTTTTGTGCGCGTGCGCTTGTTAACGCTCGTTATAATGAGCCGGCTTTCTGTTTCTATTTATTTTGTGATAGCTGTATTATCGTATCCACTCGCATATCTAAATCCAGTCAGTGTTCATAAAAATCGATCGGTTGTGAGTTCGTGACGCGTGGGGGCTCGATGGTCTAATCGCTTGGTTCAATAAACACTGGATAACATGTCTACGATAGGTATTTGCATGCTCGTGTTAGGTACCTATTGCGCAATTTGCATGAGCCGGTGAAAACATTATTCTCGTGACATGTGTTCACTTGTTATGGCGTACAAGGGTTATAATAACAACTTCTCGTAGCCAGCTTCCCATCACACACACACACACACACCCACACACGCACACACGCGCGCGCACGCACGCGATACACACACACACACTCAGCCATTAAATGTTCACTGCTAAAAAAAGCCTCTTAGAGAGGGATGTTGCCATAATCTCCAAGCTTGGCAAGCGGCTTGGGGATCGCAGTATGTTCACCGTGTACTAATAGGACGCTTCTGCTCATCTTCAAGTGGTTCGCAACATCCCAACAATCCCACAAACAAAAAAGAACACATACATAAAGGAATATTTGGATGACTAATTTACAATTGTATTGTAATTTAGCAAATAAAAATATTTCTAATCCTTAAGAAATAATCCTTCAATTGTAAATAATTAATTACGGAACAAAAGACCACGTGGTAGCATGTGCACTTTAAAATCTGACAGCACCCGATTCGATCCTCAGCCCTGCACCAATTATTAAATTAGTATGTACTTAAATAATGTATGTATTAATAATGTATTTGGATTCCTTCACTCAAAAACGGTGAAGGAAAATATCGTGAAGAAACCGGTAATTATGTCCAAGAACCTCAAAAGTTCAAAGACATATGACAATCACCAACATGCACTGGGCCAGCTTGGTAAATTAGGGCCCATCATCCTCTCTCTCTGAGAGAAGGCCCGTGTCCCAGCAGTGGAAATATAGTAGGCTGAAATGGTGATGATAATATTAAGCTTAATACTTACTCGTTCAGGACAGATGTTTTACCATTTTTACCATTACCATTACCATTTTTGTACACAGTTTTTACAACAAATTATTTCTAATTCTGATTCTGAACAAGATTCCAACTGATAGCCAAGGTCTTATAAATAATAGCCTTATTTGATGTTAAAATTCAATAAAATTTAAAGTTCAATAAACTCATAATACCAACAGGTTTTACTGACGAACTTGAATTAACGGGATTAATATTACAAACACATGTGGTTTTGTTTTATAATTTCTGAAATACCACTTTTATATTTTTTGTGAGCAAAATGATTACTGTTTGTCTACTACATTAATTTGCTAGAAAACTTTTATCATTATTTTTACGTTTTCTATTAATAAAATGGTTTTGAACAAAAATATGACTAAATTCAAAACAGTCATTGGTAAATAGACATTAAAGTTGAATACCGTTTGGAAACGTTAAGAAAACAATTGATATGTGCTTCAAGTACCTTATTAGAGGCGGAGAAAATAAAAGTGGACAGAACAACAAAATAATATTAAGTATTAACTTAAAAATACTACGTGACACATGTCTATATACGTGTGTGCTTAGTCATACGTGAGTAATTCCCGTGTCACATAAATTTAAAAAGTGCTTTTTAAAACAAGCTTTTCCCTATTCTTTTCAGCAAACCCTTTCATTTGATACCCATATCATGATGGCAGATAAGAACATTTTGTCCGCCTTCTTAGGGCGTCCGCCATATTGAATGTATTATCTAGGACCAAAGTGCTTGGGAAGACAAACCCAACGAACCCAAACTTGCCGGGGTTACGTCATTTCGCTTTGGAGTTCTTATGGCCACCTTCTGTCTCCATCATCAGACCAGCTCGATCGTACCATACCATTGTATTGTCACCTAACTTACATAAGTATGCCAAATTTCAGATCAATCGGTTCAGGATAATTAGTCTAAAACTCAGTTGCAAGATTTGTCCAACACATACGAACGTACATACAGGTATGTTATATGTATGGTATATATGTATGTTATACATACACATAACAGGGCAAGTAAAATAAAAGCTAGTAAAAAGTACATCTCTCAGCTGTCAATCTCAGCTGAAAAAAAACTCAGCTGTTCCATAGAAAACATTCATTGAAACTCGACAAAATTTATGGAACAGCTGATAATTTTTACCGCGATTTCAGGGTTGGTCTAATAATAAAAGTTGTTCATAATGATGGGTATAACAGACCTGTTTCGGCTTAGTACACTCTTTCCGCGTAATCCTGTGTGTAAAAATAAACACTTACAAACAAACATATTTTTTCAAATACTTTTACCTTTCCTCTACAATTTTTTTGCTGATCACGTAACATGAGAATTACTTTCATATTTTCGTCAACAATGCGGTGGAAATTGAGTGAAGTGAACCAAATAAACGTAGAAAGTATACAAAAGTAAACCTTCAAGCTACGAGACGTATTTATGGTTGTATTGATGTATAGAAATGTTGCGTGGGACACGATATGAATACGAATAGGTACATTATTGGGCTCAAACCATCGTGCTTTTATTTTGTGGACTGGGGTTTGTATTTCAACCCCGCGCGTTGAAATAGTAGATTGTTTAACAAGGGATGTAATGAAAGCAACCTTTATACACGAGATTCCAATATTTCCAGTGTGAAATACCTAAACGGTTTCTACCGAGTTGAATACACTGCTTTTAAATTTATTAGTAACGAAACTTAAATAAACCGGCCAAGTGCGAGTCAGGCTTACGCATTGAGGGTTCCGTACTACCAAATAAATAGTTAACTACTAAAAGTACAAAAAAGTAGTGCAAAAAGACAACATCACGCCCAGGCAGTTACCCATAGGTACAAGTACATACCGACCGCGCCCGACGTTGCTTAACTTTGAACAGAAATGTATTACCGACTCACAGTTGGCTAGTATTTATAATTTTGTATTTTACATTTGTATGTGTACTATGCTGTATACTAATCATGCCAAGTTTGACACTTGTACGTATTACCGTTTTTACACTAGAGCAAATACAAAAATACGCCTAAAATTTTTTGTTGTATGAGGACCCCCATTAGTTTTTACTTTTTAACTTTATTATTATTTCTTAGTTAATCCTCCGTAACAATACAATATTCTGTGAAAATTTCAACTGGCTGTATATTACGGTTCGAAAGATATAGACGTTTCAGGGTAGGGCAGACGGACAGACAGTCAGACAGACAGTGTAGGCTTAGCAATACGGTCCCGTACATCCTTTGGGTACGGAACCCTAAAAATATTGACCGAGCGAAGAAAGACTCAGATTTTAAGTGAACGAGTTGGCGTTTCTATATATGTATACTAGCCGTTACCCGCGACTTCTTACGCGTTTTTCACCTAAACTTACAACACCATTTTGGACCCTTTAATTCGACCCTTTCGCAATTTTTTTTATGTAACATCTATATACACCATTAGGAACCCACTTTCCAAATTACAGATTCGTTGTTGCACAACTTTCAGCACAACACACACACTCCAATTCTAACTCCTTAATCCTTCCTTTTTGTGAAAGTATTCTACCAGTATGTTTTAACTTTAAACTATTAGCCTAAATACCTACCAAATTTTATCTCCCTAACATCAAAAACATAGGTTTTTAAAATAAAATTTGAACCTCCGTTTGCCACCCTTAATTCGGCCCGTATACAAAATAATTTTTAACGCACCTCTACACTACACCCGATAAGGAATCAACTTGCCAAATTTCAGCTTCGTAGTTACAAAACTTTCAACCAAAAATTCAAGCCCCATTTTTACCTCCTTAATCCGTCTTTTTCGGAAAAAAAATCCGTATGCAGTATTTATTTATTTATTTTAAATCATTAACCCGAACATCAAATTGCACGTTGCTAATATCAAAAATAAAATACTTTTATGTAAATTTTCAATCCCCCCCTTTACCTTTCCCCTTTTGCCTTCCTTAATTCGGCCCTTTCGCAAAAGTAATTTCTTAGCTGACGTCTACACCTTAGGACCTTCTTGCTAAATTAGAGTTTCGTAGATGCATAACTTTCAACGCAACGTTCAACCTCCAATGTCACCTTCTTAATCCGTTCCTTTTGTAAAAATCTTTCAACAGTGTTTATTTATTTAAAACTATTAACCAAAAAACCTATGTTTAACCTCCATCTGTCTTCATTTGATCCGTCTTTTTTGGAAAAATCATATTGCAGTATTTATTTTAAACCATGAACCTGAATATTAAATTTCATGTCCCTAACATAAAAAAGGGCTTTCATATAAACTTTCAATTTCGGAGATTTCGTGTTTAATGAGTGAATGAGTGAGTAGATGATTTTCGTATATACATATATATATATATATTATTTAGAATTGAATTGATTGCGTATCAATTCAATTCTATTCAATTCAATTATTTCGGGCCTTAGGTATAACTAATATACACTTGACGACGTCATTTACAGGATAAAAATCACAATTTAAAATTAACACGATACAACTATCGTTGATCTTCATGAAATTTGTAGGCAAGTAGATAATTTCAATATAATTTTTAAATTCTAATGTAGGTTAAATTAGTCGAAGGGTTGCGAAGATGTGGGGGTCGCGAGGTCTCAGTGTGGGGCGACCAACTGGTTATTTTACTCGACACTGGTAATACAGAAAATAGTAGATAGATAATAGTGTAGGTTTATCTATACTGGGTGACTGGTGACACAGTGGAAATATTGGGGAAGATCATTGTAGTCATCATTATGAACTTTTACTATGGGACCAACCCCGAAATGGGGAGAACAAAATTGGCTGTTCCCAATTACATCAATGGCTGTTCCATACATTTAGTCGAGTGTCGATGAACATTTTGTATTGGAGATATTATATTTATCGTGATTTCAGGGTTGGTCCCATAGTAAAAGTTGTTAACAATGATGAGGACAATAATATACTCAAATATTTCCACTGCCTAACCAGTATAAGAACCCATATAAGAACTTGCTTACACATTTATCACCCAAACATAAACAGCGTTGTGGCTTCCCCCAAAAGTGAACTGCTTCGGTAAAAGCTTCCGGCCAAGCGTTAAAGAAATATTGACCTGTAGGGAATGTCGCTTCCGGAACATTAATTGCTATTATTTCTGGAGAACAAATACATCGTTTAGCAGTTGTGACGTCACGCTGAATTTATTGTTCCCGTTCATCTTAGGTCCTTAAGACCAATGATGTTATATAGGTATTACTGAGTCGCTGGCATCCAATGGATGCAAAAGGCAGACTGTCGTTCAGTGTGGAGGTTAAAGGGAGAGGCCTATGTTCAGCAGGTGACGTCTTCTGGCTGATGATGATGAGGTATAAACTGGCCCGAACGTCTTTTCTTCTTTAAGGGGTTTTTTTAAGCGTGCTCCATCACAGTCTGCGTGGTTGCATTATGAGTTGGACAAACGCAATTCTATCACGAATAAAAAAGTAAGAAGGATGTTTATTGTAGGTAGGTACCTAACTACCTATATTAGAATATTCAGAAATGAAAAGTAACTTTTAATTACTGGGTAGAAAACCTTTGAAGTCGAGAGCTCTTCATGTAGACAGTTGCATTAAAAATCTTACTCCAAACGTGCACACTCCAGCCGTGGTGTTTCTCCTCCTCAGCGGGCTCCACAGGCTGCATCTGCCCTTCAACAGCTTCGGACTCCGGCAGCGTCCGCCACCGCTTTAGCAGCTCCTTAGTCCGGTCTTTCGTCTTGTCACATGCCTGCTTCCAGTTCGTGAAGTATTTCCGAGAGACCTTAGGCGAGCCCAGTGATGTTGATTTTGAGTCTTGTCTGTAAACAATAATGAAATTAGTATTAATCTTTCAATAATGATATTCTGTATTGTAGAACCTCAGTGTCTGATCCACGAAGTAAGAGGAAATAACTCTATTTTTACAAGAAAATTAATACTGTACTCCTAAATTTTTAGGGTTCCGTACCCAAAGGGTAAAAACGGGACCCTATTACTAAGCCTACGATGTCTGTCTGTCTGTTCGTCTGTCCTACCTTTAAACGGCTTTATCTTTCGAACCGTAATAGATAGCCAGTAAAACAAAACAAAAAGTAAAAACTAACGGGGGTCCCCATGCAGCCAACGTATTATTTTACGTATTTTGTATTAGCTCTAATGTAAAAATGGTAATACGTACAAGCTTGACACTTGGCATTATTATATTAGTACACACTTTAACTAAAGTATTACAACAGATAATAAATAATGGAAAAGAGTGAGTCGTTGACAAAGTCCTGTTCATTATGTTAAACAACGTATTTTGCTACTTAGATGACCTCATGATTCGTCTCACCGAAACGAAATGCCACCATATTTTACTTTTTTTGAAAAGCTTTTTGAAGTCGGATTTTTTAATTGATAATTATTGTATTTTGTGGTGGTACGGAACACTTAGTGCACGAGCCTGACTCACACTTGGCCAGTTTTATTTGTGCCTCTCAGCTGCTTATATTGTTACTTACATTAAAATAAAATAAAACCGATCAATTCTGAAAAGAGCAGCATCAGGACATTCATCAAACAGCTAAAGTAGGGTCAATTTAATAGATATCACATTTGACATCTGTCAGTGTATTGATTATAAGCTGTGATTATAAGCTTTGTTATTTTGTCATTGATTATTAGTCACAGTAAATCGTAAAATATGCATTTTTAACCTTCGATAAAATAAAATGAATTTATTTTATTTTAGTCGAAGATTTTAACTGAAAAAATAAACAATACAATGTTACACTGTAAAATTTTGGTGAAATGTCAAATACCTCGATGCCACTATCATCGTTTCTAAATGTAAACTGAGCACCTAGATTGGTAAGTGATACACATGCCTGTCCATTATTTATTACATCATAGTTGTAGGATTATTATAGTATACGACTCTCATAGCTAACTCCATCCCGCGTACCATCCGTGGGTTCGGATCAGAAGTTAACAATTCATGCAATCTCACAGGAATAGTGTGGGAAATGTGGGTATAGACCGGGTCGCATATCTGAACTGGATTACCGACTGTGGTTTCACTTTCTGTTTTCACAGCTTGGCGAATATTACGTGTTTTGTTTTGGAAATTATGTCGAGATTTAAAAAAAAAAAATTGACGCGTGGAGGTAAAAATATTCTAACATAGTACTGATTCTATCATACGTCACTAAACTAAACCAATCTGACCGGGCTAAAACTATCTGCGTCTCGCTTTATTTCAATATACTAGCTGAATCCCGCGGTGCTACCCGTGATTTTCCAATTTTCCCGCATTTTCTGGGAGAATAAGTACCCTATGTCCGTCCATATGATGTACACTATAATCCTGCCAAAGATCGGCTTAGCGGTTTAGTCGTGAAAAGCGAACAAACATCCAGACAGAGACAGTTACTTTCGCTTTTATAATACATCTTAGTAAGGATGTAAGAGAAGGGTGGCAATATTTTCAGAGCTGTCAAATTTAGTCTTGTTTAGATACTTAATAGTACAACTAATAGTAACTAGTAGTTCATATCGCGAGTGAATCGATTTCTTGTAGGCAAGCATGCTCCAACGTAGACCGCATCATCGTTTAACATCAAGCGAATATCTCGCGATCAACCGCAAGCCTATTATTTGTAAAAAAAAAACAGAGGCGACACGAATGCTTACTCAGGTGAACTGTGATCAAACAATCATTTCATCATAAAAAAAAAACATTTCTACCTTACTTTTTTTATAACTATACAATGAAACTATTTTTTTTTGGTATGGCAATCCCAAGCATCGTACCATTTCCACGCCGTGCAGAAAAAAAGTGTTTTTTTTTGTTTTGCTAACAATGATGGATACATTTTATCATCACCACACACCACATACATACCGAATTTAATATTTTCAACATTGTTGGTAAGTTTCCATAACCAGAAAATTTTATAGAATTTCGTGCTTGTCTATGTTTTTATCACCTACCGCCCGATAAAAAAAAACTTTCTTCATTCAACTCTTTTGCAACTCTTGATCGAACTCAGTACAGTCTCGCTTGTGTTCAACTTACGTCCGTCACCAATTAAACATTTAAAATCGCAGTTTTTCATTAACATGGACGAACATAATATAAATGTTATGTGTCCTGATAAGGGATCTGGAGAAGAAAATGATGTTTCGACTACACCATCAATTCAATCAATGGTACATCTGACACGTTCTCAATATAAAGAATTGTGTAACGGCGTGAAATACGGAAACATGGGAAAAGACTGTTTTATTGGCTGTCATTTGAGATTTAGCGGAGAAGAAACTCGAAAAAAAACCGAGGAGTTCATCAAATCCATCGACATTTACAAGGAGATGGGAAATATGGCGGACAATGACGCAGTGCTGACATTCCCATTGTTGTTGACCGGCGATGCGAGCATCTGGTGGCAAGGGGTAAGTGCTGGTGTCAAAACCTGGCCAAACGCGATTAAGGCTTTTCGAAGTGCTTACACTCCGGAACTAAAACCACACGAGATATATATGAAGCTTTTTTCTAAGCCCCAAGAAGAAGACGAGCCCATAAGTGAGTTTCTTGATCGCAATCGTGCGCTTATTGCTCAACTGCCACAGAATTTATATGAGGAAAATCAAGAACTAGACCTTATTTACGGTTTATTGAAATTAAATCTCAGAGAGAAGATCATGCGGTCCGATATAACGACTTTCAATTGGTTGTTGGAACGAGCCCATTACTTTGAGTCAATAGATGATGAGAAACTGGAACAAGATCAGAAAAAGAAAGCAGAGAGTGAGAAAACTAATACAAATGAGAGAGGAGGCATATTATATAGATAGAATAGAACTAGAAAAAGCCAAAAGAAAATGAGATTAGTGGTTTTTTTTTCAAAATTATAGTTTTGTGAATGTATTAATTTAACGTCATTTTTACTTATTAAGTTGGTATTTTTTAGTAAACTTTTTGTGAATTACTAGTAGAATTGAAGTTTTATTTACTCCTAGACCTAATATTGGCCTACGTTTTGTAGTTGGAAAATTTTAGACTGGTAAGTAGGTAATTTAACATCAGCACTTTCATATAGATTAATAAAAATGCGAAAGTGTATTTGTTTATTGATTTGTTTGTTTCTATTTTACTCAGCAACAGAGCAAATGATCAGCTTGGTTTTTTGCATAGAAATAATTAGAGGGTCACCTTGATACATAGGTTACCTATAAATCCGGAAAAAATTACGGCTCCTGCGGGAATGTCTAGGCGGATGAAACCGCGGGATGCGGCTAGTGAGATATAATTATAACACTTTTATATAATAGTCGACAAACAAGCGACGGGCCACCGGATGGTAAGTGGTCACCGTCGCCTATGGACACCTACAATACCAGGGGCATTGGCGGTGCGTTGTCTACCTTTGAGGACTCTATTCACTCTTCGCTTGAAGCAACACTAGGTGGATAACTGTCATTAAAATTTTAGTCTAACCAGTGCATTTTGTCACAAGGATTTATATTATTACAAGCTTTTATTTGACTTGACTTGTTAGTATAGGTCAAATCTTGCAACTGAATTTAAAACAGTTATCCCCAACCCATTGAGCTAAAATTTTGCATACACGTTTAGTTTGGATGCATGCTGTCTTTCTAAATCCAATATGGCAGACTCCCAAAGATGGCGGTCCAGTAATTTTTTATGCACCCCCATGATACGAGTATAAAATAAAAGGGTTTGCTGAGAAGAATACGAAAATATAATTACGTCACATTAAATTAAATATGACGGACAAAATGCTCTTATCTAACATCATGACATGGTTATCAAATCAAAGGGTTTGCTGAGAAGAATAAAAAAAAAACTTGTATAAAAAAAATCTGCCGTTTTCTTGTGTTAAAATAACGAATAAAAAATGTTTTTCCCTTTTCTATAGGTAGTTAACGTATTACGTGTGTTTCTAACAAGAATAAAAGTCTTTGGGTTCATAAATAAAACTTGATATTTTATTATAATTTAAATACTGTTTCCAACTCGGGGAAGAAGAAAAAAAAAAAAAAAAAATACTGTTTAAATATTCATATTTGCCAATCTACCAGTGTAAACATAATTTTTGTTTAACACTGTTTTGATTTGTCACGGTTGTTTATTACAGTTTGATTATTAACGGGACATTTACCGTGTTTTCCAGTGATAACCGTAGCAAAACACTAAGATAGTTAAGAGGGTATAAGAGGGTAGATAGTTTTTTCTGCACTTTGATATTTTTTGCCAACCCGCATTTTTCTGTCTGCCCGTGAACATATATGGTGCATGTAACTGTGCCGAAATATAGAGAGCTCCATTCATATTAATCATATAACTCTGTCATTTCAGCTGTCTAATAAATTATGTATGGAAACATTTTGTTCGGACATTGATGAATTGACGACCAATTTGTTATAGTTGACCGGTGAAGTTGTACAAGGTTGCACTTTTTCGACAATTCATGCTGAATACTGGCGTAGTAATTATTGACAAAGCGAAGCAAAGGCCTCACAAATAGAGTAATTGACATATCGTTAACTGGATCTTAGTGAAACGGTGTGAAGTGTCATATCATCATCAGCTACTGCTGGGTGTAAGCTCAGATCAGACCAACAAGAGAGATATAGTAGAGTATGGAGGGTGTGAATGAATCTGGCCTAAATCAGGCTTGATGCCTTTAGTCGAACTCACCCTGCAGACTTGCTGCTTGCTGACAGGTCTTGCTGCCCTTTTTTGCATGTGGACTATTTGTTACTTCATAGGTGTCGCTGTAAGATTCTTAGTGTGCGTGAAATATGAGTAAGTATGCCTTACAGTGGTTTAGTGGTATAGTCAAAAAAGTGGTTGAAACAATGAGACATTTGAACACAAACGATAATAATAATTGTATTAAGGCATATCTCCCTTGTTTATTTGATCTGAGAGCCTCCTTTTTTTTTTTTTTTTTTTTATAGAATAAGTGGCAAACAAGCAACGGGCCACCTGATGGTAAGTGGTCACCGCCGCCTATAGACACCTACAATACCCGGGGCATTGTCAGTGCGTTGCCTACCTTTGAGGACTCTATTCACCCTTCGTTTGAAGCAGTCCAAATTATATTTCGGAGGAAAAACCGAATGTGGTAAGCCATTCCACAACTTACAGGTACGTGGCAGAAACAATCGATCAAATCGAACAGTGCGAGTCTTCCACGCATCTATAATGTGCGGATGGCATTTTTGGCGATGGCGGCCGGTTCGGTGGTAAAACCGGGATGGGGGGATAAGGTCAAAAAGTTCATCAGAGCATTCCCCGTTATAATATCTGTAGAACAAGCTGAGCGAACCAACGTCTCTGCGCAAGCTCAGCGGCTCCAACTTACCAGATAGGTTCGGATCATCGACAAGTCTAACGGCTCTTCTCTGCAAGGAGTCAAGAGGATCGAGCTGGTACTTCGGTGCGCCACTCCAGAGATGTGAGCAATACTCCATGTGCGGCCGTACCTGCGCTTTATACAATAAAAGGCGCTGGTCCGGCGTGAAGTACCGCTTTGCTCTATTGAGTACACCGAGTTTTCTGGATGTTATGTATGTTTCTCCTTATGTTTGTGCCACTCTCACCGGATTCGTCAGTCGAATCTACTCATTTCCAACAACTCTTTTGATGTCGTCGGTCCACCTCATCCTCGATCGGCCCGGGTTCCGCCGACCTAGTATCGGCCACTATGCGGTTACTTACACCTTCCATCAACACCGAAATATTGTAAGCGAGAAGTTTGTTTTAAAAGATTTTTTTATTCGAATATTAGCCAAATTTAAGGGTTACGAAGTCTCCCCGAATTGTGACCTTGTAACTCCTCTATACCTATTCGCTATTATTTAACCGATTTTGCTCAATTTCGAAATTACCAATTGTATTTTTTAGGGTTCCGTACCTCAAAAGGAAAAAACGGAACCCTTATAGGATCACTTCGTTGTCCGTCTGTCTGCCCGTCTGTCCGTCTGTCAAGACCCTTTTTCTCAAGAACGCGTAAAGGTATCAAGTTGAAATTTATACTAAATAATTGGGTCTACGGTTTCCTTCGGCTGTAAAATAAAAGTTGTAAGTCAACGCAATCAAAAGATATTATGAACGTTTATGTCGCATATTTTGCGATTTCACAGGGAAATCAAAACCTATAGGGTACTTCCCGTTGACCTAGAATCATGAAATTTGGCAAGAGGCAAGGTCTCATAGCACATATATAGGAATAAACCCGAAAGTGATAAATTTGAACTTATATAATTTAAAAATAATTATTTTGCTATTACAAACTTACATTTTGTAGTTGGAGTGTATGGAAGAACCCTGTTATCAACTACAAACTTAAGTTTGTCTTTCAATATTTTAACTTCAGTATATATAATTTTTATTTTAATAATCTAATATCACTTCAGTTAGTTTTTTTTTTTTGGTATCGCGCTCTGAGGGTTCCGTCTAACGGAACCCTCAGAGCACGAGTCCTACTCGTACTTGTCCGGTTTTTTTATAATGTTGATGTCATGTGTTCCCGTAGATCTACACTTTGTTTGGTCAATATTTTTTCTAAAGTCTTGATAAAGTTACAGAGGTGATGATGGATTAGCACTGATATGCGTTATATTCCAGCCACGTCATGGCAACGATTAAGTTATTTGTCAAGTTCGTGACTTGAAGTTATCGTTAGTTTGAATACCACCTCGTTTTGAATAGTTGGCATTTGTGGCTAACCAAGTAGATACTTGATACGAAGTCCTGAGTCTAACCAGGAAGCTTACAAACCACGACCATCCAGATCTTAACATTATCTCTTTAGCTTAACATCAAGTGTGGCGCTTAAGTGCAAGCCTATGTTTTGTTTAAATAACTGACACATGATTTGTCTACCAACATGGCGTGGCGTGTTTCATTTCGCATCCCGGTTTACATTGGCGACGAGAAAGGGATTTAACACGATGCCGTTTGGAAAAGTACAAGAATTTGCCCTTGGACGGGCGGAATTGGACATTTTATGTTCGTTTGGTGAAACAGTTCATCTTGCTAAACGAAATTAAAAGTTTACCCACATATACTACACACTATAAATTTCTGCTCTTGAATAAACTAGTAAGTCAGTTCCAGTACTTTCTAGGACTCATAGTTTTAGGGTGACTTCTCCGGTAGGGGCCGGAGCTTCTTCTTTAACTGCTAAACCTATGCGCTTAATCCGAATAGTACTCACCTTTCAAAAGTGTCTTTCGAACCGTCACTGGCCTTGGAAAGTTTGCGTTCCCTTCTTAACGAGCCATCGTCACTGGGTGACTTCTCCGGTGGAAGCCTGAGCTCTTTCTCCGACTTGCTGCTGGACCTGGAGCGCCGGTCGTCGTCGCCAGTATCTCGCTTGAAGGCCGGCTTCACTGGCGACAGGCTGCCGGGCTTGTCGGTCTTCTTCACCTCCATATTAGTAGGCGACTCATCGTCGAAACGCTGCTGGAACAAAGACAGACACACAAAATTGATGAAGGTTGTCTGTCTGTTTTTCGGCATAAATATTAAAATCGATTTTGAACTAATCCCATAGCAAAAGTTGTTCATAATGATGACAAAAACGAAACTCTTTCGGCTTAGGCCTTTCCACCGTAACCAATAGATATATTTTATTATTGTAATTTTGAGTGTATTTTCTGATTTATCCATTAATTCAATTCAATTAATTATTAAATTTAATTAATATTTTAATTTTATTATAGAAACTGACGTGGTTTTCACACATTTTATTTATATTACACGGGAATTACTCACGTAAGATTAAGCCGGTCACTCCGACTATAGTTTCAACCGCATTAGGCAGTCTTTTAGGCGGAGTGACCGGCTTAATCTTACGTGAGTAATTCCCGTGTAATATAAATAAAATATTTTAACTAATTTAATTAATTTAAATTTTATGTCAATGCATTTAACCCACAATTTATCTACCTATTGTTCGTTCCATTTTATTTATGAATTTGCAAACACTTGTCTCACCGGCCTATCTCCAAAAACGTCAATATTCTTGCTTCGGCTACGTTTACTCTGTTTTATTAATATAATATCCAGGCGGAAGATTGTGCCCTGAATAATTGATGTTTAGTTTGTTGTGTCAAGAAGCAGCAGGTGGGAAGGGCATGGTAGCTTGTCAGTTTTGTAAAACGTGCTGAGAGGGGACAGAATAAATAGGAGCGACCTAAAAAAATAACGCTGCTCCGATGTCATGGGACCACAAAAGGCTGTACCGTAGACATTTATTTGTATTAAATTTACGGATTTCCATATCTTTGACACAAAGAGAAAGGCTCAAGTTTGTGTAACAATCTACAACAAGTACATATAAATAAAAAATTTAATCGCTGGATAGATTTTGATCAAACCAAGCAAAGAACTGCCGAAATAAAACCTGCTTTAAAACAGAAATCTGCGTTCAAATCGGTCTGGCCGTTTTGTGGAAAAATAATAACAAATATACACAATAACTTCTTACCCCAAACGTAAATATACAGCGGCCTTATTATAGAAGTTTGATTGTGATCGAGATTGCATGCCGTCCCGTTCGCACCTACTAACTCGCGCCACGCGCGTGAGTGAGATGGCACACGATCACGATCACAATCCGAATCACGATAAGACATCTATAATAAGGAATCTGGTTGTACTAAGCCGACTGGTGTCCATAATAGCCAACATTATGAAAATACAATTAAACAAACTCGGAAATCGCAAAAAAAAAAAAACGATTTTCTAGAGAAAACTGCCAATTTTCACTCAATAAAAGATAAGGAAAGCCTAGCTGTTACTTTTATCGCGATTTCAGTTTCAGTGATGGCCCATTGCAAAAATAGTTCGTAATGATGAGTACAGTGGACCTCGTTTATCGTAGTACACCTTTATGCGTAACCCTATGTATTGTTCCGTCGTGGGTAAAATTTTGATTATGTTTTCAAATATCAAAGATTGAAATGTTTTTGGGTTAATTAGAATGATTAAGAAAGGCGAATTTGCCGATGATTCCCAAAGAGCTTGCTTGGTGGATTCATACGAAAAACCATAACAATTGTAAGAACATTGTATGTTACGCCAGAACTGAAATTAAATTGAAATGTACAGTAAGTACCCCCCCCACACATTGGTCACAGAATGCCTCAGCAAATTTCAAACAAACTAAATCAGAACTATCCCGTCTGGAATCCAACTATGATAACTAAAATCCAATCAAAGTTTCCCCTAATAACTACCATCACGATTATTACAAGATCGAGAAAATTTGTCTAACTTTTGGTATCAATAGCTAAAGTGGCGCTAAAGTGGCCTTAAAAGCTGTAAGTATTTTAGTGTTGTCAAAGTATCGATTGGCTAGCTAGTCTAGCTATCGATAGTATATTATATCTTGTCAATAGTATCGATAGCACAAAATGTGTTAATACAAATTTAATTATTGATGACTTGCAATCTGACCCAATTCTATCGGTGTTATCCATATAATAAAACGTCGATAGTTGTTCTGCTGATTAAGTTATCGATACTACCGGGACTACTTATTTTTGTCTCTGACGAGATTACTATCAATAGTATCAATATGATAATTGTATATTTTTGTACTATCGATAGTCCATCTATCGAAGAGTCGATATTATCGATAATTAATTCATCAGGGACGAAAATAGTATCAATGATATTACCAGCGTAGCGACTATCTAGTTTAATTCAATCGATACTATTGCAAGTCATCATAAAATAGTATTACCACATTTTTTGCTATCGACTGTAACGAGAGTCTTTTCGATATTCTTACTATCGATAGATTCGCAACACTAGTTTTGACAAAGCAAGGCTAGCATTGGTACTGGGACTGAACGCTTTGCGTATAGAAAGATAAAAATGGCTTTAAGTCTTATTTAGTGATTATGTTTTGTCCTTTTGATTATGTTGATCCTGTTATTATGAAGCATATATTTATGCGAAGTACTTATACCTACTTACCTGTACAGAGCTGGAAAGCTGTTAATAAATGCTTTCTGGTGTGATAAGATGTATAGGGAGGTATAACAAGAACATAAGTAAGATTAGATCTTTCATTATTCGTACATAATGTAGCCGTTTTTACGACCAAGATACCAAAATTTACAATAAAACCAAGCACAATTCTGTAATAATAATATAATTCACGCAAGAAAACTTTACGAAATTCGGGTGATAAAAGCTGTAATAGTGGTGTCGAGAGATAAGAGCGAAATGTTTCGAATTTAAGTTTAGAACCTAAATAATATAGGTAAAGTTCTAAGCTCCATATACCTACAGCACGTGTAGAATTTTTAAAATATCTACACTAAGCTTTCTTTCTTCCAAGCGCTGTTACTTCTAATGTAAAACGATGACACAGTGAAAGACCACTTTATTACTTCTGGACTGTAATGTCCTACAATTTTCAGATAATAGAGATCTAACGGCGTGACCAAGATGGTTCTGCACTGAATGTACCAACATTAAGATGATGCTTCTCAGGTAATTTTACTTCCGCGCAATGACTGTCGTTTATTGTTATTCGTTGAAGTTATGATTGTTCTGTGGTTGACGTGTCTGAACGCCACAACTCATCAGGGTAGAGTCTGTGCAAAAAGAGAACCGTTGTGGCACTGAAAACAGTAAATTAGCACATGCGTGACCTAAACCTACGACGCTACTGTTTTGAGGGTTCCGTACCCAATAGGTGAAAACGGGACCCTATTACGAAGCTCACGATGTCTGTCTGTCCTGGAACCATAATAGATAGACAGTTGAAATTTTCACAGAATATGTAATGTGACGGCGGATTAACTAACAAATAATAATAAAAAAAAGTAAACGTATTGTTTTAACGTATTTTTGTATTATCTTTAATCTACAAACGGTAATACGTACAACACCCCATAAGGAATTACCTGCTGAATTTTTGATTCGTAGGTCAAATATGGGCCAGGATCGTCACGCAGTGGATGCCCGACGGACGGCGCAGTCAAGGCAGGCCCAAGAAACGCTGGCGTGACGATCTTGACTCATTCCGGAGAGGTTGGCAAGAGGTGGCGCAGGACCGAGATTTATGGAAGGAAATGGGGGAGACCTTTGCCCAGCAGTGGGACAGTATAGGTTAAAAAAAAAAAAAAAAGGTAAAATAGTTTTCGAGATTTCTTGGAGTTAGTCAGTGAATGAGTGAATGGTATTGTGCTTTTATACAGAGTTACGCATATAAACTGTACTAAGCCGAAAAGAGGTCATTGTACTCATCATTATGAACAACTTTTACTATGAAACCAAAACAGAAATCGTGAAAAAAATATCAGCTATTCCATACATTTTGTCCAGTATCATGTTCATTGAGCGTTTTCTATGGAACAGCAATTTCTTTCGCTTTTTCAGGCAGCGAAGTAATCGCTGATTTCAGGCTTGGTCCTGGGTGCTAACGGATCAGGCTTAAATCAGGCTTGATGCCCTTAGTAGAACTTACTCTGCAGACGACCTTGTCGACTTTTTTTTTGCTTGTGGACTATTTACTTAGTACATTAATATCGCTACAAGTTTCTTAGAGAGCGTAAAAGTAAGTGAACCGAACTTACAGGCGATCTAGCGAGATATTGAAAACATGTATGAGAAATGGGGACATTTGAACACGAACAATAAAATGTACTAAGGCATATCTCCCTAGTTTGTCTGATCTGTGGTACACACCCTCCATTAAGCTTATTGCAACGCTGCGAGAGTGAATTTCTAATTACGCCAAGAATTCTGTGCACGTACTCGCGTGAAATAATAGTACGTGGGTGAAGTGCCCACTTCGTTCTATGTAAGTTGCAATAGCTACGTCAGCTGTGTACATTATGAAATTGCTTTACAAGTGGGAAATATCTGAATTCTGGAGGAATTCATACTAACATTATAAGTGCGAAAGTTTGTTTGTTTGTTCCTCTTTCACGCAGCAAGATAGCAACAGACCGATGTAATTTTTTGGATATAGATATAATAGTTGAGTAGTAGGGGAGGCCGAAGGACATAGACATATATGTCGAAGGACAACCTGACAATTTAACTTAACTGGTTGCTGAAAATCATATTATTATCTACATATTATTTACTAGTTTATATTCCATTTTCGTTTTATATTATTTAATTTAAGATAATTATGGTCAGCGAATAAAGGCTCTATCTATCTATCTATCTATCTATCTATAATAGTTGAGGTAGAGGGATGGAGAGTGACATTATTTTTGCGGTCTACGATGGAGCACGCTTGCCTAGAAGAAACCGATTCACTCGCGATTTGAAGACACCCAGATTGGTACTATCGGGGAATACGCATCCAGGTAGCGCATTACAAAGACTCGCACAATAAAAGTGGAATCAAAGCGCTGTATAATATAACATTAACCATATAGCCGTGTTAAGTTTTAGTACCCGCTCTGGCAGTCTGATAGAAAAATTGGCAGGAGGGAATTAGATTATTTATGCAGATCCGATGCACACCGAAATATTATTGGTTAAAATAATTATAACAATTTTTTTATGATCAAACCAAGGAGGGTAAGACTGAGTTAAATATACTCCTAATAAGAAAAAAAAACTAACAGCATTCCCAAAGAAATATTAATCTGGTTAGAATACTATTACATTTCTTCAAAAGAAACCTTTTTCATTAGGATAACTTTTTATGACTAAAATAACCACGATAAGAAGTTGTAAGAGTTTTGAACTTCTGTTAAGAACTCGATCCCTCATGTAGAGCTATTTCTTATACTTCAATATATTTGAAGTTAAAAAATCCACTGAGTGGGAATAAAATTAAAAAATTATGGGACCACCTATGAGATATGACCTACCAACCAAAAAAAGAATCATCAAAAACAATTCTAAATTGGCGGAGTAATCGCGTAACAAACATAGAAAAAAAAACATACAGTCGAATTGATAACCTCCTCTTAAAGTCGGTTAAAAAGAATTTGCATCTTTAAATTAATGGTAACACTCTTAAGCCATTTTCATGCTGATATTTTATATTTTGCTGGGAAATAAAAACACCCAAAACTATAGTTTTTTTTTCGTCCTTCGCCAAAACAATAATACCTCATTGAAAATGGCTTTAATATTATTGTAAGGATAATGCCTGAACAGTTTAAAATAAAAATTAACTTGCCAAGTGCGAGTCGGGTAGTGACAAAATTCAAAAATCATCAATTAAAAAAATCTACTTATTAGTAAAATATGGCATTTCGAAACGGTGAAAGAAATGAGGCCTTCCAAATAACCCAATTACCAGTAATAACTTGGTAATGAACAGAAATTTGTCACTGACTTACACTTGGCCATTATTTATTATTTTACTTTAGAGTGTGTACTATAATCATAATAACCATGCCAAACTTAACGCTTGTACCTATTACCGTTTTTACATTAGAGCAATTACAAAAATACGTCAAGAAATACATTTTTTGTATGTACAGTTTTCTCATTTATTTTTAACTTTTTGACTTTAGTTTTAACTTTTTTACTGATTTAAATGCTTCACGTTTAACAAAAAAAAATAAAAAATATAGATTTATTTAATTTATGTTGCAGGTTTTGTAAATCATTACCAAATCTCTGTAGAGTAAAACGTAAATAATTGACCCCAAATTCCATAATATCGTACTTGATTTTTTAACATCAAGTAATTTCCTCTTTTTACTGGGCAAGTGCCTTTATTGACTAAACAAAATACAAACTAAAACTAACACTACAAATACAGCTAGTATGCCCATAGACAATCCAAATGCTCAAGCCCCCTACTTGATACAACGCTAAAGCGGAAATACTAGAGACTCGTCATAGAAACAGTTTTGAGTTTTTTTTTAAATATCTGAACGAGATAGCTGTTATGGAGAACGGGCTCTTAAGTTGTTATTTTTAATGTAACTACAATCATAGGGGGTGGTGTGCACTGTAGAGGAAGCTTATTTCCCCTGTGCAGGATAGTGTGTGCCGGTATTGGTGCTTGACCCTTCTTACTCGCCATTAATTCTTATTGTCTGCTCTGGCACTGTCTCCAAAGCGTAAGAAGTAGCTAGCTATACTTGGTTGAAGTGGAAACTTCTATGGTGTAGGCTGTGGGCTCATTTAACCTTAATGTAGGTCGGTACTTGACTCCGCTTATTCTCTCGCAGGCTAGAAGTACGGAGAATGAGAGCTATGTGGCTAGTCGCAAATTGGCTATAAAATAAATTACTTTAATTGCGACCAGGTTGTACTTAGTCCTAGCTGTGCCTTTTCAATATTGTTTGTAGATTGAACTTAACAATGCAAAGTATGTACTTATTTAGTAGGTACTTATTGCGTTCTGAAGGCGAAGGTGGTGAAACTAAATTCTGGGCAAAGTATACCAAGTCAACTTTGAGAATGCATCAGCCAGTCGTGACACTTAATCAAGTAACTCATTCATCTTTATAGAGACTAGAAAGTAAGTTTGATTCCGCTTTAGCATTGTCTAGTCAGCGTTAACTTATTTACTATCATTAATTTAACTTGCCATGTTTGTTTGTGGGTTTTGTTAGGTCAAATCTTGCAATTTAAATTAGAAGCATTTTATCTTATCTTTCTGAGTTGAATTTTTACATGTTGGTTCATGTTCGATGACTGTATTTTTTTGGTAAGCATGACCTGAATCGATATTTAGGGTTAGCTCCAGATATAGAAACTCTTCAACGGTCAACAGCACAGACACGAAAATTTGTTTATGAACACGTTTTATAATGAAAGCTGGTTTTAAGTTTTGCCATGACATGGTTGCTGCACTCAGGGTTGGGTCCTGACTAGGGAACTCTTCAATGGTTAACAGCACAGGAAAAGTTGTATACGCATTCAATTTTATTATGATATTCCATTCTAACAGGCGGATTACATTTTCTTTGCTAAAGCTAAAAGGTAAAAAAAAATATTAACCTATTTTCTGTGGAAGATTTAACCCAATTACTTATGACTTTTCGTCCGTGGCTAGTTAAAACCACTCCAGTGTGTTCCGACATCCGCAACTTTAGTATATTCACATGTGAAGTCCGGTCGTCCTTCAAGGGCCTGCGGACGTGTCTAACGGACCCTTATTAAATATTTACTTTCCCTTACTTGGACATGGAAGTGGTTCCTTTTGCAAAGTGTATTTCTTGTCGCAAACTGAAAGCTACACACAGAGATCACATAGAACGATGGATCGTTCTATTGTATCCATGATAATATTTGGGAAGGTCTATTGGGCTTTTGAGATGAAACTAAAACCATCTTGTGAAAGCAATTATTGGTCATCCTCTGCCACGGGTTACCGGCAGAGTAGGATAATCCTTCCCTCTAGTGCCAGGTGTCGTGAGCCGACTGAGGTGCTTGATTATGTTGCTGATTTCAACGTGTAAAGCCATCAAGATGAAAAAAGTTAAATTTGGGACCTACCCAGAATGATGCCAGTTATAAATTCTCAAGTCCAATATTTTGCGATGCAAGAGTTGTGTATCAGACCATACTTCTTACATACTTCTATTCTATTCTATTCACCAAACTCCCCAAGCAAGATGATGTTACTGACCATGCGAAGCCGGGGATACACATAAATGTCCCTACATAGGTATGTCTGCAATAACGATTATTCCCGTTGTCCACCACTGGTGGACAGTGAAAAATATTGAGTACCTACCTACCTATTGCTTTGAGCAATTGAATATTGCTTGCGGGATACACGTTAGGCAGAAAGAATACCACATATTTTTATCAATGTTTAGTGACCTTCCACAAGCCATGTTACGTTTGTAACCATTTATTCTCGTGTCATGTTTATTGTACGACAATAAGCTGGTTTTGCTAGGAGCAACGCTCTTCGAAATGTCTAGCTCTTAATTTAAGGCTCCATAAAACTTTATCGTTTGTGAAGTTTTATTTCGTAATATTTCGTAATGAGAAATGTTATCTGCCAGAGTAACTTGGTAACTGAGGAACTTTTTACTGTAAATGAGCACGGAGTTCTTTGAGAGTGCATCGGTTCGAGGGATTCTTATCTATGAAATTTGGGTTTAAAATTGGGACATTTGAAATACCTAGGTATTTTTGCGATTGCGTTTCTACTTAATCAGGATTTTCATGTTTCGTAACACAAGAAAGTCATACAAAACATAATTATTTACAATTCCAAATGAACTAAACCTAAAGCTTAAAAGTAAATATAATCCTAAATAAAACAATATTTTTTTATCTAAAAGCCCCATTGTGAATAGAAAGGTGGACAGTATGCTGGCAGAATTGCCACGTTGAATGGCAATGCAAATTTTTTGCCCAAAGTAGGCGTCAGCATTTCGGTCACCAGTCGCTTCCACCAAACGTGTGGCTAGGTCACTATAGGTCTTTCTTAATCGTTTCGGAAATATCCCATGAAATTAATTCAAATGCCGTATTCATCGACTCATCGGCAAACAATCACACGCTCATATAGATAAAAAAAAAAACTTAAATCATTAAAGTATAAATACTTCAAAGGTAGAAGTTAGTATGGACGCACGAAGACGCAAGTCAAAAGTGAATGCATGGGCGCAAGGCGCAGTAAAGATACCTATTGGTCATAGTGTTTCTCTATGGTTTTGGTAAAAACTGTTATTACCTTTGGGTAATATTTTTAAATTACGTAAGTATCCAATTTATTGAATAAAGATTTAGTAAATTAGATACTACCTAATTTACAAGCGAAGAGTGAATAGATTCCTCAAAGGTAGGCAACGCACCGCCAATGCCCCGGGTATTGTAGGTGTCCATAGGCGACGGTGACCACTTACCATCAGGTGGCCCGTCACTTGTTTGTCGACTATTATATAAAAAAAAATAATAATAATAATTATTATAATAAATAATAATAATTTAATAAACAAAAACAAGCTAACTAATACTACAAAAACAGTTGGACTGACCATTGAAGTGAAGGTCTAAAGACAATCCAAATGCTCAAGCCCACTACCAGTTGGCAGCGTGCCCAACATGCTAGCGGCATTACAACGTTTAATAGCAATGCTTATGCTTGGAGCCAGAAACACGCCAGCATTTCTAACCCCTAACGCAAAAAGAGGGGTGTTATAAGTTTAACATGTTCATCGTTTAAAAAAAAACAATTCATCTTGTGGTCACATTATTAATATCTGCTGAACATTCTATTAGACCAATAAAGTCATTGTATCATCATTGTATTTGTCTTATAATTTTGTTTTTTGTTTCGTTTTTCTATTTGATTCTCACTGTTCTCAGAAAAAAGCGCAATCATTTAATAAACCAGGGCTTTCTTTTCACGCAACCCTTTGTTCATCAAACGTTCGTGTTAGGACTTTGTGGATCGTAAAGGTATGGTCATAACGGAACATGCCATCTATTAATATCAAATAAGTTGCACGAAAGAAGAAGATAAATAAGAATAACGGGAAGTCGTTGTAGGAGCGCGACACAGGTCTATTTTTATAATAAAAAAAGGTAGTTTTCACAATATTATTTCGGAGCTATAAGTGATAGTAAGGGTGGCGTAGCAGGTCGTCTATTTTGCAGGTTATGTTTGCAAATCGACAAGAAAGCAAGCGGTCAAACCCATGAACTTGTTATGAAGAAAATTCATACAACATGGGAAAGAACGAAGATGCTGTATGAAGAAGAGAACTAAGAATAATGGCAAGTAGTTGTAGGACCAAAGCAATCTTTTTTTAAAGTCCTCACAATAAGGTTTGGTAGGGATTTAAGGTTTCGGTGTGTAATAAAGAAATTTTGTATCTTACCTATGTATGGATGGCATAGCAGATAGTCTATTTTGCAGGTTGACTATGTTTGCAAATCAACAAGAAAGCAAGTGGTCAAAATTGTGAACTCGACAACATGGGTAAGAACTTCAGAACGAGGAGTTTTGGCGCAAACATGAAAAATAAAAAATATCGCCGAATATATATATTTTTTTCTAGTTAGTATATAATGGTGTATTATTTTACCTACTAATGATTGAATCGCGATTCTGTTCAAGCGTGAAATATGTATGTATTTTAGTGTAGCTTACAAATTTGCAAAAAATATATTTTATATAGGCTTGCGTTTGTCCTTCACCTCACCTGATGTTAAGCAAGGTTTCGGTCTACGATCAAACACGCTTGCTTAGGAGAAACCTATTCATTTGCGACTTGAAGAAACACATATTGTAACTATCAGAAACTTAACGAAATTCCAGCTTCAACGCACGAGTAAATCGTCTAAACTCACATTTATGTTAAAATTTTCGCGTTCCCAAGTGTTCGCAGCTTTAGGAGGTGGTCCGGATACGATAGCAACTGATTGCTAATCTGCAACACGTGTGGGAATAGTTTAATTAACTTGGGGAGGCGCTAGGCGTCATATGGCGTAGGTAATTAGCTTTTGTTGCCGGATTTGCATAAACGCAGGCGTGATTTCCTAATTGTGTGGTGAGTTTACTAAACGAACGAATCGCTATGCTAAAATAACAAGGGTAAATCAAGCAATTCATCATCATATTAGCCATAGGACGTCCACTGCTGAACATAGGCCCCCCCCCATCGATCTCCAAAAAGGCCGGTTGGAAGCGGCCTTCATCCGGCGTTTCCCTGTGGTCTCTTTTACGATAGGTCTGTCCATCTAGTGGGTGGACGTCCTACGCTGCGTTTACGTCTTGAATGGAGACCACGGACCGGTCCGTGGTCTCCATTCAAGAATCTTTTAGTCCCATCGGCCATCTGCTCTGCGTGCTATGTGCCCTGCCCACTACCACTTCATCTTGCTAATCCGGTAACTTTCGTTCGTCTACGGATCTCCTCATTTCTGATTCGATCTCGTAGTGAAACCCCGAGCATAGCCCTCTCCATAGCTCGTTGTGCGACTTTGAGCTTGCTTATGAGGGCCATAGTAAGAGACCACGTTACAGTGCCGTATGTTATTAATCAAGCAGTTATCTCGCTAGCGCCTTTAATGATTTTTTTAGGATATAAAATGACCATGTCTATTTTTGAAAAATGTGTTTAGGTCATTTTGCGAAATAAATATTATAAAAAATCTAGCAAAAACTTTTGTTTTAATTTTTTTATAATGACCAGAATAAAAAGAAAAAACTGCCATTTGTTGTGGTCATAATGAAAAATATTAAAATAAGTTCTAAATCTTTTGAAATATTAACTTCGCAAAATAGCCGAAGCACATTTTTTTTTATTAGAAGCGGTCGTCTACGTTTTTCTATTCTGAGAGCTTTTTGCTCCATAACTTTTTCATGGAGCAAAAGTAGTTCATCATGTCGTACAGAAGCTGCCCTTGAGAGGTGGCTGGTAAATTAAAGGTAACCCTGTATAGGAAGATTTAGAAGGTATAGGTAATTACCCATAATTGAATCAAACCTGGGCCTGGACCCGGGTATGTCCTAAAACTGTAACCAGAACCACCGGAGGATGGGCAGCAGCGTCCTATTAGTACACGGTGAACGTACTGCGACCCCCAAGCCGCCTGCCAAGCGTGGGGATTATGGCAACACCCCTCTCTACGAGGGAGGCCTTTGTTCAGCAGTGGACGTTTACAGGCTGATGATGATGATGATGAATCAAACCTGAAGTTTATGTCAAAGTAATTTACTACACGTAGGTATCAACTTTGATTGGCCTCTTAGCTCTATTAGTCGAACAAGAACTAGACTAATTGGTAATCTATGTTATGACGTCACTGCGAGTAGATGTTGTATAGGTAATTAAACAGCGTCGCGAAGGTGATTAGGTACTAGCTAGCGAGGGATGTCCCTGGGCTAATGAAGCTGCGATATTAGATACTGTGTTGTGGCAGGCCTGGCGCACTCCGCACTTTAAATATGAAGCAAGTATGAAGCTACAAGTAGCCGACTTCTCGGACCTGCTGCGCCCGCTGCCGCACGATAGACAGAGATAACGCAACAAGAGTTACGCGATAGACAGAGAGGCAACTTCTTCTTTATATAGCTGTAGGGAGTTAGCGCTCGTACATCCTGAATTGAACTTTATTGTGTAGTAGCAAGAGTCGCTACTCATTTAAATGTATTTGCGGAGTGAATCTTTTGTACTTGTACTATTGTTAAATCATTTTAAATTGTTATGTAATATATGGAGTACCTACATTTATTTATCTATTATAATATGTTCATTACAAAGCGAAGTAAACATTTATCAAGTGGCCCTGCCCCTCCCGGGTGAGCTTTACCTCCCTGCATCACTGAAAGTATCCCAAACCGCGGTTTTTTTTTATTTATAAAAAGTGTGTAGGAAAGTGTATTATTTCTTAGTGAATCGCCGTAACATTACATATTCTGTGAAAATTTCAACTAGCTATCTATTACGGTTCAAAAGATACAGTCGTTTAAAGGTAGGACAGACGGACGGATGGACAGACAGACAGACATCGTAGGCTTAGTAATAGGATCCCGTTTTTACCCTTTGGGTACGGCTGGAATACGTACAAGCGTCAGACTTGGCATGAGTATAGTACACACTCTAAATAAAAGTATATCAATAAATAATAAATAATGGCCATGTGCGAGTCGGTGCCAAATTTATTTTCATTATCAAGTTAAGCAACGTTTTTGCTACTTGACGACCTCATCATTTCGTCTCACAGAATCGAAATGCCACCATATTTTACTAATTTTGAAGATTATTGTATTTTGTGGTGGTGCGGAACCCTCAGTGCGCGAGCCCGACACACACTTGGCTGGTTTTATTTGCATTTTGCTTTTTGGCACCTAGAGCTCCTCTCACTCTACCCCAGGGCCGGCGCGGCGCTGACATAACAAAACAAAGCCAGTTTTTTAAATTAACTTATTAATACAATAGTCAACTGACGATTCTTCAAAGTGTTCCAAGATTAGAATGTAGTGACATTTAAATTTTCGTATAAAATATTGCTTTTGTTCTATTACTTCATGTGGGCGTCGATCTAATATCAAACGAGTGTTCTCGTTTAGGTACTGGGTTACGCGGAAAGGGTGTACTAAGTCGAAAGGGGCCCATATAGTATCCATCATTATGAACAACTTTTGGAACATCACTGATATTGCGAAAAAATATCAGCTTTTCCATAGACAACATTAATTGACACTAGACAAAATGTATGGAACAGCTGATATTTTTTTCGCGAATTCAGTGTTGGTACCGGTGCAAAAATTGTTCATAGTGATGTAGTACTATGGACGCCTATCGGCTTAGTATGCCTTTCTGCGTAACCCTCTATAAGTGCAATACCATTCGAGCGCAATTTGCATACAGCATACATACAGTCAGCGTTCACGGGAACCGCTTAGCCGTCCTCATTGCATAGTTAGTGTTTGCTGTGACATTTCACCAAAGGCATTACAGTTTGCCTTAGTACCATTGTTTGTAGTATTTGTTGTTCTCCGGACTGGTGAAATGTTGTACAATACAATTAGCTAGGATCACAGCTCAACGCATTAAGGCCCCTTAATGCGTTGAGCTGTGATCCTAGCTAATTGTATTGTACACTCTTTTCCCACTTTTAGCAATTTTGGTCATTCTAGTTTGAGTTTGTCTACTTCCATGGTTAGCTTAAAATTATCAAATTGGCGTCATATAAAAATTCAATGTTTTATCTAGGAAACCGTAAAGACCGAAACACAGTTAAGGACAATTGATTGAGAGAAAAAAAATGAAACTAACACAGATTTGAGCTTTTTTCTCTGTTTCTTTTTTATTTCATTCTAATACCTATTTACTAAATGATGTCTACGATGTCTCAATAATAATATATAGATTTCATAATTATGGAGGGAACCGTCAAGGTACATTACAGCTATACTTATCGAAAAATATGCGAAAAACCTCAAAAATAGAAGTAGCTGAGATTTTTATATGATTACAAAAAAGAAACTATTAAAGTTATATGATTATTTACGGGATATTTACCGTGGTAAGGTTAAACCACGGTAAATATCCCGTAAATAATCATATAACTTTAGTGAACAACCGTGATAGTTTAAAACAGAAACTATTAAATACCAAAGAGTGTCTTTTCCGTAGTTTTTTATTAAAATAAAAATGTACATTACTATCGTCAATCAAACGCAATAGACCTACATAATTGTAGTTAGGTATATCTATCACGGGAGAGCAAATGGATTAATCCATCACGGACGGGTACCAGCGCCGTGGATGCAATGTCAAGCGAGAAAACTAATTAATTAAATGTATATATGGACTCTTTTCAACAGACTTCCAAAAAAGAGGTTCTGAATTCAACAGATTTTTTCGTGTGTTTGACGCCAGCAAAGAGAAATAACCGCTAACGACGGGATTTTCTTCGCGATTGACAACCGATTTTGGTGATTATTTTTCTCTTCGGCCATATTCGCAACCAAGTTTCAAAACTAGTTTCGGAAAACGAAAAATTATTCTGCTTCTGAAACTGGTTGTCAAGCATGGACGTCATTTGTCAAGTAGGAACTCGTTGGTTCTGAAACTCGATTCAAGAAAATAATTACAACTCTTCATTCGAAACTCCTTAGTCCTAAATGAAACAGAATAAAAACACTAACGAGAAATAGTTTCCTGGCCACTTCCATACTTCTATTCAGTTTCACCTCTCTCGGTGTGATGTAATCAAATCTTGCAAGTCTTAGAATAACTATATTCTAAGTTGCAAGTAAAATTTTGTCTAATTCCCGGTCTCAGAATTCTGTGTTCCCGGTGTTAGATTGAGCTGGGCATACTTGTCAAGTTCCGATGACAATACAATATTATGGCGACAACGGTGATGGTGACGTTGACGGTGGACAATGGCACTCCTCGATGGATAATAGTAGACTGGCAGAGCTTGGGCTCGTTTTGATCAGAACACCGTTCCGATCACTAATTTCATAAAAGCTTGGTTCGAAAAAGATATTTTTCAATTAAAAACTTAATTTTAGATGGCTGTCTGATGTCCTGTTATTCACTCATATTACAAGCTACAGCTATCTGGAAATGTACTATTTATTTTGGACAGTTGTCGTTGCACGTTCACACAAAATGTTAAAATTACCTCAAGCTATATAAGTATGTATTTTTACGTAAACATTCTCGAAATGTTTGAGAAAAGTGCATTACAGGCATTGGCAATAACTGGGGATGTATGGCCTCGGCTACGCCACACTCACTTTTTGACTATCGTCCATTAATGTCTCTGTTGCCGGCCATTGAAATTATGTAGGCTAATGGGGAAAAACAGAATAACGGAAATAATAGTGATAATTTCCGCAGACATGGATGAGAATACATCAAGAGGCGATTAGAGAAAATGGGCTTATTCATCACTCATGCTATCATTGTGCACGTTGAGGCCAACTAATAATAATTAATAACAATAATTCCGTAGATAAATACCCATATAGGGTTACAAAGAACGGTAATAACTACCAAGAAAATAAGTTAAGAATAGACAGCGCTGGCCCTAGCCTTTGATCAGGTTAAGCGAGATTGTCTTTCGGTGCGGTCTGTTAGTAGTGTCAATCATGTCAACCAGGATTACCTCGTCTTTAAACAATCTCACTATCTCCTCTCTCACTATTGATGGCAAAACTGCCCCAACGACTAATGGGCCGGCTCCAAGAAAAAAAAAAAAACACTTCGAATTCCAAATCCACCGGTGGAACGAAAATATATTTCGAGCGGTGAGAAATGATATCGGACCCCGCACACACGGAGATAGAGTAAAAAAAGACTGGAAATAAAAATAGTGGTGCTGTTTCGATCAGTGCTTCCACAAAAGCTCTGTATTTTGCAGTACTAGTAGGAGCCCGGCTATTTTAGTTGTTTTGCTATGCTACTAACGTAGGTACGGAAGTTCGTCAGTTCCTTTTATTTCCGTCATTTTCATCACCAAAATCAACTATCTTAGTCCACTGCTTTGGAAATGCCAATGTTCACATAGGACTATACCAAGACACGCCTAGCCTTACTTCGGCTTCTCGCTTACTGCCAGCTACCATTTTTGCCAGCTGCTTTTCGTACGTATATTGTTCATTCCGTCGAGTCTCAGCGCTTCGTGCGCTGTATTTGCCGATTCGTGGTCTCTAGAAGACGTCAATGTTACGGTTAAAGAATACATATTCTCCGCTAACCGTGGAACATTGTTAGTAAGTAGACTAACTAAGTCTAGAACAAGTCTATATTAACGGTTAAAGAATATGTATTCTTTAACCGTTAAGAGAAGTGTTCTAGAGTGGAGGCCACGAATCGGCAAATATAGCGCGTCTATCTTATACTTTATTCTTCACCACACGAACCTTTGTTTAGAACACTTCTATCTTAACGGTTAAAGCATCATTTATTCTTTAACCGTTAAAACATGTATTAGACATTGACATTAGTCTAGAACATGTATAATGTTCTAGACTAACTTCTAATTACTAAATAAATGCCCCACGGTTTCACCCGCGTGGACATTATCTCCTAAACGGTAAATTTTTGCGGTAACTACTGAGAGTTGACGCACGCCATGCAAAAAATCGCGTCGATCCGTTGCTTTGTTGCTACACCAAAAAAGTACAAACAAACATATTTATTTATTTGTAATAGTATGTTGGATGACATATATTTAAAAAATCTTATACGTAAAAATTTCTGTACACTGGAAATTATTGGAACCGAAAAAGCAATTGTATTTTCGCATAAAGCTAATAGTTATAAATTATATTATATTAAACAGTTATCAGTCGTTATCAGCCGAATGGATTGATTGAAAATTCGAAATACGAGTAGGTATAGCATGGAAACGTAACATTTGTAGTTCGTTCCATACAATGGAACTGCGAATAGAATTTCCTCATCGAATAAAGCCTTGGCTCGGGAAGAGCATTTTCATGTTTCTGATTACAAACTTTTTAAGCACGAATTTAATATTACTTCTATTTTTACTCAAGATGAAATGAAGATGCTATACTTTTTATTACAAGAATAAAAATTGTTCCCTGTTCGTATCCAGTTTAATCCCCTTATTAGAAGTTATCCCCAAGTAAGAATTTTGCCTACAATATTGATTTTAGGAACAATTATAGGCAAAATTCTAACTTGTGTCCAGTGAGCAAAATACCTTTCGTTTCCAGCTAGGGTTGCCAGGCCCAAAAATAGAAAAGCTGTGCCAGATTTATATTTAGCCGGGCATTTAGTCCTGAAAGCCTGGCACAATGCTTTTTAATAAAAAATAGTTTTTGGTTACTTTTATTTGTTTATTTAAAACTGTTATTTGTTTGTTTAACTGTTATTTGTTTACTCTTAATTACATATTATGAATCACATTTTGCTTTTATTACGTGCGTTCGATTTTCGACTAAAAGCCTAACAATGGCTATCATGGTGACACTTAGAATAGATTTATTCTGATGATAAGGCATTTTTATGATATGCATGACATGAATCGACATGCAGGATAGTCTCCAAATTAAGGAACAATCAACACAAATACGAAATTTTGTGTAAGCATTTTATTATGATAGCCGGTTTTAAGTTTTGTCATGACATGGTTGCTGTTTTAGGGTAGGATCCTGATTAAGGAACTCCTCAAGCTTTAGAAGCACAGACATGAAATGCAGGTACCTACATTTTAAATATCATGTCTGTGCTGTTAACCATTGACTGTAGATAGGTAAATAGTTATATCACTTACATACATTCGACCACGTTCAATAATAATCCACCATTATTAGGTGGAAATAAACAAGTTTAGGAAAATAATACGCCGACATTTTTTTTTTCCACGGTGGTGCCAAAACTCTCTTTAACAGCTCAGCCTGTCAATCTGACAGCAGTAAATTTAGCAACCTCAAAACGTAGATAAATTTAATCTAGTCATGTGAAAACTTAAACCAGCGGACGCTCGTAAACAGTTTAAATTTTAGCTGGTGAAAATTTTGTCTGCCTACGTAAACGCACCCCTGACCCATCCCAAACGATTTACAATCTTCTTAATGACACATTTGTATGTATTTCGTCACTTCATAAAGATTAACGGGTATTGCTACAGCTTCACCCGCCCCATTGCACATTAGTGATATTGCGCCGCCAAAGCTAACATAATGTACTAAGGCTGCTGTTATACGAGTGTGATCTATCTCGGTTAGACCGCTCCGTATCAGAAGGACAATCTAGCAAAATTGCCGACCTTTAGAACATCCAAATTATGAAAAGCCTTTGTGGGAAGAACACCGCAAAGGCGAAACGACCTACTAGTAAAACTACTTAAATACCTAATGCTCATACTTATCAAATGTCTGTAATGATAAATCGTCAATTTAATTATGTAAGACAATTGCTATACACTCGAAAACATAAATGGATATAAGAAAGAAGATATCTATACTTATAATAAAACTGTAACAGGACCAATTCTGTACATTGAAGTATTTTTTTTGGACGGCGCTCAATCATCGATATTGATGTCAAAACTGTATTTTTTTTCATTTTTGTCTGCCTGTCTGTATGTCGGTATCTGGGCCGCGCATCACGCCGAAACTACTAAATGGATTCAAATGAAACTTGGCATAATTTGAGTTCATACTACGAGGTAGGTTATAGAATACTTTTTATCCCGAAATTTTGCTTTGTTCCCTTGGGAGAGGGGATGAAAGTCAAAATGTGAACTTAGTTGTAAATCATTACCGCGTAGTCCGATTTCATTAATTCTTTTTTTTGTTAGAAATGAGGTAGATTATAAAACGTCCCGTAAAAATTTCAAGGTCATAGATTTCGTAGTTCAGACATCACAACCGTCAGAATAATGTCCAAATAACTTGACCTCCGGAATGTACAGGAACCTTTGAACGTACGGCTCATCTTAAGCTGGAGTTAGCTTTGTGGCGCACTTTGTAGTGTACGTTGAGTAGGTACTTAATAAATCTATAAATTAATAAATCTTATTAAACAAATAAATGCCAAAAGAGTCCGCAAATCACGTGATGCAAATTAATGGGGGTTACTATATTATGTAGAAGGTTCTTATGGAAAGAAAAATTAAGAAAATTGGAAACTTTCAGAAAACTTAACACCGATTTTAACATCGCGCGTTTTTCATTTCTAAGACAGGACAACGTCTGTCGGGTCAGCTAGTCAAAAATAAAATTACATGATTTTCAATTTAGTCTTTATTGGAAAAAATAACATAGCACCACTATTTTGGTCTATATACTTCTACTGAAAATTACCGGATCTGAAAATATTTAGAGTCCCGGAGAAGAGATCGAAAAAAACTTATTTTGTTATTATTTTCCTTCTCAGGCAAAGTATAAATTATTTGTATGAAAATTACTTCATTAACGAAGGTAAGGTAATTAACGTACTTCATAAGTTTTTAGTTTTTATTTAGTTATGTAGTTATTTTAAGTTTTAGATTTTAGTTATTTATTTAAGTTTTCGTAATTTTCTGTTTTTAAGGTTGTGCTTAATAAAATATTTCTTCATAAACGATTGGGATGTTATTTTAAAGATAATGTTCAATCTTATTTTAACCGAATGCATGAGCGGGTCTCAATTCAGTCAGTTTAAATTACACTGATTATTCCGCCATTTTGTTAACCGATTTACGTGATTTTTTTATTAAACAATTTTTCAGAATAGATCTCGTTGAGACAGTTTTAATAATCGAATCAACTGGCGAGATACTGAATTTGGTAAACTTTTGATTTTGTCTCGTATTTGCTCTATAATAAATATATCGTCGTGTGAGCACGCCCTAGTATGGTAATGTAATGGCACTGCTTGTCGTCATTGCAGACACTATGGGTGAAAATTCGCGAACACCTCTTTACTTATATAGAAAATCTCCTAGATACTTATACTCGCTTTACATATTTAAGTTCAAATTTAATTTTTACTTATATATGTAAAAGAAAAATTACTAAAAATTATTACCAAAACTTAAAAGCTGTAACACAAAAGTTGCCTATTCAGCCTTAAGCAAACTTACTTAGCTTTTTTTACTGTAGGTACCTAATAAATTACTTAGTAGACTATTTTTACTCATAGAGGTCTATATGAAAAAAAAACTTACTACTTAGAAACAAGCTTGGGATAATCTCGAAGTTTTTCCAAATCGATATTGCCTACAATTAAACGTTAACCTTCCTATACATATTATGATACAGCGTGATTATGCCACCAGCATACTGCCAACTGGTAGATGGCTTGAGCATTTGGATTAGATAAGATAATTTTATTTCTAAGAGTCAGTTACATGAACATTTACACAGCTATAAAAACATGAGTAGAAAATTACATAAAGTTATAAAGATAAATAAAGAATGGAAGTTTTTACATTAATTAACACATTCAAAAATTATAGCGAATTCTTTAAACACTTTGATTCATATTCATATAAAAGATCAGGTTCGAATATGCAGTGGCCCCACACTAGGCTCTAGGCCCGTGTCGTGGGAACCTGGGAACCTCATTGAATTAACTCTATAGAGTCTCAATCTCTCAGTGAAAACAGTCATAAAACGTCCGAGCGTCATTGTACATACATTGTATTATTTATATACTTCACAATGCCACATTTACTCCAAAGTAGACGTTACGTCGCTTGCATAGTATTCAACGTTAGTTGTCCGCTATGTCATCGTAGCTCTGGCATCACGCAGCGTTACTGCGATTCGGCTGTGAATGGAACTCCCGATATTTCGGTGCAGCAATTTTTTTTTATCATTGTGTTTAGCTTTTAACTCGCCTGTTGTTAAGCGATGTCGCGGTCTACGATGGAGCACAGATATATATATAGATAGATATATAGATAGAACCCAGATTGTAAAATCTGGGTGTCTTCAAATCACAAGTGAATCGGTTTCTTCTAGGCAAGCGTGCTCCATCGTAGACCGCATCATCGCGCGAGTTGGTCTATTAAAACAGATTCAATATGTAAAAACAAACTAATTTCGATTCAAATATGTACATTTAACTGTAGTGAACAAGCGTGACAGTTTAAAATAGTTTTTTAATTAGCTTGTATTTTTTTGTTGATTGAAGTAACTTTCGTACTTTAGCTATACTATATTTAACTATGGCTATACCTAGTCTGTGGTTTAACATTATGTAACTTTTTTGCGTGTCGAATTTGGACTTGATTAGATGCCGTGACCGAGGTGGTTGGAAAGAGGCCCTGCAGTGGAATGGCAAAGCTATGGATGTCGATAATGACACTTTTGAACTTTTATGTGTGTGCTTATATCGTTTATTTGAGTTTTTTTATGTTAGGTAGTTATTGGCTGTGTCCGGAAGTTCCACCAGCGTGGAAAAATCTTTTTCCAAGGTAAAAAGTACCCTGTGCTTCTCCGACCCACTTAATATCTCAAAACAAACATGACGGCACACACAGAAACAGTACACCGGGCACTGTTGCTGTGTGAAAGAGGAACAAATAAACAAACACACATTCGCATTTATAATGTAAGTATGGTTATCTTCTTGGGTAATTATAGCAAAACTTTCAGCAGCAGTACGAGAAAGAAAGGCTGCTAATTCCGATAAAACGAGCTTTCCGTTCTAATTGTTTTTGAAAATGTGCCAGCATTTTGGGTTCACATTTGGGCGGCTAATTTATAACTGAGCTAAACATAGGCCAGTTTTCTATGTCTAGTCTAGAATAAAGTTGAAAGTTAAAATAAAATAGCCGGGAAAAACATGAGCACACAAGGTACGTATGTTGATTTAATTGCTGTCTAGGATTTTACAAGCTTAGTTTGGGTTAAATCTTGCAGCTGAATTTTAAAACTGTTATCCTCAACCGATTGAGCTGAAATTTTGCAAACACGTTTAGTTTTGATGACAATGCATGGTTAGCTAAATGACGTCATTCTAAATCCAATATGGCGGACTCCCAAACAGTGCGAACTAGTTATTTTTATGCACCCTTATTGGTATGGGTATCAAATGAAAGGGTTTGCTGAGAAATATATGAAAAATAAAATTACATTACACACAATTCAATATGGTGGACGCCCTAAGATGCCGGACAAAATTTTCTTGAGTACCGTCAGGATATGGGTATCGAATGAAAAGGTTAGCTGAAAAGTATACGTTTTTTTTATGCATACGAGTGACGAGACGAGCACTGATGGTAAGCGTTACACCTGAACATTAGCAGTTCAAAATCCTACGCAGTAATTTTATTATTAAAATATTATTGTTTTTTTTATTAAAATATCTTTGGCAACAATGAACGTACAAGGCAAAGGTAGGTGATACCATAGATAAACATATACTAGAGTGATACTTTAAGAAAGACAAATATGTACTATATGTACTAACGTACCAATTTTTTTTATGCCATTGATAAGCTAACTAAGGGGCCGCTTGATAGTAAGCGACCATCGTCGCCTATACATACCAGTAACACCAGGGGCATCACATATAAGTTGCCGGCATTTACTGCTCTTAGTTGCTACTGGTCTAAGTTAATTTGGGTAGATTTTAAATAATATTTGGGTACTAATTTAACTTCCAAATAATAATAAATAATAAATAAATAATTGTTTATTTATTAATCATAGTACAAAACAGTTTCAAGTGACCAGGGGCCTTACGGACTACTGCTATTACAGGCACCTAATCCGCTCAGTTGGAAAATCACGCGACCGCAAACCTTATCGCGCCCAGATACGGTTTGCTGTCGCGTGATTTTCCAACTGAGCGGATTAGGTGCCTGAGTTGTCCGTAAGGCCCCAGGAATTCCATTTAGAAAAAAAATTGTCTGTATTAGGAGTCCCTGCTCTTCTTAGGATAGAATATCTTTGACTTAGCGTGTGTGTGTGTGTTTGTTTGTGTGTGTGTCTATGTGTGTGTGTGTCTGTGGTCGTGTGTGCGTGTGTGTGCGTGCGTGTGCGTGTGTGTGTCTGTGTTTGTGTGAGTGAGAGAGAGAGAGTGAGTGAGAGATTTTGTGAGTGAGATTGTATGGTTGAGTGGGTGTGGTGGGTGCGACCGTATGTGTGTACATGTAAGTAAGTGTAGATGTGTGATTGTGAATGTGGAGAGGATATACACGTAATTGTATGAATATCTAACTCTCAAATAAATCTCAAGACTGCCTTTTTCAACTTAACAAACCTTTCTAAGATCAAACAACGTAAATTAGGGACTTACCCCCAAAATTAAATTTGGGGGCAAGTCGCTACTAATTTAAAACTTGAAAAAGTTACCTACCCATATCAAAGGAAATTTGTCAACATTCAAAACAATATTCCCTTTTAAAGGTGGTTGCAAAAATAGTACAAAGACAAATTAAAAATTAAAAATGACCAACAAATTCGGAAAAGAGCTCATTACATTTGAACAGCTTGAAATATTTTTATCAAATACGTACATAGAGATAAAAGAATCACTGTAATAAAACCTGTTTTAAAAAAATATTGGAGAAAAATTATAACACATATCCGCCCACCGAAAAGTGGCGCCCAACGCGGTTTGTCGAAGCCCTAGACAAAATATTTTTTTGTAATAAATGTGTGTCAAACCATCATGTGGTCCGCCTGATGTAAGCAGAAACCGCCGCCTATGGACACTTGCAGCACTAGTGGTGTTGACGGTGATTTGCCAGCCCGGAGAGATAGTAAGGTATAAACACCATTTTTGAAACGCTTCATGTTGAAGCTCTGCAGGAAGACGTTTGGGGAAGGATATTCCACACCTTGCAAGTCCACGAAGAATGTAGCGGAAAAATCGGACAGTGTTATTCCCAGCTTTGCAAAATGTGGGTGGTGAGATTGTTTGACGGTGTCAGGATGTGCGGTAGTTGAAGTCCGACACAGGAATGAGATCGAAAAGCTCTTCAGAGCATTACCCAAAAAACAAGCGATAGAAAATACAGAGGGAACCCACATCTTTCCGTAGGCTAAGTGGGTCCAGCTTGTTAGTGAGCTTGTTACTTGATCAATATATCTTGAGCTTACGGACAAAACTATCTACCAAACTGGAAAACTTGCTACATTATTTATAGAATGGTCCAACTTGTGTATAGAATGTGTAATATCAAAATGAAAAGTAGCCACTTACAGTCAGCCTGACCCTGTACCCACTTTCCTTACCTTATTCCTATAAAATACCGGGTCATTCCACGCTTGACCCGAATAATAATCGTGCCCCAGGGAAGGTGTGTTCTCACGTGGGCTCACTGGCTAATGGGAGAAATAATAATATATGGACGGGTTACAAAACCTATAACACTAAAGCGCACGCGCGCTCCACTATGCAATAAAAATAAATGAATTAAATTTTTTAATTTAATTTGTCTATTTTTCCATTTATCCGCATGTGCTTCCAGATAAGTTGCTGCGTAGGCGTAAGCTCTGCAGATTTCTCGATAAAACTAGCTGAAAAATTGGCCTACAAAAAAAAAAGTGTACGCGAGGTGTTCAACTGTTCAAGGAGGATAATATGTCCCGATCAGAAAGTAGTGTTATGCATCGAATGTGAAGAAGAATAAGAAAAAATACTCTAGGTGGCTTTAGTTTTGTGATTTGATCTCAAACACGCCAAGTTGGTTGTGTTTTGATTAATTTCTGTAATTAAATGTTAGTAAGGTAAGTAAACACTCAAAAACTTATATTTTTCGTTTTAATTATTTTGTCCCTCCAACGATTTTTTCGACTGGTCTCAGTTAATTAAGTAAATGAAGCGTGAGAAATGGAAGGAAATGGGGGGAGACATTTGCCCAGCAGGACAATCTTTTATTTAAAAGATGAAGACAAAAAAAAATAGTTTTAGATTTTTTTTTAGCTTTTCTGCTATGGAAAAAGCACGCGTGCGAACTTGTAAAAAACAGGGCGCGTGTACGCTAGGGTTGAGGTATTGCAGGTACGGTAGTGAAGTCCGGGTCAGTAGGGACGTGAATCGGTATTCATTCAGATACTTTATCATTTTAGTGGAATGTCATCCTTTGGAAGGGTCCACTGATGTGGTCACGACCCTGATCCTTGTTGGGTTAACAAAGGGTTTCAAAAATCGGGATGAGATTCTGAAACTGGGACACTATCCATCTGACACTATACAAAGAATATGGTCATTGATTTTGGTTTGTAAACAAAATTAGACGCAGCCACTTCATACGAAGAATACAAAATGAAATGTTAGCTAGCTTGCCTTTGTACCCTCGTCTTTGTTGAACCTAAAAGGATAGTAAAATTAAATGGTTCTCAAAGCACTTGACCTAACAATGTGCTCGGAACTCGGGGTCTGAATTTTAATATCTTTAGTGATGCTCACTAGTGTAATGTATATTACTGGCCCTTAATAACTTTTATGAGGTAAATGAAATATCTGATAAAGGTATACGACTTATTACTTACGACCCGGCAACAAAGTTTATGTGTATAGGTGGGTAAAATAAATTAGGGATATAGTAGAGCTATTTCTATACTTCTATAAAGAGGAAAGATTTGTGTTTATGTATGTTTGTAACGAATTGGCTCAAAAAGTACTGGACCGATTTAAAAAATTCTTTTACCATTTGAATGCTACATTATCACTGATTAATATAGGCTATTTTAATTGCAAGAAAAAAATAGGCATCCTTACTAAAACTCCAATAATATAACACAAGGTGTAAAAAAATTATAGAAAAGTCCGCCCCAGCTTTGCACGGGTATAGATTATAGCCTATGTCACTCGGGGATAGTGTAGCTTCCCAACAGTGATATAATTTTTCAAATCGGTTGAGTAGTTTCGGAGCCTATTCAATGCAAACAAACAAAAAAAAAAAAACAATCAAATCTTTCCTCTTTATATTATTAGTATAGATAGAGAATAGTGATAAGGTGGGTAACTCGGGTCTAATTTACAAACAACTTTGACCTGCTGTATTGATTATTTGTTGTTATTTGCATATGTATTTACTTTTGAATTATTTTATTTAAGGCCACTATTTTTCTTATTGTAATTCCTTTCCGTGCACGGTTGCCTGGAAGTGATCGCTTTAAGCGATAAGGCTGCCTGTTAAAATCCTGTTAATAGTTTTATTGTAATGTATAATAATGTTATCCTTATTTTTATAAAGAGTTATATTACCTGCCAAACGTTAAATAATGCGCCCGGTTTTTTTACATAGGACTAGGCTACTTTGGCTTACATCATTTGTACTTTATTCATAACTAGCTGCGCCCCGCGGTTTCACCTGCGTAGTGACGAAAAATGGTGATGATGATGAAAAGTAGCCTATGTCACTCGCTGGCTCTTGAACTATACCCATGCAAAAAATCAGGTCGATCTGTTGTTCCGTTACAGCGTGAAAGAGGAACAATCATCCATACATCCATACCTCTATTCATCCATACATACAAACTTTCGCGTTTATAATATTAGTAGGATTATAGTCAAAGAAATATAGTTAACTGAAAATTAGGTTAAAAAAAAACCTTTTTTTTTTTTAGTTTTGGCATTTGGAAAACGTGTGAGAATTAATACTACTTGAGCGTGATTTACTTGTGACTTTTGATATTTTTGAATGTGTAATAGTAATAACTAATAATATATGTTAGTATAGATTGTTATTATTTGATGTAAAAAAATAGAAAATAGGTCAGTCGAACCGCTACCCGCATGTTTTTAATATCATCTGCATCTTGCCTACCTGCAACTTTTAAATATTTCCACTTATAAAACAATAAATTTTCTTATAAAATTCTATGAGTATTGGTTCAACTACTCAGTCATAAGAAGGCTATAAATATACAGGGAAAATCAAATACTTTTGCATGTCTTTTGTACTCGTAATTACAGGTAGGACTCAGAGTAAATAAATTTGCTCTGAGAGTTATGTAACGGGGTAGTGGTAACGTGACGCAGGTACTTTTTATAATTTTGTCACAATGTTCTACAAGAACGCCGCAGAAACCAATTTCAAGGCAGCGCCATCTTTAATACACAAACACATGCTTAATTCACAAATGTATGCGAGAAGCGTTAGCATGTGCTCGTTTCTCCTGTTAGGGATAATTAGAGGAGAATTGCCCGATAACAGGCATTTCAACCCTCGAGCGCGTGGCGAGGGTCTTTATCAACGGTACTATACCAATGGAAGGAAGATAAACAGTGACTGAGCTTCAGAGCAGAGAAAGATTAACATAAGCCGTTCATGACTTTACGCACTTTGTAAGGTTTGCCGTGGGGTACCGGCAGAGTAGAATAGTCCTTCCCCTAGAACTAATTCAAGTTTAATTATAGTTTATTTAAGTTTTAGGCTGGTTTCACAGCTATACGAGAAACTCGCGCGGGTTGCCTGCACGGGCTCCCGGACTGGAGACATACGTGAGGCGCTGGAACATCGTTTCACAGCGAAACGGGTTGTTTCGTACGGGACTTGCCTTCGCGTAGATTCCGTCTCCCGTAGTATGGACGACCCTTACGTGTCACCCGCACAGTAGTGACACCAGCCTTAAGTTTATTTTTTAATATTCCAAATGTTAGGAATTTTAGTATATATTACTGGAGCCATACAAAATGCACTGTTTGCATCAGCTTTAGCCATACGTTTTAGTGGTTGGTTGATCTCAATCTGCAAAGCTATCACGATCAGAGAAGGAAAACTTGAAACAATCCCGGAATAGCAACTCCGTAGGCACAATTATATCCTGCAACTGAAAAACGCCAAACAATTGCTCTTAATATCTAATGAGATTTTTTCTAAAGAGAAAGAAAGGAAGAATTCTTGGTTTGGTTAGCTAAAGGTTACAACAGCTAACTTACATGTGCGACATTATAAATGTTAAGTGAAATAACCAACTAGAATGCGACTGTTGAAAGAATACATCTGACAGTTGCCATAACATTGTAAAAAGCAGAAAAAAAACAGTAAATTCTGACCACTTTTACTAGCTTTTTGTAGATTTTTTGAAAATTAAAAGATTTTTTCAAAATTCTATTCTATTTATACCGCAATGATGGCACAGTCTCTGTCGAACGAAAAATAGGTGTCGACCCTAATTTGGGTCTCAGGGTAATGACGCAGCGATAGAACGTTAGTAATGGTCTATTCCCTGATATCTCACGATCTTAAGTACTGCCTAGATATCGTATTTTGTCGCGATATCGCAGGGTGGTCGTTTGGACCCGCGGAGGAAATTACGCCGTTTCCACGCTACAACTTTCAGATATTGACGGTTCACAGCAATATGGGAGGTGAAAAATCGCGCCACCAGGCTTTTGAGTGTATTGAACTTAACATTTCTGAACGGATTTGTTCTGTAGTTTTATGTTTATAGGTATAGTAGCTTTATCTAGTCTGTGTTCTATAGTTAAGTTTATTCATATATCATAGATCTGTGGAAATTGCACACTGTACTTTACGCGAGCTTTTGTACCTAACACCTACAAAAAGTAGAATGTGCGTAATTTTCTTGTAACATGGGTGAAAAGGGCTGTGATGCCGCTGGTGTTACAGATATCCATAGGCAACGGTGATAGCTTACCATTAGGTACCCCGTTAGCTTGTTTGCCACCTATGTTTTTTTTGTGTAGACTTACTATTAAGGAAGTTAGCGGACAATCGTCAAACGAAGAACGTAGACGAAACGAAACGTAAGTTTTTATGAGCGAAGGAAAGCCTGCGGGAAAGCATTTGACGTGGCCTCTATTTTGCATACCGCTCGTGTACCACTGTACCATCGTTCACCGGTTGGACCGAGTATTCATTCATTCATTCATCATCAGCCAGAAGACGTCCACTGCTGAACATAGGCCTCCCCTTTTAATCTCCACACTGAAAGACAACCTACCTTTTGCATCCACTGGATGCCCGCGACTATCACAAATGTCGTCCGCCCATCTAGTGGGAAGCCCACCTACGCTGCGTCTTCCGGTTTGTGGTCTCCACTCAAGAACATTTCTTCCCCATCGGTTATCGGTTCTTCGAGCTATGTGGCCTGCCCATTGCCACTTCAACTTGCAAATTTTAATAGCTACTTATGTCGGTGACTCTGGCGAATATCCACGTTTCGGATTCTAACGCGCAAAGAAACTCCAAGCATAGCTATCTCCATTGCCCGCTGTGTGTGTGACTCTCCAAAAGGCCAGTTAACGACCGTGTCTCAGTACCATATGTCATCACTGGCAAGTGGCAACACACACTGGTAAATATCCACTTCATAATAAAACTGTTCATAATGGAATATTATAAGACCGTCTTGTTAACTCATTAATTTAATTAGATTCAATATTGAAAGAGTTACCTTGTAGCACGAACCTAACCAAATATTAGATAACCCCTTGCAACATGATTTTATATGAATGAATGGGTTTCCTCTTTTATGGAGGGTGCTCACGGCGGGACGTAAAGTTGAATGAAATATTTTATGCACCTATTTCATTTGAGTTCCGAAATCTTCAAACGTATTTATTTGATTCTTTTTTTTTCAATCAACACTTGACAGTTTTTGATTTCATGTTTTAAATGTTTATCGGGACTTATCACGTATTATTTTATCTAGGTAAAATTAGGTACCTTTCGCTCGACGTTTTGAGCATGTTACAATGGCCGTGGTCACAAGCTGACTAACCACCTATACTACCCCTACGTATTTTTACCTAAATAAAATAATACGTGATAAGTCCCGATAAACATTTAAAACATGTGTTCAAATCGCGAAAGTTAAAAAATTACTAGTTTATGAATTCTTTTAATTTACGTTTTCTTTGTTGTCTTATGACAATTTTTTATGTGATCGAACGCTTGTAATAATTAAAGGTTACTCAGCATGCTAAGTTTTGTGTGTACACAAACTTCTACTCTAATACAACTTTAACAACCCGCTCTTAACCACAGTATTTACGCTCGTACGTTTTTACAGTAGCGAAAAATCTGTTACTCTCGACTCAATTTGAGTAGATGTGACTTATTTACCTTCAAAATAAAGACTATTTCAGTGGCTACAGCTTTCTCATAGAGTTCATTTGTGTAGAGCCAATAGCGAAAAAACAAGCCAAGTGCGAGTCATGCTCGCGTACTGATGGTTCCGTACCACCACAAAATTCAATAACGAAATTACCAGTTATAACTTGGTAATGAACAGAAATTGGTCACCGACTCGCACTTGGCCATTATTTATTATTTGTTATTATATCTTAAAGTATGTACTATAATCATGCCAAGTTTGACGCTTGTACGTATCACCGTTTTTATATCAGAGCTAATACAAAAATACGTTTGTTATCTTGCCTTTCGTTTTTATTTTTTATTAGGGACCCCCTTTCGTTTATATTTTTTGTTTTTTTTATTATTTGTTAATCCGCCGTAACATTACATATTCTGTGAAAATTTCAACTGATGACTGAACTGGTTCGTAAGATACAGCCGTTAATAGGTAGGACAGACGGACAGACAGATAGACAGATAGACATCGTAGGCTTAGTAATAGGGTCCCGTTTTTACCCTTTGGTTACGGAACCCTGGTCGCTGTCTTCGGGTAAGGTGCTTAAAAAGCTGGCGACATTATTACGTTTGTAAATTATTCTTAATTTCAGCTTTGTACTTTTGTGACGTGTTGAAAGTATACCCTAGTGTACCTGTTTGAAATAAAAATAAATGAACATGTGAACATAAACTCGTGTTTATCAATTGCAGGTCGTGCATCATAGAGCATGATCTGCTCTCAGTGGATAGCCTATCTGGCTGCTGTTGAATCAGAGCCTGAATTCTGAAATTTATTCCGTCTGGTGCTGCGCCAACACTTCAGCGCTAAATTATTAATGACTGTAATATCATAAAACACAGCTGAACTGCGCTAAAACAAAGCCCTGCTAGAAGTTTTCATATTAAAATCATCAAAAAGTTCGGCTTTGTTAGGTGGCTAAGTTTAACAATTGATAAGCCACCTTTTCACTGCTAAGATTACAGCATTAATCGATAAGCAATATTTTATAGGTGCAACCAGTGCCGGTTTTAGCACTACAAGCGTCCTGGGCGAGATTTCTATGGTGTAACCACCGCCCACCCCAATATTTTTATATTAGATAGATTTGTTTTAAATGCATGATGCGTCCGTTTATAGGCGCCTGGGGCGCCCCTTTATATCTGGCGCCCTGGGCGGTCGCCCAACCGCGCCCTACTCTAACGCCGGTACTGGGTGCAACTGATGTCTGCGTAATATATTGTAACATAATTAATATTGTATGACTATTTGTAATTATGTATTATCATTGCGGCCAGCATCTTGGGTATCCACCACCTGGCAGCGGTTTATTAAATTAGTTTAGTTTAGTTATATGTTTTGGTGCTAATTTGCTAATATTTGGTTTTAAGTTGTTTTCTTATAATTATTTTGCAGAATTTTGTGTTGATGTTTTATCATCAAAATAAATAAACCATGTGTTATCATAAAATATTTATGTCAGCAAATTCTTATAGGTATAGGAAAGTTAGTCTTTTAAACGTATTCTATACTACCATCTCCACAAGGAATATATAGTATCTGCTTATTCCGAAGGTTGTGTGGGAAAGATCGTTTTTAGAGATAAGATAGCCTTATGTGCTTCTTTTTAATGTATTCTTCTTGTAATGTCCTTTTTGTGGTTTTAATAAAGTGTTAATTATATATATTGTATTGCGTTGTATTGTATAATATTCAGTATTTATTTATTATTATTATTACACGTACACGTACACTGAGGGTTCGGTACCACCACAAAATTCAATAACGAAATTACCAGTTATAATTTAATACGAAGTTATACTTCGTAATAAACATAAACTTGCCACCAACTCACACTTGGGCATTTTTTATTATTTTTTGTTATACTGTTTTTTGGTTTGTTAGTGTGTACTATAATAATGTTAAGTATGACGCTTGTGAGTACTACCGTTTTTACATTAGAGCTAATACAAAAATATGTAAAAAAATATACGTTTGTTGTATCTAACCGTTCATTTTTACTTTTTGACTTTTTTATTATTTGTTAGTCAATCCGCCGTAACATTACATATTCTGTGAAAATTTCAACAGGATATCTATTACGGTTCGATAGATACAGCCATTAAGCAGATATCGTAGGCTTAGTAATAGGGTCCCGTTTTTACCTTTTGAGTACGGAACCCTAAAAACTTATAACGCCTCGATGAAATTATATGCAGATTTTAAATCAAACCTCTCATCTGCGCTCGCAACCACAACGAGAATTTCAGTGCCTCAATGGGTATGGTTAATTCCGTATTGGTGGTTCGTTGGTAGTGATTCCATTTAGCGGTTGCAGGCACTCTCCTGTATTACACATATTCCGATATATGGCGATTCGTACTTCCATTCGAGATGAATATTTGATTGAATATTTTTGTGCGTATTTGTGTATTTTACAGGTACAGCATCAGTAGATTGTAAAAAGCTTAATCATCATCATCAGCCAGAAGACGTGCACTGCTGAACATAGCCCTCTCCCACAGATTTACACAGTGAACAGCCTGCCTGCCTGTCTGCATTTACTGGATGCCCGTGACTCTCACGATGTCGTCGGTCCATCTAGTGGGAGGCCTACCTAAGCTACGTCTTCCCGTTCGTGGCCTCCACTCAAGAATCTTTCTTCCCCATCGGTTATCGGTTCTTCGAGCATAGGAGAGAGTATATAGTAAGATCTTCGAAAGTAGCATTTATAATATTATATCCAAGTTTTTTTTTTTTTTTTTTACATCGGACTAGGCTAACGTTTGACCGCGATCTCGCCTGATGGGAAGCGATGATGCGGTCGAAGATGGAGGACGTTTGCCCAGTAATAACCTATTAACCCTAGACTTGAACACTCCAAGATTGTAATGCTGCGGAAACACAGACAGGGGCAAGGCGTTCCATTGTTTTGCTGTTCTAATTAAGAAAGTGGAGTCAAAACGCTTGGTGCGAATAAATGGCATTTCGACCAAGTAAGGGTGACGCCTGGCCGTTCGTCTGGACGTCCGGTAATGAAAAGGTGATGGGGGAACAAGTTCGTGAAGTTCCGTTGCACACTCTCCGTGGAAAATCCTATAAAATACAGTCATCTTCCACACACAGCAATAACAATATGGCACAGTAGGATGTATGCATGTACCGCCTATTGTACACGCACGACTTTGATAACAGATTCAAATCCATTCCAGTACCCATTTAACTTTGATTTTGTAGTACATACGAGTATATCTTATCTGAAACAATTTCCATGTATCATTCGCCTACAAAACAGATTCGAGTGTCTCAAACTTGGAAACCCTTGGAGAATGTATTATACAATACGTATACCCTGGGTGTAATATAACCTGAAACAATTTCAAGCTTGAATGCCGAACCGATACAGCCCGCCTGAAACGGGAACAATGCATACGCAATAGCTTCTTAACTAGTTCGAATTCATGAGGTGAATAGACAAAAAGATAGAAGATAATCAGTGGGATGACGTGGATTTTTGTTAGCGGGACTCGTTTCTAAATTTGTCGCTGTTTACGCAACTTTACAAGAATACGCGGTGATTTTTTGACAACGGACATATTTTGCCATTGGACCTAAACACAAGTCACGACAATGTCTATTGTCTGTTCCATACACTTCGCTAAAAGTCAATACAACTCTTTCATGGAACAACTGAGTTTTTCGAGATATCAGGGTTGGTCATTAAGTAAAAGTTGTTCATATTTGTGAATATAATGATATCCTTGAATATCGCCTTGGCCGAACCCAGATTTTTCATCTTCTGAGGTAAGTGGTCACCGTCGCCAATGGATATCTGTAATACCAGGGGGGTTTCCGAACTATTAAAATGATAGTTACCCGGAAATGATGCAGGTCATTCTACATATTGGAGGTGTAAGACAGAGACCAAAACTATTGATGCTGTTGAAATTATTGGGGCTACCATAACTATTAGTGCTATCAAAACTATGGGATACCAAAACAATTGGTGCTACCAAAACTATTAGGGCTATAAAAACTATTTGTGCTATTGAAACTATTGCTGCAGCCAGAACGGTTGTTGCTACCAAAACTGTTGTTTCGTGTAAAACGCCACAGTGTGTGATTTCCATCGTGACTTATCGTAAGTGACAGTAAGATTCCAACACATAACTTATTGCTTATTGTAGTCAGAAGGCACAGCGAGTAAGTGAGTTTTCAGCATTACACTTCAGCTTTCTTTCCGAAAGTAAATTCCTGGCAATCTCGCTAGTTCACGACAAATCCATTTGTCATTGTCGGTATAATTTGACATTTCTATTTCAGCATAATTTGACAAGGGATGTGAAATGGGCAAGCCGTAGAGGGAGAGGGCAAGCTCATGTTGATGCAACTAAAGTTTAGGCAAAACTTAGGTCTTTTGTGTGTATTACGTGTTATTTTATGCCTTGAACATTGTGTTGAACATGAACACTGTTCCGTCGAAAATCCGCTGGATTCTTAATTTCAAACGTTTAAAACACAACATATGCGCACTACAATAAAATTTTATGACTTTATTTTGACGTTTGACGGATAACAATGTTACTTAGTTGTAGTATCTGTTAGAATTTTGATTCAAGAGTTCGCAATAAAGTGTGAAATAATTTGTTGAACCCAAAGAATTTGGACCTTTAAACCTCATTTAATGTTTTTTTTTATCTGCTTTTATATCGTTATTTTTGTGGACAAAGTGCGCTAGTGCCTCTTATTTATTCTTTCCTCTTGAAAGGACTTTGTCATCGCACATTTTAAGCATATTTTGCCAGTGTCAAATATGGAAATAATTTCAAATTTTATTAAAAATCGTCAAACAAATCAAATAATTTAAATTTTCCCTTCCCTTTTCTCTTCCCTTTTCTGTGATTTTTACAGATCACATTTTGGTCAATGTTATGAAAAATATTACCTAAGCTAGCCTAGTATTTTGTCAGCTTCCACCGGCCAAGGAACTTCTGAATTTTTACTATCCAATTAAAACTTCTTGATAAGTCTTTTCCAAGTAAATATTTCCACTGAAGTCAAAGAGCCATGCAGCTGAGTACTCTCAAATAAAAATAATAATAATAATAATAATTTACAAATGTGTTTCCTCAGAGCATTATCTTCCTGCGATATGGCTCCAGCGGTGCAATTTATTTTGGAGTGCCAGTAGCAGCCCATTTGCCTAATGTACTCCAGCATGCTTTCGTATTCAAGCACTTACTTTCGGAGATCATAGCTTAGGTAGATAATGGATAAGAGAATGCATCAAAATTATGAAACAAGAGTGCTTCGGAACATTCTTGCACCTTTGTAGCCATTTGTCATGGGTATTTTGGACAGGCATTCTTGAGACTTGAAAGTTTTCTCATAAATATTAATGGAGTTAAATGCTGTTTATATTACACGGGAATTGTTCACGTATGATTAAGCCGGTTACTCCGAGCTAAATTTTGTGCTGGATGGTTTTAAGTTTTGAAATTTTACGACGCAGAGTTCATTATTGTCATAATCAGCCTATCAGTCTACAGCTGGATATAGGCCTCTATCATCGACTTTTCGCTTGCAGCCTCGACCAAGCAGCGTGGTTGAAAGATAATTTGAGCTATTTGGGGTCTAGGCTGTAGGGACCATATAAACAAATAAACATACGATAAACACCTCTTTTTTTCTTAGTGTCGTGTAAAAAAACGAATGACTTTAATAACTATGTGCTTTTTATGCGCTGCCTGAATGGGTGTTGCCCGATAGTTACAATCTGGGTGTCTTCGAATCAAGATTCAATCGGTTTCTTCTAGGCAAGCGTGCTCCATTGTAGGCCGAATCATCGCTTAACATCAGGCGAGATGGTGGTCAAAACCAAAATCTGTTTAATGCATGGAAGTACTTTAGGGTATAAAACGTCCTTGGTTCAATGAGAGAATATTGTCGTACAGTGTTACAATGTTTGTCAAAGTCAGTTAAATACATACCGTCTTACCACAAAAGATTTAAGAACGCTTTAGACATGTTTAGCAATTGTTTCACTGTGAAAAATATGCTAAACACTTGTCTAAAGCGTGCTTAAATCTTTTGTGGTAAGACGGTATGAGTTTCCAAGTGAACACTACACAATTATGCCCCTCTAAAATTCAAACTAAAATGTCTTAGATAAAGTCGTAGTATAGTAATAGATCGTTGGAAGTTATAATAAAGACTTCTTTCATGAATCTTCTTTCATCTAATATTTCTTCGCAAAAGACTGGAAAATTCAAAAGTTGGTTCAGTGGCGGTCGCACGCCACAGTCAGAGTTTGCGGTTACAACTGAAAGTTCTAAAGTCCATTAACGTTGACATGTCAAATGTTTGCGCCGGTAGCTGTTCCGAGATAACTCAATTTTAAAAGGTCATACCTATGACCCACTCTTTGATACCTAACTTTATTTTAGTTGGTGGAAACCGGGTCACCTTCTAATTTGAGTGCTGCAACCTGATACTGTTCAAGCCTTCTAACATATTCGTTGTTTATTTTTATGCTTTCAGCAAATTGGGGCATGTGTGGATTTTGTTTCGATACAGTGCAGCTTCTAGCAGTTACTAGACTTAGCACAAACTGTTTGGTAGGCTGTGAAAGTCGCTTTTTACCCGACTCTGTAAGCAGAAAGCTAATGCTTCAAAGGAGTATGTACAAAGAGTATGTTTCATCAGCATCATCATTTCAGCCGTAGGACGTCCACTGCTGGACATAGGCCTGCATCGATCTCCAAAAGGGCCGGTTGGAAGCGGCCTGCATCCAGCGTTCCCTTGCGGTCTCTTTTAGGTCGTATGTCCATATATAACTATACCTATAGCGTATGTTATGTTTGTCGTTTGTTTATGTTTGATAAACAGCATTAATTAATTAACACGACAAATTATGAATAGATGGAATCTGAGCGAACTTAATATTTTCAATATCTAAAACTACACTAATCTAATAGACCACTTCCTGCAGGCATCGTTCGCAAAATGCTGGCCACCAAAGATTTCATACTATAGGGTACTACGTATCTGGAGACATTGCCGCGTTTTGTGTATTTATTATTCTACATAGAAGATGTAGATTTGTAGTGATTCCAGATACCATTGAAATTAATAGGGACACAAAAAGGTTCGATCTGTAATGTTTGGGACAGGTTCCATTATTCAAATGTTACAGAATAATATCTTTGACCGAAATTCCGACAGCTTTGGGATATGCGATTTTGATAAGGAGATGGATTATTGGGACTGCTCAAGCAACCATTTTGAATCGCAGCTACCGAAGAACCGTGCCATTCATTCTTTCATTCATTCTTTTTTACTGAGTTGCATAGAAGAATTATTTAATCATTTGAAGGTTATAATTCCCCATAAATTTTATTATGTTTAACTGAGAGGACATCCCAACAGAGACTGTTTTATACCTATCTACCTTGCATCTCGCTGTGCAAGCGAGGTAATAGAATGTAAAAGTTATGTTATGGGGGATACACAAGATGTAAACTGAGCCCGGCATTATGCAGGCTTCCGGTTTACGTCCGGATGTTAAATATTTACTGCTTGCGTCTGCAACGTTCCTTCTAAAGAATCTGAGGCATTGGGATTTGCCCGAGATGTTGACGTAATATTAACAGATGTTTGTTTCTTTATATTATGCGTCGGTGCTCCATGGACCAATTGAATTTTGATTAATTGGTATATGGGGAAAATTATATTATGTTTCCATCGTGCAAATTTTCCATCGTTTTCCAGTTGGTATTTAGACGATGGAAACCTGTAATTTTCAATTGGTCTACGGAGCACCGTCGATATTATGTTGGCGGTAACAATGTTATTTCGTCACCAGTCACTTTCAATCGCTATGAGATTAAAACAATAATAAAAAAAAAGAAATATATTATAACCCTGTGATATAACCCATAGGCCATAGATTCAGTATATTCTCCCTCTACGCCATAGGCTAAGTATTGCTTTCTCCCCCTACGATATAACCACAGAAAAGACTTTTTTTTAAGATTAGATTCTTTTTCTGTGTAGGAAACAGGCTTCAAAATTATCAAGTGCTTGAACAAAATAATTGACATTGCCAAATCGGCAGGTGCTCGAATAAATATTCGTATTATCGAAGCTGGTACAACTCTAACTCTAAGCCAAAGTCATAGATATTTTTGTAGACCACCTCGAGAGCTTCACGTAAGAATCGTAAATCAGTTAACAGATGGCAGAGTAATACATAAATACATCAATAAAAGACATTGTGTACATACATATAAACAAAAAAACGGACCAGCTTGAGTCGGTTAAAAACACGGATGCCCTAAATAATATAACTCACAAATATTCTATTGGGCTGCGTCGTCAAGGCTAGTTTGTTTTGGTGGGGCAAGTGCCTTTATTAACTAAACAAAATACAAGCTAACACTAACACTACAAATACAATTAGACTGCCCATAGACCGTTGAAGGTCTAAAGACAATTCAAATGCTCAAGCCTACTATATAGCCCGATAGCCCGTTGGTCTAGTTGGTAGTGAACCTGCCTTCTGCGCTTGGGGGCGTGGGTTCGATTCCCACATAGGACAAACATTTATGTGATGAAAATTTGTGTTTGTTCTATATCTGGGTGTTAATATCGATTTAAGTATGTATTTAAAACTATATATGTATGTATATCAGTCTCTGGCAGTCGATTCCCACCTAGGACAAACATTTATGTGATGAACATTTGTGTTTGTTCTATATCTGGGTGTTAATATCTATTTAAGTATGTATTTAAAACTATATATGTATGTATATCAGTCTCTGGCAGCCATATCACAAGCTTTGCTTAGTTTGGGATGACCATGTGTGCAAAAATGTCCCAAATATTTATTTATTTTTATTTATTTATTATCAGTTGGCAGCGTACCCAGCATGCTGTTGGCGTTACCACGCTGAATGGCAATGCTTATGCGTTGAGCGGACTGTAATCTGAAGAACTCCTTAGTTTTCTTTCGTTTTTATAATATTTATTATAATAATGACAATATTTTATTATCATACTTTCAAAGCTTAAGAAATCGTGGCAAATTTTCCCGGCATTTTCTTCTGTTAAACGAAAAGTTTTTACTGCATCAAGATGTTATTACAAGAGACTGCTCTTAGACGACGCTGTCGCTGAGAAAAAGGACTGTTTTTCTTCTTAATTCACCAAGGTTTTTACAAAGAAAACCACTTTATTAGTAATATTAATTTCGATGTCTTTATTTTTACTTTACTTTAATGTAAGTAATTGTTCATAATTATGAGTAGGTAAGTATAATGAACCCTTTTGGCTTAGCATACCCTTTCCTTATAATCCTGTATAAATTAGGTATACCATAAAATGATAATTTATTTTTATCCCGGAAAAAATTACAGTTCTTAAGGAAATGCCCGCGCGAGTATAACCACGGGGTGCAGCTATTAAGGTATAAAATAAATCGAAATCCAAAGCTTGATACAAGATCTATGTCGAAAAAAAATACTGGAAAAACCTACGTATTGCACTGGTCTTCTTCTACTTTATTTAATACTAGCGGTCCGCCCCAGCTTCGCACGGGTATAGATATATAGCCTATGTCAACCGGGGATAGTGTAGCTTTCCAACATTGAAAGAATTTTTCAAATTGGTTCAGTAGTTTCAGAGCCTATTCAATGCAAACAAACAAACAAACAAACAATCAATCAAATCTTTCCTCTTTATAATATTATTACTAGCTGACCTGACAGACGTTGTCCTGTCTTAGAACTGTCAAACAAGCAAAGTTAAAATTGTAAATCAAATTTTTTTACTCCTTGGGTTACATTATTGGAGTTTTAGTAAGGATCCCTATTTTTTTAGAAAATATAATATAGCCTGTGTCACCCGGGGATAGTGTAGCTTCCCAACAGTGAAAGAATTTTTTAAATCGGTACAGTAGTTTCGGAGCCTATTCATAGCAAACAAACAAACAAACAAACAATCAAATTTTTCCTCTTTATTATATTATTATTATATAGTATAGAAGTATAGATTTAGTATAGATTATACATATGGGACGAGTTTCTATCGTAAATATACTTTCAGAAACAATCCAGGGTGGCTACTGGTAGCGTAATAAGAAAAATATTCACTACTTGCCAAGTAAAAAATAATACTCTTTCACAACTGAACTTTTTTATTATGTTTGAGGTTTGATCTTGCCTCACCGAAGTGTAGACAGACCCTAAATTGAAGCCTAGGACAGAATATATCTCTTAGTTTGAATATCCCCAGAATAAAAGACCCAAAGCCCAACTGAGAAACAGGGGAAAAGTCAACCTTTCCTCGATTACCGTAGGTTTCAAAACCGCCAAGCCGCACTTCCGCGCTGTTGAACTCTAAGCAAATGAGACCATTTTGTACTAAGCTTAAACTAAAAAGAGTTGTTTTTTCCAGCCGCTTGTACGCCGATCGTATACGGCACTGCAGGCTTTGAATCTGAAATATTTCGGTAATAATGCTGCAGTTGAGCAGAAAAGGATAGAAAAACACCTCCCAAAATATATCTGCCTATGCAATGTGCTGCAACTCTGCAAGCACCATAAAATGGAATAAGTACAAGTTTTAACGAGCAGTTAAAAACACAGCTTGCGATATTCTTTTTTCTAGCAAAGTACATACTTTCTATAAAACACAACTATTGTTTCATGACTCTGAATAATTGCCTTTTTTCTTCCCAAAACACAATAATTGACTGAGCGGAGTAAGGTCTAAGAGTCTACAGGGTGGGGTGATAAATCAGCGTTTAAACAAATATGTTTGTATGTTTGTTCGACTTTTGTTCGAAGATAACTTGAGTACCGTTCATTCGATCTTCATGAAATATTTTTAGGCAAGTAGTTCAAGTAACTAGTTTTTTAAAGTTTGTATATGAGTTAATCCAATGCAGGGGTAATAAAGATATTAAAAATAACAATGTTAAAAAAATACCGTTGGTTGAAAGAAGGAGTTCTTAATGAATCCGAAATGAACTTATTTTGTACAAATAATGTTAGTATTACTCAAGGACGTTTTATAATACCCCTTTAGTTGTGTATATCTGTTTGATCTGTGCCCCTTTATTATCGTAGGCGTCTACTGTCATATTTTTTCAATCAAGATCATGGTAGGTAGAAAATACTAGAAATGACTAGAATTTGTAAAAACGGAACATGGCGAGGCCTCAGTTCGGGGCAAACTACTAGTATATTTTTAGGTTGGGGCTCTTACTAGCAATAACATTACGTGATCTTGTAATGGGAAGAAAATGGTCCAGGACAGTTCAGAAGCCAACTGTTGTACCTACAGAATAAAAAACTCAAAAATCTGTCAAAGTTTTCTTGGTGAATGTATAATTTTCATCAGTTGGCGGCCAAACGCAAGCTTATTATAAATGTTTTTAAATTAGTTTTTGTGAAAAGTTGTGTGATACGTAGGGAAGCTCAATCAGCTTTTTAAAACGAAAGAATTTTAGTATTATTAAAATAACCCTGTAAAAGCTATAGCGGAGAGCAAGTGAAACTTTAATTCTATTAAGCTGCAGTTGACCTAAAAAGTTGTGCTAACACTGTGCAGTGCAGGTGAGCTTGGTAGTTTATTATTTAGACATTGGCTATTATTATTTTGCTTTTATATTATTTGTATTTTGTATTTGTTTATTAAATTAGCACGGCTTTACACCAATTACACTAATTACACACATTAATATTAAATAAAGATAAAAAAGAATACAATTTAAAAATAGAAATTATTTCAAAAAAAATAAAAAAAATATTGTCAAATTATTAAAATGTTAAACATAATTAAAACATAAATGTAAAGTCTAATTTAATTGTCATTCACACACTAGTCTCACAAAACGTCATGCATTCAGACAATATCACCTTCCATTCATCGGCAAACACATCACAGTTTGGGTTGGTGTTCAGAAGGGCATTGAGTGCGGCGAGAGTACGCGGTATGGGGGATTTCGAGCGAGCAACAGTTCGAATTATAGAGGTTGCAAACAGCTTGTGATGTCTACATCGGTTGTAGTTATCGGGAACATACAAACGACATAGTTCACTATTCAGATCAGGTGCATCAATATTACCTCGTAAGATCTTGCACATCGTCACTAGTTGATCATACGATCTTCTAACTTCTAAAGAGTTATACCCCAGGTTTCCTAAAAGAAAATTGGTCGGGTACTTAAATGGATAATACCCATAGGTGCGCTTATATAAGTATCTTAAGAAGGTTTTCTGGACTTTCTCTAGAAGAAGAGTATAGGTGCTTTCATGCGGGTGCCACACACATGCGCTGGCCTCTAACTTAGTGCGGACGAGGGTACTGAAAATTAGTTTAATAACTCCAATATTGTGAAAGTCATGAGAGTTGCGGAGAACAAAACCCAATCTTTGGAAGGATTCCTTAGCCAACGCTGTAAAATGATGATGGAAAGTAAGCCTTTGGTCGAATGCGACGCCCAAGTCTTTAACGGTAGTAGATTTGGAGATAAACTCAGAACCAAGTGTATAGGAAAATTCAATTGGACGTCGCTTTCGGCCAAAAGTCATAGCGGAACACTTTAAGACGTTAAACTCCATTTTGTTTATAATACTCCATTGGTATACAGCATCGATGTCCTGCTGAAGAAGCAAACAGTCTCCTGGTGTTTTGATGTCCCTATATAACTTCAAGTCATCAGCGTACAGAAGGCATTTTGCGTGTTTGATAACTGTTGGAAGATCGTTAATCATTGAGATGAACAGAAGCGGACCCACAATTGATCCCTGACTCACCCCGGAAGGCGTAAGATAAGGCAGAGAATCGTACAAACCGAGTCGCACATACTGCTGGCGATCGCGAAGATAGTCAGCGATGAAATGTAGTAAACTTGGTGCGAAACCCAAAGCACTTAACTTTTCCAGCAGCATGTCGTTATCGACCCTATCAAAGGCCTTCCGGAAATCAAAGTAAAGGACATCCACCTGTCCCCCGTGATCAAGACTAGAAGAGATGAAGTCAGTTATGGTTAAAAGATTACTGTTGACTGATCTCTTCTTCCTAAATCCATGTTGCTCATTACACAGAAAAGGCTCAAGTTGTTTATAGATTTTCTTATGTAAAATATGCTCAAATACTTTGGGAAGGGTTGAAAGAATTGCTATTGGGCGATATTCTTCAACGCATGTTCTGTTAGAGCCTTTAGGGATGGGAATTACCCTTGACACCTTCCATTGTAAGGGATATTTTTCAGTACGCAGGGCCAAGTTAAAAAGGTAGTACAGAGGCCCAACCAGGCAGTTTTTCCCTTGTTTAAGGAACCACGGCGGAATGCCGTCAGGCCCAACTGAGCTTTCCGACTTAAGATTCATGATACCCGAAACTACATCAGTATGAGTAATCTCGCGAATGAAAATATTGTTGGCTGTGAGGTGGTTTTCATTGGTCAAGTTATTTATATCCAAGGAAGGTACATCTACCAAGAAGACACTTGCGAAGAAATCCGCAAAGGCTTTAGAGGCATCTACACCACTCCAAGTGCTACCTTTATAGTCTACATTCGACTCGAAACCTCCCCTTGCTCGCAGACTCGATATGTGGCGCCAGAACTGTCGTGGATTAGTTTTTAAGTTCTCTTCGATGCAGGCTATGTGCGCATCATAAGCAAGAGAGATGCGTGTTTTTAAGTCGGCTCTAAGGTCAGAAAAAGATTGGTAAGCTTCCTGCGAACCTGCTTTTTTCCAGCTACAATAAAGTTTACGCTTTCGACTGATATCGCAAATTATATATAGATACGGTTTGAGGTCGCGAAACTTTTGAATAAATGAAATAAATGATTAGGCATTATTACTTTGCTCTTTTGAAGCGTAAAAGAAGGACAAACAAACCGACCAACAAACCAGTAAACCAAAAATAAAGTTGGCCATTACGGGACGCCCAGCAGATGTAAAACATGAGTAAGTAAAGCAATTTTGACATTTGGATTGACATTAATCATATAAAAAATATGATCATTGTAAAGAAACACCTTGGAACAAATAATACTGGTTTAAATATATCCACCTCCTTAAACGTACACAATTTCCTAAAACCCTGTATAATTTATAGGAAGGTATAATTATATAATACCCCATAGTTTCAAAAATAGATTAAAAAAAAAAAACAATCTGTTAAAATAAATGTCACAGCTGTTGCTCGTGATCCGTGATCGTAGACTTTCATATAAACTTTCAACCCCTTTTGCCCTCCTTAATTCGGCTCTTTCGAAAAATCCTTCATTGCGTATCTTTACGCCTTTACATTATAAGGAATTTACTTGACAAACAGTTTCTTAGTTTTTGAGATGAGTATACTTATCTAATGTACCTATATAAGACAGTAAGTATTTTGCTTTTATAAATATGGATACTTTAACGTATTTTTGAACTAAATTGAATCCGCATTGGTAATCGTACAGTAAAATGTCAATCTGACAACTTTTACAATTTACGTATAATTTTCAATCGGGGTCATAAGGGTTGTTCGAAAATTAATTAAAATAAAACTTTGTTCGTTAGAAATTGCCCTAACAGGGTGACAACATTTGATGAAAACATAAAGTAAATACCTTGCTACAAAAAAAACAAAAATTTATGCGTTTGTTAAAAATTCTTTTTTTCATACAGAAATTATCTGCTTTCTTTTTGTTGTTTGTTTGTGTTGTTGTGTTGGTTGAGTGTTTCTCTTTTTGAATTGTCATTTAAATATACACACAAAAATATCAGAGATAAAACCGGTCCAAACAAGAAACCAATTTTGGGAGCACTCTGTCCCTTTCTGGCAGGCATGGCCAAATCGAGCAATCAACCTTGTCGAGCAACATCCTAATTTAACCCATTGCGATTTTATAAAAGAAAGTCAGTGCGCTCTCCAATCATTAGCTTGAAATTTACTAGCTAGCTTGTTTGCTTGCTTTGCTTTGCTAGCATAGTTCCATAGGCGGGAACTTGTAACTGGCCTAGTAACCTAATTATTTTTGTTTACTTATATACTATTAGGCTGTAAGTTTCCCTAAAATGCAAAATAAATAAATAATTTAATTTCACATGTACGTTCCAGTTCACAGAATAAGAACTAGTAGCATAGAAGTAGTGCTAATTTAGCATAAAATAATTAAACATGTTACATTCTTTACTCATATGCCAAAATTGTTGTCACCAGAACACACTCTGTGCCAGAACAAAACAGATATATTATTGACAGGACGGCAAATTGCAGGGTTGTACATTATTTTTTTGTACTACGAACGTGTAAAAAGCTCCAAAGGATACATACTATTTGATAGACGGCCTTGTACGCTTTGTAAATCACGTGACGGATTCTATGCTAGTTCATTTTCTTGTTCCAGTTTTATGTATGAGTTTCTTGTTCACTGTCGATGAAGAAAATATAGTTTTACTCAAACACTTCATTAGATTTTATCGGTTCACATGAAGACGATTATGTATTCCCATTTCATAAGGTCGTATATTTTTATGAATGAAAATAAAAGCTTGTAATTTGCGTAAACCCCGACCGTTTACACGTTACGTCCCTAAATGTTCCGATTGGGTCGGACTGATAGCCCCTATAAAATATAGGGTGGATGTAAACACAGCAAATATACGGTAGAGACCTGTGGCAGAGAGTCTGGAAATATAAGTAGCGAGTCCGTCAATTTTCTACACGATTAATTTCGGAGAATGTGCATCAGAGCTACATGACCTTATCCTGCCATCCCCTTTCTTCATCACCATTAGCCAGAGGACCTCCACTCCTGAACATAGGCCTCCCCCTTTAACCCCCACGCTTAAGTCGTTAACGACAGCCTGCCTTTTGCATCCACTGTATGCAAGCGACTCTCACGATTTCTAGTGGGGGTGGGACGCTGCTATTCACTTTCTACTACAGGATAAAGGAAAACGGCCCACTACTTGCAGCATGGTAATGGTGCCAGCATGCTGAATATACTGCCACTAGTAGTGAGCTTGAGGCTTGATTGAGCATTTGGATTATATAAAGTTAATTATGGTTTATGGGTAGTCCAACTATTTTTGTATTAATATGCTAAGAGGAGGCAGTTATTGTTAGTTTACTTGTAGGTATTTTTTAGGTAATAATGGCACATACCCGTAAAAATACCCTGTAAGAAAGTTTGGTCTCCGTGACGCATGACAAATGACAAAGTTAAAGTTTGTGTAATATTACTAACTGCTTATTGACTGTGTGGTTATGTGTCAATAAATGCAATATATCACCGACGTGTGTCATGCTATAAAATTTTACTATCTCTTCACGTTTATGCGGAAATGGCCTCTTCTCCCCAAGAACATAACTGTTATGGACAGTAAAGTTACGGTGTTCATTTATGTTACAAATGAATACTGTAACTTTACTGTGCCTTATTAAAAGTTCAGCAATTCTTACAAATGATTAGTATTTTCCTATAAAAAAAAAAACGCATTAATAATATAAATGCAAGTTTTTGTGTAGGATATTCGCCAAAGAACCAGAGTCACCGACATAGTTATTAAAATTTGAAATTTGAAGAGGCAATGGGCAGGCCTCATCGGTCGGAGAACCGATAACCGATGGAGAAGAAAGGTTCTTGAGAGGAGACCACGAACCGGAAGACACAGCGTAGGTAGGCCTGCCACTAGATGGACCGACGCGTTGTGAGAGTCACGGGCATCTAGTGGATGCAGATGGCAGGCTGTCGTTCAGTGTGGAGGTCAAAGGGGAGGCCTATGTTCAGCAGTGGACGTCTTCGGGCTGATGATGATGATGAAGTTTGTGTGTAAGTGTATATTTGTCCGTACTCAACTCCCTAACAGTTGAACGGTTTTGAATGAAGTTTGGTTTGGAGGTAGATGATACCCTGGATTAACTATTTGGTAAAATAAAGATTTTTATCCCAATAAAGTCTATGGTTCCTGTAAGATATCAGGTATTTTTAACTTAACATCAAACAAGTCATTGTCAAAGTCAAACAAAGTAATTTACAGTCAAGTCCAAGTCAAGGTGACTTATTCAAAATAGGTATTTCTTATAGATTCAGTATAAGTTATTGTAAATCAAAATCGGTTCAGCTGTTTGGGAGCTACGATGCCACAGATAGACACACAGATGCACACGTTATACTTATAACAGCCCTATTTTTGTGTCGGGGGTTAAAAATTACAACACCATTCCTTCTCCATCGTCCTTGATGTTATTCCGAGTCATTGAATCAAGAAACAAAACGGCGCCGCACCATCCATCATGCAGGAACAAAAGAAACCTTGATTTATTTAGCGGACTCTATATGGGATCGCAAGAAAAATCAACACAACTCCCAGTTATTGCTCAACGTGTTTTGTACGTGACGCGATTTTCATCATGGGGGGTACTTTGTGACTGTTTTCTTAAATTGAGAACGGAAGAGATGACTTCGCAATTGTGGCAAACGCGTTATAATCCTTTAACTCTGATTATGATTTTTTTTAACTGCTACTGATTACTTCCTCCTTACATTTAATATAGGTTTTAAACCAGTGGCATAGAATACATATTAGTACAAGCCAGTGGCTGAACGGTGCGACGTCGCATGTCGTCAAATCCAATGGATTTGAAGATTGATTTGAAGCAGCTCATGCGAGAACTGAAAACCGTAGAAGCTCCTCCAGTTACATGTCTGCTGAAAGCTGTTTCTTACGTTCCTATTTACGTAAACTTTTGCAGTCAACGTTTTTTTGTCAGTGGTTTTCAGTTTTCACTAAATGTTTTATAAAGGTTTTAAGCTAGAAGCTCAAAGGTACCCCAAGTTCTGTACAGAATAAATAGGGAAAACTCAATGTGTAGTTGTATATTCCCTTTAGGTTATACAACGTCCTTGGGAAAACTACAATATTAGATATGCATGAAGTATCGTTTATGGTAGATTTATGCTAAAATAGATTTTGTCTAAATTCAAATTGCTTTTTAACACGCCTATATTAGCTTCACTTTTAATTAACTAACGAACTAATGAATCTCGGACATCGATTCGTATCGATTTGAAACTTCGTAGGTTATGTGTAAAATGTCCCGAATATTTATTAATTATTTATTATGTGTAGTCCGATGGAGCCAATATTAGAACTCTTTAATGGCTATTAGGTAACCCCAGAGTTCGTTTTAACGAGTTCTATATGTATATTGCACCTGATGACTAGGGTCTGATAAAGATCATTCTCGATAGATCCATTGCTAAGATCTATAATGGATATATAGATATTTTTTTCTCTCTTTAGATCCCATTTTAAAATTAGGGATCTATCAAGAGCTTTTTTCTCACTAGATCTATTAGTAGTTCCTCTATGGATCTATTGAGATTTTTAATTCTCGTTGGATCACATTTTGAAATATGGAGCCGACAGGAAGATGTACTCTTCAAAAGCTAAGCATATTGATTTGTCTTTTCAACGAATTTTCAATCAAATCATTTATTTGTGCTAGAATACATCACTGTATTCAGTCTGCAAACAGACTTGCAAATGTTCCTTTGCTAAATAATGTGTATATAAAAAAAAAAAAAAAACTAATAATATTAGAAAACTCCATAAATTCAACAATGGTCAATCAGTTTTTTTATTTGTACCAACCATCTAACATTAAAATAATAATTAAAAGAAATTGTTTCGTTAACACTACTATTTTATTTTATCTTTGCTATAATGTTACTTAGGTACCACTATCTGATTAATTATTACCAGCTAACCTTTGAGAGAAAACCTCGCGCAACGTTCTCTACCATTCCTCTCCCCTGGGGAACCGAATTTTCTCGGTCGAATTGGTACTTATCTACCGTAATTACTTTCAGATTTGTAAAATAAATGCACGAATTTCATTTTTAGTTAAAATATACTTTTATAATTAACTAGCAGCTTCCGGAGATTTTATCCGCTATCCTTCAGGAATCGTCCATTGTCAGGGATAAAAAGTTGCGTAAGCTACCTCCTTAGTCAATTCCACGAAATTCGTTCAGCCGGTACAGAGAAAAAGGAAACAAACAGTAAACTCGGTTCAGGTACGTAGAGTAAGTAAGTAAGTAAACAGAAAGTAAACACAGCCACAGAGCAAATAAATTCTCTGACGGTTGCAATACCTATGTTTTTTTCCTCACTTAACTATATCGGGTACCTGCTACAGTCTTACGTTCAAAAACCTAGCTAAAGTGATCAGATTTAGTGGTTTTCATTAGGTATTTTAAAATATTATTGCAGCTGTCAGAACAAATAAACGAATGAAAATAGTGTAGTGTGATTTTCAACCATTTCAAAGCAAGAAAGGCCAAGAGTGGAAGGTATCTTCTAAGTCTGCGTGCTTCATTTTCGACCACAATGTCGCTTACCAATAGGTGAGTTGGTGGTCTAACGGGGATTTATTTGAGAAAAAGAAAACAGTTGTTAAATAAAGTTAATTAAATTATTATAAAGCTCGGAGTAGGGGTGGTGAATTCAAGTTGTGAAAAAAGTACAGCTGTTAAAAGTAACCTTTTTGTTTTCATTTGCAGGTGCTCTTAACAACAGTTTTAATACAAGAGTCGTTCCAACTTTGTTATGCCAAAGTAAAAGTACTTTACTGAAGTTCACTGGCATATTGCAGAAGTTATATGCAATTAAATTTTTGATGGTATTTTTAGTAGATTGCACAGTACAAAACTTTCTATTAGAATCTTTGCAATTACTAGCAAATAAAAAAAGCAAGTGATGTTACCTTTGCTTCATAACTGTTTATTCTTTCCTCTGTGAAGATTATGGCATTGCACTACTTGTGCATTTGCCAAAGTCGAATATTAAAATATTATTGTCAAACAAGTCATAGTCGCTGTCAGAGTCAAGCAATTAAGTCACGGTCAAGTCAAAGTCTTGCCCTAGTAAAGGTGGAGGCTTAACAAGAGCTTCTATGGAGTTTTGGAAACAATCATCACTAAAATACATGTTTCACTGCTATAAATCACTTTCCCACATTCGAGTACCTAAGTCCACGAACACTTAATACATAATATCTACCATTGAATAACACTACCTTCGACCAACATAGGATATACTTTTCAGAACAAAGTTCTCGTAAAGTACCTTTAAACAAGTTCCTCAAGAGTAACAATGTTATGTAGATATATAAGTATAAGTGCCCTCGGAAGGTCGGTAGTACGGATAGTTTACACTTTTGTCTGCTCAGTGCCTTGGGGTAGGTTGGTCCAAAGTACTGCCCTACTCATGAACACTCACCTCACCCGTACCCACATCATTCACAGACTTTAGATACACACCCTCATTCCTGGCTCAAGTTTTAATTGGTTGTAAAATTACGTTTCTGTTTTATGTTCTGCTTGAATGTGAAATGGGTGAAGTGAATTGGGTGTTTGTGGTTGTAGATTTAGGTTGGCAAAGAATGCTGTTGACGGGTTCTAGAGTAGAGACCGCGTATCGGCAAACGTAGAGTAGAAATCGCTGCAGCCAGGTGGAGCGACGACTTGCGAAACGCGGCTGGTGGTAAGTGGATGCGAAAAGCGGCAGATCGTGCTTTGTGGTGTTAGAGAGGCCTACGTCCAGCAGTGGACGAACATCAAAAATATACTGTCTATGATTTATGATCAGCTTTTATATGAGGTAATCTAATTAAGACACATACCTATTATTCTGTCGTAGCAATCTTCCTCAGTAAATACATAACTTGCAATGTTTTTTACGTACTACAGTTCGTTGCTAGCTTGAAGTTTAGGTAAGTAGTCATTCTTACCCTTCAAATGGGAGTCCATAAATATCGATCTTCAACTATTTCTGATGACAATTCGTCAACTCACCTATGTATTAGGTTAGGCGCCTACAAAAATACCGTACCAACTTTTTCATTCCGAAGTATTTCCCATTAATAACAATTATATTTTGAAAGTTTGTGTTCAAGAACTCATATGCCTAAATGCTCAGAATACAGAAAGCCTAAATGATCTGATGTTGCCTTTTACAATGACATTGCAACTGTCAAAGCTAGAAAATTGGACCAAGAAATAGTACTTATAAAAATTTATTGATGACAAAATTGCCCCCAAACGAAGAAAAAAAGGGCAAGGCAGTTAAATAGTAAAAAAAAAATATTGAAATATTTCGATCGATCGATTATATATCGATTTATAAATACTTTTGCTAAGTATAAATAGTATGAATAAAATAAAAAAAAATAAGTATAAATGGGCAAGAAAAATGAAATAAAAACGGTTGAACGGACATGGATGTTATTTTTTGTCCAAAAATATAAGATTACTGTAAGTAAGCGGGTAAAACCGAGGAGCGCTGCTAGTACATAAAATAAGCCCTTGAAAGCTATTTTTTTTTCTGTATCCTTTTTATTATTTATCTTATCGTTCCTTCTACAGCTACTCCGATGTATTTCAATAAAAATATGACAAACTATTGAACAAATACGTGTATCTTGATTGTAAATATTATTTATTCCAAGATCTACAAACAAAGTTTCGACGACAATGGTCTAAAAGTTGTGGCAAATCGATAATAGGGCGAGTGACCGACTAGAGTGGTACCGGGAATCGTGCGTACACAAGGCGACACAGTATCGGCGGCTTGTTGACTGGACCTGAGTAGCGTAGCGACTCGCAACTCACATGCAGTGCTACCCTGTCAGATACACAGTGCGTTTGAATAATGACAAGCATACACAATTTAATGTTGTCTACACCAAGGATCTTTTACTCATATTGCGCATTTAAAAATCAACTTCTATACTTTTTATAAATCATATTACAGTAATGGCGCTAAATATCAAAATAGTATACAGAAATATCACAGAGAGAACCGGTTCAAATCAGATAGTAGGTATATTTAAAAACACGTGTCATTCCGGCAGGCGTGGCCAAAAATTTAAAATAAACAAAGCAGCGTCATAATTTTGATAGATAGATAGATAAACTCTACTACACTTGGGTTCTATACTTGAGTATTGCATATTTCTGAAAGAAAGAGAAAGAGAGCTCGATTCTAGGATCAAAATTCGATTTCATAAGCGTATTCCAGTTTATATATATAGGTTTCTTGATCTGCACTGACATGTGACGACGTGCGTTTTTCATTTTATGCGCACTACGAGAAACACTACCTACGCCCGCTACTTACAAGATTCAATGAGTATCTGTAGGCTTATTACTTAACTAGCGACTGCCACACGGTAGTTACTATTAAAATAGCTCTAAGTATGTATTCTTTTGTAAAATTGACAGTGACTTGTGACCACTTTTGTTTATGATTACTGTCGCTGGTCGCTAGTGGCGCTAGCACTTTTAGAGAGTGCAATTTTAGAGACTTTTAGACAGTTTTGGTGCTTGGCAGCGCGTTTGATGGTTCTGCTGGTCACAATCGCTTATTTTTAACCGAGTATCCGTTACTTGAGTTGCTTTGTGTACGAACTGCCGAAAGTAACTAACATTCAATCTGTGGTACGCCGCTCGATATTATACTCATGGTTACTCAAATCACGATGGTGCGTCACCAGGGCTTAAGTAATTACCATATTAAAGTTTTTACTGCTGGAACACTGGTATTACTGTACTCGCTTTAAACTTTGACAGTCAGTCCGGTAATCAAAGTGTTGGTAAACACTGATCGATATCGGGACTTGTGATCGTGCCTTTATTTACAACTAACTAAACACCGCGGTGTTACCCGTGATTTTCCAGTTTTCCGCATTTTCTGAGGGAAAAAGTACCCTATGTCCACCTTTATTACACTATCATTCTGCCAAATTTCTTTAAGATCGGCATAGCCCTTTAGTTGATAAAGGCCAACAAACACACAGACAGAGATACATATTTATTTTGCGTTTATAATATTAGTAAGGGCAGTGCCTTTATTAACTAAACAAAATACAAGCTAACACTAGCACTACAAAAACAGACTCCAAATCTAGTACTACTAAGACTAAAGACAATCCAAATGCTCACGCTCACTATCAGTTGGCAGCGTACCCAGCATGCTGGCGGCACTATATACTTTATAATATGTCTAGGTATATACAACGACGCTCGGACGTTTATTGACCGTTTTCACTTAAACATTGTGACTTAGAGGTATTGTATATCGATGCTACTATAAGCTATAAAATTATATGACCCAAATAAATAACGTCAACGCACGATTTTTACAACGTTAAGTAGGTACGATAACTTTATAGAAAGGAAACCTCGCCTTGATCAAATTTCGAAAGCGGTCCGCGTACTGAAGTCTCAACAGGCCTTCACAGGCCCTTATAGAGGTACAAGTACAGGATGACCAACATATCTTGAGTTGGAAAAGGGGAGCCAAAGTCGTATTTTCTGTACAAAAAAAATGTTCACCCGAGGAAAAATTTAGTTCTAGCATTTAGCCAACTCCACGTGTAAGTTTGTCAGTGTGCAACTTTTGGCGTCAGTGAGTGTGGCGTTGATTTCTCGATCACAAAAAAGCGTTAGAACAAAGACTGAGAAAATTATTCTAAAGACGATGGCCATCAAAGTTTTGTAAAGAATGATCAAGTGTGTTTTTTATGAAAAATTGTCGTAGATTAGATTTTACCACCAACATAGCTGATGGTAAGCGACGAAGTCATCGTAGATAGGACGCGAGGCTTATAAACCTGGCGCCTGATTTTCATCCAAATTTGAAAATGAATAAACAAACGAATACCTAAGTCAGTTTTTGAAAAAGGTAATTGTTCTTTATCCGTTGATATTCCTTGATTTATCATCATCATCAGCCAGTAAAGATCCACCACCTGAACAAAGGCCTCCCTCTTAGAGAGGGGTGCTACCATAATTCCCACGCTTGGCAGGCGGCTTGGGGATCGCAGTACGTTCACTGTGTACTAATAGGACGCTGCTGCCCATCCTCCGGTGGTTATTAGTTCACCACTGGTAAGCAATATACTTGTGCTCACCACTGCGTTGATCAACCCATGAAAAAGTTCCGTTGGCACGGTTTATACGAAGTAATCATCGTGATACAATTCCTGTAGAGTCACAATCTCTCAGTGAAAACTGTCAAAAAACGTCCGAGCGTCATTGTACATACATTGTATCAATTATATACTTCACAATGCCACATTTACTCCAATTTAGACGTTATGTCGCTTGCATAGTGTTCAACGCTAGTTGTTGGCTATGTCATCGTAGCTCTGGCATAGCGCGGCGTTGTAGTCGGATCGTAGTTACCTTGTAACTAACCAAAAAGTCTGCGCAGTTCGTAGCATGCGCCGAGTTTTAGTTCGGACATTTGTATGGCACGATTGTGACTCTATATATATATATTGCATATCGATGGTAGTAATACACAAATCAATGGTTCAATTCAAAGTAAACAAAACAGTCTATTTTGGTGTAACAAATTACTTTCAATCTGTGCTTATCCTGTAACATTTGTACGAAGTTAGTTTAGATTTGTTGGAGTAAGGTATTGTAAACTTCAAGGGCTGTTTCTACAAGTGACAATATTGCAGCAATTTCACGAAATAATTATCAAACAAAAAAATGTTGCTGGAACTATCATAACTACGTCACTTTTTCTGATTAGGGTTGTGATAGTTTTTTTAATGGTTTTTTTAATGGCTTTTTACTGCAACTGTTCTGATATGTGGTTGAAGATGGTAAACACACGAAGCCTGAAATGCGTTTGGCTCTCAAGTGGGGTTGCCAGAACTCACCATTAGGTGGTTGGAGACAATTTTTTTATAGACGGCTAACAGGCAAGCTTTTCGCCTATGAACACCTGCAACACTTGCACAACGCTCAGCTTGTTCAACAGTTCAGCTTGTTAGTGAGCTTGTTATTGAACAAGCTCACTAACAAGCTGAACTGACTTATGACCTCTTGCGGCTTTTTTCATGAAATGCTCCGAAGAGCTTTTACCCTTCTGAGTAGGAATTCCACTACCGCACATCATAACACCGTCAAAAAGCTCACCCTATATATTTTTATGGGCTTTCCGTTCCTTTCTTTCACTGGCATGCAAGGTGTAGAATGCCATCTCCCGAAGGTCCTCTTGCCGAGCTTCAACCTGGTGCGCTTCAAAAAAGATGTCTATAACCATGTCTTCGGACTGGCAAAGCATCGACAACACAGCTAGTGTTGCAGGGCAGGTGTTTAAAGGCGGCGTTTACAAACAGGCAGACGGCAAGTCTGTAAAAAAGATATCCTAGCTCGTAGCAACAATGCCTTATTTTAATTTGAACGTGATCGTCAGCAGTTTGCTAATGAACCAGAATCAAATAAAGAGCATTTGCGCATTGGATCGATTGATTGCGAACAACAGCCCTTAGCAAAGAAACAAACAACCTAACAAACTTCTTGTGTACCAAATTGGACCAAAAGTTTGGATTATGGAGCACAACACTTATTTCATTAATGCGTGTATACCACACAGTAGTTATTTATTGACTCGAACTACAATTTTAAAATGCCTTTTCAATATTTCGATTTCTTTTCTTCAATTATATTTCGAAGAGTGTGAATCAGATCTGCATGATTTAATTCCCTCCTGCTCATTTTTCTATCGGACTGCCAGAGCAGGCACAAAAAATTGACACCGCTTTATGGTTGATATTCCGAAAACCCGTACGAAGCGCTTTGACTCCACATTTATTGTGCGAACTGCTAGTCTGTGGAATTCGCTGCCTGAATGGGTGTTCCCCGATAGTTACAATCTGGGTGTCTTCAAATCGAGAGTGAATTAGTTTCTTCTAGGCAAGAATGTTCCATCGTAGACCGCATCATCACTTAACATCAGGCATCAGGTGAATTAGCGGCCAAGCGCAAGCTTATTTATAATAAAAAAAAGAAAAACACTTTGTAAGTACCTACCGTGGAAACTTTAAACTGCATGTTCATGAACATCTGACGATTATTCTATTCTACAGTTTTTGTTGCTTTTGTTTTTTTTTCTATAATTGATTGTGTGTAAGCTCCTGACATTCAGTCAGTCAGAATATAGTCATCATACAAGCTTTTTAATTGTCATTGTCAGAGACGTAGCTGTTTCCTTTTCTAAACTACACTAATCAGACATCACTAAACTATCTACATCTCCATCTATAACATTGTCTGTAAATACGACTAATCGTGAAGCTTTATTTAAGTTTAGTTTAGCAAACGGTACATAATCGAGCCCATTATTTTACTGCGGCTAGCGAGAAAACTTTATTTCCCCGTTTTATGTTATTGCTAAGTTAATTAAGTTATTTTTAGTGCCGCCTCTCTCGAAGTTCAAGTTTTAATTAGCACATACTATGATATCACTCGGGCTGCATTGACTCTTTGAAGTTTGATATGAGCTTTGTCAAGTTTTCTAAAAGCTTACCCTACTCAAAGAAGTGTTAGACAATACACGATAAACCAATTTGAACAATTTGTATGAAGTGTTCTTGTCATGTAATGGATATTCAACCTTATTGTTTTAAACTTAGAATGTAGGATTTATTATGTAGGTATGTTCCCTTTTGGGTATACACATATAAGATCTTTGGTAGGTATACTTAGTTAACAGTTGATAATATAGTTTGTTAGTAAAAGATCATAAAAAAATATATGGTAAGGTGGTGAGGCGGATGCTAACGCATCCAGTCTAAATGAGTCTGGATGCATTTCTCAGCCTGCAGACGACCTTGCCACCCTTTTTTGCATGGACTATTAGTTAATTCTACAGTGTAGCTGTAAGTTTGTTAGTGTGTGTGCGTTAAGTGGTTTAACGGTATAGTGAATTATTTTTTTGAAAAACGGTGACATTTGAACACTAACGATATTTGTACAAAGGCATATCTCCCCTGTGTGCCTGATCCGAGGTCTCAACCGTAAGCTCCTTATTTCCATACTCCGTACAAAACTTAGGTTACCATTTTAATAGTTTGCGTCAGAGTTTGGTATAAGTACCTTAACATTTATCTAAATAGTATAAATTGTAGGACCTGTGATATATAACCGCATGCCTAAACACGTACGTGATGCACCTTCCACCGCGTCGTTTAAAGTCAGGCTTAAAACTTGGCTCGTTGACCAACAATTTTATAATTTTGATGACTATGTTAAACTGCATGAAATATTAATGGATTCGTCCATAAATATTTCAGGTAGCTGCGTTAATAAATAATTATTAATGAATTAATTTGAAATATTGAAACACTGACATATTAATATTGTAATAAATTTTTGCTCATATTTTTAATTGAATAAGTTATTATTTAATTTGAATTATGTACACATAATAATATTGTTAACATAATTATACTGTTTATATATGTTTATATACATCGTTGTAGAAAGTGTACTGGGGAAATTTGACTTGTAACTATGGAGTTTTAAATAAAGAATTGTATTGTATTGTATATTAGTGCCTATAGATAGCGCAATGAATTAATGATTTCTCTAAACTTATGATCTGTGTAGGCAATGAAACTTTTAACTATGCATCTAAAATATACTATGCGCTTCGAATGTCATCGTAAATTTCACAGACGGCCTACTTAAACAAAACTGCGAACTTACCTGCTAACTTCAAATTGGCGTAAATCCTCAGGGGCGGGAACTTTCAGCACTCAATTCTCATTGTTAAAACTTTTGACGCAAAGTCGGATAACGTTTGAAGTTGCACATGGTCTCACTTACGTCATTTTTACGTGCAAATGCCGCGAAGTTTTTTGATCGGGCGGGACGCGTGCGACCCCCGCGCTATCACCACGGGACTGAAGGTTTCACTGAAAACTGTTAGTGAAACGTACGCGTTAACGTTACCGCAGCTTAACGTCGTAAGCGGCTTTGCGGTTATTAGTGTTAAGGGTTTCAGGTTTAAGGACGCCGAGAAAAGTGTTGCTTGGTACGTGAATTCGTTGTTGCTGGCGTAGGAATACCTATTATGTATGCAGTCGAAGTGTTTGGAATACTGTGCGGTGATATCGGGTAAGAAGAAGAAATGGAAGATGATGGGGAATACTTATGTTAGTGTGATTTTGATTTCTATAGTAATTCTTTGTATCGTTTAAGTGAATTGTTCTGTATTGTATAGTTAATGTAAACTTTTTTAAATTGTAGTTTTTAATCTAATTCTGACTGTATTTAGTTCTATAATTATAAGCTTGCTTGACTAATGTAATAGGTTGTACCGTATAAGTTATCAAATAAATAAATAACTTTAATCAGAATGAGTCAGTCGGCTCATACATATATAAGTATATTCGCCTAATCTAAACGAAATAACAACAAACAGGTAGATTTCCATATATGAACCAACCTTAAAAGAAGGAAGGCCAAAGTTTTTTTTTAAAATACAAGTTCTGCGTAATCGCGTACATGTTAAAAAGGCTGTCCGCAAATCAACAGACCGTCGGCCATATTTTTATCTGTTTGAACGGAGGGTTCGCGTCCTAAGTAAATAAAAAAAAAGTTAAAATGTCAAAGCTAATCTTCAGGTTTAATTTAAGTTTATAAGCTAAAATTTCACCAGTCGTAGAATCTTGGTAGTTTTTGTGAAAACATATTTATTTGGTAGTTTTTTTTACATAAAGTGCGGAAAACAGACATGCGGTCTGCCTGATGGTAAGTTGTAATTTTGCAATTTTGCAACTTTTTTTGCGGTGTTGCAGTGGCACCGTTAGTGTTACTGGCTGGTAAAGCATCAAAATTGTCAACCCTGAGATGTAGGAGCATACGCTTTTTAGAACTTTGTTGAAAGTCGATGGGAAAACATCTTGCATGTCTGCGGAAGAAACCAGCATAAAACCAGACGGTGAGTAGGGAATTCTAAATTTGCAAAATGTGGGGGTTAGTTTTATGACAGTATTGAGATGTGTGGTAGTAGAAATCTGAGATCAAAAAGCTCTTTAGAGCTTTCCCCAAAAAAACAAGTGAAAATGCAGAGGGAACCTCTTCGGAGGCTACGTTGAAGTGAGTTTATACTAAGAGTGTTTTTAATTTATACCTATATCTTAAAGCTGTAGTACCTTTACTTAAAAACGTTAATAAGATTAAAAATGCTTAAAATTTCTTCGCCAACTTCATGACGGAAATAATAACGCACGAAAACAAGACGAAGCAATGTTAAGATTTGTTTAATTTAACTAACATTTCTACGTAATCAGCCCTTAAATGTCCACTGCTGAACAAAGGCTTATGTACTTAAGCTCGCCTAATTTTTGATAACTATTAATTTTCTGTGTTAAATATGGACTGCAATGCTGCGAAGGGGTGATAAGATATTTTATAACGCTAGGCGTTTTTTCAGAACTAAGTTATCCGACTTTGTCAAAACAAACTTTAAGGAATTATTGTCTAGTCTAGATCATTTCTTATTTATTTTCAGTAAGTTTGTAATTTAGCTACCAATTACACGGTCCACGATAACATGTTAGTTTAGGTCAATAGCTTCATCAGATATTAGAGTTCCAGATGCCTATGTCTAGGGAAAATTGCCACACAGAATTTTCCAACCCCAAACGAAAGAACAAAAATCCTCCACCAAAAAGTAGTCTAAAATGATTGCCCCCGGCCAATCACGATGCTATCTCCCAGCCAAAATTGAAATGAAACGCAGATATGAAGTAAAAACTGCCTGAAAAATTAATTTGGGGAATGGATTCAATTAAAATGGTAATTAACTACAGCGGATGATATCTGCGGGCTTTTAAATTTCATGAATACAGAACGCTAATGCCTGAGGATATGCGTACGATATATACATGTCTATCTACTCAGCATACCTACTTAGGTACTAGTGTTGCCGCTCGATATGCCACTATCGATAGATTATCGATAGTCTATCGATAGCTTGGCAGTAGTAAAAATATCGATAGAACAATCGATAGTAACGATAGTACGGAGTTGACAATAATGTTGATGACTTGCAATAGTATCGATAGTATCAATAGAATCGTTCTTTGAATCGATCGAAAACTCCGGATCCAAAGCAAAGTTTAGGCTAAGATAATATAAGTTCTGTATGTTTTTCTAATAATTATCGTGTTTTTTTTATATTTTTTATTACGGTTTTATATTTTATATTTTTAATTGAGTAATGATATAGAATTTTGTAATTGAACTTTAAATTTGTAACATATGGAATATCCATATATTACAAATTAAAAGACTAAATACTATTATTATATATTTAGAAATAAATACTATTATTATATATTTTATTTATAGTCCGTTTGCTATAGATACCATCGATAATATCAATAGTACGGAATTGACAATAATATTGATGACTTGCAATAGTATCGATAGCATCGATAGTACCGATAGCAAATCGACATTAAAGATCGATACTATCAACGCTATTGCAAGTCATCAATATTATTGTAAGTTCCGTACTATCAATACAATACAATAACTCTTTATTAAAATACCACAAAACAAAGATAACATAAACATTACAATAAAAAATATTATGTGGGCTTTTAACAGGCGGCCTTATCGCTAAAAGCGATCTCTTCCAGGAAACCGTGCACGGAAAGGAATTATATAAAAAATATCGATAGCACTATCGATATTCTAACTTATTTTCAAGGTCAACTATCGATAGGAGGACTATCGATAGTTCGGCAACACTATTAGGTACTATAATATTTTTTGTTCAAAAGGCTTTTCAACTATTCGATCGGTTCTGAATAGGCAAGTTTCATACTTGCAATATGTGGAATGAGCTCCCACGGCTCCCCACCCCACCCACGGCATTTCCAAGTAAAATATCTATAAGATAAGATAAGATATAATAATATGGGATTCTTCAAAAGGGCTGTTAATAGAGTATTTACAGATTGGTAATGTATTTTTGATTCCCCTGGTGTTACAGGTATCACAGGTGATCGCTTACCATCAGACGGCCCGTTAGCTTGTTTGCCACCTATGGTACAAAAATAGAGCTTAATAAAAATGGCATGAATTAAAATACGATAGTTGCCATGTCGCGAATGAAGTTCGACTGCGTTTAAGTTTAGTAAGTTATATGCTTCAAATTTATATATCGTTTTCACACATGATAATTATTTTAGTCAACGAGTTACAAATAAATAAATATTTTGGGACATTTTTGCACACACGGTCATCTGACCCCAAACTAAGCAAAGCTTGTGATATGGCTGCCAGAGACTGATATACATACATATATAGTTTTTTTAGTTATAATCAAGTTTTAATTTTAAGCATGATTAATTTAGTTAACTTTTTAAAGAAAGGTTGTTAATCATTAATAGGTACCAATTTAATGATTTAAACAAACAAAAAAATATATCGAACATGATTTGATCAGCTTTCTTGAATTCAAACCTCAAAAATATTTACTGAAAATATATCAAACCGTTTGATGTTTTTCTTCGACAAGGAGTTATATTCTTAGGTTATATATAGTACGATTAAATAGAGCGTCGCAGTCAAGCCCGTCCCACAATATTCAATTTATTTTCCACACAGACTCCGTAATTGAATCCTACATTTATAATTCTATTTCCTCTTTAGGCTTTAAACATACCTCGGCAACCAGAGGGAATGCATAACTAGAACACGGATCACCGCTGTGGGAGATATACTGTATCAAACAATATTCTATTGGTTTAACTAAAGTTATATGATTATTTACGGGATATTTACCGTGGTAAGGTTGTGGAATGAGCTCCCCACTCATACTCATACTCATCTAGGGAGCTTCTTCCACAACCTTACCACGATAAATATCCCGTAAATAATCATATAACTTTAGTGAACAACTGTGATAGTTTAAACACTGTTTTCTTTTAGTTTGAGTACAAATTGATTAGAACTTGTACAACAAGCAATTAGAGAAAAAGATGAAGCCTTTCTGTTGATTAAGGCCTCGCTTAACACCTAGAGGTATCTCGTTCGCACATTTTTAACATTTTAAAGAGTAAAAACTATTTCGTTTTCTAAATCTCACTCAGTGATTTTTTATCTTCATTCACTCTAGCTCGTGAGCATGGCCTTAAATTATCTGTAACATATACAAGTAAAGTTACCTGAGAGAAAATAAAATAGAGGTCATGTTCAAGATTATTGAGTGTAGAAATATTTATTTTAAACTATGAATATCCCTTTAAATGTAACGTAATGTTTCAATCTGGGTGTCTTCAAATCACGAGTGAATTGGTTTCTTCTAGGCAAGCGTGCTCCAATGTAGACTGGATCATCGCTTAACATCAGGCAAGATGGTGGTCAAACGCAAGCCTAATATTTATGAAAAAAATGTTTTAAAAAAACTCGACTCATTTTTCGTAAATTTTGGACTAGCAATTCATCATCATCAACATGGACATTTGACATGATTTTTCATGACTTGTCCATGTTTATTTTAAGACCCACCTGTTGGGAAAGCCTATTGAGGTCGCTGAGCATCGTGTTGAGGTCCTCCAGCGACTCTGCCATGATGACTATATCATCGGCAAAACGAAGGTGAGTCTGAGTGATGTATTCACCATTGATGTTGGTGCCGAATCCGTTCCAGTCCAAGAGCTTGAAATCGTCCTCCAATGCGTTCGTGAACAGTTTCGGAGAGATACCATCTCTTTGTCTCATGCCTTACTGCAATTGGATTGGTTCCGTGCTAGCAATTATGTGTTCGTAATTCGTAAATGAATGTGGTTTCGCTGTTGTAGGTAATTATTATCGTTGTGCATTTAGGTATTCAGTAGCCCGCATTGCAGTTGCGCTGTTTGTTCAGGTATGTCATGAGCATAAGTACTACTGAATGCGAAGGTATTAAATAGGCACATAGATTTACTTAGGATTTTTCAATCTCTTACATTGGCCCGGAAATTGAGTTGGAAAGATTTGAAAATAATCTTCCTTGGTTGAAATAATCTTTCAGCGAGTTTTTTCCTTTAATGTTTGGACGGCAATCTCCGTTGAAAAAAGAAATGTCTATTTTTAAGGTGCCTGATAGGATTTTGCCACTTTTATTATGAATTGAAAATTAGCTTGAATCGAAAAGAATCTTTTACTGTACATTTGTAATTTTATTGTCTCTTGCGGTAGGTTCATCTTAAATTTTTAATAAATACTTTCAATCATTTAATATTTTCTAAAATATTGAAATAGGCGAGCCAGATTAAAGATGCATGAAGCATTCGCTCAAGAATAACTTTAGATTGGTTTTTATAAGTCAGCTGGCCATGTAGGTGGGTTCATACCTAAAAGTCATATTAACAAAAAATATTTAGAATTTAATTACTTATGCTAAAACATTTTTACTAAATACAACTGCAAGTCACGTAATATTTTATTCAGGTTAATCAAAGAGTAGATATTGTTCACATTTTCTTCTAGTATTTAGAGAGACCGATAAGTAAAGGACCGAATGATATCTCCCTGGGGTAGTAAGTTCAACCTCAATGAGAATTTACAATGGCTCTACTAGAGTCAAAAGTATTTAAATAAGGTATGTACCAACTAAATTTAACCTAACGAAATTCTAATGGAGGCCCGATATTTTTTTTCGATTATATTAAATGCTTTATAGAGCGAAGTATTTCTTACTTTTCTCCTCGGCTCTGATCTCATCACCATGTGGGATTCATAGTCGTGAAGAGAAAGAATTTAAACGAATTTCAGCAAGGGCAATGCAATTATTTATGGACTAGCTAGCTGTCCCGCAGTTTTACTTTGTTAGTATGATTTATAAATTTTCAGTTACAATTAGGGAAACAAACGCTTTCCCGTACGTGTATTTTTTTGGCTTGCTATCGAACGCCGCGTTACTCTACCTTTCGCCAAATCTGTATGGTTCCGATGCTAGATTTCTTTAAAAGCTAGATAAGCTAATCCATAAACCATGCTGTTTTAAAAGGAGAAATACTTTATTATCTCTTGATTGTCGTTCCCTGATTCTGCCCGACATTTGCGTCCTGTTAATAATTATGTGTTAATGTAAATTAAAACGGACAAGACGACGTTGATGTAGCTTCCAAAGATGTTGATGAACATAATGTATTTTGAAGGACATAAAACATAATGTGTTGGCGACCTGAGTATAGTAAGTAATTCGTATGGCTCAGTGGTAACTCGTCTGCCTGATGAGTAGCGCGATGAGAAGCACGTCCAGAGTTCGAATCCCGATCAGGCAGACTTTGGAATGGTGAATTAATATATTTTTCTGGGTCTTGCTAGTTCGATGACTGTATTTTTGTATATGTCTTATAACATCCAGGGTATCCTAGTGGGTAGCTATATAAGCATTACTGAAGCAGAGACAGTGAAAGATAGTAAAAAAAAACTCCCTTCTCAGAAGAAAATTAATTTTATAGATATTCCTTCATAAGGTATTTGGGTACCTATTTATTTATTAAAATAAAATAAACTCATTAGCTCCTTGATCCAGTTCAAGTTAGAGGTATCAGTAACATTGACGTAAACTGTAATCGTTGGAATAGTGTCTAGTGATAATAGTTCAGGGGTTTCAGAAGGAGGTGTCGCGCTTGTGAGATCGACGACGTCTTCCGACATTACTCCAATCAGCTTTCCTTTATACACCAAGGATCCTCCCGGATTGCCTTTACCGGCACTTTCAACGTTGTTGGAACATATTAAGGATGTTTTCTCATAAGAAGTGGGACATGTTGCTATCTGCACAACTCCTTGTCTTGGCACATAAATATTTGGTTTAATTTCATCGTACTTTGTTAAGACAGCTGACTCACTAATTTTCACCGGCCGTGTCCCTAGTTTTATAGGCTGCACATTATCATTAAACCTAATGCGTTGCTTTGTGTAGATCATTGCCAAGTCCTTTTTGGTGTTCTCAGGAGAGTTCTTGACGTGTTCATCATAGCTCGAGTCTTTCGGGAAAACATCTTTTGCATTAGCTAATTTGTAGGACTTTTGACCTTTTCTATGATGAATTATGATTGTATAGAAATCTTGAACGCAATGTGCTGCAGTAAGGATCCACCTGTCGCTGATGATGGAGCCACTGCAAAGATGCGTCTCGTACCCATACTCGGTGATTTGAAGTCGTACTATATGTTTATTTTGTTTGTACTGGGTTTCACTAAAGACTCTCCTGTGTCCAATTCCAAATTTCATTACAGATACAAGAAACAAGACTCGAAACACAATGTTGGTTGCCATTTAAAAATATAACTGAAATTCTTTCGTTAACATTATACTTTTTATAGCTTTAAGTTGAATTCAACGAATTTTATCTAGGTAAGGGAATGTGAAATACATAAAGTATTATCAGTGAGTATCGTAGAGGGAGAAAGCAAATACTTAGCCTATGGCGAACGCGTACGCGTATACGCGTATACACGTCGAATATAAAATTTTTTCGTCGATTATAAACTAAAAAAACACTCTTAGGGGACGCCTATCTCCAGCAGTGGACTAGTATAGGCTGATGATGATGATGGAGTGAACCGAAACTTGAGTGATTTACTGCTAGTTATAAAAAAGTTCAATCAAAGTCGATAGGGGAGGCCTATGTCCAGCATTAGACGTCCTATGGCTGAAATGATGATGATAAAAAGTTCCACTCACCTCCCGGCTCCATCATCAGACCCTTGTCCCCAAATGTAATCTATGGGATTCGTTAATACCATCCAAATGATCTCAAACTTGAGGGGTTTACTTTGCTACAAGTATGCTCCGGGTATTGTAGGTGTCCATAGGCGGCGGTGACTACTTATCATCAGTAAAGTTATATGATTATTTACGGGATATTATCCCGTGACTAATCATATAACTTTAGTAAACAACCGTGATAGTTTAAAACAGTGCTTTACTTATCATCAGGTTTACTGTCGCTTGTTTCTTTGAATAAGTAAATAGTAAAAAAAAGCTGTAAGCTTTTAGTCTTAGTAAAGAAAATTTTAACTGCCATGTTGGAATGGCGCCCATATTGTATTTAGTGTGATGTCCATATTGAATTTGCTATTTTCCAGATCTTAGGTACTTTACCAGTTGCAAGAGAAAGGCGAAACAGACCTGTCAGTACTCGGGCGTGCAGTTTTTCAGCACTATCGCAGGTGTACCATCTGGACCACTAGCTTTATTCACTAAGCAGCACTAAGCTTCTAAAGAACGTCCCAATGCGTAGTTCGGGCATGTACAGGTACACTCCGTAGTATGGGGGAGTACTCGTTGGAGGGCGTTTAACGGACAGCATCTACACGTGAATTCTCTGCAAAAAGCAAACAAATTTGCTTTGTCTTTGGCAGGCAGTATGAGAAAGTGATCCATCAGGTTTAAGCAACGGTGGTAGTAGCGGGCGGTAGAAGTTACCTTCGACAGATTTGCAAGAGTCCCATGTTAAACTTCCAGCTGATTATGAAGCAATTTTTATCTGCTTAACGTGGTCGTAAATTTCGTAATAAGCCTTCTTTACCGATTTTCCGTTTTTGATGGTATTGTTGGATGCTTTCTTCCTAGCTCTTGCATGAGCTGATTTGCGTTTAAAATCATTGGCCCAGTTCAGATATGCAGCGTGTTTCAGGGATTCAGCGTGGGTTCAATCTCTCCCGAATCAAGGCTCAGCTGTGTTCGAGACAGCCCTGTCAGAAAATAGAATAAAACATTCCATTTTCTGACAGGCCTACATATATACACATATTTAGTTTAAGCAACGACCCCTATCAATTAAAGGCTTATAGCAACACGGCCACCGGTTCGCGCCGTGAAGCCTTCGAACCTTGGTTTGCGGTCTTCGCAGCCGACCCGGAGGCGCGAGCCGGCTACGTAGCTCTATAATAAAAGGTATCATTCTTTTAAATGTTCAGTGTTATACGAAAAACGCACCACACACGCTTGTGGTTACATGATTTTTTGTGTAACCCAAAATCTCAGTTACTTAAAACCTAAAACTTGCGGTTCTCCGGTTTTGCACTCGTAGATACGTGGAAGGGGGTCGCCAAGAAAAAGTAATCCTTCTGTCAAAGATTCCATGCTGCCCTACACGTTGCACAAATGCACATATCGATGTGTGTATAGATTTTTTGTGTGTTGTTTTATTAATAAACTTAATGTAAGGGTATTGCGTTTATTGAAATAGAATCAAAATGTAAGTACGTGCGTGATTCCTCCGAAAAACGATAGGAAATATGAATTGGTTGGAAGTATGGCGCAAGGCGTCTTCCCTGCAGGTACAACCCAGTGGCTGCGTTGCTATTAGCCCTCTACATAGTTCCGGTGGCTTCTCACCCACTTGTAGTAAAGAAACTCTGTTGAACTCTTTTTTGTGTTGTCTAATATACAAAGACACTATACAGTCAGAATGATGTCTGTCTACAGATGGATAGAAAGTCTTTATTGTGGTTTGGGGTTTTCATATTTTTGTAAGAAATAAATAACCTCGTTGGATTCGGAGATTGACATTATATTAATGCCACATGTACAATGTATGTATGTACACGATACAGAAAACTTAATTACTTAAATTATTTTGATGGATGTATAGCTATAGTGTTAATTGAGTGTAAGTTACAGAAGACAATTCTCCAGTCCTAATGAAAATTCATTTTGATAGGTTTTTGTATATTTATTTTAATTTTCTCTCATTACATTACGGATCCAGTCGAAGTTAGCAGCAACGCTGACATATCCTGTCCATCTACAAAAGTTATCTTCCAATGCCAATGACGTAACCCCAGCCAGTCTTCCTTTATACACCAAGGGTCCGCCCGAATCACCACGACCACTACGTAATTCGCCTCGTGAACATATCATGGCAGTTAGTTTTATCTGAGATGGGCAAGTCCTTATAATCACAACTCCTTGACTTGAGCCTTCAACGCCCGGTCTTATTTCACCGTATCCAGAGATAAGAGCTGATACATTTTCTTCTACCGAACGTTGGGCTAGCTTTATAGACTGAATGTGATCATCAAATTTGATGCTTCGCCGGGTCAAGATCAACGCTAAGTCTTTTACATAATTCTCATCTGAAGTGTCATGTTCACCATAGCTGGGGTCTCTTAGGAAAACTTTCGATGCTTTAGCTAGTTTGTAAAACGTGTCTGCAATTTGACGTTGAACTATGATTTCATTGAAATCTACAACGCAATGTGCTGCGGTTAAAATCCACCGATCGCTTATGATGGAGCCACTGCAAGTACTCTTTTCGTATTCAGAATTGGTAATTTCAAGTTTGACTAAATGTTTATTTTTTTCTGGGTTTAAGTTTTCACCGTTATGTACTAAATGTTGTATTTGTCCAAGTCCACATTGTGCCATGGATAGAAGAAACAAAACTTGAGGCAATGTGATGTTTGCCATTTTTGAAATATGGGTGAAACTGAATTATTTCCTCAGCTTTTTACTTTTTATGTTGTTTTAATTTAACTTGAAGAATTTTACTTAGGTATAGGAATTTGGAATGCATAACCACAAAATAAATAGGTACAGAAGGCCAGCTTCGGCTGACCTTGATTTTAATAACCTATACATAATAATAGCACTAGGGCTGGTTAAACAACTATAATGTTCTGTGAAAAGTTTAGATTTAGGATCTTTCTTAGCTGTTTCTACGCTTGTTTACGGTAGTATCTAACTATTAATAACCGATGCAATACCAAACACAAATACATAAATTACTCGTAACACACAGTGAAAAATAATTTTCACTTTCCTTTAGACATTGATAGGTAATTTAAAAACCTCAAGTCAGCTTAGTTTAATATTGCATTCTAACAACCTAACACAAAACAACTCTGGCAGGATTTACAGGATTTTACATTGTAAATTATGACAATTGTCTCATGAAACGATAATTACGTGTATTTCCAAAGCGCGGGCACTCGCAACTGGGGTTCGACCGACTTGATCCGAGATCGTTTTACACACGCGTCTTTGTGTGCGTGTGCCTATTAACGCTCGTTGTATGCAGCCGGCCTTCTGCACTTATTTATTTTGTGGCATAACATTATCAGTAGTGTACACGTGTCTATTGGTAGATATATTTATTATCTTTTAATTCCAGTCGCTTTAATGACGTACCTAAGTATTTTACTTATGCAGCGACGATGGTTGAGCGGTTGGCGCATTCGAATTCCAACCCGCAAGGTTCAAATCCCAACAGTGAGCTTGAGGTGCCGATAGGGAAAATATTGAGACATAACCATAGCATGGTGGTAAAACACTTTATAGTGCTCGGCTGGCCAGCTAACATACCCAAGTTTTTAGGGTTCCGTACCCAATGGGTTAAAACGGGACCCTATTACTAAGCCTACGATGTCTGTCTGTCTGTCCTACCTTTTCACTGCTGTATCTTTAGAACCATAATATATATCCAGAAGATATTTTTTCAGAATGTCAAATCAGAATGTTGGATGAACTAAGAAATAACCATACTAATATTATAAATGCGAAAAGTTTGTCGGTTTGTTGGTTTGTTTGTTCCTTTTTCACGCAGCAACAGAGCAACGGATCGACCTGATTTTTGCATGGGTATAGTTCAAAGGCCTGAGAGTGTACATAGGCTATTTTTCATCACTACGCGGGTGAAACCGGGGCGCAGCTAGTACTTAATAAAGTCAACAATAAAAACTAAAGGAGTGTGACTGTGTGTTTCTTATACTATGATGCTTTAATTTTTTATTTGTAAGTAATAATTCGGTCATGTCGGTTCGAGTACAGGAGCAGAGTTCGAAGGTAATTCCATTGCGAAGAGGCGTGAGACAGGGAGACGTTATCTCTCCGAAACTGTTCACTGCCACAATGGAAGATGCCTTCAAGCTCCTGGAATGGCAAGGACTCGGCATCAACATCAACGGCGAGTACATCACTCACCTTCGGTTTGCAGACGATATTGTGGTCATGGCAGAATCGATGGAAGATCTCAGCATGATGCTCGAAGGCCTCAATCGAGTCTCTCAACAGGTGGCCTTAAAATGAACATGGACAAGACAAAGGTCATGTCAAATATCCATGTTGTGCCCACCCCAGTATCTGTTGGGAACTCAGTTCTTGAAGCTGTTGACGCGTACGTCTACCTAGGACAAACAGTCGAACTAGGTAGGTCCAACTTCAAGAAAGAGGTTAATCGGCGAATCCAACTCAGCTGGGCAGCGTTCGGTAAACTACGCAACGTCTTCTCGTCCAAAATACCTCAGTGCCTTAAGACGAAAGTCTTCGACCAGTGTGTGTTACCAGTGATGACATACGGCACTGAAACGTGGTCTCTCACTATGGGCCTCATAAGCAAGCTCAAACTCGCACAACGAGCTATGGAGAGGGCTATGCTCGGGGTTTTTCTACGAGATCGAATCCGAAATGAGGAGATCCGTAGACGAACGAAAGTCACCGACATAGCCCACTGGATTAGAAAGTTGAAATGGCAGTGGGCAGGGCACATATCACGCAGAACAGATGGCCGATGGGGCCGAAAGGTTCTGGAATGGAGACCACGGACTGGTAAGCGCAGCGTAGGACGTCCACCCACAAGATGGACAGACGACCTAAAAGAGACCGCAGGGAAACGCTGGATGCAGGCCGCTTCCAACCGGCCCTTTTGGAGATCGATGGGGGAGGCCTATGTCCAGCAGTGGACGTCCTACGGCTGAAATGATGATGATGATGAAGTAATAATTGATTGTTTTTCACAAATTGTCTTTTGCCTGGTCTTCTGAGCAACGAGGCAAAATTTTGCAGCCCGGGCCCAAGCCTACTCGGCCTTTAGGGAAATCCGCCCCTGTAGGCTTCCTGAACCTTCATTACCAAGATATAACTGGTAATTTCGTTATTGAATTTTGTGGTGGTAAGGAACCCTCAGTGCGCGAGTCCGACTCGCACTTGGCCGGTTTATTGTTTGTTCTATATCTTGGTGCTAATATCTATTTAACTACCTATGTATTTTAAAATATTTGGCAGCCATATTACAAGCTTTGCTTACTTTGAGGTCAGATGACCGTGTGTGCAAAAATGGCTTGAATATTTTATTTTTTAGAGCAAGGGAAATACTAGAATTGCGTGAAAACGTACAATTTTGTTGAAAAATTTAAGTGTAGGAAGTTAATAACAAAATTGCTAGTGTGCCCTTGTTGTTACCGGCGGGGAGTAAAACTCCAATTATGCTACTGTTTTATTATATTTTAGGCTGTAATTAAAATTAAACGGATCAGTAATTTTCTTTATTAATATAATTTTCTTGAAAAATAAGTAATTAAATTCGTTATTTGCTGACGATACGGCGCAGTCTCAGAAAAAAAGGTAGCGTTATTAATTAGATTCCCTTTTAGCACTTACACCCCGCGTTGGTCACCCATTCGATTACATTTTGAGCATTGTAGTGGTAGCCTATTTGGGAGACCACTAGACTTGAAAGCGTGAGGTCGCGGGTTCCAACCCCGGGCCCGTACCAATGAGCTCTTTGGAGTTTATGAACGGATTTTCATATCACTGGCTTTTCGGCGAAGGAAAAAATTCGTGAGGAAACCTGCATACTCCTGCATACTCCTGTACGGAGAAGGAATTCAATGGCGTATGTGAATCCACCAACTCGCAACATATGGCCCAATCACCCTTTCGGGGGTAGGCTAAAAAGTCCAGCAGTGGACTGTTAAAAAGGCTGATTATGATGATAATTATGATGCTGTATATTTTTGTGTCTTTAAATCAAGAGTAAATTGGTTTCTTCTAGACAAGCGTGCTCTATCGTCGACCGTATCATTGCTGAGTTGGCGGCTAAGGGCAAGCTTATTATTAAATTTTAAAAAATGCTCATACACCACACAACTGCACAACTGTGTGTTTGTAGAACATATGTCAGTATGTGCAATACGTGTTTACGTCTCTTCAGTTATTGGCAGACTTTTTTGGTACTAGCTTGAGTTAACGGCCAGTTATCCGAGTCACGTAGGTAACAAAACGTTCCCTCAGCCCCCGCCAAGTTATAGCGACGATGTATTTTGTCACCCAAGAGTCAGGACGCCCGTGGGGGGTGCAACGACAAAAGCGAACATAGGTCCGACTTCGATGACGCCTGGTGCGGTACTGAACGCGGTGCGCGCAAATTCTCGCGATCTTTTTACGCTAAAACGAAACTATGAACTATCAAAATACTATCCAAATAAAAAAAAAAAAAAAAATTGTCTTTCAGTACATGCAATTTCCAGGTTGTTACGAGCGTTCATCAGAGCATAAGACGAAAAAAATAAGCTGAATCGACTTTGTTTCAGATTTTTTTTTGATCGAGGAAAGTTTATTCTATCGTGTTTTGAACCAAATCATAAACTCAAACACAGATGTATCTGTGACATGTTTTTTTTTTCAGCTCAATTATTGTAATTTAACTGAATAAAATTGATTTAAAATCGTCAAATTTGCTATAAGAGGCCGAGGTAAATCCAAACTATATTATTATGATCAACGGGCGCGGTGGTAGCGCGCCTGCTTCATGAGCAGGAGGTTCTGGATTTGATTCCCAGCCAGGCACACGTTTGGCACATGATTTGCTTCTCAATACACAAGTTGTTAGTAGCTGCAAATCTCAGATCAGACAACAAGGGCGATAATCTATACTTACTAATAATCTATACTTACTTTGTTTGTTTGTTTGCATTGAATAGGCTCCGAATCTACTAAACCGATTTGAAAAATTCTTTCACTGTTGGGAAGCCACACTATCCCCAGGTGACATAGGCTATAATCTATACCCGTGCGAAGCTGGGGCGGACCGCTAGTACGTATATGATAAGGTGGCGTGACGGGTGCGAACGCATCTGGTTTAAATCAGGCTTGACGCCTTTAGTCGAACTTACCCTCCAGACGATCTTGTCGCCCTTTTTTGCATGTACTGTTAGTTTATTTGTGTAGCTACAAATTACTTAGTGTTCGTGAATAATCAGTAAGTGAACTTAACTTACAGTTTTTACGGTAAGCAATTTAGCAGTACAGTAAAAAAAAACAGGGATATATTTGGGCACGAACGATAATTATTGTAATAAGGCAAACCTATTATCTCACTTGTTTGTCTGATCTGAGCTGCAAATAAACTCGCTAAGTAGTATTAAGTTGCAATTTCTTTGTAGTAGTGTACATGAACGTCTTGAAATGACAATGTAAAATTTAATAAAGGTTCCTTTAGCTTTACACGTACTATTTATATTTTTGCACTGACGTAAACATTTATGACTAGATAGGACAGACAATGTTGTCACGAAGTTTGGAACATGATGTAATTTCCCACGAGAGCTTCCTTTATTAGGTAGGGCTTTATGAAATAGATCGCTTGGATTTATTTTTATCTTTAAAACTTTCTCTAGTGATATTTATGTATGCTGGGTAGGTGTACATTCGAATTATTTTTATTGTCTATAAATAATTATACATACATATTTGGAATCAAATTAAACTAAACTAAATTAAACTAAAGACACTAACGTAACTAAATAAAAATATATTACTACACTAATCTTACAATGTAGATGTCATCGATCTATATGTACTTACATTGAATTCTTTGCACATGGTAGAATTTTTGTAGTCGAGACGCGGCGTAGGTGTGTGGTGGAACTATTTTGAACCTTCGATAAATCAGGAAGGGTTGACTTTCTCCATATCCTGTCTATGACCACTTGTAGATACGAAGCCTTGCTCCTAAGCATTCTAAAGGGAAGAAATTAACATGGTGACGGGTACAATGCAGATGCAGAGTCTATATACTTTTGCGGGCGCACAAAGTTTTAGCTCTGTTTTGTAAGTTTTTTAAAGTTCATAATTCTAGGTGGCTCTGCATAACTTAAGCGCAGGGTCATTTAATTTCTAAAAGGTTTGCAATGAATGAAATCAAAATTAGACTTGATTAGATTTTTTAAATATCATCATCATCAGCTAGAAGAGATCCACTGCTGACAATTCATAGACCTCTCCGTTAGAACGTCAAAATTTGAGGATTTAAAATCAAATTGTTATTTTTTTTTTTAAATTATCAGCCATAAATAACATAAAAATAATATTTGGCTCGTGACAAAAAACTAAAAACGGTCGCTTTGTTCTACAGCTATTAGCGCCGCCGCGCGCCGTCGAAGTCATTGCTCGCTTCTCCGGAACAGAATGGCCTCGAGAGTTTTTGCTGAGGTGCATGGACTGTAACGGCACGAAATCAAATTACTTTGGAGCTGACCAATCAGAAGTCTATGCCTGCATCGCGCAAACGAAGTTTTCTCGTCAATTCGGTATATGAAGTAATATTCAGCCATTTGTTGTGGGGAGTCCGATGCTGTCGAGAAGACCGGCCATGGCGAGGGGCCGGACTCAGTCCTCGCCGTTATTCAAGTTAAGTTTGGTAGAGCGGCCTCTGCTTCCGTGTATCGTTTGTTAATATTAATCTGAATTAAATTAACTGTATGTATGCGTCAAGATTAGGGTCCCTCTTCTTCACCGGAACCGGTCGACAGCATTCTTGACTTCCTTTTGCTGTTTCTAGTTGTTTTGGGTGTAAATATATCTTTAGGAACTTGCCCTAACAACGCCTAATCCAGCTAAAACTAGAGTCGTAAAGTACGCGAGTAATTTCCATGTTATACAAACAAAAATATATTGGTTGGGGGTTTAGAGCTGGAAGATGATAATATAAGGGTGTTTTAGTGAGTAAGTGGTTAACTCCAAACCATACCAGGGTAAAAGTTTAAATCTCAGCAATGAGCACGAGCTGCTGATGAATGAAAACATGTTTCACAACAACAACATGTTTGGAAAACATATTAAATAAAAAAATATTTTGAACATTGTGCACACACGGTCATCTGGCCCACACTAAGCAAACCTTATAATATGGCTGTCAGATACTGATATACATATTTTTTTAATACATACTTAAATATATATTTACATATACTTATATTAAAGTATGTAAGCCTATGTTTATGCAAATAAAATATTTTTCATATATATATATATATATATATTTTTTTTTATATCTTTATGATGCTGTCTCCAAACACTTAGGACTGTATTTCGGCAGCCAGCCTTATTTTACAGCCACTAATAGGCTAGGCGTGTTTATAATATTTGATCATACCATCCTGCAGTCAAACGCTTAGTCTTGCCAATCATTAAAAATTATTACCAAAAAAAAACTTTTTTAAACAAGCTTTTCGTATTATTTTTACCTTTCATAATTATGGTAACCATATCATGGGGGTGCATAAAAAATAACTGGTCCACCATCTTTGGGAGTCCGCCATATTGGATTTAGAATGACGTCATTTAGCTAGCCATGCATTGTCATCTAAATTAAACGTGTATGCAACATTTCAGCTCGATCAGTTGGGCTAGGCTGGTCTAAAACTCAGTTTCAAGATTTGGCCAACACATACCTACATACATACCTAGTAACTAACAGGGCAAGACAAATAAAAAAAAACCGGACAAGTACGAATAGAAAAAACTAACTGAAGTTGAAAAATTGAAAGACAAACTTATTTTTGTAGTTAACAATAAGGTTCTTCCATACATTCCAACTACAAAATGTAAGTTTGTAATTGTAAAACAATATTTTTATATGATATAACTTCAAATTAACAACTATCAGATTTATTCCTTTATATGTGCTGTAGACCTTGCCAAAATTTATGATTCTAGGTCAACGGGAAGTACCCTATAGGTTTTGATTCCCCTGTGAAATCGCAAAATATGCGACATAAACGTTCATATCTTTTGATTGCGTTGACTTACAACTTTTTTTTTACAGCCAAAAGACACTGTAGGCCCAAGTATTTAGTATAAATTTCAACTTGATACCTTTACGCGTTCTTGAGAAAAAGGGTCTTGACAGACGGACACACAGACGTACAGACGGACAACGAAGTGATGATAAGGGTTCAGTTTTTTCCTTTTGAGGAACGGAACCCCAAAAAAGGCAAAAAAAGCTTGTAAAACGGGTGAGTGGACGTACGTAGTTGAAATATTGTTTATGGTGATTCTAAGCGATGGTGGCCGAGCGGTACAATCTTCGCTCTACAAACTGACGGCACCCGGTTCGATCCTCGGCCCTGTACCAATGACTTATTTAGTACTATGCATTCGATGCCATCGCTCAAAAATGGTGAAGGAACATCGTGAGGAAACCGGTATGTCCAAGAACCTCAAAAGCTTGAGACATGACATGATGGTGCAATGGATTAAATCCCACCCTCTCTGAAGGCCTGTGTCCCAGCAGTGGGACTATGATAGGTTGATACTGATGATAATGATGATTGTTTATGGGTAGCGAGTGGATAGTAAAGTTTTATAGCTATAGACGCATAAGGAAATATTCTAGGTAAGCAACTACAATTACATAAGCAAAGATAACTCGCGTTACGAATAATTTTTTATCACAAATACCATTTTTAATTGTCAACGTTGTCTTTGCTAATAAAATTCAGTTGTAAAATACAGGATGTTTGGTAACTGATACTTGATAATTTAACTTATAATAATCTGCAATGTCTTTAAGGAAACGCCGATGGGGAAAACTGAAACAAAAAAGATCAGACAAAGTTAAAGACAAGTTCAACTCAAAATGGCCTAAGCTTGGTCCGCTTACTGATTTTTATCGGATACGTTTCGGGGAGTGTGCATCAGATCTGCATGATTTAAATCCCTCCTGCCCATTTTTCTATAGAACTGCCAGAGCGGGCACGAAAAATTTACACCGCTTTATGGTTGATATTCCGAAAACCCGTACGAAGCGCTTTGATTCCACTTGTTATGTGCGAACTGCTAGTCTGTGGAATGTCGCTGCCTGAATGGGTGTTCCCCGATAGGTGCAATTTGGGTGTCGTCAAATCACGACTGAATCGGTTTCTCCTAGACAAGCATGCTCCATCGTAGACCGCACCATCACTTAACATCAGGCGAGTAGGCGGCAAAACGCAAGCATGTTGTTAAATAAAAAAAATACTTCTAGGGTTCTAAAATAACCCTACTGCGACATCCTATATAAGTAAGGTATATAACTGAAGGCGCATAACTCTAGGTATGGTACTGCTATTCTAATAATTGCACCTGAGTCTACGTCATTAATAATGCAGCGGACAAACCAACGCGCTCCCATTATGTTTTACTAATGACTTGTTCACCGCCACATTAATTGTCGGTCCTCAAGTTACCATATCACCGCTTGGGTTATAATGGCTCGCAAGCTTTTGACCGTAGAAAATTAGTGAATTTATATTAGGTACACCATAGATAGCTACGGCCATTCATCATCATTATCATTTCAGCCATAGGACGTCCACTGCTGGACATAGGCCTCTCCCATCGATCTCCAAAAGGGCCGGTTCCAGCGGCCTGCATCCAGCGTTTCCCTGCGGTCTCTTTTAGGTCGTCTGTCCATCTTGTGGGTGGACGTCATACACTGCGGTTACCAGTCCGTGGTCTCCATTCCAGAACATTTCGGCCCCATCGGCCATCTGTTCTGCGTGATATGTGCCCTGCCCACTGCCATTTCAACTTGATAATTCGGTGCGCTATGTCGGCCATTGACTTACCTATATTATGTTAAAGACGAGGCTAATATACTTTTCCAATGATTCTAACTAACAAGTATATACTGTCAGTTGCTCACTGACTCCATTTGTGCGCGATGACCTACATACACAAAAAATTTCATCCTAATCGGTGCAGCCGTTTAGGAGGAGTTAGGTGACAGAAGAATTATATATAATCATAAAGAAGTGAAATAAATTCACTCATTCATACACTGACTTTTTTATTGACTAGCTTGCATTTGATCGCCAACTCACCTGATGTTAAATGATGATGCGGTCTACGATGAAGCAAGCTTGCCTAGAAGAAACAGATTCGCTCGTGATTTGAAGACACCCAGATTGTTAACTATTGGAGAACACCTGGGGAACACCCGTTCAGGCAACGCATTCTACAGACTAGCAGTTCGCACAATAAAAGTGGAATTAAAGCTCTATGTACGACTTTTCGGATTATCAACAATAAAGCGGTGTCGATTTGACTGATTGACTGACTGACTCATCATTGAATCTCAAAACTACTTGACATACCAAATTGAAATTTGGAAGGTATATTCCTTTGGAAGGTATATTACTATGGGGTGTAGAAGTTCTCTTAAGTTTTTTTTTCGAAAAAGCCGAATTAAGGGTTTAAAAATGGGGTGAAAGTTTAAATGAAAGTCTACGCGTATAAAATCGCGGGCAACAGCTAGTATAGGTATAGGTACATAAACTCGTATAAGCACGCTGCGATGCAACGTAGCTGAGATTTTGACGGTATATTTTTCATGTCAAAAAGGGAGATATCACATCGTCAGCCATTAAATGTCCACTGCTGAACAAAAGCCTATCCCTTTTAGAGAGGGATGTTGCCATAATCCCCACGTTTGTCAAGCAGCTTGGGGATCACAGTACGTTCACTGTGTTCTAATAGGACGCTGTTGCCCATGCTCAAACCCAAAGTCAACTGAGCTGTAGATATAAATGCTTATGAGAGTAATAATCTGAAGTTGAAAGAAGCAAACTACTTTGGAAAACTTGCGTTTCTGATTTAGCTTCAATTCAGCAAACGAAGTTCAATACATAGTCTTCTATTCAGTTTATTTCTAGTATCTAGTATGTATAAGTATTTACTTTCATCGCCTGCTCTAAGCACATGGCAAATGTTAGACTTGGTAGCGCAGTTGAGACGTTTGCTCGTATTTCTAACTGAGGGACAAAATAAACTTTACTGTGTTAAAACTGGTTGCTTGATTTTAAAATGATAGTTGATAGATTCGTCCACACTTTTTTTTACTAGCAGAGAATACCTCGAGGAAGACCCGGAAAGCGCTGGAAGGATTGTGTCGAGTAAGCTTTTTTTTAGAAACAGGCTTGCGGTTGACCCACTAGGCCTGTTGTTGAGAAAGAAACCGATTCACTCGGTTGACTTGAAGACACTAGAATCTAGTGACTAGATTGTAACTATCACGAAACATCCATTCAGGCAGCACATTCTACAGTCCAGTGTTCCGCACAATGAAAGTGGAATCAATAAAGCGCTTCGTACGGGTTTCCAGAATATCAACCATAAAACGACGTCGCAGTTTCGTGCCCTGGCTGTCCGATAATGAAATAGGCAGGAAGGAATTAGATTTGTAGATCCGATGCACATCCTTCGAAAAGAGCAACTTTGCGCCTATGCTTAAGACTTACTCTAAACTAGGGATTCGTGCCTGATGAGTGCATTTTGGCATGTTTCTCAATGGGCACAACGCCCCAAACTGGCACTTGGTTCATCCATCCCAATGGTGCAAGCAGTACGCTATGTACAACCGAACTAGTGCTTGGTACAAAGAAAACAAGTGTTTCGACGCGACATGATATAGCGTCGCCTATGTCTACCTTTTGGAGGATTACTAGCTTTTTGGCAGCTAATTGAGATGTTGAGAGTTGACGGCTTTGGCTTTCATCTTATCAATCTTCTTGTCATTATACTATTCTCTCCAAATATTTAGCCACTGCGACCCTACAAGGACTGGACTTTTACAGCTCTAGTATAGTGTAGAAACTGAGGAACCGAGAGCATGAGTCAAAAATCCGGACAGAAACCCGAAAGACCGAATTAGTTTGGAAACTATGATACTATTGGGTTACTAAATTAGGAGCCGTGGTAGCCCATTTGGGAGACCGATAGAGTTGATAGCATGAGGTCGCGGGTTCAAACCCCGGGTCCGTTCCAATGACTTCTTTGGAGCTTTTGTACGGATTTTCATACCACTGACTTTTCGGTGAAGTAAAACATCGTGAGGAAACCTGCATACGAACGGAGAAGAAATTCAATGGCGTATGTGAACCCACCAACCCGCACTGGGCCAGGGTGGTGGATATGACCCAATCACCCTTTCCGGGTTAAAAGTCCAGCAGTGGGCTTTTAAATAAGGCTGACTATGATGATGATGATGACTAAATTAGAGCTATTGGTTATATTGGATAGGGCTGATGGTAACCCAATACCTATAATTAAGCAGGCTCGGTTAGGTCTTTTCGTTTTGAAACCATGCTAATTCAACTTTCAAGATTGCATTTTAAAGTATAATAAATATTCATTCTCATTGCATGTCTACTTGAACAAGTACATGGTCTGGCAAGATGTCAAAGACATCCGTCCGAAATTGCCTCTACTCCATTGACTTGTAAATATTACTTCGTTAGGACTGGACCAATGGATTTTTTCCAATGGTATCAACTCAGTGGTAAGCACAAGTATATTGATCATATTAGGAGTGTAGCACGGCGACTTCACTTACTCAATTTTCACGCACACTAAGATACTTGTAGCAATACCAATGAAGTAACTAATAGTCCACACGCAAAAAAGGGCAGCAAGGTCGTCTGCTGGGTGAGTTCGACTAAAGGAATCAAGCCTGATTTAGGCTTGATGCGTCCGCACCCGCTACCACCTTACCATATCTCCCTTGTTTATTTGATCTGAGTAGAAAACGATCCGAACCAGTTATTAGGGATTTAATGGCACAAATTTTTCAAGAAGTTACTAGATATACGGGTCTTTAAGCAGTGTGTTGCCAGTGATGACATATAGGGTCTTTAACTGTTGGCCTTTTGGAAAAACTCAGAGTCACAAAGCTGGCAATGGAGAGAGATATGCTCGAAGTTTCTTTACGCGATAGAATCCGGAATGTGGATATTCGTCAAAGAGCAGTCACTGACATAGTTATTAAAAATTGCAAGTTGAAGTGGCAATGGGCAGGCCGCATCACTCGAAGAATCTATAAACGATGGGGAAGAAAGGTCCTTGAGTGGAGACCACGAACTGGAAGACGCAGCGTAGTAAGCCTCCCACTAAATGGACAGACGACATCATGAGAGTCGCGGGCATCCAGTGGATGCATATGTCAGGCTGTCGTTTAGAGTGGAGTCTAAGGTAGAGGCCTATATTCAGTCTTCTGGCTAATGATGATGGTGATGACGAGATATACTAGGACGAAATTTTTTATGAGTATGGAGGATATCCTTAGTTTTTAAATCTATGTTTTACTGTCTAGACTTGCAACTATAATGTGAAGTGACAGCCTCACAAGCATGTCACATTTAATTTTGTAAGAGGTCAAGGAAACGTTGCAACAATGTTTTAGATGACTTCGACGTTTTGGATAATATTTATGGCACCATCAGCTGGCGTGTAGATTCTACTTCTCAAAATAAAGCAAGACCTAAGAGTATTACTAAGCTTGATAAAATTATTGATCAACTTACTGACGCGTTGCATATACTTACCATTACTCAATGATTTTGAATAATATATTGATACAATTATAAAACACTGTTTTAAACTATCACGGTTGTTCACTAAAGTTATATGATTAACTATATGATTAAGTTATATGATTACTGTAACTGCGCCGAAATATCGGGCGCTCATACCACAACCTTACCACGGTAAATATCCCGTAAATAATGATATAATTATATCGCAATGTTTTCTATTTGTACGAGTTTTTGTATCCGAAATTGGTTTTTATTGAGACTTCGTGCTGCTCAAAGATAGTGGTTATGTTGTTTTTGTTGCAATCACCATCAGCTGTTGCCCATGGTTTCGCTCGCGTAGTATAGAAATCTACTTCACTCCCTTCCCACCCTTTCAGTTTCAGTCCCGCATCCATCCTGTAATCCACTCTGTACCTCCCTTTCCGATCTAGTTCTGCATTTATAACTTAACTAGTAGGCCTCCCAGGCTTCGCACGGGTATAGATATATAGCCTATGTCAACCAGGGATAGTGTAGCTTCCCAACAGTGAAATAATTTTTCAAATCGGTTCAGTAGTTTCGGAGCCTATTCAATGCAAACAAACAAACAATCAAATCTTTTCTCTTTATAATATTAGTATAGATATATAAATGCTGAACTGTAATAACGTGTTATAAATAAATAATCTACTCTGCTTCCATCCCATCCTTACCGTGCCTAATTAGTCATTAGTTCCTTAATATACCAATGTCAAAGTAAAAAATAATAAATATATTAATAATAAATTACATTAGTTACAATTTGTCATTTGAAAAATCGTCTATTTTATAATAAATAAATAAATAAATAATAAATATTCGGGACATTATTCACACACGGTCATCTGACCCCAAACTAAGCAAAGCTTGTGATATGGCTGCCAGAGACTGATATACATACATATATAGTTTTAAATACATACTTAAATAGATATTAACAACCAGATATAGAACAAACACAAATGTTCATCACATAAATGTTTGTCCTAGGTGGGAATCGAACCCACGCCCCCAAGCTCAGAAGGCAGATTCACTACCAACTGGACCAACGGGCTATCATAATAGCACAATAGCTAGAGTTTTAAGCGTATGATTGTAGCCGGTAGGTACCACAGATAACATTTTATTTGATTTATTCAAAGTATTACGCCCTATATCATAAAAACTCATACTTTACTGCAATTAAATTTTTTTACAATTTACCTCATGTTATAAAACTTTTAGAAAGTCCTATTTTTAACAGAAAATTAAAGAAATGGCTATTGTCTAAAGGATTCTATGACCTAAAGGAATATTTTAATGATGGTAATAAAGATTATTTATCATTTTATTAATTTATTATTATGCTTGTGTAAATATTCATGCTTTTGTTAATTATTCTTTAGTTACACTGATCTCGTTTAGTTTTATCTATGTACCTAATTTTAAGTTTGTATGAATGTAATAATAGGTTTAAAAAAAAAAAAAAAAAAACTTGTGTTTTAGAGTATGTATGTCAGTACCTAATTGATAATGCAATATTACTGTACTTATCTAGATGTATATAATACACTCAAATATTGAACGTCCGCGAGGATAAACTGTTGAGACTACCTTAACTTACTCCATCATTGTACACAGTTTTATGCAATAAAATTTTACTTTGTACTTTGTACCTATTTGCAGCTGACGGAGCTAAAAAAAACTTGAGCTCGGTCCGAGTTTATTTATATTGTATTAGAAACACTCTAAATGTTTTACATATACAGCAAAAATGCAAAAATAAAATAAAAGCGAAAGGAAGAATAGAAAGCTGACATTTCAGATCGCCTCATGCTATTCGATGTTTTTAACTACTGTTTACATAATGCACAGTCAGCCACAAAATTACTGAACATAAACATTAGTTACATAAAGTTACTGAACTGTACCGAAAAGTCATTGTCCATATCGTGCGACCCAATTTTTATGCGCATAATTACGTGTGTGGTTACGTGGGGACTAAACCACGTAATTGTGAACATTCGCAGTGGAAAGGAATTACAACAGCCTATCATGTCCCCATTGTCGGGATCCAGGTCTCTCTCAGAGAGATTTAAATTTATATAATAAAATATTTATTTGCATGCTCAGCTAAAACCAAATAGTTCGACACAAGAGAACGTCATCGGTCCCGGTCTCGCGCCAGTCGGTGACTTGGAGTTCGTGCAGGTCCTCCTCTACTGTATTATTCCAGCGACAATTTATTAACAAAAACCTAATTGGGGGTCAGATCCTAAGACGTGGTGTCTGTGTTCCCATAAAGTACAATATACCGTCTTCGAGTCTAGAGTAAACAGGTTATCCAGAAAAGTGCGTGTGGGCTAACGTTTAAGAAAAATGTTGCTAAGATAGAGTAAGATTAATTTATAGAAAAACCTTTTTGTGTGCGATTGTACGTATCACAGAATAGATAGATGTTTTTATGGATTTACACATATACCCATACAAAGTTACAAAATCCCGATATTTAATTTCGTTCGAAAGTTATTTTTAACTTATTTATTGGTCAAACGTTTTATACTAATTAGTCTCTTAATTGTCAAAAAATTATGATTCGTCATAAGAACATTCTCATACGTAGTATAGTAAGAAATTTTTGAGTATTCTTTACTCCAAGCTGCACCTCGCTGCTTTTCTTCTAATATCTACTTATCATACTAGTATTGTTTATATTGTTATAATACTTAAGTTTATTTGTTTGTTCGTTCCTCATTCACGCAGCAACAGAGCAACGGATAGACGTAATTTTTTGCATAGAGATAGTAGAAGGATTGGACAGTACAAAAGTACAGTACAGTAAAGTCGATTAGTACAAATAAATACTGTTTAGGTCTGTAATGCTTTCCAAACTTCTTGAGTCACTCCTTAGAGGTTGATGTTCAAAGAATATGGAATACCTAAGTATTTTCTATGTTATTAGTTGTAATACTACTATGCATAGATAGTCTAGGTTAAACTGTTATTCATTTAGCATAAAGTGCTTACAGACAAACCATTCGTCAGCATTTGGTTATCTATATAATATACTAGCCGTCTGCCCCGGCTTCGCAAGGGTGTTTAACAGAAATTGCAAAATTAAAAATTATAATAACACACATAAACCCTTCTATTTGCGTCTTTACACCTTGGGTTATATTATTGGAGTTTATTATGGATCCCTGGTTTTTTGAAAATATGTCACCCGGGGATAGTGTAGCTAAACAGTGGAAGAATTTTACAAATCGGTTCAGTAGTTTCGGAGCCTATTCAATGCAAACAAACAAACAAACAATCAAATCTTTCCTCTTTATAATATTAGTATAGAAAAATTAATCCCTATTTATCTTGGTCACGCCATAACTTCAGAACGGCTTTACCGATTTCATTAGTTTTCTAATACGTAGTAGAAGGTGGTTACGGAAAGGAAAATTAAGAAAATTGCGCAGAAAATCAGAAAACTCAATGACAATTTCAACTTCCGCGTTTGACAGTTCTGAGATAGGACAACGTCGGTCGGGTCAGCTAGTGATAAATACAAATCAAAATTTAGTAATTACCTACGCAAATTATTCACCAGTGCCACCAAAACTAATAAAGTAATTTCACGCACAATCAGTCACAAATTTGGACAGAATTAAACTAATCTGAATGTATCTAACGGCAGATCGAATCGAAAGTTGCAACACCACCATAACAGAGTTCAGTTCAACTCTTTCGAGAAATGGAATTGCACGAAATTATTCTGCCATTCGCAATCTAGACACCAAGTGACTCAGATCTTGGACAGTGCTCTGAAAGAAATTACTTTCTTCGTAACTAAAGTTTAAACTTTTAAAACATGAATGTCAAAATACATTTCGTCCTCTGTGTAGTGATTTGCGTGTTTGGGATAAGTGAACAAGGTAATCACTTTGTTTAATTGTTTCTAATTAAAAGGGAAAGTTTCGTGTTCTAAGGTCAATGTAGCCGCGGTAAGCTTGTAAGGTTAACGTTTACTGTTTGGTGGTTTTAGATATGCATTACTTATTTCAATTTATTTCCCACTGGGTTTAGTCCTTGACATAAAAATAAGTAAGTTAATTTAATTTAAGTTAGAGTAAAGTAAGTTAGAGATGATTTTTGTACAATTTCAGTGATTGTATATCACGATAACCTTATCGTGATAATTATACATTCACAGAATGTATAACATTCCAAAAAAAAAAACGTAAAGTTGAAATATTGAAAGACAAACTTAACTTTGTAGTGGACATTAAGGTTCTTCCATACATATTAACTACAAAACAAGCATGCAAAACAATTTTTATGTGATATAACTCTCAATTAACAAATTTCGGATTTTTCACAGTTGAAAGAGAGAGAGAGTAGTGTAGACTCGAGTATCTGATATAAATTTCAATTTGATACCTCTACGAATTTCTGAGAAAAGGGCATTGTCAGACAGACATACAGACATACAGACGGACAACAAAGTGATCCTATAAGGGTTATGTCCTTTTGCGGTACGGAACCCTAAGAATTACTTCATAATTATTAACCGTTCGAACAAGATTCAGATTCAGAATATTTATTGCTTCCATACAGTATAAGTTCCATTCAGTACAGTGTAAGTTATTTGTATCAATTATGAGACCTTGTTAAAAAGCTACTAAGTCTACCAATAATTCGTGGGCCACCTCGAGAGTTTACCCATACATAATAAAAAATAATTACGTAAGTCGGGTTAAAATGGTGGAGTAATCTGAGTACATACATAAAAAAAATTAACCGATTGAGAACTTCATTCATGAAGTCAGTTATTATTAAATTTCGGTAATTTTTCTGAATTTTTGCTATATTTCGAGCGAGTTTTAAACAATGGGGTCCGGAGAAAAGTAATTGTTCAGAATTCGAAGTCGAGCAAGTTTTAAACGAAAATGTGGTAATTAATATAAGTTTCAGTTTTTTAAATGTTATCTTTCGAATGGTGCTTTTTATTCATTAAGCCACCAAACAGTTTGAAGCAACCAAGTGTAGCTGTTTGTTGTTATTTTTCAAACACACTTTTGTGTTGCTTAATTTGTGTATTATTTAATAATAATAAAAACTGTAACACCAGGGGCGCAGTAGTGAATACTGTATAATATACACACAAAAGACGAATGGAACGTAAAAGTACCCATTTCAATTCTTTTTTGCTCAACAATATAGCATACGAGTGGCCTTTTATAGGCCACTCATAAGCTTGGAACTTGTTTTTATAACGCAAACTATCACAGGAAATATTAAAACGAATTTTCAATTACGATATAACCACATTATCTTTACTTTAAGTGCAGGCTCATGATTATTTGTTGTAGATATAAAGCAGTAGTGTTTTTAATATTTTAGATGTATGTATAATATAGTTTTCTTACATTCGAATTAAAATAACAATGTTTTTAACTACATACTTTGCAATCGAAACTCCTCGTGTGAAATAGAATCATTTCCTTGACAACTTACTATTTTGCCTGTAGGTAAACTTTGAAGGACAATTTTGCAACAATTTCAAAAAAAATACTTAAAATTTTTGGACCTTTTCGCACGTAAATTTTCCCAGAATGTGACGTACTCATTTCCTTATGCAAACTAGCTCGTAATTCCAAAATAATAAGGGACAATGCGCAGAGGCGCAGAGGTAATGGCGTGCTTACGGCACCCTTTTGTCACTTGAGAATTTGGGAAGCACCCTCGTCTTTAAATAGAAAATGCATGAAAACAGAAACAACACTCTTGGGGATGTTTGAAGCAATTAGGGATGTGAATGTTTTCACGGATATTTTCTTGGGTCAAACCAATTTTGTATACTCACTTTTTCGTTTAGATAATTAAATTTCTGACAAGTAGTGCCTTTAATAGCTGAACAAATTACAAGCTAACTAACACTGCATACCTAAATTACTTGGCCTATTATAACAAAACAGTTGGGCTGCCCATAGACCGTTGAAGGTCTAGAGAAAATCCAAATACTCAAGCCCATTACCAATTGACAACGTACCTAGCATACTGGTGGCAATACCACGCTGCATGGTAATGCGTTGAGCCAGAAAAACTCCAGCACATTGGGTTGCGAGTTTACAAAATATACCTTTTGAAAACACCCCATAGTGTTTAAGTATAGCTTGTACGACGCTCATATGATATTCAGACTACAAAACATGTATTGTATCCGATTTCGGGTGTCACAGCCATACATTTTGGATCTCGTAATTTCGTATATCTTACTACAAAATCAACCCGGCCTAAACCCTTACTAAAAATACTTAAGCTTATACATTTAGTTTTTTTGAGGTCAAGTTATAATAATTAGGAAAATTGACATTATACGTAAGTTAGATACGAAACGGGGCACTATGAAAACATTACCTAGACCCCCAGACCTTCACTCGCAGGAGTTGAAGTGCTCTGTGTCGGATTTGTCACTTATTTTGAACCTAAACAACTCAAGTAGAGGTGCCCTGTTTCGGCCCTGATGCTCGCAGAAGCTCTTGCGGTTTTTAAGACTACTAGGTAGCATCGGTGTGATCCACGTTGGATCTGTCGTGTGTTCACTCCAAATTATATACGATTTCAGTCAAGCATCGAAATAATCTCGGGTATAATCAGGTATGATTTGTACCACATTTTCTTTTGTCAACTACTACAAAATATACCCGATCTGAGTCAAGCCACGGCGTCTTGCTGAGATAGGTTTTGAGTGGTCACATAGTGAATTTGATCTCCAAACTATACCCGAGCTCAGTCAGGTCTGTGTCGTTCACAGGATATATTTTGTAAACACGTTTTTGGGTCACGCGTCACATTAACTAGGCGCTCGGAAAGATTACTAATAATTTATTTGTTTATTAATTAATTTGTTTGTTTTTAAATTACAAGCCAACTTAACATTAGAAAATTTACGAAAACTTAAATTAATGACTAAAAACTAAAACTTATAATTAAATCTAAACAAACTACCTACAAATTAAAATTTTAAATACAAACTAAATATTTAAAAAAAAAAAAAATATAGCAATCAATCAAATAACCCGCCCCTAACTGTACCCGGTGCAAAGGTGCCCATAATGCTAGCAGCATTGCCACGCTGAATGGCTATGGCCAACCTTTGCACCAGGTACGAGCCGGAGCGAGGGTCGTTATTTTTTTCCCTCATTTGTTTGTTTATTTATTATGTAGATCTTGAAACGAACTTTTTGATATGATTTAGAGTACAGCAGCAGATCTGTTTGCCCTCGATCTCCATTCGATGAGTGCTCGCGTCCAAATGGCCACTACGATCGAGATGGTCAAAAATAAGAGGCACACGTGACGGGCACCCCACCTCTCTTCCCCAAAGCCAGTAGAGAAAAGCACGGTTACCACTAGGAACGTAGTCCCCATCGTTGGTATTGATCTTTTATTCGGTATTCGTATTCATTAAACAGTTATGACCACAGACCTATATAAGGTTATGGCCATCGATCCTCATTACTTTCTACCCGGCAAACCATAAACCAGCCGCATCACCCAATAATCTTTACAAAGTATTTTACGATACGACATAATCACTGAAGCCATTAGTCTGTCTCCCTGAGCGATATTATCACATCATATTGTTCAGTAATGTCTAAGTATTTTTATCGCGTCCATGTTAGCGACGACGAAAAAGGGGCAATTTTAAAATGTCTATAACTTGTGAAATATCTGGAAAACCATAAATTTTTTGCTGAACTAATGTATCCCTTAAACTGCCTTAAAGTAATAGCCCATAGCCTCTATAGACAAGCCTCTAAAGAAATAAACTGCCACATATAGTTTTGTGTGATATAAGTAGGCAGTTGAACTAAACATAGGAACAAGTATTTCAAAAATGCTATGGGTCGCTTCTAATAATAATACAGCAAACTTTTAAAGTAAAAATTTTGCTGCTCTGAACAAGCAATTTGAGGTCTTATGTTATTGTAACTCATCCGGTATTTCGATTAAAAACGAGTTAAAAAGTAATAAGTAATCATTGAAGCCTAAACACGTCTGGTGGAGTAACATCGCAAGGTGCGTAGACTGCCGTGTAGAGCAACGTTGCACTCGTGACGTAACAGATACTTAAGTATCTATAACCAATTAAACTGATACCGCTTGGATCATGTGACGGGGCCAATGATATTGAAAACTATAGATTTCAGACCTGTGCTCAAAAATTTCCGAACCAAAGATCAAAACCGTAGAAGCTATTTAATTTTTGTAATCTGTGCAATAGGGTACTTGACTGTATTAAAAATATTATGCCAATTGACGCCATCCATAAACATGACATAATGAAAAAGCATATTTCATTGATTTTTTGATAAAAATATGCTTATTTTTTGTAAAAAACGCGAATAAAATAACTGTATTTTCGACATTTGATCACGTGATCGAAAACGGTCTGTAACTGGCTTCATCCCTAGTGACGTCACACAAATCTAAACAAACAGATTTTGTATTGATATTTGCGAATTTAATGTTGTAAAGCTATTTTGAGAGCGATTTATCCAGAAATTTTCACCAAATACATTCCGGAGGTTAAATGTGACAAGAATGGAGAAACATTTTGTGCAAGCAGACAGCAGTAACTTACCCAAAATTAATGTTTTTATGGTTGCATATTTCTTTAATAATAATCCACGTCATTGTTTCTACGCTGCAGAACTCAAAACGTAAAAACTACAATGTCAGTATTAATTTTTAATTGTTCTCCAAGCAAAACATTCAATCAAGTTGTACAAAAAGTATGTTGTAGTAGGTGGATATAACTATTTTGTTAGGTTATGTCAAGCCTACAATGTTTAAAAAGAAAGTAACAGTACATAAAATAGTAATGCAATAAAAACACAAATTATAATAGAAATATATAGACTTAAATATGTACCTCAAAATGATCTTCGCACATAGAAACACTTGAATTAGCTCCAATACTTTTGGGTTCTCTACGAGCTACTTAGTTCCAACCTTAGATTGGTTACAACCACTTTTTTCGAGTTTTGGGGAGTTTTGGGTGCATTGGAACAGGAACAAATATTTTATCCGGTGTCTTTATGGAAGTATTTGTACATTTTGGCACTACACAATATTTATAAACCATTACTTCTATTAGAAATTAATTAATCATCAAACTTTTGCAGCCTGGCTGCAGTTGTTTTGTTTTGTGTGACGTCAATTAGTCACGTGATCGGAGCTATGACGCAGGTCTGCGTTTTGGCGCGATATTTTTTTATTCAAACTTTAACATCGATTTATATCGCAAATACGACTGATATCCAGAAAATATAAATGCAGTATACATTATTTTATATCAGACAATAATGTGCAATAGTTTCCCAAAAGTAGTCAAATACCCTATTGTACTACAATCGTTGTAACCAATATTAGACATTGTTTTGAAGACATGAGATTTTGTTGTTAGTTTTTTTTTAGCTGAAATTAATAAATAAATAGATTGTAATTATATTTTTTTCTATCTCACCCGACAAACGTCCTTTCCAGTTGAGTTATGGTATCATAGAAAAATCCAATGGACAAAAGCTTCCGATTTTTCCAAACTTATCAATTTTCCGGATGAATTTGCCATTTTTTTTCTAAACCACTTTATTTAAGAGATAAATAAATAAAGAAAAACTACTGGTACTAAAAAACACTGATGTGTAAAAATTTGGCCTGAGTAGAAATTATTATGACGACATGTCATATTATATTGATAAATATACATATTTCTGTTATTTTTTTACAAAGGGCAGTAGATGTTTGTTTGCAATACAAATGTGGCAAAGGCTTAGTGATGTGATATAAAAACATTGTATTGTTTTTTTTTCTTCTAATATTGTTATCTCAACATCACCGGTCTGCTGTTTAAATTGTTTTCCGTTGCCCCGATTCTTTTGCATTATTTTATTTGCAAGAAGATGTCCTTGCTGTTCTTCCACCACACTGAACGATAGCCAGGCGTGACCTAACTATGATAATTTATTAATTACGTATTACGAAATACTAACCCAGTCTAGTAGGCTGCCTGTTCGACACGGTCAGTTATATGTGGATATCCAACTAAGGTCGTACAGTTCTACAATCCTTTTAAACGACTGCTTCATTCTAATTACAAAAATAAATCGATAAAAATAGTTTGAAATAAATCGTAAATAGGTGCAATTTTTTTTTCAATATCCCGCGCTACTGCTCGAAAATAAAGTAAACGGTAAAAAGAAAATTACGTTCGAATTTTCATAAAGTTTTGTTTGGAAATGGAGTTGGTAAAAGTGTGCTATGTGTGGACTCTTTTGTCGTTTTTGCTGTTTCAATGCTTGATGGAAGGATCAGGCCAGGAAACTTCGTTCGAATTGCCAGTGCAGTTGATTGGGTTCCCGTTTATCATTTTGGCTGTGAGGTTGACTAATTTTGTAAAGAAGCTGTCGTATGCTTTGAGTCCTTGTAAGTATGTTTTGTTTTTTTTATACAATAGTACTTTTTCTTTTTCTTTTCCTCCTAAGAGGATTTTGGCGTCGCACATCTAGTGCATTTATCAGTTTCAAGTAATTAGATATTTTTGAGTTTTTGTAAAATATATCCTCATCATAATGGACTTCTCATAATGGACATCTCTTAAATAAAGTGTTTTATAACTAACACAAAAAGACACGATTCACCTCATTAAATAAAAATCTACTATTAAATGTAGGTACAACTATAGGAAAAAATATGTTACGTTTTTTTAGTTTTTTTTAATACTTTAATTTTGGTTGCTAATATTAAAATTTATATGTTTTTTTAGAGCCGCATTACAAAATGCATCGATGAATTTTAGGCATCCAGATCTTCGGGCACAAAATGAAAAAATAGCAGTAATTATCAAGACGAATATAAAACAAGTAAACCATATGATTGAGATTGTTTATTTTATGTCAGTAATTAGCCAAAATTCACATTCAAACTACTTTTGTAAATTGGAGGTAATACGTTTATTAATATGTAGAGTGTTTCCAAAATTTTAAGCCATTATTTTCAATAAAAAATACAGATCTATTTATTAAAGATATTCAATGTTCTATAGATCTTTCTATTTAATAGAATCAGAACTCCAAAAAAAGTATTGGTGGTTTTTTTCGTCAAAAAATTTGAGAGGGCTCTTTACGTAAAATTCGTTCATATTAGGTAGTTCAAGGTTCGGAATGCAGCATGAACATTAATACCTTGATTAATATATTTACTTTTCCTATGGCAACATAAATTATTGTGCAAATAACCAAGTAGATTGACCCACAATCCGATATTGCGGCAACCTGCAGAGAAGGTGCTGCGTTCCTTGTCACGTAGCAACTTTTTGCAGTGCAATCTTAGCCGTGAGTGGGTTGAGTACGCTCAGTGCGTTTACAGCCTAAAGATTATGCGGGAAAAATCACGAACGAAACGAAAAAATGCGCAGAGCCAATTAAAAAAAAACTTTTTGTTTAATTTTCGTTGCTCTGTGCTAGCATCAATGACAAATTTTAAAAATACTTAAGACTTTTACTTGTTTTGCAATGTTGCGCAGACACCAACAATAAAATTTTCGGAAGATTGCGAAACGTTTCTTTTTTTGTTGTCAGTTGTGCTCATCTCAATTCATAGACGAACTGTTACAATGAAGTGCCATATAGTTTTGGGTTTTACCCTATTATTCGTGTTTTTATTTACTTTCTGTAACGAAGCGAGTGGCCAGGAGGCTCCGTTTGAATTGCCAGTGCAGTTAGTTGGTTTCCCATTTATAATCGGGAGTGTAAAATTGACGAACTTTTTCAAGAAACTATCGTATTCGTTAAGTCCAGGTTCGTATACGTATATCCTCTTATGTAAGTAAGTACTAAGTTAAGTACCTAAAAACGAAAAGTTAGCTTAAACTTTTTGATTGTATCTTTTTGTTCAAATTATGTAATTTGCAATAAGCTATTTTATTTGTTTTAAGACTGTCATGTAGTAAACATACGCGTAATAATTTTATTATCAATATAAAAACTGATGGTTATTCTCTGGTTACATTCAGCATGCATCCATGATATAGAGTTTTTCAACCGTTCGCTGTTCACGCCTGGCAGATTTATGGAACTGCACCAGCGGTAGATAAATGCGATTTCAAGCGCTTTCAGAATAATAGGGTTGGTACTGGAATATATTAGACCGTATATTGATGAGGTTATTTTCAGCTTTGTAGCTGTTCTGCGGTGTTACACTTTGAAAAGTTTTCACGTAATGTTCAGTTTTTCACGTCTTCTGTTTTTAAGAAAATTTGTATTAGCATACTTAAATCAAAGTAAGTTTATGTGTTTTTCTTTTTCTTTTTATTATCTTCATGCTGAGATGCTTGGAATATATCACTCATAGCTATAAGGCCTCATAGGCCGCCAGTTATTACACTAGTTTTAGCGAGCGTGAACGAGGCAAGGGGTGAGAACATGAACCTTAGTTTATGGGTGAGAAGGATGGTAACGTAGAGGAAAGGAGGGAAGGGGGGGGGGGGGTTGGAGAGCGAGAGCGGGATGAAGAAGAGAGAGAAAGAGAAAGAGAGAAAGATTTTACTCTACTACAAATACGTATATCTAGAGGAAACAATTAATCAATTAGTCAGTGTAGTGTTTTATTTTATAGGAAGTCGTCGTGCGTCTCTTGGAATGTTTATACTAAAGGCAAAACTGTCAGTGATTGTAAAACCAAAGAGCATCATCCATTTCATTGTTATATGCCAAAAACTAATTCATTATAGTTATATGATTATTTACGGGATATTTACCGTAGTAAGGTTGTGGAATGAGCTCCCGATATTAGTGAACAACCGTGATAGTTTAAAACAGTGTTCTAATTCATTATTATGGAAGTTGTCGAAGAATTCACATATTTTGATTTTTATACGAAATTAAACGTAAGATTAAGCCACAGTATATCAGATTATCGTTTTTACCACATTCGTAAGTAATTTGATTTTAATAAAAACAAAACCAAAGCTCAACGGAAAAGTAAAACTTTTACACGCCATAACAATATTGACGAAATTCAAAGTTTAATTTTCATTAAAGTGTTGTTCTTCAAATAATCGACATATTAAACGCCATATTTGAGATCTTTAAAGTTTTGAACCTTTAGTTAAAGAGTCTATGGATTACCAACGTTTGATGAAAATGGGAGTCGTTTATTTAAAAATCGATCAGGACGCACGATTAGCTGGTAACTTATCTCATGGTACGGCTGTTGGCTAATGATCACAAATGACTGGACGAAATTAATGGTTTGTCGATAACTTCTTGAAACGAGAGCGGCTAAGCTCAAGATTAACTTAGGATTTAAGTTAAATGGAGAGAGGTGGAAAATAGATAAGAATTTTATAGTCTTGAAATTAGCGTGTGTGTTTTACATTGTCCTAATTCATGATAATTCGAACACTTTGCAGTGTCCATGGTCATAGGTAGACGAATGTGGCTGGGGTTATCAAGGGCGTGCTCACAAACTGCAGACTTAGAAGTCATTCGTTTAGATTGAAATTCATATGCGGTATTTGTCACAGAAAATAATTTTTTTGATTGTTTAAATTAGAACGGCTGTCAAGGCATTTTTGTTAGCAGTTTTGCACACATATAAACGAAACGTCAGTCATTCGAAATTAGTTAGCAGCTGCGATGCGGAGTTCGACACGTTGATATAACTAAGAATGTTCAATCAAGGTTCACTCATAATGCGTGGTAACAGATCTTCCTTCCCGTTTCCGTTCTATTTACTTCTCTTATCTGTGGTATTTGTAAATAATTTCATAACGACAAGATTTTGTCGCGTTGCGCATATTAGCCCTGCTGGTCTACTTATATCAAACTAGTGACGTGGCCCAGCCTCGCACGGGTGTAATTTACGTGCCAATCCGGGGCGGGCCACTAGTTATAAATATAAACCGTCCGTGAAAAATTATCTAACTGATGGTGAAAACCGCATCAAAATCTGTTGCGTGGTTTAAGAAGAGTTAGCGGTCATACAGACAGACAGACAGACGCGGAAAGCGGCTTTACTACGTAGAGATAAAATATTAATAATAACAGTCACACTGCACTTATAAATCTTTCCCTGTTTCTGTTTGTTACATTTTAATGGCGATACCTGTTCTGATGACGTATAAAAAAGCATATATAAAAGCATATAATTATATTATGCTTATATGCCAATCACCCTTTCGGTGGTAGGCTAAAAGTCCAGCAGTGGACAGTTAAAAGGCTGATTATGATGATGATGATGAAGCACATAATAATATGGCATGGAAGCAATTTTTATCGTGAGGACATAATTATATAAAATAAAGTAAAACTGAAATATAAAAAAAAGAAAAACTGAAAAAACACAAAAAAACGTTGTCATCAAAAGTCATTCATTGGCGGATCCAGGGGGGGGGGGGGATCTGGATCCAAAACACCTAGCAAATCCATACATTCGACTCAATTTTTCGATTTGAATCCTTCGAACCTTGTCAGAATGCCACTACCCCCCCCAAATGAAAGGGAGGGGGTCAGAACCCCCCCAAATGAAATCCTGGATCAGCCCCTGAAGGCATTGCGACTTGCGAGTCAATGAAGATATTATCCTTTTACTTATGTTCCACAAATGTTGAATTCCAGCGACATACCGGTCCCGTAACCGTCGCCAGCTAGAGTACAGCGAGCCAGCTGAGCCGTTCGATGCTGACGAGGTGGAGAAGTACATCGTGGGAGAGTTTGGAGCCAAGGCTTGTCTCTTCGAGCGTGTTTGCGCCCACTACGCGACCAGGGCCCGAGCACAGCCCAGGCCGCAGCTCGACTGGCCTGATGTCTTCAGGTGAGGTCTTCGGGTATACATTCTTATTTAGTCACTTCACACAGGCCGTTCCTTCTTTAGCGGCACTCGCAAAACTCTACTTATACTACTCTAGTTAGGCATTTTTGTATTTTTTCACGTGATAACGTCTTATAAATCGATAAACGCCGGATGCACGCACGAAAAATTGTCACTGTCACGTTCCGCCTGAGCGGCGCGTGCAAGTGAGAGTGCGGAACAAGCAAAGGAACAAGCGATAGAGAGGTACGATCGGCTTAATCGTTATCAAGTAAAATTATCGTCCGTAAACCGTCTTTACAGACAACCCCTTTTTTACAATAAATAGATTTAGAGATTCTGAGCTGTGGCATCAGTGTCCTTTAAACCAGAGGAGAATACGCTGCTTGAATGCCAGTTCCCGATTGTTACAATTTGGGTGTCTTCAAATCGTGAGTGAATAGGTTTTTCTAGTCAAGTTTGCATAATAGATCAGCGCAATCTTAAAAAAAAAAGCGTCGTTGTGTTTTGGCCTTTCAAATATTTCTTAGGTCAATTGTAAATAAAAAGACACCCCAAGCAGGATGTCCTGTTGACATCCTGCTTGGGTGGGGGTAATTTTTTGCAACTGATTGCATGCGTTACATCACAATTCCACCTGATGAGAACCGATAATGTGGTCAAAGATGTCAACCTAGAAAACACCTATTCACTTTTTTACAACTCCGGATTGTGCCTGTTCAAAAAAAACAGACGCAGGCGCAGGTATGGAGTTCCACACATTAGCAGCTGCTGTTTTGATAAAAAAATCGTTTAAAACGCTTAGTGCATCTCAATAAAATTTCTACGTCTTTTTATTGTGATATTATTGTGGTCCTACTGGTAATTCTGTTATATTATTATTGATTACCAGATACTTAATAATAATATAACAAAATACCAGATACTCAATAACAAGTAATTCTGTTCTATTATTATTGTGTTGTATGGTATATTAGATCCTGCTAATGGAAACATGAGCATGCTAACTCTTCATATGGACAAAGGTCGGATTTGGGTCCAACCCGCAGCCACCACTGCTCTAGTACTTTAGATGGGGTAATGGAAGGTAATACTTATTTAATAAAACGCGTTTTTTAAAGTAAATCGATAGCTTTTATCGTGTCTTCATAACATAAGCAGTTTGCAATTCATTCTACGAGTTGTGTTTAATTTCGCTAAAAAGTTACCATCACCAGTCAAGGTCATGATTTTCAATCTTAAATGTTTCTCATTAAAAAAGGTAAAGTTAAGTACCTATTAAGTTACGAATAAAGCAAACAAAACAAGTAAGGTAACGAACGACAAAAATGTAACCAAATTACTCCTTTTCCAACCCATGAAGTAATCGTGGCCATAAACCTTTCAATAATAAACAGCTAACCTTGACACCGCTGTCCATCCACCTTATTCATCAACTTTCATAATTCAAATAGTCATCGATTCAAGGGCAGCTCACCAATACAGGCCAGTATTATTGGGCAGTCCGACGCCACAACTGAACACGTACCTCATTTTTGCTGCTCTAAGTAGGACAACTACCTGATGTTTGATGGCCTAAGTAGGACAGCTACCTGATATTTGATGGTCTAAGTAGAGCAATTTCTTGATATTTGAAGACAACTACCATTTGAAGGCGTATAAGTCCGCGTTTAACCATCAATTTACCTATTAGTAAGCGACGAAGTGGTATATGTGTATGGAGGATCTATTCATTTAGACCTTGAAAAGATCTAGATATCTCTCAAAAAACAAGGAATCCGGCACGTTGTTCATTCCTTGCCTAACCTGATGTTTGATGCCCTAAGTAGGACAACTACGAGACGTTAGATGACTTATGTAGAACAACTACCTCATGTTTAATAGTCTAAGTAGGACACCGATGTAACCGCCACGCAATCGTATGGGTCATCGTGCAGAGGTAGTCAGAGTCACCCATCCATTGGTGCGGTATTGTTACGTGATTGTTAAGTCATCGGATGCAGTAGTACATAATTATTTGAGACGGGTTTTATCAAGTCAATTATGTTTTTAGTGGTTGAAAGTTTAGGCTCATGACAACAACTCACCTGATGTTAAGTGATGATGTGTTCGAATATGCTCACACTAATGGAACGGCTTTAAAACTAGCTGGTTGTTTATTTATTTCTCTTATACTCGGTTGCAAAGATTGCATTCAAATTTATTGCTAGCAAATTTATTTTACAACCCGTTTCTTTTTCTAATGTTATGTGCCTCCTTTGTCGTATTTGTCATTTCACAAATCCAGTGACAACACTATAAAATAGATAATTTATACAATTAGGTTCTTATTTGTAGAGTCAAATTACAGGTCAAGTACAAAGAGTAAATTATTATTTGGTTTATTAAATGTACATCAATCTACCCTTGGCCTAATGATTAGGTATAGGATTTCTATTAATAATTATTTAATGGTACTTAATTAATTGCTATCGATCTGATAATGATGCCTGATCACGCAAACGCTAATTAATTAATTAATGTAATTAGTTTACTTAGTAAGACCTTAAAAATGTCCAAAACAAACTTAGCTTACATTTGTTGCAAGCGAAATCAGACATTGTAGATTTAAATTCGTTTTTTTCATCATCATCACCATCATCATCTGCCTTTCATTGCCTAAAACATAGGCCTCTCATAATCTACGCCGCTGAACTCGGTTGGCAGTACTCTGCGTCCAGGTTTTACCCGCCGTTTTATGCAGGTCGTCACTTCACCTGGTTGGGGTGTCTTACACTACGTTTGCCTAAACGTGGTCTCCATTCGTCAGAACTCGTCTACCTCATGCATCGGTTCGGTTCTTCGGGCAATGTGGCTGGCCCACTGCCACTTTAGCTAACTAATCTTTTGACCTTTGTCAGCAACTTTGGTTCTATGTCATTTCTTTCCACATTTTGTCCCGTATAAAAACCCCGAGCATAGCTCTCTCCATAGCTCGCTCGACTTTGAACTTGTGGACCACCTTAGCCGTGAGTATTTTAAAATATATCTAAATTTATAAAGGAGTATAAGGAAAGGGTACGTTGAGCTGAAAGGGGTTCGTTATACTCTTCATTATGAACAACTTTTATTATGGGAGAAATCCGTGAAATCGCGAAAATATACATTTTGTCAAGTGTGAAAACTGTTTTCTATGGATCAGCTGATATATTTTTCGCAATTTCAAGGTTAGTCATAGTCATAACAATTTTTTTCATAATGATAGGTATAACGAAGCCTTTTCGACTTAGCGTACCCTTTCCTTATAACCCTGTACAGGTACCTTAACTCACGACACTTTTTGATGTGAAACATCTATTAGGCAGTAAAAAATAAAATATCTCGTTTGCCATGACGGCAAACGGCATGACGCTCTCTTATGCCGTCATGTTTCAAATCTGCCGGGCGTCCCGTCCTCATGTAAAGTTATCTCAGTGTGTGGAAGACTATCTGATTCGCCGGCCGAGGTTAGCCAGCATTATGCAAGACCACAAAACACTTTCACTGCTATGACATTCTTCAATCTAAAACGCACCTTCAATCTTTGAAATAACGTTTAGATTATATATGTGACGTGTTTATTTTCTTCTGTAATAAATATTTCGCTGTGATTTTGAATCTTAACGATGAAGAAATAAGTACTTATCGTGGATGCTAGTTTTGTGTTCATTGTGATAGCAACTTTATTGTGTTGTATAGTAATTTGTAATGATTGTGGTTTACAATAATTGTTATTGAGATATAGTTCCGTATGTTTCTGTTATTATTGCGTTACTGTTATATCCGCGGAAAAACATTAGTCCAATAGATATGAGTTGAAAGTGTTTTTCCTGTCATTACATGAGAGTGCTCTTGGATTAAAGCTTTTGATGAACCTTTATCATAGTTATTATCAATATGAGATATTAGATTGTTGTTACGAACGTTTATTTCTTTCTTTCTTTATATAATTAAAAGATTTCAATAACACTTCGAACATAATTTTATATTAAAGAGTTCCACAGTTTAGTATTAATCATTTAAATCTTCGATCAAATAAACACATGATTTTGCACCATCCGCCCGACTGTGGCGTACATAAAACTCCGCCAAAAAGCGCCGGTGCAGCAGTTTTTGTTCAGTTTCTCGTTATCCAGCGATGCGTAAACATAGTATAAACATAGTACAAGTAATAAATGTATAGCTAGTAGGTATGTATTGATAATTATGTCACTATTTTCGCCAATTTTTTTAGCGTTTCCTAATCTGTGATTTACGCTGTGCATGTCCGGCGTGCAATGTTTATTTGATCGAAGAATAAAATGTTGAATAACATATTACTTTTTTAATAGTGCCTTCTATTAACTCAACAAAATTCTAGTTAACTAATACTAAAAACCTGAACTATTTCGCCTATTATAATTTTTAAAATAATAACTAGATTGCCCTTAGACCGTTGAAGGTTTAGAGATAATCCAACTGCTAATACCTAATACCATTTGGCAGCGTACCCAACATCCAACATGCCTGCGAAACTACCACGCTGAATGGCAATACTTAGACGTTGAGCCAGAAATGCACGAGCATTTTGGTCACGCGTAGTACGTATACATTTTACTTGGGTGCCATCGAGATAAAATTTCTACAGTCACAATCTCTCAGTGAAAACAGTCAAAAATGTCCGAGCACCATAATACATTGTATCAACTAAATGGTTCCCAATGCCACATTTATTCCAATTAAGACGTTATGTCGCTTGCATAGTGTTCAACGTTAGTTGTCCGCTATGTCATCGTAGCTCTAGCATCGCGCGGCGTTGTAGTCGGATCGCGGTTACCTTGTAACTAACCAAAAAGTCCGTGTTTGTGCAAGACTTCCACAAATCCTTTACACTTAGATTAATGTAGAAGAAAAACAAATGTGGAGGTACTATCAGTCCAGGAACTTGCTCGTATTACTAACTGGATAGAAAATAGTTTTGTAACGTTTAATTTTCTTTGCAGGCAATACAAGCGTTCAGACGACCAAGCCAAGGAGTTCTACTTACTCAGCGTGTTCATGGGAGACATCGTCGGGTCGCCGCAGCTATGCCATCAGCTCGGCAAGCGGAGGGGCTGTGACGACCGGTTCCTAGGAGGATACTGATGAAACTGGGACAAAATCTAGATAAATAATAATTAAAATAAAAATACAGAAATATTGCCTTTGTCACTGAATTACATTTAGCAGTAGTCATAGAATTACATGTGGGAAGAGTCACAGAATTACATTATGCAAGACTCATAGAAAAATATTTTGCAGAAATCCCTGAATTACATGTGGCAAGAGTCACAGAATTACATTTGGCAGAAGTTACAGAATTACATTTGGAAAGAGTCATAGAAAAACGTTTTGCAGGAGTCACAAAATTACATGTAGCTGAAGTCACAGAATTACATTTGGCAGGAGTCACAGTAATTCTTTCGCAGTAGAATTTATAAGTACATGCGGCCAATGAGTTTACTAAGTTTTTCTTTGGGTTCTGTTTCGAGGTAATCGAAAACCAATGCCACAGCTTCGTATTTCATTATAATTATAATGGTCATATTATTTTTATACGCATTAAAAGAACATCTATGTATAAAAAAATGGCAAACTGTTACGTTTATTCCTTAGTAAACACTCATGTGCTGATCGGAAAAATCGGAAACACTAAACTTAGATATACCTACGCAATTAATTTATATATCAAATCTATCACTGGATTACGGGTCTTTCACATTTGCTACGCATATACAAACGATGTGAAAACTGCTCTGAAATTATTATATTCTCGATTTTATTTCCATAGCACTCTTTCTTTTTCACATTTAAACCGACTTCCAAAAAGAAGGGAGTTCCCAATTCGGTTGTATGTTTTTTTATAAGTTAGTTACCTCAGAACTTCGTCATTTATAAACCGATTTGTTTTTATTTATTTATTTTATATGCAAGGACATATCTAATTTCAGATTAGCTCCATAGAAATTGCATTAAACCAGTTGAATAGTTTGGTTTTTAAATGAAAACAACTGGAAAAAATATGTCATCCAAGTAAACGAAATTGCGTATATTATATACAAATTTTGAAGTCGGTTTATTTTAATTGATAATTATTTTCAGCTATTATTTCAAACTATTAATGCAAAAAATGAACTTAAATGTTAGAGGCTACTCTGGGTGTCTGGTATTAGATAAGTATTTAGTTCTAAATGAAAATAAAAACCACATCAAATAAAAGTGATTTTAAAGCTAAGTTACCGAACTATCATAGTTTAAAATGTATGTCCTAAAGTAAGGGTTAGGTAGCATTTAAGTTGAATACTAAGGTTTATCGGTTTTTACTAAAAAAACACAATTAAGTAAGTCTGTGTGTTAACATAAATTTACTTTGTCTCATTTTTGCGTGTGTGTCAATTCTCGCCAGCGAGAAGTTGACAAAGCAGCAGTGCAAGTACCGTTCTTTATCGATCGTCAAATTGGACAAATGAGATCGTCAAATTCGATAAAGTGCCATTTGATCAGTTCTCGCTATGATCGATACTATGGCATTTTAACGAATTTGATGATTGATAAAGAACGGTACCTGCACTGCTGTTTTGTTGACATAGATTAATTTAACGAATGTTTTTAATAAAGCCGACAGTGTTTATACCAATTACCAAACTGTTATCAATCAATACCTGCGTTTTAATTTATTATTTAAATTAAAACCTAGGTATTAAAACTTTAAATCGATGTACCTTAAACATTTTAGGTAAAATTAGATATTTGCACTTGTTATAAAAACATTAGGTTATTGTAATATACTTATGTTAGTTACGAAAAGCAATTATATTTAATAGCTAATAAAAAATTAAAGCGTGGTATATAATTGAAATTTATGTCTGAGAATGAATAGCTATTGATTTAGTATAAAATAAAATCGTAATAATTATTTTTATTAGTAACTAAATAGCATGTTCCATCGTGAATTCTTCCAGTTAGTTGCCACACGACTAAATGCGAATTGTGTTCATTAAGTACATTATAAATAAAATTCGACTAAGTAGAGCTGTATTATTGAAAGATTGTTTTAGTTTTGTACTTTGTAGAGCTAGTCAATGATAATAAATATGTTAGTAAAAATAGTGTTGTTTTATTTTTTGTTTTATAAGAGTACCAAGCTGAAATAGCAGTACTGGCCATTACGTTGTAGCACTTGTGGCATCAGTTTTTTGAGTTATTTTATTTCTTCCTTCATTAATGCTAAAGATCCAATTTCTGCCTCAAATGGACATTTTTGTTCGTTGATGCTTGTAATCTCATTTCATGACGCAAAACGTAACAAGAGCATCTGATTGTTTTTGGTCTAATGTTTAGGCCTTTGAGTAAAGGTTTAGGCATACTTACTTCAAAAACTCGGTTACGAATTCACTAGCTTATTTACATCTAAGTATTTTTCATCTTCTTCTACCAGTTTTTTTTGTTACGTATAAAATCATCATTTATTATGCACAACTTAAAAAAAACAGAAATTAACGAAAACTTAAAAAATAACTCAAAACTAAAACTTAAAAAAACTAACTAAAAACTTAAACTAAAAGACCATTTGTGGAGGTTAAGGTCCCTAGAATGCTGGTGGCATTGCTACGTTGAATGGCAATTCTCAATTTCTGGGCGAAATAAAAGCCAGGATTCTGGACACCAATACCCGCCACCAATTTCCAACGCCTCCACAAATCGCTTGGCCAAGTTTCGATACAGCCTCAAAGCGGCTGGCCCCCAAGGATCCATCGTCTCCACCCCAAACGGAGCGAACATGCTCCTTTTTTTTCTTTTTTCTTTTTTGCGAACATGTACCTAGGTACATCCGGTCAAGGTGTGCATATTTGCGCTGTTTGAGGTTTTCGGCTTGAGCAGCGGCAACGCTGGCATGAACTGATGTTGCAGTAAGCTGAGACGGAGCCATTGTGTCTACGCATTTCGCATCCCATAACAATGGCTGTCCTACCAAGGTATGAGGGTCATCCCGTCGGGTCTTTTGCTGTCGTCTCACATCAGTCCATTAGGTTCCAGGACTGACGGGACGCAAGAATTTATGAAAGCCCGACGGATGACGTCATTCAGGCTGGCGTACCGCGGTATACGCCCATCACTCTTTATACACGACAAGCCGTTGCCATTCGTATTAAATCATTAAGTTTTGCAATAAAAGTATATATAGACTGTGTTTTATTTTTAATTTATCATCATGGCTGTTCTTGCATGTAGGTCCAGTAGAAATAGTGTGGAGTAAACCCGTTACAACGTAAGCATCCAGAAAGATGGAAAAAAGTTACTGGAAGCGACCCCCAATAAAGTTTTAATAAGGCTGGTAGGCAAACTTCTCAGTTTTGCTAGTAGAATGAAGTTTAGTTAAATAACTAAATAAAATTAAGATTACACCCAAAGTTGATATCTTTTTGTATATCTTCTTACTAAATATCTATACAAGTATTATTCGAAAGGAAGAACAATATTTTGCAAATATAATTTCTAATTGCAGTACCATCTAGTGGAAACCCACAAAAGCAACACAGCCTACGCACAGCTAAATGCTCACCAAACACGTTCTATGTTCGTATTTTCTCAAAAGCCTTTCACTTTTCTGTCAAGGTTGTGATAGTGCGTTGTGATTCTTTCCATAGTACACAGATGGCGTGCTAACATTTTTGAAACCAACCAAGAACGATGAATCTCATGAAACTACCAAACGTATATACCTACTTAACTAATTGTTTTGAAATTATAAACATATAGGTAATATAAATTCAAAAGTAACTTTATTTATTTATGTATCTGTCAATTAGTTTACGATTCTCGTATCTTGAAAGCATAGAAGTCATACCATGAAAAAAAATATAGAAGAAACTAGCTGAATCCCGCTACTTCGTACGCGTAGAGCTCGGCCTTCGGCCTCGCTACTGTAAACCTATATGCTATAAACCTCACGGAGCCCGAGACCTTACCAACGAATGCAAAACCGTGGAAATCGGTTCGTGCGTTCTGGAGTTATAGCGTCAGGAAGGAAAACCCGACTTATTTTTATATAGTAGATTATTAAGATAATGATGGGAGAAATTTTAGCAAGTTTTCAGTGTGAGGTTTACTGGTCAGGGTCCGAGGGCCTCCTGAGCTTGAGGGCCCCGGTGCACGGCACCACCTAGACCTCAGATAGCTATGCTACTGACTGAGAACACCCACCCCTACACACATTACAACTTATTTGGGACCATGGACGTACAACCCCGCCATTAGGTTTTATTACGTCCATGCACAGCGTCCATGTTTAGGATAAATTTTATTACTTTCTGTTTTATTTTGTTTGGGCGTTTTATGATTTAGCAAAATCAATAATTTTGAATTTGTTTTTTATATTGATATTTTGCAGCGTAGTGAGGCCTCCCACTAGATGGACCGACATGACATTGTGAGAGTCGCGGGTATCCAGTGGATGCAAAAAGCGGGCTGTCGTTCAGTGTGGAGGTTAAAGGGGGAGGCCTATGTTCAGCAGTGGACGTCTTCCGGCTGATGATGATGATGATGATGATTGATATTTTATCTGAAATAAAGAGACAGCTGATGCATCCACAAGTTTATAACGGTTATTCATTATAACTGAAAGCTAGAAACAATAGGTCATGAATACATTAATATAATTAATTTGCAAGTTGAAGTTTGCAATGGACAAGCCACATCGCTCGAAGAACCGATAACCGATGGGACAGAAAAATTCTTGAGTGGAGACCACGAACTGGAAGACGCAGCGTAGGTAGGCCTCCCACTAGATAGAACGACAACATCGTGAGTGTCGCGGGCATCTAGTGGATGCAGTATTGCAGATGGCAGGCTGTCTTTCAGTGTCCTATTTTCAGCAGTGGATATCTTCGGGCTGATGATGATGATGATGATATAAAGATTATAATGTTGTAAAGCATTGCCATTAAGCTAATTTAAATCAACACATTCCTATAATGCATCTAGATTGTTAAAATATGTTAATTTATTGTATATCCGCACATTAAGAAGTACAAATTAAGATACATCTAGTTAAATGCATTTGAAGTTTAATTGATTCTATCTCTAATGCAGTTTTGTCATAAATCTTTAATAATAATTCATTGTTTTAACGTTGTCGTAAATTTTTTTGGGCATGCTAGAGCCAGAAACGCTAAAATTTAATGTAAAATAAGTATAATGAATTCAATTTTATTTGCACTTTAGTGGATTGGGAAATACTGCAAATGGCCGCCTTTTCTGTTATAATATCAGTTATTCTAATGCAGTTTTGACATAAATCTGTTTCGGAGGACGAAATTGAAAGTAATCTCAAGAATGTTTTTGGATTTATCATTTTGCATGAAATTAATAAAAGTACGCTCAGTTGACTGTATCGGTCGAATCAATAAAATTATATGTTGATGATCGATGCCTGATGGTAAGCAGAAACCGCCACCTATGGATACCTGCAACACTAGAGGCGTTAACGGTGCTTTGCCAGCCCAGAGAGGTAGGTGTAGAAGATAATAATGATCCTGTTACAGACTAAGATGCATGAATCAACAGAGAGAACGATCTAATAAATACGAGTTTCTTGTTGTACTGCGGTACTCTGAGACATGACAAACTATCATAGGTACCTGAAGGTATAATTTTTTTTTACTAGCTCCGTCCGTCCAGTTTTCCTCATATCCTCAGGAACCATATTTTTTTCGGGATAAAAAAGTTTTTATTCTTTTGGTTTTATTAAAAGATAGGCTTGCGCTTGACCGCCATCTCACCTGATGTTAAGCAAAGATGCGGTCTGTGATGGAGCTGATTGAATGATTATTATTAAATCATTCGTTCAATCGTTCATTGTTCAAGAGTTGCATAATTATGCCCATCATGTACAACAATATATGTATTCCTACTAATATTATAATCGCGAAAGTTTGTATGTATGGATGTATAGATGTTTGTTCCTCTTTCACGCTGCAACGGAACATCGGATCGACCTGTTTTTTGCATGATATAGTTCAAGAGCCAGAGAGTGACATAGGCTAATTTTTATCATCATCATCACCATTTTTCATCACTACGCGGGTGAAACCGCGGGGCGCAACCAGTCATACATATTTAACACCAATTTATAGTTTTCATAGAGCTTTGTAGGTTTAATTAATAGCGCCTCTCTAGCATCATATAAATTGTAAATGGGTCTATTCCACTTTGATTACCTGCAGGGTGATCATAGGCGACTCTTTAGTGTCCTTTGATCACCCGTGAATATGATCATCTAGGTGACCATAGGACTACATTCAAATTATTATTTCCGTATCTATAAATCATCTGAAAATGGTAACTAGAGCGATGTATTCTTGCAGTAGTTTTGTGATAGTTGAGGTACGCTTGCCTAGAAGAAACCGATTCACTCGCGACATAAAGACGCCCAGATTGTTACTATCCGGGAACACCCAAACAGGCAACGTATTCTACATATAGCATATATTATCACTCTCCGGCCCTCCAACTATCTATTGCTCAATTGGCTGCCTAAAAGCTGGGTATCCTATCGAAGGTGCGTCGGTACTTCACGTCGTAACAGTTGCTTTCGCTGTACCAAGCACAGGTTCAGTCGGGCATGGTGTACCTACTGCTCTCTCCTTTGGGATGGATCAGCTAAGCACCAGCTTGGGTTGTTAAAGTATATTGAGAAACGTGCCAAGGGGCTCATAAGCAACGAATCTCTGGTACAAACTAAGCTTCATAGTCTTGAGCAACGGAAAAAAGTTGCTTGTTTAACGGTTTTTTATCGGATATATTTCGGAGAGTGCATTGCAATATGTGCATCGACTCTGCATGATCTAATTCTGCCCTGCCCATTTTTCTATCGGATTGCCATAGCGGGTATAAAATCGACACTGTAGTTGATATTCCGAAAATCCGTACGAAGCGCTTTAATTCCACTTGTATTATGTGAACTGCTATTCTGTGGAATGCGCTGCCTGAATGGGATCGATAGTTACGATCTGAGTGTTTTCAAATCACGAGTTGGCGGTCAAATGCAAGCTTGTTAAATAAAATAAAAAAACGTCGCCTGGTGTTCCTCGAAATATTTTATCTCCTTCCCTTTACAAAGACACGGGCAGATGTCTTCCATTGGCTCGCTTTAATGTTTAAATGGGGAGTCAGACCCAAAAACCTGACCACCACGAGTCCAAATTTCGATAGGGATATCGAACCCGTTTTCTAAGATCCTGGGTCAAGGGGATAGAGGTTCCAATTCCGCACCTAATAGGTATACCCAAACCGATGCAACTAGCAATAATTAAAATTATATTAAAACTATAAAACAGCTTTTATATAACTTCAAAAATGATGACTTTATTATTCAAAATCACGCCTCATTAATTTAATATTCCGACGCTAGAAGAACTGCATGTATTTTGTTTCATAATAATTTACTTAAATGTATTGATCTAGTTTGTGGTGTCGTAAGTTTTGGGGCTAACAAGCATTTAGAATTTTGGTTTTTGACTTAATGTTGTTACGCATTTTGAAGATTTGACACGGATTTCTTCATTTTTGGAGAGAGAATGTATTTGATTGAGTTCTAGACTAGATTTTGGTTACAGATGACTGTGATGTTACTATTACGAAACTTGAGAAACGAAATGAGAATAATTTTGAATTTGAGATGACATTTTGTAATTATTACACTGTTAAGCACATAATAATTAAGTTGGAATACGAAAAAAAAACGCTTTTTGCCCGTCGTTCTACCGTGTTGTACAACGAATATGTATGGCTTCAAGAAAAATTTCAAGAGCTTTTTGATATCATTCCTGTCAAAGCTCACCCCCATATCTTGGAAAGTTGGAAATCCCACACCGTCCGATTTTTCTGCTCCTTTATTTCGCAGACCTACAAGGTGTGGAATGTCTTTCCACAAAGGTCTTCCCGCCGAGCTTCGACATAAAGCGTTTTAATAAGGGTGTCTACAATTACCTCTCCGAGCTGGTAAAGCACAGTCAACACCCCTAGTGCTGAAGGTGTCCATAGACGGCTATTTCTGCTTACCATTAGGTGGAACGCAAGCTTGTTTTCCGCTCTTGTTATAAAAGTTAGATAATTTAAATATCTACGCTACATTATGTGGTTTCTTGTCTATTACATTTCTTTAAAAATGATAGCTTTAATTACTTAATTAACAACTATAAAAGACAAGTTACTGTTGTATGACCAAATTGAATCGTGGGTAAAATATGAAGGATAATAATATCATTTTAATTCACTATTCAAAACAAAAAATAATGACAGAAGTAGCCTTGTTTAAATGATAAAAGGTGATTAAGGTGACCGAATAAAATATTGCATTCTAGATCGAAACTAGGTTAGGCGTCTATCTCGGTAATTACTTATGCAAACAATGAAAACATAATAGAACAAACATGTTTTAGACTCTAAAACTACTACGATATAGTTTATTGTTTGTTTTTTTATAGGTGACAAACAAGTACCTAGAGTCCTAGACGTCTGCCGTCTATTTTAAGGACAATTTAACACAACTCCTTTCAACCGTTACAAAATTGTAAACATACACACAGACACACCTTAAAAAAATCAGGTAATATTAGTAGTATGTTATGTACTGACATTATTGTAGATTTATTGACTGAGATATTGCTGTACCGTCACGCTAAAATGCAAAAATCACATGTCATTGAGAAGAAGTGTTAATTTAAGTGAATGCGTCTGCGCATCATGCACGCCTTTCCCGAATCAAGGTCGGGCCAATTCTGGCGAAACTTTTATTGGGCTTTCGGAATGTACTTATAGGAATAAAATGGAACCAATGCCTGCTACTTTGATTTTGTGTTAGCCATCACAATCTCAAATATACTAAAGTAGGTATATAATATAATTTAAGGTGATTAGGTCAAAAAACTAAAACCAAAGTAAAAACATAAGTTATATGATTATTTACGGGATATTTACTACTACTTATTTTAGTAAAATAAGAAATTAAACATATAATTATACTAACTACTTACTAATCCTAAGGTTCAGCGGAACAGATCACTATTAGCGATAAGGCCGCCGATTGTTGCACTAGTTTTTTTTAGCTTGTTTGTTTTAAATTTTAAGTTTTGTAATATGCGGTGTGAACAATAATGAGTTTATCTATCTATATATCTAATCTCTAAGAACTTGTCACGGCTTAAGGTAGATTTCCGTGCATCGCGGCTGATGCAACAATGTATGATAATGAATGTATGGCGTCGCCCGCGCGCGCCTGTCGCATACCTCGGAAGCGGCGCCATACATTTTCATAGTACATTATTACTGTCACATCAGCCGCGCGTGTTATAGTGCTAACAGACGCTCGAACGCGGCTGACAGAACGCCGTTCAACCTACGGGAGAGAAAGAGTGAGAATATCATATTTCCTTCTCTTTCTCTCCCATTGGTCAGACGGCGGTTGAGGTCAGCCGCGTTCGTGCGTCTGTTAACACTATTACACTCGCACGTCAGCCGCGCGTGGCTAAGATTGGCCACGATGCACGGAAGTGTACCTTCGCGGGAAATTCAAATTTCAAACAGTTTTCTGGTCCTTATAGCTAGGCCGGGCAATTATTGTAAGCAATCATGTTTGCGCTAATAGTTTTTTTTTTACAAAATCATGTAAAGCTATTTATTTATCTCTAATGCACATTATTACTTACATTTGTCAATCAATGAATTATTACTATTTATAACGGCTTATTGACAAAATGTAAGAGATATGGTGCGTTACTGATAAATATCTGTACAGGACAATGTTAAGAACAACCAACGATTTGCGCAAACGCTGTGTTATTTTAAAATAATTACCTAAATACCCTAAACTATACCATAGTATAGTATATATATATTTGTAGTAAAGTATTTTTCTCAAACATTCTGGGGAAATGGAGCGGTCGTGGCCGAGCGGTAGTATGTGCGCTTTACAATCTGACGGCACCTGGTTCCATCTTCGGACCTGCACCAATGATTAGTAGCTAGTAGTAGTAGTAGTTAGTAGTAGTATTTAGTAACTAAATAAATTATGTGCAGTTACGATGCCATTGCTCAGAAACGGTGAAGGAAATTTAATGCTTATAATGCACAGACAGTGAGTGAGACTAATTAAAGCGGTTGTAACTCTTACAAATTGAAATAAGACAGTACAAGATGTTAGAAGAGACAGAATAGAACATCAAACTTTCCCTCGAAGAATGTTCATCAAATAATGTACACATTAACGACCATGTTCAAAAGAAGAAAAACATACATATTACGAAACAACAAAAATAATAACAACATAACAACCGATATCACAGAAACATCAATAAACAAGATTCATTCTCTAATTTTCAAACCTAATAGGCAGACTATATTTTTAAAATTTAATAGGATTCTTGAGATAATAGCTTATTCAATCAAAAAACATTTGGCATAAGATGATGAACGCGTAACAGAAAACAAAAACAGTCCAATTGAGAACATCCTTATAACCAGCCGTAACTTTTAACCGGCTTCCACGGTTCAAAGTTACGGCATAAATCAGTCATCATATTAAATGAAAACAGTAAGGATGAGTAACTAACGAGCAAGATAAATTTTTCTCATAAAATTAAGAGTTGCAATAAAATTATATAATATTTAATAGCGCTTCATACAGATAAATCAGCTATAAAAATAAATAATCATCATAATATTTAACATTAGCGCATGCGCGTTATGAAACACTGTACGCATCTTTACTACCGTTTTATGCGATTATTTATTAATACAACAGACGCCGTGAGTCAGTTTAACAGACTACTATCAGAACCTTATTCGGACGCAGCAGGAAAACTAATTTCCTTCACAATTCAGATACAATTTGGTCATTTGCCGTGGTAAGTTTTAAATGGGCCAAACTGTTGCCATATCAGCTTTTTATGGAGTATTAGCGAGATGGCGCACAATTCGAACAAAATAACGATAGCAATGTATGTAACGGATAAGGGTATAGGAAGTTAAGAAAACTGAAATGACCAAAGACGTGTTTCAGGCTCAACGCATAAGCATTGCCATTCAGCGTGGTGATGTCGCCAGCATGCTAAGTAGTGGACCTAAGCATTTTAATTTATTGTCTTTAGACCTTCAACGGTCTGTGGGCAGTCTGTCTGTTTTTGTAGTTTTAGCTTGTATTATGTTTAGTCAATAAAGGCCAGAAAAAGTTTTTTGTTTAAATTATATCGTTAAACAATATTAAACCGTTAATTAACGAAGTTCTGCCCAGTTTTGTCTTTAACAAAATGATTCCAACGCGCTACTAACCAAGTCGCATAATGCCAATACAGGGTTAGAGTTGGGTTGGGTTTCAGCTTAGTACACCCTTTCTACATAATACAGTATACGATAATTTTTCAAAGGATAGAGTCCTCAAAAGTAGGCAAAGCACTGCTTACGCTCCGGGTATATTGAAGGTGTCTGTCTGCGGCGGTGATCATTTATCATCAGGTGGCCTGTCACTTGTTTGTAAACTCTGTAGGATTGCAAATTGAGACATTTTCAAGGCACCTAGTCATATCCAATTCAAAGTCAACAAACCCTTGGTTCCCTGTGTTCCCTCTCGCCCCTCCACCGCGGACGTAGAAAGTGAATGTTTCATCCACCACCACTTCTACCCGGTGCGCACGCGCTGATCCAAACATACGCGGTTCGGCGTCGGTTAGAATCACACGCCGATTTCTATTTTCAAACCAAATTTAAACATCGAACATCCAACGAACTATCGATTCTTTTGTGTCAGTGTTATCAGCTGAACCCGTGAAGATGAAACTGAGGCTTTTTATTTTTTTGGGTAAGTTTTTTCTTTCATTTATCAGATCTGCATTTTCTTTTCAGGAATATTATCGTGTCTTCAGGAATCTGCTATAGTACCTTTTTTTATTTTAATTATTTTGTTATTATGGTATTACCAATTATGATTTTATTGTTGTGTGCACCGCAACAACGCCACGTTTTTTACCAACACTTTCATGATCGTGGTAATTATATTCATAAGAGTCATCGCTTTTACTCGCATAATATTACTCGCACTCACTGTTTCCACAAATTAAATTGTTTCCTGAAATACCGGTGTTGTAAATTGCGGGTATCACTTTCCGTATTCCACTTAGATTACTTAAAAAAAGAAAACAGTTTCCGCGGCTTTCCGATCGCGCCAATTTGTCAGTACATCATTTGCGGTATTAACAAATTACTCGGGCTCGTTCCGTAGGATGAACAAGTGACTTTATGTAAGAAATTATACTCGTGCCAAGTTTTTTTAGATTAGACAGCTGCAAGTTTTTTAATGTATAATTGAATTTTATTTTATTGAATATACACCAACTTTTAAAGATGATTGATTCAACATAGACGCACCAAAAACGACAACAATGAGAACCTGGTTCAAACTAAGCTCCTTAGTCTTGAGCATCGGCGCAAAGTTGCTAGTCTATCGGTCTTTTATCGGATACATTTCGGAGAGTGTGCATCGGATCTGCGCGATCTAATTCCCTCCTGCCCATTTTTCTATCGGACTGGCAGAGCGGGCACAAAAAATCGACACCGCTTTATGGTTGGTATTCCGAAAACCCGAACGAAGCGCTCTGATTCCACTTTTATTATGCGAACTGCTAGTCTGTGGAAGGAATGCGCTACTTGGATGTGTGTTCCCCGATAGTTACAATCTGGGTGTCTTCAAATCACGAGTGAATCGGTTTCTTCTAGACAAGCGTGCTCCACCGTAGACCGCATCATCGCTTAACATCAGGTGAGTTGGCGGTCAAACGCAAGCCTATTATTAAATAAATAAATAAATAAACTACAATCTAGGCATCTTCAAGCTAGAGCGAATAGATTTCTTCTAGATCAACGTGTTCCATACTCGGCCACACAGTCACTTACCATCAGGCGAGTTGGTGGCGAAACGTAGATCTAAGCATAATTATATGTATTTAAAAAAAAAACACAGTTGAATTGATAACCTCTTCCTTTTTGAAGTCGGTTAAAAAAGCAGTGATTACATAGGCGGGAAGAACGCCAATTTACCTACTCAGAGTCGTTCATTTGAAAAATGAGTTTTGACCGTATGAGTGGCAATATGGTTGGTTTTAGTGAATGTCCGTTTATTTGAAAATCGTTACCCTAATTTCAGTACTGTTTTATTCGTAGCTAATGTTAAATCTGAAGTTTTAAAGATCTTTAAAGATAGCATTTCGATTTTTGCGACTGCGACCGGCGGCGTGACCCACTGCGCAGTATGAATTTGTGCAGTGCTAAACAATGCAAGCGACCGCGTGGGTCGCTTGCATTATTTGCAACTTTTTGGACTTTGATGGGCGATAGTTATCTATAATTATATCTATGAAAATTTGTCGCTGAGTTGCAATGAGTTTAAAAGACATTGATTTTTTTTCTTCTTTTTTAATTCTTTCGTCTTTGCCTGTGTCAAGTATTGAAATATTTTCAAGTTTCATTAAATATCTTCAAAGTTACAGTCAGAGTCGAGAAAAAGAGACTTTACAAGAGGCTTTTATGGAGTTTTGGAAACAACACTCGAGCATGTCTACCGGACACTTAAAAAAACGTTTAACATCAAAATAGGTACCCAAGTAAAAAAAAATAATAATAACAATGAATCAACATGTTTTTTTTCACGTTGGCGCCAAACTGATAGCGTAATTTCTCACATTATTTCTTTTTCTTCTTCTTTTACTACTTAATTCAGAATATTTTTATTATTATCTCCGGGTAGACCTTTTTAGATGCATTTTCTCACACTTCTTCACACAGTACGTCGACCCAGTACGACTATCGGCCCTGCTATTTTATTTAATTAACTTTACTCATCGTTTGCGGTAAACAAACGAATTGCTCGAGGCTTACAATTGCCCACAGAGTAAATGAAAAGTTTATATATTCAACGAACCACGGTCCTTTTCATTATTGTCGTTGGAAAACTGCAAGAGCTTTGCCTCTATGGCTCTTTTTTTCTCTAAATATGAATAGAGAGTACATTTTAAGGGGTCGATCTCTGAGTCATCTTAACCCGAATGTAATACCTACTACTTATACTTTATCAATTTTTTTTTCTGATGGCTACATTGACATTGACATTTCTAAAAAGCGAATGAAAAAAAAAACACTTTAGTTTATCGGCTACCAGCAGCAATCTAGGGTTCAAAAAACCCTAGCAAAAGTGATTAGAATAATTTATGGTTGCAGCTTCAGAGATGAAAAAGCCTTGGACCGATTATAAAAACGATTACGTAGGCTTGAATTTTGCGTTTAGATTTGATCAAATTAAATCTCGTGTACGCAAAACAATTTAGCTAAGGAGAAAATAATCCTAATTTAATGCTTATTTGTAATTCCAATTAAAACGGACACTCGTCTAGATGCTTATCAAAATACGTTGCAACATAAGCATCTAAGACCCTTGTCGAATTAAATATTACTTTAAATTATACATTTTTGGTTTTTTAGATAAGTAATTCTATTTTTCGACAGGGTTCTAAAAACTGAGATATTTTACCAATTTTAAAACAAATTTAATTAGATCTTCAAAAATATTTGTTTCTTAACAAGATAATTACAACGAGATGAGATCGCATTAATGACTTAGATAAACTGTTTATTGTGAAATGGTAAAATTCTAGTCTCTTGCAATCGTTCGACATTTTGGCGTATGCAATTGTGGTAATACCCTCAATTTTTATAATGAGGCGCTACTTACTTTTAGTAATTAAGGCTACAAATGCTATAGTGATTTCAGTTGTATATTTTTCAGCATAATTGACGTTGCAAGTCTAAAAAGATTTCACATAGGTATACTTACTGTGATTAACATGTTTTGAGATAGATTTATTAAGATTACAATATGTATTGTAGTGGCTTATACATGTTTTCTAAATAAAATAAAATAAAATAAATAGTTTGCCAAATTATACTTAAACCATCCATGAACGTTCTGACATTAGGGCTAGCCAGCTTATACAAACTTACAAAAAAATATCTATAGAAATTAAAGAAAAGAAAAACACAGAATATTAAAGAGCATAGAATCCGTCACGTAATTTACAAAGCGTACAAGGCCGTCTGTCAAATAGTATGTAGCCTTAGGAGCCTTTTATAGGTAGTGTACAACCCTGCAATTTGCCGTCCTGTCAAAAATATATCTGTTTCGTTCTGGTGACAACAATTTTGGCATATGAGTAAAGAATGTATCATATTTAATTCGTTTATGCTAAATTAGCACTACTTCTATGCTTGAGTCCTTTTCCTGAGATGATTATTAATAGTTGAAACGATAACGGTCACATTAAAAAACGTTGCTTAGTTAAAACAATGCTAAACATTGCACTGTCAACTTCTAGCTGACGGTAATTGTCACGCGCAAAAACGAGACAGCAAGGCATTGTTAAACTTTACCAATGTAAGTCCGTATATAATTATTTATATACTAGAGTAAAACCAGTCTTCAAAGTCTAGCACAAAATTTACTTTTGAAACCCATCATAATCACATTCGTTCTACTAGAGATACATTCTCACAGGCATCGATAAATAAATCATCGATAAAATAGTGCATGTCATTTGCGATTGCAATTAGTTTATTAAATTGATGACTTGGCTGACCTTTCCAATAGTTGTTATTCATCCGTGGAAGCTGAAGGCACACTCTCAATTTTAGATACTTATAGAAATCTAGTAACAATTTTAGATATGCTGTGTTTGCGGAGTAAAATATGAAACGCAGACTATGAAAATACCAAACTTAGCATACTTTAGCAAGTTCAGACGCAAGCAATTTTAGTAGAAAACAATTGAACTAAAAGTATATAATCCGCGTAGGACTAAATCGAAGAATGTTACACCCAATGTTTATTTATTTGTTGTCAGTGTATTTTGCCATAGCGGTCCTTGGCAGCTTTGCCATACTAAATCTGTCAAAAATTCGTCACTATGAAAAATGTGAATTTATAAAAGCTTGTAAGTTTAAGGCTTGTAAGTTTAAAATACAATGAGTCATTGGGTCAAGTAAACTTACTTTCAAGGTTAACTTAAATGAACTACTGAATAAATTACTGAACAGTAAATGCTAGATTAAATTGATTTCCTCAGTAATTTTCATTCAAAATCATTGTTTTTTAAAAGCGTTGAAAAGAATCCGTATGACTCACTATTTTAGCATAATTCACTCTACATTTTATTTCAAACATATATGTGCAATAAAACTTATCAAATAAATAAACTCAATTAAAATAAACTAAATACTTAAAGAGGTTTAAAACGCCTTCAACTGATTTTTTTTACAGTTAATGTCTGTCTATGTCTATGTCGGCATGTCTATGATTTTTATGAAACTAACATAGGTTTAGGATAAGGATAAAAACCACTAAGGCATGTGTACCTTTTGTCAAGATTTTACAGGTCAAAACTATCTGCTAATATTATACCTAATTGCGAAAACATTTTGTTTGTTACTTTTTCACGCAGCAACAGAACAACGGATCGACGTGATTTTTTATATAAATATAGTATGAGGACCGTCGACTACATACGGTACTTATTATCGTGGTAAATTGTCAGTAAAAAAAATGAAACTTACAATTTTCGACTAATGTTCACGCAGATGAAACCGCTGGTCGCAACTTGTTTATAATAACATTCTAAACAAACCTAGAAAGCTAATAAAATCTAATTCTTATTCAATTGTTACTGACAAATAAACAATTAACTAGTGAATAGTTAGCGGTTCGTTTGTTTATTTATTACAATAGTTTACATTAAGATTTCTACAGATAAATCCACACGTCAATCTGTTTACTCTCTCTCGCTTAACATTTACTTAGTTCTCCCGATTTTCTACTCGATCTTAAATTGAAATACAGCCAATCGATTCAAAATAAACCATTGATCTAGTTGCTCGTGATTCAATTGTGTATTGATCTCATTACTATCGTAACAGAGTGAAGGTAGCAATCTGATCTTCGCGACCGCGACTGCCGCGTCGCGCGACCTACTGCTCAGTATGAATTTATATGGAGTGCTAAACAATGCACGTCGCTCTCTCTCGGTCTCCATATTTATTTAAATTCATACTAAGCAGTGGGTCGCACGATGCGGCCGCTGCCGCCGGTCGCGGTAGCCAGTCGCGGTCGCCAAGATTGGAATGCTACCTTTAGGGAACGATTACACAATGCGATAAGACAAGTAAAATTCTTGTTTTTTTTTTTTATGGTTTTAACTAACATAGAATATTCACTTATTTTATTGTACAGACTGTTTTTTTTTTGTATTTTTTAAATTTCATTTTGTATGTTTCATTTGGATCACTATTTTAGATTACAGTTACGTTATCTTATGTCATATTTTCGTAATTTGTATCGTTGTTTTATTTTCTTCTTTTTGTGTCAAAATGTTAATTATTATGTTGCTTTTTCTAACTTTCACACATTGACACACACGCAGAGTATTGCACTAATTAGCTCGGTGAATCGGTAATTGACATACATTACATACAATTTTCACACCTTATTATATATTTAACGATACCACTTTGCTGCAATAACCCATTTACTTTAAGTAAGGCCATATAGATAAAGATGCAACATTAATTTGAAACGAGTTAACAAAAATAGCAAACTTTTTGTTATTTAGGTTGCAGGACTTTTGAAGTATTTTGAAAATATATGAAATGGAACACAAATTCTTAAGAATTAAGATTATGGCATTTTAAAAACATGATTTATAAAGATTAGTTCCATTTTTTTTTGTTCAAGACTACACATCATTAACCTAAAAGTGAAAATTAATGTTTGATAACTTAACCTAGTTGTGGAAAGACAAATTAATGTTTGTTGTATAACACTACAGTGACATGCAGTATTCGCGCTTTTTTTCTTCTTTTATTTTTCTTTATTGTGCTATAATCGTGACAGTTCGACTGTTGAATAAGATCTTTTTAGTGCAGGTCACTTTAGTAAAAATTAATACAAATGTATAGTTGAGCAGCGGGTTATAAAGAAATTCAGTACAAAATTATTGCCCGGATAGACCGTAGAGCAATCATTACTTACTTTAGGTTTGGTTTACATGGCATTTAATTGGACATTATTCAGCAGGTGGTGTGAAAAGAAATTATTGCAATTATTCAGTAAAAAACATTATGATTCCAGCAAGAAACGGATAAAAAAATATTATTAAAAATATTCAAACAAAAAAACAGATAAAAAATATTTTTGTATAAATAAATATTCGGGACATTTTTTTCACACACGGTCATCTGACCCCAAACTAAGCAAAGCTTGTGATATGGCTGCCAGAGACTGATATACATGTACATATAGTTTTAAATACATACTTAAATAGATAGAAACAACCAGATATAGAACAAACACAAATGTTCATCACACAAATTTTTGTCCTAGGCGGGAATCGAACCCACGCCCCCAAGCTCAGAAGGCAGGTTCACTACCAACTGGACCAACGGGCTATCTAAAATGAAATGATAGAAGTATGAAAACTTGTTTGAATAAAAATTCATATTTTACTGAACATTTGTAATGTAATTTTTTTATTCGTACAGATTACATTTTAACTAACAAAAAATAAAAAACTAGTATATTTATTTCAGATAACAAACAATAATAAAATACAATATTCAATAATGTTATATATTTTAATATGTACATATTTGTGCGAGCGAGTTTGAGGACGCACAAAACATTGGCTATCGTTACGCCTTGTTTTCATCAACTTCCGTCCGTTTTTGATTCCATAAATAATTTCATACATCAAGAAGTAGTAATATGTAATTTAGCTTTTGTAAATATACATGTTACTTGGAATTCGCGAAACAATGGAGAGAACTTTTTGCCATTCCATAGATAGTTGTTTTTCTTTGCAACACGGCAATTTTCTAATGTATCGTTTGCCACAATGCCAATGATGTTATTACATCATTACGCACTTGCAGTAAATCGGTGATGCTTCTGTTATTACTTTGCTTATTACCGAATAAGTACAGTTGGGTGTTGCTCTTAATGTAGTGTTGAGATTGATTGGGTAAATAAAATGTGACATCAATAACTGTAGCAGTCACACTATAGTTCGTTTTCTTTTCAAAATGTTGTAGTTTTAAACAGTGAAAAGCGATGTCAACTTCAAAGATTAGATGATAAATATTATTTAAGTTTTTTTTAGCTATGATAGCATTATAAAAAGCCAAATGGAAACATTTTCTTTTATATTTTTTTTACTACATTGCCTATGATTTCATTACATAATTACGCACTTATAGTAAATCGGTGATGCTTCTGTTATTGCTTTGTTTATTATCCATTCTGTACAGTTGGGTGTTGCTCTTAATGTAGTGTTGAGATTGATTGGATAAGTGCGATGTAACATCAAAAACTGTAGCAGTCACACAATAGTTCATTCTTTCCAAAATGTTGTAGTTTTAAACAGTGAAACATGATGTCAACTTCAAAGATTAGATGATAAACATACCCCGTTCAAGCTCTTTTAGCTATGCTAACAGCTAATGCTAACATTATATGAAGCTGAATGAAAATGTTTTTTTTTTTTATGCTTTAATGCCAATGTTGTCATGACATCATTACACACTTACAGTAAATCGGCGATGCTTCTGTTATTACTTTGCTTATTATCCATTATGTACAGTTGGGTGTTGCTCTTAATATAGTGTTGAGATTGATTGGGTCAATGACATGTGATATCAAAACTGTAGCAGTCACTATACAGGGTATGTGGAAAAGGTGTACTAAGCCGAAAGTGGTCCATAGCACACATAAATATGAACAATTTTTACTATGGGAGAAACTCAGAAATCGCGTTTTTTTTAATCAGCATTGGGATTGGTATTTTTTGTTCAGATATAGGTACCAATCGCTATAATATATATGTCGATTCTGTTACGTAAATTCTTTCCATCCAATGGTTGCCTGGAAGAGATCGCTTTTAGCGATAAGGCCGCCACTTGTGGCACTAGCTCGTAAGCGTTTTCTATCGTGTTGTAATTTTTATTTCTGGTGTACACAATAAAGAGTTTCTATCTATCTATCTATATATATGATCCGCCAATTTTTTTTTATCGTTATTTAAATAACCCTTTTATTTAAAAAAGAATATAGTTTAAAAAACCTTGTGACCACTGAACTTGAATAGAATTTACAAAGAGGTAACTAACTTCTGTTCAAGCTGTTTAATATAAGTCATCGTTACATAAACTTATTTCAAATTACAGACAGATTATCGTATTCATTAAAAGCCATTCATCATGAAAAGCAAATTCTCAATTTCCATAAGAAAGAGGAAGTTGTACAATACAAAGTCGGGGAACATTTGATTCCTTTCAGTGCGGCTTCCGAACAAATACAAACAGAGTGTACGGTTTCCAAGCCATCGTAAATAGGGTTACCATATCAAGATTTGAAAAGTCCTGACCTAAAGCCTGATATTAAAGTAGAAGTCCAAACACTTTATACGTCGGATAATTAAAAAAAAAAAGCTTAAGGAGACGCCAATCAAGATTAAATACTGATTCTGTATAATTATGGATGTTTTATTACTCGTACTACATCGCCCAAGCTAAAAAATCCGGTTAAATTACAAAGTCCGGACAAATCCGGACGGGTGGTAACCCTACGTAAATGATATACCGGCTTCGCTGTTAGTTGTTTTGATTTGATTTTCTACGAGATGAATGGAATTAATTCATTCTTGGCATCTTTAATTCTTAGGATTTCAAGAATTGAATTCGATTAGGTCGGTGGAGGTCTACCTACGCTGCGTTTTCTGGTTCGTGGTCGCCACTAGAACCTTTCTTCCCCATCGGTTATTAGTTTTTCGAGCGATGTGGCCTGCCCATTGCCACTTCAACTGCATATCGGTGACTCTGGTTCTATGGCGTATATCCACGTTCCGGATTCTATCGAGCAAAGAAACTCCAAGCATAGGTGTCTCCTCTGCCCATTGTGTGACGGCCGGCATTGTGTTTGGCTGTCGTTCACTATGGGGGTTAAAGGGTGAGGCCTATGTTCAGCAGTGGACGTCTTCTGGCTGATGATGATGATGAGGTCGGTGGAACCCAGGCTGACCGAGGATGAAGTAGACTGACTAAATGAGAGACTAAAAAAACATAGCGCAAACAAAGGGAGGCCTTTACCCAGCAGTGGGTCTCTCAAGGCTGGTAATGACGATCTTCAATTCAAAAAATTATTTGCCTAAAAGGGAACATTCTCCATTATATGATTTTTTAGTTTTTTTGAAGACTGACTGTTTCTTTGTTTCGGGTTTATTATGTTTGTCTGTCTTCATAATTTTACCTCTAGTAACTGAAATAGCTTGACAGATTTTGAAGTACAGGATGTCGTTAAGTTCGTCTATATTTTGGCATAGGCTGCATTTTGCGATTTAGTTTATAACCAACTTAAAAAAAAAGAGTTCTCAATTCGAATGTCTTTGTATTTATGTTACACGATATTTTCGCCGATTATAATTATTTTTTTTGAATAGGTCTCATTTAAATTTGAAGAAAACATACCACCTATAAGTCTGGGAAATTAGGGGACAAATTCCGTTTATTAAACATCCCGTGAAGTCGTTTTTTTTTTGTAAACGTGTATTAGTTATATTGTTTTACAATGTTTGGATTAGCAAATTTATAATGTTTTTTCTCTACCTACTCGTTTTTAAGTTTATAAGCATAGTTTGCTGATTATTTTTGTACCTAACTATATAAATATATATATATATATATATATATAATTATTCTTTTAAATAATGAGAAATAATAGAAAGAAAGAAAGACAGAAAGAAAATAAATTTTAATAGTTTTTTAACCCAAATCAACAATCACGCCCTCTATCAGTTGGCAGCGTAGTAGTACTGGCGGCGTCACCACTCTGACAGTCCAAATTATGTGTGAAACCACAGATCTACTACCTATAGATTTTCAATGAGCGTGGCTAGCTCAGTGCCTCTCGCTTCAACAAGGTGTGTTGCCACATTAAAATGATTTGCTATAAGTTAGGGTAATTTACCTACTATGATGGGTAGTGAATCTTCAATGAGTACTTTGGAAACAATACTACCTTTTAAATATTTATATTTTATACACTATCTGCTGCAACCCACGGAGCTACCTGCAATGTTCTGGGAAGAAAAGTACGTTGTCTGTCCTCATGACACACCCTATCGTCCTGACAAAATTTGACTTAGCCCATGATCTAAGAAAACAAGGTCTAGCAATCTGGGAGTGGTCCCGCAATGACGTCACTGTCCAGTTGCCACTTTATTCAATCAGCTGTTACGTGGTGTATCGTCATCTCTCTCGAACCTGTTGTAAATTGACATCATGACATCATTGCGGGACGACTACGTAAACATTTTTTCTCGAATTGCTATACCTGGCGGAGTATATTATTATACCATGACTTAGCCGTTTCCTCGTAAAAAAACAGACAGAAAGTTACAAACTTACTTGCGTTTTTATTATAATTATTTGTTAGGATTAGAATATAGTACTAGAAAAAGGGTTGTAAAGTAACCATAGCATGATTTTTTATGATTAATTAAAAATAATAAAAAAGTCAAAGAGTTAAAACGGAAGGGCAAAGGAAGGGCCCCATGCAACAAACGTTAAACGTATTTTTGGATTTGTTCTAGTGTAAAAACGGTAATCCGTACAAGCGTCAAATTTAGCGGATTTTAGTGAACATAAGTAAAACAACAAATAATAAACACTGGCCAAGTGCGAGTCAGTGACAAATTTCTGTTTACCACTAAGCTAAGCAACGTCGGGCGCGGTCGATACTTGGATGGGTGACTAGCCTGGGCGTGATGTTGTCTTTTTGCACAACTTTTTGTATTTTGTGATTGTAAAGAACTCTCAGCGCGCGAGCCCGACTCGCGCTTGGTCAGTTTAGTTTTTTCATGAATGGAATTATGTATAACATTCCAAATAATTAGATAAATAGACTCTTTAATGTTTACAGTACAAATTTCACGAACAGCGCGTAGCTTTTTGAATCGGTTCGCCGAAATCGCCTTTTGCTTTTCCAGCTTCATAACTGTGGCCTCATTAATATATATTTAATATTAACATTCACCATATTCATATGGGCATAAAAGGGTCGGTATTTTGCACTTATTGCAATGTGCCAGCTTTTTTCAGCAATGTGACAGGATCAGTTGGAAACCTGCAGAACGAATAATTTATGTTAGTTGCGGTGGGTAATTTCTTTCATAAACTGGCAACATTCATAATTTATTTTCTAAGTGAATAATTTGATAAAATTCATAGAATTAGACCACAAATCGACCTAAAAACTGACTAATTATGAATAAAATATTTGCGAATTGATATTCTGAATTTATTTAGGTGATCGTTACAAGCTTTATATGTTTACTTACGTGTGAAATGATATTTCATCGTATTTTCGCTCACTGCGCTTCTTGCAGCCCAAAATGCTACAACCAACCATTGTAAAATATCTTTTACAATTATTTCTCAGAGGAAACACGCATTTATCACATTTAATCACCAAAAAAAGGCAATAAATATAATTCAGACCCGTTTTGTTTGTCACTGATTATTACAGATTTTGACACTTGAGGTACCAAAAAGAGGTCACGCCGATAAGGACAACAAAATCTATTTATGTCCTTTTCGTACTTGTGCTGAGCCATATCAAGTTGTCTCTTTCACTAAAATATATTGCCGATCTGGTTGTGTATATCTGTGTGTGAAACAATCCAACATAAACCTTGTGACAGATACAAGAAACTGCAGATACAATAAGGTGTTTTATTGGCACAATGAGTGTGCGAAGGACCACCGTGAGACTCTTATTATCTCTTGATCAATATCACGTAATTGTTTTACTAACGCTTCCACTGCTGTATTGTTCTGTTCCTACTAAGTATTTGACGAAAAACTAAACTATTCTAAGAATGGGTAAAGCCTTCGTCTCAAGAATATAAGAACCTATTTCTTGAATTCACACCGGACGTGGCTAAAATGTGTGCCGATTTGAAAGGACAATTTATCTAATTGCTTACGTAATACAAGCTGGTTTAGGAATATGAATATCATATCTTGTGAGGATATGGTAATTGTGCATGAATTTAATAACAATTATCGTGATTGACTATGATAGTTTCTATGTGTTATAACTTTCGCGGTTCACGACCTTAGGCGGATATAGCTGGATATGAAAAGCTGTTTAAAAACTTGGACCAGGTAATAGTTTAGTTTAAGGTACTCTAAACGTTTCTCATTTTGTTACGCATTTTTTTTGTAGTTAATTTATTCACTTTAATATAATAAATGCAAAAGTCTTTGTTTTTGTTTTCTCTCACAATTAAACGGTTGACCGCTTATTCTGCCGTCAGAATAGCGTACACCTTGTAGACTATGAATTATTATATTTTGGTTACAGGCTACTTTGGCAGCCGTTGGACCGCCAGGTCTAAACTCTTTTACCCGACAGTTTGACCACGGCCACCGTTAGGGATAGTTTTCCAACGATTATTCAAGTTAAACAATCATCCTCGACCAAAGGGGTCGATCTGGTCACTTTTTAATTTAATACAGACACAAAGATTTTAAATTATTTTTTTGGACAGTTATGTTGAAAACTATTTAGTGGTTTTACAACCAATTAATGTCAAAAAAGTATTCGTTTTTTATTTTATTTTACAATATGTAACATAGAATATATCGTTTTCATGAAAAAAAAATCACGATTGTAAAGTTATGTTTTTTTACTGATTTTGGTAAAAAATAATGCACAGTCAAGCCTATTGAACAATACCCATAACGAAATCGATAATAAAATACCACGTCGATAACTATAATTACACAGGAAATGAAGGTTTCACCCATGACACAGTGATATGACATTTCTGTCTTATATAAATGGATTTGCATACAAAGCTCTCGATAAAAACGTGTCAACGGAAGAGCGCTGCCGTGACTTTGAACCGAGACGCAACATCTATGAACTCGATCGAACCACTCGATGTTTCCAGTCAAGTTGTGAAACTTCTTGATCCTTTTTCGAATTTTTAATTTCGTAGAAAAGCAGGTAAATGAACAAAGAATAGTAAAAAACTATGGTATGATTTTTTTTCTTAATCGGTTTTGGCTTCACATATCTGTTGAATTTACAAGAAAGTGTCATCATATATTTAATGATTTTCAATATATATATAAATATTTATATATATAGATATATCTCTATGTATATATATATAAACATATAACTGGATAAACGTTAATTATTTTCCGGATATAATATTTAGTAATGAGGCCTTTCAAAGAGGCTTTTATGGAATTTGGGAAACAACACGAAAATACGATTCCCCTCATTAAATCATTAGCCTATTCTCGAGCCCTTTCACGGACATAAATAATAATCCACTATTATTGATTTATGAAAATAATACAATGAGTCAACATAACTTTTTACGCAGGCGACAAATAAAAACTCTCCCTAAAACAATTCAAAGGTATAAAGGCTGAGTTTCCATCTCTAATTTCAATAAAATCGACCAAAATAATAACGTAAAATCTGGAACTGAAAGCAAAAATTATTGCAACGAGCTCGTTACGATCTCATTTGCAGTTTTATTAGTAAAATTGGGGCAATAACGCAACTATTTTATATCATTACAACACAGCCTATCTAATCTTAATACAGTGATGGCTGCGAGCCGAAATATTAGAATACATTATGGCAATGTTACGTCAGGAATTCTTTTGGTTGACATAATTTCTAATACCTTATTACTATATTTTGAATATTTGTTCAATCAATTCATCGTCCAATGTAGCACGCGTGGCTTGGAGCTTCATTTGCACAAGAAAGTTATCGTTTTGACGTACTGTTAAAGTTCCGCCTTTTAGTTTAATCACAGAAGACATTTATGGTTTAATTTAAAGTTGTTTGTGGTACAGTGCCACTAACTTACTTAGCTGAAAAAGCGGTGGGTAAAATTGGAACTACAGCTTTTTTTGGTGAATTTTTTAGGTGGCAATACCAAGTTCTACACTAGCGACGCTGTCAACTGAACAGCTAAGATGGTGGGACTGTAGAGTTTACGATGTTTTTGTTATCAAAGCCCATAAAGGTGTCTATCTAAAAAACCGGGTAGGTACTCACTCATAGCAAGCCGCTATGCCGCTGTCAAAATAATCTTCATCATTATTTTTAGCCCTAAATAACATAACATTGCTGCTTTTTTAAAGGTGGATATTTGTCGGTAATTTTTTTATATATAACATCATTATATAAAAACGTTTTTGTTATCTGTCCGAGGAAGTACAGACAAAAAAACCTCTGCTTGCATAGATTTCTCGTTTCTGTCTAATATTTGCAAACCTTTACTAGTAAAAGTAATGACTAATGAGGAATCGAGTTTTTTTAAAACTTTAGTTGATCATCATCATCATCTCCTGCTATAGGACGTACACTGCTGGACATAGGCCTCCCCCATCGATCTCCAAAAGCGCCGTTTAGAAACGGCTTGCAGCCAGCGTTTCCTTGCGGTCTTTTTAGGTCGTTTACCCATCTTGTGGGTGGACGTCCTACGCTGCGCTTACCGGTCCGTGGTCTCCATTCGAGAACCTTTCGGCCCCATCGGCCATCTGTTCTGCGTGATATGTTGCTGCGTACTTTGGTTAGTTTGATTAAATTACTAGCGTTAGCTAGTGACAGCAGTGGTCAGTCAGTAGTTAGTCCTTAATATTTTTTCCTTATGTTAAAATATGGAACGAAATGTATCGTTAACTTTGTATATTTCAACTTGCGCTGTTCCTCAGTTGAAATTGCTTTCGCGTATATATTTCCCTAAGGTCAAGTGCATTAGCATGTCTGCATCGGTGAAATTTTAAGGCACGCTTAGACATTGCGATGCGTTTTCTGACAGTAGCAAGATCTCTTCAAACCATGGTGGAGTTTTGCTAAGGGTATTTCTAGTTACAGTTTTTAGGCTGCTAAAAGAATTATATCTAGGTCACACGGGTTCAAAGTGGTATGACACAAGTATATACTAAAGGCTTGTACAGACCAAATGCGAGTCAGCAAATCTGCAGCAAACGTACGGATCGGAACGGATTATTTCCCTAATTTGCACAGAAAAAAGATAAACAATTTTTTTTTCATTTTCTTTTTTTTTTCTTAACTTTCTTCATATTTAAATAGGACCCACCCTCGAGATATAAACCTATTTAATCAAAATAATCATTGAAATCGGTTCACAATCGGCGGAGATATCGTGACATACTTAATTTTTTTAAGAAGGTTTAAATGAAAACGAAACGAGAACCTTCCTTTTTGAAGTCGGTTGAAAATTATTATTAGAAATATTGGATTGATTATCAATAAAAAAATTACATCAATATTAGTTAATACGCAATTTCGTTTACTTGATTGACATATTTTTTCCAGTTATTTTGATATAAAAACTAAATTACTAAATGTTTTTTTTTTTCTTAATGGTGTTTTTTTTTTTTTTTTTGACATATTATTACCTAAATTAAATAATACGTGATAAGTCCCGATAAACGTTTAAAACATGGATTTTGATGATTCAGTGGGAAAATCTGAAAATATATTCTTTCAAATAAAAATAACTTTCTAAGTCGGTACATAAATCATGGAGATCTGGGGTATAAAAAAAAAAAATACAACCGAATTGAGGAGATCCTTTTTTGAAGTATGTTATTAAAAAAAAATTATCGCATCGTCTAAAATCTGCCTTAAACCATGATACCATACCATAGGTCAGCTATACCAGCCACGAGACGTAAACAAACTACTGGCTATGATTGTACAGGCTAAACGATAGTTGCCAAACGGGTTGGGCATAATTGCCCGAGAAATAAGGTAAAACGGGGCAATGCCTAACGAAATCGATAATGTCTGCATGCACAATTTGTAAAATAAGCTAATAGTTTTATTCCGCGTTCGTTCACGATTCTAAAGCGGGTCGGGTCGGGTCAGGTCGATTGTGAATCACTAATTATCTGTCGCAAATCAAAATAAACATTTTACAAACAATAAACATATCTCGACGCTTTAGTTATTTACCGTTTGGGGTCGAGACATTGGGCCCTTGGGGACTGGGAGCTCACACCATTTTCAAAAATCTTTCAGAGCGCCTGATTAATGCGATGCGTGACCAAAATGCTGGCGTGTTTCTGGCTCAACGCATAAGCATTGCCATTCAGCGTGGTAATGCCGCCAGCATGCTGGGTACGCTGCCGACTGGTAGTGGGCTTGAGCATTTGGATTGTATTTAGACATTCAACGGTCTATGGGCAGTCTAACTGTATTTGTAGTGTTCGTAGTGTTAGCTTGTATTTTGTTTAGTTAATAAAGGCACTCCAAAGGTTAATAAAGAGTCGCGGGCATCCAGTGGATGCAAAAGGCAGGCTGTCGTTCAGTGTTAAAGGGGGAGGCCTATGTTCAGCAGTGGACGTCTTCCGGCTGATGATGATGATTATGATGATGAATAAAGGCACTTGCCCCAGAAAAAAAAACGTTATGTAGTCTGTTGCGGTGTTAGTCAACTTGTATTTTTAGCCGACTTTAAAACAGGAGGGGGTTCTTGGTTATTTTTTTAAATATTTTTTTATGTTTGTTAGCTCTGAACTTCGTATAAACCGATATGGAAAACAATTTTTATGTTTAAGATTATATTTTTTTACCGTACAACTCCGTAACGGCTGAACAGATTTGGATGAAATTTGTAGTTTATTCCCTGGAATAACACATATTATCCCATAAATGCATAGGGATATTATAGAATAGTACTTAGGCGAAGCCGCGAGGCACACCCAGTGAAAGAACTAAAAACTTCAGTGTTACGGAGAAGAACGGAAGTCCATCACGGAAGACATAAATCAGCATTAATTATTGCAGATACGTCACTAGGACTATCGTAATTATCTCCAACACAATGTTGCAGCTCGACAGATAGAACTTTAGAAACCGGTTGAAATTATAAACCGCGTCTAGAACGATACCGGATACCGTTCACTTCAAATCGACGCCTATACTTGCAAGGACGTAAGATCGAACCATTATAAACATTGCACCAAACTAACGTTTACTGAGTCATTTAATTTTGTTCCTTTATTTTTAATCTTTCCCCAGTGAGAATTTTGTAAAAAACTTTTTGTTTCACATAGTAGATAGGCTTGCGCTTTGCGGCCATCTCGCCTGATGTTAAGCGAAGATGCGGTCTACGATGGAGCATGCTTACCTAGAAGAAACCGATTTCGAACCGAATTTTTTCATTCGCACATTTTCAATATTTTGAAGACAATTTTTTTTTAAATCAATTGGGCTTTATCTTAATTTAGAATAACATATTAGCAAGTTATCATCATCATCATTTCAGGCATAGGACGTCCATTGCTGGACATAGGCCTCGGCATCGATCTCCAAAGGGGCCGGTTGAAAGCGGCCTGCATCCAACGTTTCCCTGCGGTCTCTTTTAGGTCGTCTGTCAATCTTGTGGGTGGACGCCGTTAGCAAGCAGCAAGTATTATAGAGCAAATTTCGTGTTGATATTTTATAGGATGGCAGAGTACTTCAGAGGAGATGGTAAAATACATTTATTTCGAGTTTTTTTCTATCTCCTCTGCTATCCTATAAAATATCAATAAAATTTAAAATTATATGATTATTTACGGGATATTTACCGTGGTAAGGTTGTGGAATGAGCTCCCGATATTTCGGCGCAGTTACATGCACCATGTGAACAACCGTGATAGTTTAAAACAGTGTTTCAATAAAATCAATAAATAAAAAAATTACATGTAAATTTTTTTCTTTGAAATTTATATAACCTTCGAAATTGCTGTGGGCGGTAGCGCAGCCTTAATAAAGACGCAATCTTCCACCGCCACCTATATCCTGATGTTTAATTAACGGGATATTACGCAGTAACGAACCAGTCTTCACTATCTATATGGAGTCTAGAGTTGTCTAAATCTATACGATCAACAGATCTATTCAATATTCACCATAAATGTGGTTAAGCACTGAAACTAAATAATCGAATAAACAAAATAAAAAATTATATATTCATAACATTCTAATATACTTTTAAAGAAAAAATTTTTTTTTAATAAAAAAATAAAATAAATAATAAATAAATATATTTTTTTCGTAAATTTTGTAGCATATCCAACATCTAGAATGGTTGGAAAATCAATGCTCAATAATTGGTTTGTTCTTAAGCATAATAATGTCACTACTAGTCACGAATTCATATTTTAAAATGACTTCATTAATTACTGACGTACCCGAGGTTTAATTGAGTTTTCCTATCAACCAGCCAGCCATATTCCTATGCAGGCAAACTTTTGTTCACTACAGAGTAATATCAAACGAATTGGCCGCGCGCCAACGCCACGCCGCCGCTGCAAGCACAAATGAAACCTAGTTGATATAAGCTTAATTTACTGCTATTTTAAATTTTTAATAAGCCTTATCTTCTATATTTATAAAATAAATAGCATGAGGTGCCAAAATGCCAGATGCAAAAAGCGAACGTAAAATAAAATTTTAAATGCGCTTCACCCTTCGGGGTTGGGTGACGTGGCAGGCGGCGAGGCACACTTGCATTGTTTGTAACCAGTGTACAATTTTGGTGTGGACTAGTTTACCAATATCCTGGATTAGCACATGGGCTACTTTTCATTACGGAAAAATGATCGATTCCTATATGATCGTTTTCAGAAATAAAACGCGCCGAAAGACAATCTTTCTCTACCCTGACTAAGGGACAAGGCCAGCCCTGGCTTGCTCGTGGGTTGAGCTGTGTCAGTTTGATTCGTTGGTGATTTACTTCATTACGGATACGATCCCTCTGAGACAAGCCGAGCATCGCCGGGCTTTTTCTATTGCGCGTTGAGCGATTCTCCCGTTGGTCAGACATTGGTTCGGCGTACCAAATCCACACGTCTGTTAGCACTTTAAGTGTTCAATTTTTGGCACCGTAAGTGACAGACAGATCGCGCTAGTCAGAAACTTTTGCGGAAATGGTGATGAAAAAACTGAGCATAAAACAATCTAACATACTTAAAGAACTGACCAAAATGTGATAGGTACATAGATACTATTGTTAAAAACACTCCATTGAGCTTTTTGTAAATTTCAGCTCCCAAATGAATAATATCCGGCAAATAAAGATCTCAGAAACACGATTAAATTGTTACAACATTAATTCACTTATCACTATTGTTATGACTTTAATCTCATTCTCAGATACAAGTTAAAATGTCGATCGTGATTGCGTAGACCTTGGCTCAGAGGAATTGTTTCCAAAAGCTTTTTAGTAAAAAATATTTGATAATAATATGGGCCAAAGTGACCTTCAATGCTTTTAATGATTGTGGGATAGTTGATCTCGGGTTAGTTCAGTCAAACAGTGATTTAATTAGTTTTAGACCTTGCACACGGTGCAAGTGCTCAACTTATGACAAAGCTCGTTTCAAACGATGCGTTGTAAACTGGCGTGAGCAATACATACGCAAGTACTACGTCGTCTGCAACAGGCACGCGCAGGATAGTTATGAGTATGTAATAACTACATTGTTTCCCCTAGTGGTGAAAGTAACGTGAAAGTATTTAACCCCGAGGTAAACACTGTGCTTTTCATTACGAATACAAGGAAACTAAAAAGGTTTTCTTCTGCTTTAGCCTCTTCTCTTATGAAATCAGGCGTCTAATCCATATTGGAATCAGATGAACTCATTGTGTTAATAAAAATCTGCTATACGGAAGTATAAACAAAACTCTACAATAAAGATCGGATTCCCGCCAATTTTTTTTGAACATCCTGACCCTGGCTTATGCTGGGAAGTGCGGGACCATAATACTCTGAGGAGAAAAAAAATTTGGAACATGGTTCAATATAAATATGAAAATAGAACTAGTTTTTTTAATAATTTGAGTGTCTGTCAGTTGAAAGTGATTCTCCCTAGGGCTGAAATGTATTACTTTCAACCCGCTCCTCAGGCAACTTCTTACCTACTTTCCGAGTATGAGTAATGAAAAGATATTTGTACTCGTATACATCCTTATCTAGTTGCGCAGGTTAGATGCACCGCGTGCGAAGTCCACTATGGGTGGACAGTGTGCTAGTAACCTGCTCAACTTAGAACAAAGGCATGCGTGCAAGTTCGCAGGATGCATGGGTGCAATAATACGTGCATCCTTTTTTAGTTTGATAGCCCGTTGGTTCAGTTGGTAAATGAACCTGCCTTCTGAGCTTGGGGGCGTGGGTTCGATTCCCACCTAGGACAAACATTTATGTGATGAACATTTGTGTTTGTTCTATATCTGGTTGTTAACATCTATTTATGTATGTATTTAAAACTATATGTATGTATATCAGTCTCTGGTAGCCATATCACAAGCTTTGCTTAGTTTGGGGTCAGATGACCGTGTGTGCAAAAATGGCCTGAATATTTATTTATTATTTATTTTATTTAGTTACGCAGATTATATGCTCCATGTGCGAGGTCCATTAGTTTCACGGTGAACTCATAGTATTATTAATTAAGAGCAGCTATAGCAATATTTTCTTGCTGTAGTTATGTTGTATAACCTGGTATAGTAATAGCGACAACCAACAATTATACGGTAATTTTAAGGTAATTAACGGTAAATAATAGGGCCATATTCATGTTTTTGAAGTCGGCACACTTGTAGCCGCTTTTACTTTCAATTATAATGGTGTAACACGAAATATGAAATGGTGGCATTAAAACAACGGTTCTAAATCATAGGGTTTTAAGGTTCACGGAGGTTCTAGGTAAAGAGCCAAAGGAGCGTCACTACGTTACCATAATCATCAAAAATTAGAAAAAAGAACTCAAAAAAGAGTACTGTTTAAGGAGTTTATTTAGCTATCTTAGTGCACTGGGCAGGGGCTGTACCGATCGCTCGTACAAGCGATTCAGTTTAGGTGACTGCGGGAAATTACGTGAACGTGAACCTTAATGTGCCGTGATACGGTTTCGGTCTCGTAACTTTTCACAGTCTCCTAAATTGAATCGCGATAAAGAGGTGACAGTACGGATCTTACGACACGACCTAACCGACCTTTCAGACCAATCTTCGCCTTTTGGCTTCCAGTTACTCACGTTATTACCTAAAGCTCTCTATCTTCTCTTATCTTCTCTAAATATTATAAAATAAAGTCGCTTTCCGCGTTTGTCTGTCTGTTTAACCGCTAACTATTCCTAAACCACGCAACGGATTTTGATGCGATTTTTACCATCAGTTCCATTTTTCAACGGAGGTTTATATATTAGTTATTATATATTTATATATTGATAGCCCGTTGGTGCAGTTGGTAGTGAACCTGCCTTCTGAGCTTGGGGGCGTGGGTTCGATTCCCATCTAGGACAAACATTTGTGTGATGAACATTTGTGTTTGTTCTACATCTGGTTGTTAGTATCTATTTAAGTATGTATTTAAAACTATATACGTACGTATATCAGTCTCAGGCAGCCATATCACAAGCTTTGCTTAGTTTGGGGTCAGATGACCATGTGTGCAAAAATGTCCTGAATATTTATTTATATATAACTAGCGACCCACCCCGGCTTCGCACGTAAATTATACACGTGTGAAACCGATGCGGGTCGCTAATATCATATACATCATAAAGGTATAAAGCCTATATATATAAGCCTATATATAAGCCCTATATAAGCAGCAAGAGCAAAATTGTGGCAAATGATCCGGTCATGATAAAAAGGTTATGAATTAATGATTTTTTCAATGTATTGGCACTAACATAAAAAAAACATATTGCCGCCTCGTAATTATGTAATTTCGAAATGTTCGATGTAATTTTTTAAGTGTTTAATATGTGTGATTGATTGATTGATTATCTCTTTATTGTTCACACCATGAAATTTTATACAGGGGACAAAAAACCCTTAAAAACTAGTGTAACAACTGGCGGCCTTATCGCTAAAAGCGATCTCTTTCAGGCAACCTTAGGATGGACAGGATTTATAGAAGACGTAGACGGGGTGTGCAATAGAGGATCGACTATAAAAAATTTACTTATACCATACACATACATAAAGTGCTAAAGTGCTCGAAAAAATGTAAGTACAGACTAGTAAATGCACAAACCGAGCGGTGCCAAAACTCAAGAACAAAAAAAAAAAAAAACTCTACTAGCAGCTGTTACTAACTTTGCAATGTTTTGCTCGTGAACTATCCAACATGTACCAAAGAAACATTGATATATTTCACTTTTTGACCAGCGCCTCAGAAACAGTGATGTAGGTTCCTACCTATTCACATACAATTCGATCCCTTGTCTAGTTTACCCAACCCCTCTATAAATCGGGTGTTAAGAAACAAATAGTGCTAGGAATACCGCCCTGATGTATAGTAGAATTAATCAGGGTAGTCGGGGCCGTTCATTTGTTTAGAAGTTAATCAATTAAGCACACTTTATCGTTGGGGATCGTTTTTGCTGGTCTTTTTAGTGAAATTCCTTTTCTTTCAGAGAGATTAAACGATCTCAATGTAATAAGAACTGTAATAGGACGGAAGGGGCTCTAATGGCTCCGAAACCGGTCGATCGTCTCGACAGATAAAACATTATCGTGAGTGCAAGCCAGTGTTATAATAATTTATAATGAATCCTCACGCGAGTTTTGATGAAGAACTGTATAGACAGTTAATGTACCTACTCGTAAGTAGGTACTTATCGCACAAATTTTACTCAACAGTGACCCGCCAAAATTTATGAAAAGTATACCATTTAGTTTTTTTCCTACATGTTTCACCACAAGAACACAGTCGTTGGTAAAAAAAAAATTTTTTTTCACGTTTTTCATCCTTTATAATGAGAAACTGGTGGAATGACAAAACAAGACAATAATTGTTTCCTGTGAAGTTTTGTGGGATCAAAGTTGCGTGAAAATAACAGTACAATCACACAGCCAGTAAACGTCCACTAGTGAACAAAGGCATCCTTCTTAGAGAGGGTGTTGCAATAAACCCTTGGCAGGTGGCTTGGGGATCGCAGTACTTTAACCATGCTGCTGCCCATCCTCTGGTGGTTCTGGTCGCAGTTTTAGGACATACCCGGGTTCTACAGAATAACAACAGTACAATAATTAAGCTTAAATATCATAATATGTAACTCCAAAATTATTAGTAATCTTAGCTCAGTTAGAATGCTGTATGATCCACCCTGTAATTAATGTAGTGAATTGTACACAACACAGATATTATCTTGTTCCGCTATAGTTGGCACGTGTAACTCTACATACTACTTAATTGTATTTTGTACGATTATTTTATGTTAACCTGTACTGTCCCACTGCTGGGGAAAAGTCTACCTCAATTCCTTCCATAGCCTCAAAACGACCAATGTTTCTTTAGTCTCCCGAGCTAGTCGTGCCATCAGGTGCGGGAGCGACTTGGAAGTCGAATGTTCAGTAGCGCTCGAATATAAATAATAATTTTCATATCGTTTTTTTGAGCAAGACAATAGTTGATACTCTAGCCAGTTACTAACTAACCGGTGGCAGGCTAGGTGCCTAAGCACGGTTGTCCAATGTCGTCAACGAACCGCCACCGAGATAGAGATGACGACTCTAAAATAGCGATACAAACGTTTAAAGCCAAGTGTCCACCGCACGTCCAAGCGTCGTCATTTCGCCCGCCGCTTCACTGCCAAAATACGGCCCTAGATAGTAACGGGACGAAGTGCCATAAATACAAAACACACTTGCTTCAGATCAATCAGAAATGTTTGATTCGAGCTCTACGTTCTTTGTCTTCGTCATCTTCATTCAGAATAACTGAAACAAAGAATGTAGCATCGAAACTTTTCTATTGGGTTTAGACAAAGACTTTCATAGAATTTTTCGCTGCATCTTTGGGTTCAGAATACGGTAGCTGATCTTATCTGTACCTAAGACTGCCGGCGCGCCTGGTTTCCATTTTGAGTCCATCGTTCGCAAGATACTTCACACTACCACCTCTTCCTCCTGGAAGTTCCAAAGATTCGTACACAATGATTTGCATCGTCTTATATGATACGTACTGCCAATAATGGAACTCTCTGCGGTCCTCTTTGTTTATTTCCTGAGAACTACGATCTAGGCATCTTCCGGATAGAGTGAATTGTTTTTTTCTAGATCAACCTGTTCCATCTTTGGCTACACCATCGCTTACCATCAGGCGAGTTGGTGGCCAAACGTAGATCTATTCTAAATTTAAAAAAAAATGATAGCCGTCACGTCATTCTGAACTCGGTTCGATTAAATCTCGTTTCTGATTACTGCAATGGACAACCGCTCTTAGACGTTTTTACAGTTCGCAATATAGGTATCAATAGCAAATATTTGCGGATCATTCGATTAATTATTGTCTAAGAATGTAGCGTGCTACTACACCGATACCGTAGGCATTTTAGTTTGATTCCAGCTATATTGGTTTTGACGTTGATTAATACTCGTAGGTAACCGTTTTCACTTGGTATCAATAGTTTAATTAATAATGTTTTGTGGTTTCTTTGATAAGCTTAAATTATTAAGGCCGCTTGTGGCACTAGTAAACTCGTAGTGTTTTCTATCTGTTTGTAATTTTTATTTCTGGTGTAATAAAGAGTTTCTATCTATCTATATGAAACAAAGGTAGAGATCAAATTTTAAGAACGGGCTGAATTAAGGGGGTAAAGGGGGTTGCAAGTTAACATGGAAGTCTAAAAGGCAATAGCTATTCATTTAACATTTAAATGATTTTTTTTCTGTGCATTTAACAAAACACTGTTTCAATGTTTATTTACCTTTATGTTTATTTCAGACTGCATTTGGGGTTAAAATATTAACCCAGAATGATTTGATATTATCATATCGTCCGAATAAAAAAAGTATACTTATAGATACGTTCTATCGTAGTTCCTATATGACGTTTACTTCATTGACTTTATCAATATTTGCCAATTTCACTTTTCCTCGAGTAGGGAAGAAAGTATCAGATTACTAAACTGCGACAAAGTTCTAAGTGACTGAATAAGTGTGATTTCCTCAAAGTTATTTTTGTAACTATTAATATAAGCCCAGCATTGCGATTCTGTAAAAACTCATCTCACCCAAGCGAACTCGCTCCTCACTTCACTTACGATGAATCGAATTTTAAAATTGGCATTCAGCATGCAAAAACTCACTCAGTGATGTGTGTTCGAAGCCTACGAAAATGACTTCACCGTCGAGTTCGTAGCACTTTGGCATAGTGCTTACCAAGATGCAAAATTGACAATCGGAAATTACCGGTTTTTAAATTCTGCCTTATTACTGAAAATTAAAGCATTAAAAAAATCATTTAGTGTTTAAAACGTTAATTTCGACATTTTAAAACAGTATAATAACATATAAACCCTTGAAAAATTAAACATTTGACTTAAAATATGCCATTTAAATAATATGACAAGTGACGTTAGCTTTGCGCTTGATCAAGTGTTGCAATATAAAATAATTTACCCTTGAAAGCGGTAAAAAATATAGTGATTTATTTATTTATTTACTATTTATTACAGAAGTATGGGTGGTCTTAATGCTAAGAGCATTATAACCAGTCTAGTGTCTGCCTTTTATTTAATATTTTACAATCAGTGGGTTTCGTTTGACCCTAATATCTCACCTGAAGATAGGACGTGATGTGATAGGAGTGGTTAGGAGTAACCTATTCACACACGGGACTTTATATAAGTTAGGTTAATTAACAATCGGGAATAACGAGTGATTACAAACTGAATAAGAAATCATGGTGGTCTTTTTTGTTTGGGTTAGTCGGGAAATTATTCTTTGTGTAGAAGAAACATTTGACGTTACTGTATATAAACATAGAGTTTTGGCGCCAACGCGGAAAAAACATGTCGGCTCGTTGGATTATTTTCCTAAACTTGTGTATTTTCGAGTGTTAATGTGTACTAAATGGTGAATTATTATTCATTAAGTGCTCGTAAACGTGCTCGAGTGTGGGCAAGTGATATAACGAGGTGAAACGTGTCTTTTCGTGTTGTTTCCAAAACTCCATAGGAGCCTCTTATAAAGTCTCCACCACTTTACAGGGGCATGAGTTCGACTTGACCGTGACTTACTTAGCTTGACTCTGACTGTGACTATGACTTGTTTGACGCTATTAAGACAAAGTAAACTGTTTAATATTACGAGTAAAGGACATTGAATCCACGCTCATGAAGATTATAACAAAAAAAAAAAAAAAAAAAATATAAACATAAGGGGTTTTGGCGCCAAGGTGGAAAATGACATGTCGACTCGTTGGATTATTTTCCTAAACTTATGTATTTTCAAGAGTTAATCTGTACTTAATGGTGAATTATTATTCATTAAGTGCTCGTAAACGTGTGGTCGAGTATGGAAAACTGATTTCCACACTCGAAACGAGGTGAAACTGTGATTTCGTGTTGTTTCCAAAACTCCATAGGAGCCTTTTGTAAAGTCTCCACCATTTTACAGGGGCATGAGTTTGACTTGACCGTGACTTACTTAGCTTGACTCTGACTGTGTCTATGACTTGTTTGACGCTATTAAGAATATGTAAACTATTTAATATTACGACTAAAGGACATTGAATTCACGGTCATGAAAATTTTAACAAAACATAAACTTATTAAATATACAATTTGTTTGATATGATACAATAAATAAAATACAAGTGTAATATAGTAATTTAAATGGTTTTTACAGTAATTTCGAACGATGCAAACTCTTTTTTTTTTTCATCAATCACGTTAGAGTTGCAGCTTTCATCTATCAAGTTTGTGGCTGCAAAGTCGAAAGCTTGAATATTTTGTTTTGTGTACGCACGAACGCACGAAATACAAAGGAATAATGAAGTAAGTAAATGTATGCCTTCATTGTAATGTAGCTTTATCTTCTATGAGTAAACGTGTAACATAATATAAGATCATTGTAGTGAACAATCCTAACCTAACCTCAAACTTGTTAGAGAAAACTAAATAACATTTACAAGATAACTTTCATAATAGTAATGAAGTATGTAGGCTCAGATTATACCGGCCCGCGCCTCAGCTGCTCCTCTATACAGCTTGTGGCACTCACTGATGTGACAAGATGGACCGACGACCTAAGATACCGCAGGGAAACGCTAGATGCAGACCGTTTCCGAATGGCCCTTTTGGAGATCGATGGGGGGAGGCCTATGTCCAGCAGTGGACGTGCTATGGCTGAAATGATGATGATGCTGACTCATGGATAATGTAGCTTCCTATCAGTGAAATAATTTTTAGAATCTAATCAGTAGTTCTGAAGATTACCTCAACCTATAAACAAACAAACTTTCTTTATTAATATTAGTATATTTATTTATTTTAATACTTTATTGCACACTTACATATTAAGTAGATATGTACAATTGGAGGACTTAATGCTAAACATTTTCTACCAGTCATCCACCAGTATCCACAGTAGGCGTAGTATAGTATAGATGAACGAAATTTGGTTTTGGCGATTGGCATGTTAGATAACAAATTGTAGAAATGATGGTTCTCATAATATATAAATGTTACTTTTCAGCTCCACGCTACAGCCGTAGAAGACTACAAGCTGCAACAACTTTTTAACATCAGGTGCATTAAGGTAGCCTGACCGAAGGGCTTCTGAGGGTGGAAGAACAGCGGCTGACACACGTACTACTCGGTGGAACCATGAAGGACCAAATGCTAGAAGCTGCACTTTAACAGATTGGAGATAATCTGAGCGAACTTCAAAAGTTGTTCTAAAGAAGTGGCATCAGTGATCATAAACATGACCAGAGGCAAGTCACCGGGACACGACGGGATTAGTATTGAGCACCTCCAGCATGCCGGTGTACATTTAACGCGAGTGCTAGTGAAGACATTCATGTTACATTACTATTTATTTATTTTCATAGTGGTTAGTTGTAATTAGAATAATATTATGTAGTAAGTAAATAAAGTATTACGCCATGGTTTTGAACTGTAATGTAATATTTTATGTGTAAATAAACTGAATTTGAATGTAGGACAATTGTTTAAGGGCAGCTGTTGTTGTACCAATAATTAAAAATAAAACAGGCCACTGATCCGATAAGAATAATTATAGGCCCATATTGTTGGCTACGACTGTGGCGAAAGTACTGGACAGCCTGCTTGATCGCATATTGAGCAAACATCTTCATCTGTTCAACGTTGTCCAGTTTGGTTCTTGATCTGGGTTATCTACAGAGACAGCAATACTGTGCCTCAAGCACACTGTCCGGTATTACACTGACCGAAAAACACCGGTCTACGCTTGTTTTGAATTGCGGTTTGAGGCAGTGGAGATTGACCTTTCCGTGCCTTTTCAACCTTCATGTAAACGGCTTGTCCAGGAGCTGAGCAGCGCTGGCGTCGGGTTCCATAGATGGAACCTTTGTTAATTCTAATTCAAAGTGTGGGTGATAAGACCTGCACTGACATGCCGCTTGGGTTGTATTGTGCATTTTAATAACATCAGTTAAGCCGACCACATGGTCCTGCTGAGTCTCTCGATAATTGACGTCAGGAACCTTCTCAGGGTCTGTGAGGAATACGCTGGGGCCCATGGGCTCGGGTACAATGGAAAGAGTGGTCTTTCAATCTAAAGGGTTTCAAGACCAGCACCGTGCCTCCCTTTATACTGAACGGTGTCCCTTTGGCCAGTCTCGCGTTTCAAGTACCTAGGTCACTGGGTCTCGGAGGGCGTCACAGATGCTGGGGACATTGAGAGGAACCAGGGCGTTGGCTGTCAGAAGCGATATGTTGGCATGCAGATTTGCTCGTTCTAATGTAGCAGTAAATATTTTACTTTTTAAGGCATTGTGCCAGTCTTTTTATATGTGCAGTCTTGAATCAACTATATGCAGAAGACAATCAACGCCTTGAGAGTACAATACAATAACTTGCTGTACATCAGGCATGTTTGCTGACGCTCGAGTGAACTACATAATTATATTATTATGAACCGTATTATAATAAAAAAAAAACAAGAACTTGATTTGCCTTTTATTTCGAACAGTAAAATATAAAGGATTATTTAATTAATATTACAGAAGTACAATCTGAGATTACCTATTGTCTTCATAAATGAGTACTTGATGGTTAATGCCTGTATATTTAGGGTCAAGAAGATAATTTACAATAAATGGTAATTGAATCTTAAAAACAATAAGAATACAGTGTAAACTCCATGTAACGTCAATCGATTTAACGACAAACTCCCTAAAGCGTCGAAATCACTTGGCTTTGGTTGGTTTGGCTTGCCTTCCATACAATGATACACTCTATATAGCATTACACCCACTCTCAATAACGACAATAATTAAGTAATGAAAAGTACCTTTTAAGTTGCCTATATTAGTAAAAACTGCGCATCTGTGTACATTCTTTAGTCGCTTTTTTATCCTACCCCGCAATAAACTCTGTCGGCATCATGCATACCGGACTTTCTAAGAAATTCGTTCTTTTGTTTACAAATTGGGATTGCTTGGACTTGTTGTTGACCAGGACTAATAAGTAGGAGTCATTGATTATCTATACGCTATCATATTCTTAGTTGCTCATAAACTTTCATAAGTAAGTAAACATTATGGCCAGTAAAAGAAAATCATAACATTTTTATGTACATAACTACTAAACACTAGTCTGAAATAAACTTTTTATTTCTATAATACTGATTTTTCTTCTCTCCATTTAACGACAACTCTCTATAACGCTGTAAAATGCACAGTCCCTTCAGTGTCGTTATATAGAGTTTCCACTGTATAAAATAAATACAAGTTTAATGAAACAGATAACAGAAATGTATTTATTTATTTGATAATAGGCGAGCAGCATATGCTCATGTGCCTAAATCGCACAGTGTAAAAATTTTGTATTTATCTGTTACGGTACGGTTATGTTGTTTATTCTTATCCATCTGTCCAGTTTGTTTTTAAACGCATTTATTGATTGCGATTCGACCACCTCCTCAGGCAACCTGTTCTAGTTGAAGACGACTCTGTTGCTAAAGATGTGGTGTGCAGCGTTGGTCTGTGATGGTGCAGGTCACAGTAGGGTTTTGTGACGCCTGCTTTCTCCACGCAGCTTTCCAGCTTTGACTAACGGATCAGCAAAGAATTTCCCATCATTAGCGAAGAAGGCGGATTGGCATTCAATTACCTCTATCAGGTCAGTTATGAAGATTCCAAAAAGTTGGGAAGCCGCCACTGACGGTAGCCACTGGACAAGGAGTTAGGTTATAAGGATAAGCTGAGATAAGGAGTCACCGACTCGGACTTGAAATATTCTATGCAGTTTACCACGTAGGTATACCAAAGTGGTCAACTTCATCAGTAGGCGTTGATGAGGGACTTTGTCAAAAGCACGCTCAATTCTAGGTATACCACATCTACTGGGTATTTGCTATCAACTTCGTTACTCCAAGCATGGACACTTCAGCAGATTTGTAATACATAGTTGATCTTTTTTCCACAAAGCTATATTGCTTGGGTGATATTACACTCTGTCTATTTAAAAACTTAGTTAATTGACCATTTATGATTTTTTCCATTACCTTTACTGCAATGCTTGTAAGGCTTATTGGTCTGAAGTTTTCTGGTTTGATTTTATCACCTTCCTTAAATATAGGAGTGACTATGGAATGCTACCAATCCTGGAGTAGGTGACCCGTTTCTAAAGAGGTATTCATCAACTCTGTTAGGGGCAGGGGTAAGTGTGTTTATGTTGTTTCTGTTTTGTAATGTTGATGTTGTAGTATTTTGTGCGCAAAATAAATGTTTTCTTTCTTTCTTTCTACGTGGACAGTTTTTAGGAATGCAGGCCCACACGGGACGACTGTGTATTCAAGTTTAAAATAACATTTTCAACATCGGTTTCGGAGAAGGTAATGTTAGTTTTGGAGATGGTAATGTTACATAAGCTGTCTTCTACAGTCTACACAGGGTACTGTAGTTATGGTTATGTCCCGATTGAGAACAGGTTCATTTGAATAGGCTTTTTCAAACTCTTCAGCAAAAGCATCAGCTATCTCACATAGTTTGGTTACTAGATCTCCATTGTAATTTCTAATTGCCGGTGGAATACAGATGTTGTTTAGATGTAGTACAGCGTCACATGTGAGAGCAGAAGGTTTTATCACCATAGTCTAGGATCTTGGCTTCATAAATGCTTCTCTGCTTCCTGGATAAGGCGACACATTTATTGTTAAACATTTTTTTTCAGCGACTGGACCAATGCGCCCTACTGCATTATTATCGTCCTGAGTGTCCGTTTGCCGAAATTAGCCTCATGTTGGGCATCAGTATCGCTCATAGATGGTCTGGTAACCCGGCTCTATTACAAATGTTGTGGAAGATAGAGGATACAACACGCAACTAAAACTTTTGCCAATATGTCGGGATGGTAGTGTAGGACTCGCTCGACGCACTATTAGGCATCTAAATAAACTTTTAAGTACCTAAGCCATAACACAAATCACAAAAAGTCTTTTTCACAGTCCACAAAGGTTTTTAAGAGTTCAGTGAGTTCACGTCTTGCTAATTCACCAGCGAATGAGTAACTTTTGATTTGACAGCTCAATTCGATCGATCGAGCTCTAAGTGAAGCGTTCAGAATACCGATTTAGCTGTCATCCCATACAAAACGCGTCATGAGTGCTACGAACTCGCAACCGAACTCGACGATGAGCTCACTTTCGCGAGCGCCATCTTGAAATTCGACAATTTCGAGTTTTCTGAATGCCGATTTCGTCCACAGCGCTGAATCCGCGCTGTCACTAGAAGTGAGTTTATATCAGAATCGCATTGCTGTATGGTATAAATGGGCAGCAATAAATTAAGGTGTTGGGTAGCTCTTAAATACATTTGGCCAGTAAGGAAAATAATAGTGGGCAAATAATATCTCACACAGCTCTAAAGTTTTGGACATTCATACGTATTTATAAGTACTTAACTAATTAAGACGCAATATAAATCCCCTTACCCCTTATTCAAAATTTTAATCATGATAGTTTTTGACAGCTTGACAATAGCAAATCTGTCATAATTCGTAATATGTTAAACAGTCGTGATGAAAAATGCAAATAGGAATAAAATTATACAATTTTGATCTTAATTTTATTTCTGGCCGACAATACGAGTATAACTGTAAATAAAAGTAAACCGGCCACGTGCAAGTTGGGCTCGAGCCTGAGGGTTCCGTACCATCACAAAATACAATAATTATCAATAAAAAAAAAACTATTTCAAAATTAGTAAAATATGGCACTTCAATTCGGAGAAATGATAAATTCGACGTTTGAATGATAAGGTCGTCCAAGTAACGAAATTGCCAAGTATAACTTAGGAATGAACAGAAATACATCAACTTGCTCATTATTTATTATTTGTTGTTATACTTTAGTGTGTACTATATTCATGCCAAGTTTAACGTTTGTACGTACTACCATTTTGACATTAGAGCAATTACAAAAATACGTTTGTTGGACCCCATTCATTTTTACTTTTGACCTTTTTATTATTTCTTAGTTAATCCGCCGTAACATTACATATTATTTTTGAAAATTTCAACTAGCTATATACAGCCGTTTAAAGGTAGGACGGACAGACAGACATACATACAGACAACGTAGGTTCAGTAATAGGGTCCCATTTTTACCCTTTGGGTACGGAACCCTAAAAAGTGGCTACCGCTGGCAAGGTATTATAAACTAAGTCGTAACTTTGCAATGAGTATGACTATTAGATGAAGTATTATATAAGTAATTTCCTTAGATTTATATTCTTCTGAGTATTTTTTTTATCTTAATTCAATTTTAATTGCGTTTTGATTATACCTACCGATTTACTTACGTACCTACTCTAAACTTTCAGACTAGAATAGATAATAGGTAAAATGAATTCATTTCTGTAATTACTTTAACACGAAAAAGCTTAAGTATTAACAAAAGGAAAAGAAATAAAAACCCAGCCAAGTGCGAGCTCGATTTGCACACCGAGAGTTCCGTACCATCTCACAATATATGTGAGGGATGAATAAATAAATAAATAAAATAACGTTTATTTGCTCAAAATTTATTATTTATTTATTTATTTATTATTATTTTATTTTTATTTTTTTTATTATTTATTTATGAATTAATGAAAGTTATGTTCAGTTTTGGTACCGTAGCGCAAGCCGTGCTCAGACTTGACCTATTTTTATAATTTATTGTTTTACTATCAATAACACCAACTTTGGACGCGTATGTATTACATTTATTTTTACGGTAGAGCATAAGCAAAAAAAAAAACGCTGTTTAAATCCTCTTAATTTTTTTTCTTTTCTTTTTTGATACTTATTAAAATACCCGACATAATAACAAACATCATGTGAAAATTCCAACCAGCTACCTATTACGGTTCAAAAGATACATCCCTTTTAACGGACGGACAAAGTAAGCTAAGTTATAGGCAATGGTTATAGGGTTCCGTTGATACCCTTTCGGGATGAAATCCCAAAAACAAGGCTTGATCGCCCAAATTAATGTGCGTTACAGACATCTATTACTATTTATAAGGCATAGTGGAATAATAAGACACATAATTGTGTAACGAGTACATATATAAATTAACCCTAATATCCTATTTTGAGTCGTGCAAGAAACAATTTACGCTCTTAAACTACAAATAGCTACATTATTGTTATTAGGCAGGTACATTATACTAATTGAAATGAACAACTTTTACTATGAGGCTAACAGTGAAATTGTGAAAAAAACCAGCAGTATTTTTCGTAATAACATTTGACCTCTAACTCAGCGATGATACGGTCTACGATGGAGCACGCTTGTCTAGATGAAACCGATTCACTCGTGATTTGACGAGACCCAAATTGTAACTATCAGGGAACATCCATTCAGGCAGCGAATTCTACAGACCAGCACTTTGCACAATAAAAGTGGAATCAAAGAGGATCGAAAACTTGAAATCTCGTTAGAAAATGGTCGTTCACACTCGACAAAATGTATGGAGCAGCAGTTTTTTTTTGTTTGATCTGTAGTAAAAGTTGTAAATTTTGATGAGTATAAAGTAAGTCAAAAGATTAACTACTGTACTTGTATTAAAACCACACTATGGTATTATTAGCTTATTATATTTCGCAAACAGTACACCTGACTAAAAAGTTATGTATACTTACTCACTAAGGACATAATTATTTGAACTCACTTTGATAAATAACTATTTAGTGGCAAATGGACGACACACACAACGTGTGTGTGTGCATCACAGTGTGTGATGCACACACTTTTTCCATCCCCAATTTACACGTGTATTTATCGGTACGTGTTTCAATATTATATGTAACATTATCTACCCAGCTATCATCCTTGAACATTACTTAATTTTATCAAAATTTAGTATTACTACATTATTTTAGTTTTAGCATTACGAGTGTTAGGGTATTTTTAATGAGAGTGAGGTTTGGTACATTAGTTTTTAGTGCTTGTGAAACATGATCTGCCAAAAATACCGTTGTCAGAATATTTTATTTTAAAGACAGAGACAGAGAGACTTTGCATCGCCGGGTAAATAGAAGCATCTAATCAGCACCAGTAAAGATATCTACGTCTCATTAAGCCGCACTAGTATCTGAATCTATTTAATTATAGATGGTTATATGCCTTATCTTAATGAAATATAGCTATTCAGCCCTCAAACTATCTCCATTGAGCTGTCTCCCGAAATAATTGATGTAATCCTAGAGAGCTCACTTACAGCAAACGGGACGAAGGACCCTGTTAGGAATTTCGATTAGACATGTCCTTATGTAGCAAGTAACGTTTGGACATGGTACTTGCAGAATACTTATTATTGCTAGTAGATGTGCATGTTCGTGCCGTTTGGGGAGTATTTGTGTGTGAGGGACCGCTAGTGGCATTTAGAACTGAGTGCTACCGTTTTTTATAAGCTTTTTACAAGCTTTTATTCAACTTGCCCTGTTAAACTTGCAACTGAATTTTAGACCAGTTATCCTCAAGTGATTGAGCTGAAATTTGACTTACTTATGTAAGTTCGGTGACAATGCAATTTTATGGTACCATTGTGCCGGTCTGATGATCAAGACAGAAGGTGGCCATAGGAACTCCTAAACGAAACGACGTAACCCCATCGAGTTAAGGTTCGCTGGATTTGTCTTCCCAAGCACTTTGGTCCTAGTTGATGAGCGGACGTCTAAAAGCTTGTTTTAAAAAGTTTTTTTAGTTAATATAATTATTATTAATGCCATAGTTGGCAAACAAGAAAATGGGCTGCGGTATGCAGTCACCATCGTCTATGGATATCTGTAACACCAGATGCGTCTGCCCAAATATGATTCACCACATACCGTTCACCTTTTGAAGAACCCCATGTTGTAACAACCCGTGACACGTAAAATTGTGGGTTCCGTTAGTTTTTCCTAAAACATTACGATTCAGCAGGGTTTCAGGTGGCCTGAAAACTGACATATACATATACAAACGTTAAATCCGCTCAGTTGGAAAATCACGCGACCGCAAACCGTATCTGGGCGCGTTAAGGTTCACGTTCGCGTGATTTTCCAACTGAGCGCATTTAACGTTAGATTGATACCGCATTAGGAGTTGGCCGTAAGACCCCAGAGCTCGCCACTTAGCCTATAGGTACGAAGTTACTTAAAGGCTGATGTGCTAGTAGGTTTTATTTATATTACACGGGAATTACTCACGTTAGATTAAGGGAAATATTCACGGGAATTATTCACGTTTGCTAGTAGGTTGATTACTTGTTTTTTTTTTGTTATCGTTTGATATAAATAAACCGTTCTAGATTAGTATTAACCTAGCGTACACTGTTTATTAATTATTGATATGAAGATATATTATATTTTAAATATGTAGGTATATTATATACAAATGACTATTACGTGCATACATTTGATTTACAAATACATAAATTACGTTGGGTCTGGCGAGAAGATTTTTTGCGATTTTTGGATTGGTCAGTGTCAACAACGTATTGATGAAGCACAATGAACTCCTTTCAGCTTAGTACCACCGTTTTGTGTAGCCCTGTATGACATTAATAGTGTGTTACTTACAGATTACAGCTAAAAAAAAGAAAAAAAGTAGATGTATTAATAAAAATAAAAAAACATTTGGCATCACTGACATCCTCTTAAGGACAGTAAAAATAAAAACAACTTTTATACATTTTTATAACTTTTTCAGTATATGTCAAAATAAAAACAACTTTTGATCGACGAATAAAAAAAAACGCATAATTAATTAGCCGTTTCATATACCTAGTTTGTCGGAAGTGATTTTTTTTGCATATAACGTTTTTTTTTTCGCGAATTTCGAAAAAGTTATATAATCAAAGTTGTTTGTTTTGATGTACTGAGTAACCAGTAACCCTTATACCTATTCGTAAGTAGTAAGTAAATTACAAAATCAACCGAAACCAAACTCTTACTATTTCTATCCCTAAATAGCTATTATTTTGTTATGTAATACCTAAATACTTACAAGTCATTATTCCGTGTCCCTGCATAAAGCTTACTATTCAAGTCTGTACATTATGCATGAGCTCAGAGTAAGATGAGCCCGTCAATGCATTAATAACGACCGAGATGTCAGGCTCTTGCCTCCATCAAGAATTATTTATATTTATGGCTATATTAGCTTGCAACTCAATTTTAAAAGTAGGTACCTACTACGATATTTACATTACTCGATAATACGTTTTTTTAAACTGATAGTTAAGTTTGTGATCGACCGCCGTCTCGCGGGATAGCTAAAGGCGCAGCTATCTCACTCGGACGATTTCAAAATTTTTGATAATATAAAAATCATGTTGATATTGCATTTTTTTAATACCCTCCGCCATCTTATAAAATATCAACAAGAAAATTGCTTTATACCTAGCGTAATAATACCATTTCCTATGTTATTCTGAGTAATATAAGTACAATAACTTTTTTAAATGTTCTCTGTGTTTTACATTTAAAAATGTCAAAAATGTGTAAAAGCAATAGCTCTGGCCGGTGAGCACGGTCTTAAGCACAGTACCCTCTTTTATTTTGCGTCGTTGGCTAAAAGTGTAAGCTAGGCTACTTATGAATAGTAATAGGTAAACAAATTAGCCAAATAACCAAATTCAACGATATAGATATTAAAATTTGCAAGTTGAAGTGGCAATGGGCAGGCCACATCACTCTAAAAACCCATAATAGACGAGGAAGAAAGTTTCTTGAGTGGGTACGACAAACCGGAAGACGCAGCGTAGATAAGGCCACCCACTAGATGGACCGACGACATCGTCATCTAGTCGTGGGCATCCAGTCGCGGGCCTATGTTCAGCAGTGGAAGTCTCCTGGCTGATGATGATGATGATGATGAAACCAATTAGAAGAAAGTTTTGAATACTTTGCACGGTTCCCACGATATGTTTCCTATCATCAAAGAACAATGACCAAGTTATGAGCACAGTGATGAAATTGGGGTTTTTTTTGTTTCACCGTCACATGCACTGTTCTAAAATTGTCACAATTTCTTTACGAAATGGTGATTATTAGGTCAAAGGTTAACGACTCATCTCACGTTCCCGATTCAAGGGATGTCTCTCAATAGGCTGACAGTGATTTATTAGATCTGCCCAAACAATTCAGCAACTTTGTCTCAGTAAGATATTCAAAAGCTCTTTGAGGGGTGTTCGCAAAAAGCGTAGAATTTAAAGTAACAGGGTAACACATAGTTTTTCGTGTATAGGATTTGTTTGACTGCGAGAACTACTTGCCAATTTGTTACAAAACTGTATGGATTGAATTTGCTGCGTTAGTAATTTGTGTATAACATTATTAGGACGAGATTGCTAAGTAAGCTCAGCAAGTTTTGATTCATCTCTTTTCTACATAGTATAAATTAAAGTCGCTTTCCGCGTCTGTCTGTATAACCGCTAACTCTTCCTAAACCACGCAACGGATTTTAATGCGGTTTTCACCATTAGTTAGATAGATTTTCACATAAAGTTTATACATATAACTAGTAACCCACCCCAGCTTCGCACGTAAATTACACCCGTGCGAAGCCGGGGCGGGCCTCTAGTCAGATTAAACCGGATTTCATAAACTTATATAGTCAGGTTTTAAAATATAATGCACCTATTTAAAAAAAACCCTAGTTTGCTTACCTACGACATGTGAAATACTATTACTGAACAATTGGTTTTATAAATTGTACTAGTTTCAAACCTTGAATTAGAAAACTCGGCATGCTCGCTCACGTCTATCTGAAGACCAAGATAATATCCTTGTTACGCAGAGAATCTCCAGCGAAAGTTGACACTGACCGGTCTAGCGCTATTATTCGCAGAAAATAGCCATAATTTTGCAAAGATATGATGCATTTTTCTTACTCCGACTGTACACTGGCGGTGAGATTGCGATTTCAGATTTTCTAGACTACACGTAATCTGGAATATAGGCAGGTTGAAATTTTTTTTTTATTGTAATCTGAGGCTTACCTTTGGCCGCCGTCTTGCCTGATGTTAAACGATGATGCGGTCTACGATGAAGCACGCATGCTTACAAGAAATCAAAATTAACTCGCGACTTGGAGACACCCAGATTGTAACTATGGTGAATTTTATTTTTTATTACCATTAAAAAGCTGATAATAAATAGAGCCTATCAAAGAAGACATGTTTCAAATATTTTCAACACGAATGAAAATATAAGTATTTTAATTACATGGTGGAGCGCACTATGGCAAAATTTGACGTCAAGACTTACATGCGCCATACATATTCTATAATAATGCTTTGCGAGAAAGGGACAGGGCTTCTCCCTTCAATCCCCACCCAACATTTAATAATAATAATATATTTAAGTACTTTATAAGCAGGTTTAAATTATTCTTACAATATAATATATATTTTATATTCTTCGCTAAACGTATTACTTTTAGTCAACTACCCTCGAGCGTCAAGTTAAAAAGCAATGTGACTCGCGCTTTCGTAAATTGTCCAAAGAATGGCCTCGATCAATCGCGTCGAGACTGTGCTGCCGGGTCTACAATATGATGAGTCATAGATGATGAGATTAGATGAAAGTGGAACTATAATTTGTGATTTGCGAGCATGCTTTGTAGCAGTACTTGTAGTATGTCAAACTCTTTGATTATGATTAATGTATATATACCAACTACTTCATACGTTTACTTCGAATGCTCTCGTAGCGCAGTTTACCCAGATGTTAGTAAGATAAACGAAACTAAGCAACTTACAATCTGGTCGGAGCGATGGTGGACGAGCGGTAGCACGTGCGCTATACAATCTGACAGCGCCCGGTTCGATCCGCGACCCTACACTAATGACTTAATTAGTACCCAAATAAATTATGTGCAGTTTCGATGCCATCCCTCAAAAACGGCAAAGGAAAACATCGTGAGGAAATCCAAGTATCTTAAAAGTTCAAAGACATTATGATATTCACCAACGTGCACTGGGCCAGCATGGTGGATTAGGGCTCATCCTTTTTCTCTGACAGAAGGCACGTATCCTAGCAGTGGGAACATGATACGCAGATAATGATGAAATGATGATCCAGTCAGCCTTCGGACGGGTCGCAAGTGGCTTTTTCAACTGAGCGCTACCGTGGGTTGGATGACACGTTAAATTGTAGATTCTAGTTGTTTATCCTATGAAATACGCTATAGTCAGCCTTCGGTCAGTCTAGAAAACTCTGACGTCAGCAGGCCTAGCACAGGCTGTGGATAAATTGTCTTTTCACCATGTTTATTCCGAACGAAACGAAAAAGCGGCAAACATAAATATCATGCATATTCTAGCTTTGGCGAGTCTACGCGCAGATAAAAACGGTGGAGAGACAATTTTTCCACGGCATGTGCTAGACCTGCTGGGCTGGAAATTCAGTCTGTGAAAATTAAGTTTTAAAGTTATCGCATTTTAAGTTTAATAGTCACGTTTTATTTTAACTAGCGCATGGATACATAAATGACCCCTTTAAACTTTTGATTACCGATACCAGCAAAAATACAATTCATTCGAGTAAAAAAGAATAATTGAAAAGCACATACGAAAACAAAGTGATAATATAGTTTTTTTTTTTGATACAGTCACTTGCTTGCAATAGCTTTGATTCGAACTAGTCCGAAAGATAAGAAAGGTATATTTGAGACAAGAAACCCGGAGGTCCCGTAGGATTTCAACTTGTATTCGTACAAGATAGAATTCTCTACGATAACAAAACATGAGATAGTGACCTCAAAGACTATTGCAAAGGAGGCTTCGTCCGTGGGAAGTAGGTAAGCTTCAGTTCTTAGCATGACGCATGTTCGTAAAATTTTAGACCGGTGTTAATATTGACCCATAATTGGCAAGGTTGAACGGTTAATAGGCCGTTGTTTTAGTTAACTGCTATGAGAAAAACCTTCGACACAATTTGAAGTTAAAGAAGTGTCAGGGATTTACATCTATGTAAATAGGTAGGTTGCGCGATGCAGATCGATGTTGGCCGAGCGGTAGCATGGTGTGCTTTACAATCTGAGGGCACCCGGTTCGAACCTCGACCTTGCACCAATGACTTATTTAGTACCTAAATAAATTATGTGCAGTTTCGATGCCATCGCTCAAAAACGGTGAAGGAAAATATCGTGAGAAAACCTGTATGTCCAAGAACCTGTAAGTTCAAAGACATTGACATGGTAGATTAGGGCCAATCTTCTCTCTCTGAGAGAAGGCCTGAGTCCCAGCTTTGGGAACACAATAGGCTGATACGATGATATGAAATAAGTTGAGTTAGTTATATAAGTTGAGTAAATGAGTTAAGTTCGCTCTTATAAAACAGAGTAAATTTTTGGATTTTACAATTGGATTACCCATCATCATCATCATCATCAGCCGGAAGACGTCCACTGCTGAACATAGGCCTCCCCCTTTAACCTCCACACTGAACGACAGCCTGCCTTTTGCATCCACTGGATGCCCGCGACTCTCACAATGTCGTCGGTCCATCTAGTGGGAGGCCTCCCTACGCTGCGTCTTCCGGTTCGTGGTCTCCACTCAAGAACCTTTCTTCCCCATCGGTTATCGGTTCTCCAAGCGATGTGGCCTGCCCATTGCCACTTCAACTTGCAAATTTTAACAGCTATGTCGGTGACTCTGGATTACCCATAGACCGTTGAAACTCACAGAAATATAAATTCCAGATTCAGTCCCGCTTTCTTCTCAAAAGCAAGCAATACGTCAAGATCGTCAAAATAAACCTACCCATCAAACAAAATGCGAGCGCTAAATCACCGTATCAAAAACACTCGACTCGTAAAAAGAGTTCAAAAACCCCGATCCGACAAAAGAGAGTGAATCTTGACCTTCAAAACTGACACAGTGTTCCGAATCGCGCATCACATCGCGTGACCGCTCGTGGATAATTGTGCATTGTATGGCGACTACGGAGCGATTAGGAAGTTTACTTTTACTTAGTCGCGTTCCTCGACGCACGCGACCACTTTCAACCGCTACTTTCAGTGGCGATCTGCCGCAATAGATACTTGCGGGCAGTAATTTAACTTTGTTGTATGAATGCTTTTAGACAAACACTCGATCAGTTAGCAGGGCGGTCTCAGTACATCAAAACAAACAACTTTTTTTCTACGACATTTTAAAATTCGCAAAAGAAATCTGCCGTTCCTTACAACAAAATCATTCACTCCGGATAATATGAAACTGCTGATTTTTTGAACGCAAATTTTGATACGTCAACAAAAGTTGTTTGTTTTGACGTATTGAAGCCGGGTCAAAGGGAAGCTAACTGATTACCAGTTACCCTGTATACTCAACACAAGGTCGTACAGCGTGCAACAAAACTATCACGATCTGGATGCTATCACGCTGCATCCTGACGCTCAGTTTTTCAATATGCATTTACCTATCGTATTTTATTATTTTCCGTTGTTATTTTGTATTGTTGAGTTTTTGTTTATTAATATGATTCCTTTGAAAACTTTTGCATACACATGGTATCTATAATAATAATTGTAAAAACAATACAATTCTAACGCTTATGTTCTGTAAGTAATTAAAATTTAAATATAAGAACGGGTTTACAGAGCCAGTACTACTACCGTGTGTGAAAAAATGTCCCGAATATTTATTTATTTTACTTTATTGCTAATAGTGACAACGCAAGTACAAGCAGTCATTTTGAATCGACCTCATAAAAGGAGGTATTCAAGGAGGTATTCTTTTTTACCTCAGAACTTCATAATCTTAAACTGATTAAGAAAATCATTTACATTTGAAAGGATATTATTATTCTATCAGACTCCCATAAATCCCATCCCATAGAAATTTCATTAAAATCAAAATACAAAATACAAAAATATTTATTTGTCTCTTAATAACAGATATACAAGCTAGATGGATCTCTGACTCCTATGCTAGGTAGATTACCTGTATTATAGGAGTCCGTTCCTTCCAAGTAATTGACAAAACTAATAACTAAATTTAGTTTTATATGTATGCAGTATTTGTGTGTTTGTGTATGCGTAAGTGTGTGTGTATGTGTGTGTGCGTGTTCATACCGCTTATAATCGGTTCATATGTTTGGTTTTTAAATCCTAAAACCTGGAAAATGTATACAACGAAACGAAACAAATTTGCGTATTTTACAAATTTTAAACTTGGTTTTTTAGTTGATAATTAATATAGATTCATAGATTTACTTATTTAGTTCATTTAGGTAATCTAGTCCTTTTTACTACATTTAGGTAATCTAATCTAGGACTAGATTAGCACAGGATCGTGGCAGATGGCATAGCAAGAGAGAGGCCTATCCCAGCAGTGGGATAAGGAAGGCTTTGGATGACGATGACGAGGTAATCTACCTAAGTGCGTAAAGTCTACTTTAATAGTTTGCCACGACGTAGTTGAAAATAATAATACCCAGTTTGTATAAAGCTATACTACCGCATATTTATCTATTTTGCATCTGCACACGGTAATATTGTTTCAATGCAACAGTGCCAGTGGAATCTATTGACATAATGAAAAGTAAAAGTTCTATGGAAGAACGCACGATGTTACGAGTTGCCGGCATAGATTCTACTAGCCCACATAAAATTAAATATTCATGAACCACACCACTGTTCTAGATGCAAGTTAGTTTTATAGCGAAAAACTGTTTTTGGAATCGAGTATTTTGATTACAAAATCGGTTATCGAAACAAAAATAGGGTCGTTTTTCTTATTCTTCTTTCCGGAAAGGGATAGGTGTTTGTATAGGCTCATTGCTAAAATGTAAATTGGTATTTTTGGATCAAAGGGAGCGTATGTGAAAAGGCTTATAACGCGGTTCATGTTTATTTTCTGTCTTGTAACATTTTAGAGGATTATGTGTGAGTTTTGATTAAACCTTTCTATGGTTAGAAAACATCCTTTCATTGTTTCATTGCCGATCTCTCTTACTTATTTTGTTTTTTGTTTTGATGCACTCGGGAGCTGTTTTGTGACATTAGTGACCAACATTTAAAGCAAAAAAAAACATCAAAAACAATTCTAAATTGGCGGAGTAACCGCGTACCATACATACAAAAAAAAACATACAGTCGAATTGATAACCTCCTCCATTATGTAATCTGTTAAAAAGTGGTTTAGGGGGGAAAGCATTGGCACATAATATACACGTTTATATGCACACACTACAACCAGTCGCGCAGATTTTCGTGGTTGAAATCCCCTCGAACCTCCTTCGGTATGACACAGTGACCTAAAAATCGACAATTGTGCATTCAAGTTCACCATTCAACATATTTGCCGGTATCTATAATTATCTAAGCAATATTTTTTTCTTCTTTCTGTCTTTACTTCCAAAACATAAATTAAACTGATATAAGTGTGTACCTATAAACTTTTCTATAACATGGTGTAATTATTGTGTTCAAAATTTGAAGAACCGCCAGTTGGCCGCCAGTTGTTACACTAGTTTTTAAGAGTTTTTTGTCCTCTGTATCAAATTTCAATGTTGTGAACAATAAAGAGTTAATCAATCAATCAATCAAGAACCTCTTCGAGAATTTTCTGTGAGGCCTCGACCGTTGCTCGAAAAAGGTTTTTCTTTCGTAATTTGGTTGCTCGACAATGTGAATTCCTCCAAATGTTTGCTTGAATATCAATGCAATGTTTTAGAAAAGTACAAGGCTTGGTGGCAAATAAAAATTTGTGGACTCATGTATCATGCTGGCCTCGGCTAAGGCTTACATTTTCACGTTCGTCCTAAAATACTACAGTTGCAATTTATTATCAGAAAGTTCGCGGGTTTATTTGTTTTAAAATGTTTTTTTTAGTATGCGCTCAACGTTTGACATTACGTAGATATCTGTGGGAACTGGGCCGTGTCAATGCGCTACCGACAGCAAAACAAGTACCATAATAAATAATATATCACGAGCATAACTTCCAAGCCAACACTTCCGTAATAAAATACGAGCAAAGATTACTGTTATTTTGTTTCATAAAACGTTGTAAGAAGAATGGTAAAACTTCAAGAGTCAACAGTAAAACTTTGATACTTACATGTGTAATAAAACAAAGTACCAATTTTCTAATATAATTTTCTTAACCCTTCGCCAGGTACAGGACCAATAATGGCCACTTCATAATACACGAAAGTGGACTGTACGAGTACTCTGCCAGTAAGAAAAAAATAAAATATGAAGTGGCCATTATTTAATGTAACTTTTCTGTAACAAAAAAAATATTACAGAGAAAAACAAATTAAATGTCAACTACAAAAAAAAACGACTATTACACTATTAAACTACTACCAATGGCAGTTTTTCCTAAAATTCTGCCCCCCATACTTTTATTTATTATTTATCTTATTGGCTAATATACATATTATTGTTACACAACTCTGCCAAACAGCATAGCAGTTTGTAGGCACACATCTACTCTCTTTAGCAAAATTTTATCATGAACGACCTACTCGTTTCACCTACTCCTAACACAACATTTTAGACATACTAATTATATACCTAATTATAATATTAGATTACATATATATATATATACCTATCCTATGGTACCACCTCAGTGGTGCTAATAAGTATACTGCGCACCAATATGAAGTAAGTTGCTCGCCGACATCGTTAGCGCGATCTCGCGCATCGCGTCATTCTAGACAGCAAAACATAGACACATATAAATGCACTCTAGAAAGAAAGAAAGAAAGAAAAGAAAATAAATTTTATGTGACGTAAAAGGTTGCGACAAACGATGCACATTTTTCAACTAATAAAATTATTGGGACGTTAGTTTCGAATCAACCTCTTTTGATAATTAGAAATAACACTTTATTTGACTATTTTGCATACACCTAGAATGCAAATAAATTATTATATAGACATAAATGAATTTAATCCGAATACTTTCAATGCATTTTTCTGACTATGTACAATTTTGCCTTTTTTGTAAACTCTACAATCAGTGAGAGATTATGGCCTTCAAGCTGAGAGGACTTTGGTACTAAATAGGTTTTAATATACCTACGTGTAGTGTGCAAGCTGTTTAAAATAGCCCGGGTTGTAATACTAGGCATTCTAATTGGTATATTTAAACATGAACGAATTAAAATGTTTTAAGGGCGCGCTAACTAGCCAGAGTTATCTCTTTCGGAAATTTTCAGCATTTTAAAAATAACAATTCGCTGAAACCTTTTTTTTTTACTAGCCATTCTTTTTAGAATAAACGTTTCAAAGTAATTTTGATGGTGACATATTTAATTTTGGAGAAAGAGATCGAAAATCTCCTCCTCCAATATGTTTTATGAAATTTTGCAATGTTATCCCATATAATAATTATATGTCTAATCTTCGATTATGGACATTTTCGTTGTCAAAGTGTCTAATCGGTTTTCAAAATTCTCACACAGTAATTTTTTTTCTTTAAAAATGTTTATATGTAGGTACGGAGATAGATACGACGGAGGTTGGACATTGAGCGCGGTCTAAAAACATTTCGACATAGTTTAGGAGTTAGGAGTACTGTCCTTACAACATCATGGACTACCAAACATAACCATGTAGTATTAAAGTAGTTTTAATGATATGCTTTTAATAATATTGCAAGTAAAACTACACATACATTACGAATATACGCATATTAGGTCAAACTTACCTTCTAACTATTTTTTGCACTAGCATAATATGATAGCGGTCTCACAATACAATACAATACAATACAACTTTATTACACACCGAAAATACAAATGAAACTTAAAGTAACATAAAAACAAATAAACGGCAGTATAATGGGCGGCCTTATCGCCTAAAGCGATTTCTTCCAGGCAACCTTTGGATGGACAGGACTAAAGAAGTTGAAAAACGGTCGGTGGTGCACATAAAATATAAATAAATAATATATACATACATATATACACTAAATACGCAATGCTGAATACATGCCATAAATATTATAAATAAAATACATAATATATATACGTACCAATTAACACGAAGAAAAATAATGTGTATAGACTTGATTCACCTAATGGAAAGCGATGCGGTCGAAGATGGATCAAAATTTTTAGTATAGATTATAATGAAAATTATAATGTCAAAATATAACCTTAATTAGTTATAATAATTATAGGACAATAGAGAACAAATAAAAAGCTAAAACTAGTTAAAATAATATAAATAAAATAAAAAAAGCCGACGAAGGAAATAAATGGCATAGGGCAAAGTAGGCGTCAGCTGTCTGGTCATCAGTTGTACTTATACTGAATCTATGAGTTGCCTTCACAAAACGTTGTTAGTATAAATATTTTAAAAAAAAAACAAGTTACTTTATAAAAAATTTGAATCAAGTCGAAGCGTTTTGTTTCCACTTTTATTGTGCCAACTGCAAGTCTGTGCAATGCGCTGCCTGAATGTGTGTTCCACGACAGTTACAATTTGGGTGTCTTCAAATTACAAGTGAATCGGTTTCTTCTAGGCAAGCGTGCTCCATCGCAGACCGCATCATCGCTTAACACCAGGCAAGTTGGCGCTCAAACGCAAGCCAATTATTGAAATTTAAAAAAAAAAACAATTCACAAAACAAATAACACTTCAATACTTGCACTTTTGTTGCACTAAATGATATAACAAAAAAACTCTTGATTTTAAATTAAAACTTCCGTTATCATTTGAATAATCTATATGCGTTATTACAACAGGTAGGTCAATCTCGGTTTATTCACCCGAGCAGTTAAGTAACCGGTTATAAGAAGATTTAAATACTAGGCCTCAAGTATAATAAAATAAAATATATGACAAAGTTACATAACCTGTTGGCTCCAGTAGTTAACGGATTGATTTTTTGAATTATGTTTTCTGATATTTTGACATACAACCTTTTGTAGGTCATCATATTAGTGAATAAATTATGATGTCTATATATCTAATAAAAACTCGTTAGTCTCGCAAAAACTCAAAATGGCTCGACTAATTTGAATTTTCGACTAATTTCTCTTCGCGTCGATTTTGGGGTCAAAAACAATGTTGAAAACTTGCCCGGATAATTGGAAATTAGGGAAAAACAACAAGTACTTTTAATGTGTTTTTTTTAAACCACATTTCATTGGACGGAGCAATGTTTGTCGCTAGTTAAAGATAAATATATTTTTATGAAACTGAGTGAATTTTTAAATTTTAAATTCTCAAAATTTGTTCCATTCAAATTGATCTTTTTATCCCCAAATTCCTCAGAATATGGCCATTCAATCTCTTTGTTGTTCTAATTAATTGAACAAAGTGGAACCAACGGTCTGTGTTTTAATGTGTATTGTTTAATGAAGCGGATTGTAATGACGGATAACGATCGCATACAAGAGATATTGCAGGTTTATATTTAATTCGATTAGCAATTTTCATTGCCGCTGAATTCGAAGACTGAAAGTTATTGAAGAATTATAATGGCCATTCTAATAAATAACGTTTCATATATCCCTTCGCCAGAATTCATGTATCGGGGATGTCATGGAACACACACAAAGCTAAGGAGGACTAATACCCAGAGCAGAAATTTAATCTTATCATTGCAATAAACGCATATAACGGGTTTTGTCGCATGTAATTAATTATTTTTTTTTACCTCGCACGCCGTAAGTGAATTCCGAGTGCAAATAACAGTTTGAAAAAAAAAAAAACTGGCCGGTCTTACAAAAAACAATTTTTTTATTGACATCCGTCATCTAGTCTGTGAACACTGCAAAGTGTTCGAAACGCGAGGAATGAAATAATGCAATCGCATGTAATACGCGTTAAATTAGTTATAAGTGTTTTATTTCAATCTACTATTTTTATATAATCGAAATACTCACTGACTTTTCACGAAATCTCAAAAACAAATGCCTTAGACTCGTAGGTATAAGTGTACAGTTTTCTAATAGGTAGGTCAATTTTATATGGGAATTATTCACATAAGATTAAGCGATTGCAAAGGGAGATAAAGCCGCGTGCGCACTCTTTTTGAAAAAGACTACTGAATGCGGTTGAAAATAACTAATAAATAATTGTCGTAATAACCGGCTTAATCTTACTATAGTAATACCAGTATAATTTATAAACAAAATGTGTGAAAACCAAGTCAGTTTCAATAATTATGATTGTGTCTTTTGTTGTAGCGATCGCTCTGTGCGCACGCGCTGCAGAAGTCCCAGAAAAGGAAGCAGCCGCCGCCGGTGACGCAGCACACAACCCTGACAAACGACAAGCACAGGAAGGCTCCTATGCACTCCAGTACAGACAAGCGAGGAAACAAGTAAGTAATGTTATTTTTGCGCCGGCAAAAGGAGATTTATTGATCTTGATAGTTTATGTACATAATGTACGTAAGTAAAAAATGTTTGCATATTCACAATAATTATAAGTATAAACGAAGTACTTATTAGATTTTGATAAATTAGTTGTCTACAAAGAGTACAGTCCACATGTCTTCCACCTCTATGTCATTACAGTAAATTTAATATTGCGGAAGTCGGGCTTTAGTTTTTCAACATTTGTTGTTATTGAATGTTTTTTTTTTTGGTATTTAATATACCTAAGCGTTCGTTTGTAAGGACATTCTTGGAAAATTTTGCGAGTCTAACATTTTCGAAGATTAAATGTTAGACTTTACTGCATTTACTGCATTTTCTACATTTACTGGAGCGTTTGGGAGGGTAATTTTGCTGCTTCCAAAGATGTTTGTATTTTGACTCTATCAGTAGTTTAGTTCAATAACATTTCAAAACGGTAAATTTAATGCTGTTTTATTACATGTCAATTGATCGGTTTAGCACATACCTCTGACAGAGTCTGTGAATTCTGGCAATTTTAACGATGTTATAAAACCTTTTTTGAACAAGTTTTCATTATATTTTGATGCATTGGCCATAACCATAATACTATCTAATAAAATCGGATTTTTTAAATCTATTCTAAATATTATTACAAAATTAAATCACAACATCTATTTTTGCCACTATTACAATAACAACGATAGGTAGGTGGTTTCTTAAATTATGAGAGAAAAGGGTGCTGAATATCTCGCAAATGGAGATCTCGTTTCATTTAATTCATAACTTTGTAACTTTGCTTTGACATCATTGTTGTCGATATACTTACCTTTTTAGGGTTCCGTACCTCAAAAGGAAAAAACGGAACCCTTATAGGATCACTTCGTTGTCCGTCTGTCTGTCCGTCTGTCCGACTGTCCGTCTGTCAAGACCCTTTTTCTCAAGAACGCGTAAAGGTATCAAGTTGAAATTTATACTAAATACTTGGGTCTACGGTTTCTTTCGGCTGTAAAAATTAAAAGTTGTAAATCAACGCAATCAAAAGATATGAACGTTTATGTCGCATATTTTGCGATTTCACAGGAGAATCAAAACCTATAGGGTACTTTCCGTCGACCTAGAATCATGAAATTTGGCAAGAGGCAAGGTCTCATAGCGCATAATTATATAGGAATAAATCTGAAAGTTACAAATTTGAAGTTATATCATTTAAAAATAATTATTTTGCTATTACAAACTTACATTTTGTAGTTGGAATGTATGGAAGAACCTTATTGTCAACTACGCAGTTAAGTTTGTCTTTTAATATTTCAACTTCAGTTAGTTTTTTTTGGACTCACGGTCTGAGGGTTCCGTCCAACGGAACCCTCAGAGCACGAGTCCTACTCGTACTTGCCCGGTTTTTTTTTCTAACATTGGCAATACAACTAGCAGCCTGCCAGCCAGTGATATCTTCCGGTTACTGGCCTACTTGGAAACGGAAATTACGAAACATAAATTTTCTTTTTTCTTTTACTTGGCACGTGACATAATAGTAACGGTGTCAGTATCAACCTCCTTTTTATTACTTTGGGGTCGTCAAATAATAAAGTGGATTTCAATTAAATTTTAAAAAAAGTTGGGGTACTAAACTGGGGTACAAGCAAATCTTGCAGATCTTACTGAAGTTCTTTTGTTGTTCAGTGGCTTACCAAATCAACACATTATTCTGAATATAAGTTTTTAAAATGCGAAAATAACTGTCTCTTTTGTCGACAAAAAACCGTTACATGATTATACGGCTAAATTTATTAATTTTGCCAGGAAGGATTATATGTCTTATGAAGTGGCTTTAAGAAATATTTGAAAGTCACGGGTAAAACCGCGGAGGTCAGGTAGTAGTTATAAGAAACATTTTCCCTATTGTACAAAATAAAAGACCCTTAGAATAACTTCTCAGAGAAGGTAGATTTCCAAACAACGCCTTCTCAAAACGTAAGCTACAAATTCGCTTTGTAGCTTACGTTTCGATTGGTATTTTAAACGATTTAAGCAAGAAAATTAATGGATTACCTGCGGAATGTCACACCATAACTTTTATGCTGCTTTTCTGATTTGTTGTGGTACGATTTCACCGCGCAAATTGTCATAGTAAAATTATTATTTTTTTGGAGCCATATATGACACCATATGAATGGCTTAAATTTTGCGAATGTACTTGGTTTCTTTGTGTAGTTATTCTAAGAAAAGACCCAACAAATTTCAAACAAACCTATCAAGTCAAAATTTTCCTTTTGGCCTTATGGCTTTTACCCAAAACTATCCCGCGGCAAATACCCTGTATTGATAGTAAATCTAGCCCTTTCACTGTGTCCTAGATTTCGTCACGAGCAAACCAGACTAGGTTAGTAGTAGGTAAATTCGTGCACAAATCGTAGACTAGGAGATACTGAGAATACTGATAGATTTACGCTTTAGATTTGTGTAAAGATAGATATATTACTGTGTTTGGACACAACGACATTTTGATAAATAAACAGTAACATAAAAGTTTACCCCAGATCTTCTACTTATCAATTTAAGCATTAAAAAAAATCACGCAATTCCGCTTCAGGCACAGAATACAATATTAGTACAAATACAGAAAATTCACACAGCAAAATCATTTAAATAATTAGCGACTCTTGCTACTACACAATAAAGTGCAATTCAAGGCGTACGACCGCTAACGACCTATAGTTTTTTTTAAAATCTAATAATAGGCATGCATTAGACCGCCAACTCGCCTGATGTAAGGCGACGATGCGGTCTACGATGGAGCACGCAATTACTAGAAGAAACCAATTCACTCGTGATGTGAAGACACCCAGATTTGAACTATCGGGGAACACCCATATTAACCTAGAAGTTGTCTCTTTGTATATTGTGTAACTCTATCGCGTTATCTCTGTCAATCACGTGGCAGCGGGTGTGGCAAGTCCGACAAGTCGGCTACTTGTAGCTTCATAACTAAAACGTGGAGTGCGCCAGGGGTCTAAACAAGAGCCACACACTGTTAGCGTTCATGCCTGCGGAAAGATGAAATTGTATGAAAATGACATTAGCTTCAGATAATTTATCTCATGCTAATGTCATTGTCAATGTCATTTTCATACAATTTCGTCTTTCCGCAGGCGTGAACGCTAACAGTGTGTGGCTCTTGTCTAGACCCCCAGGCCTGCTTCAGGTGAAGTTATTTTGTAATTTTTTATCACAAACGGGTAAACAAGAAATAAGGATCCGGTGAGCTCACCGGATCCGTATTTCTTGTTTGTTGTGAAAATTTCGCACACGTCAAGCTCATCGGAAGCTTCCGATGAGCTTGACGTGTGCGAAATTTTCACACTCCATAAAAAGTAGACGTAGTCTAAATGTTTTGATTTCTTAATCACGTAAAGTCTACGTTGTCGATAATTTTCAACAAAATAGTTTGGTTATGTTATTAGAATAATCAACGCCTCTTAGACTATTAAAGAATGCAGAATGGATGGACACAATCTCTGAGTACATAATACAAATTGACCATCGTGGCCAAGAGGACATTGAAAGGGAAATGTGGCTATCCTTGGATTGAAAAGGACCTTTGCATTCACAGTTTACGAAATTCAGCAACTTAATACTCAAATTATCATAATTACGATAGGTACCTCACAATCTAAGTAGGTAATCTTTACCGAGAATTTAAACGAAACAAACTAAAATAATAAAACGAGATAACGCTCAAAGTTAAACCTGTTTAGAAAAAAATCAAAAATTTCAGAACAATAAAGTTTAGGTTTTCTATAGGTATACTTAAAACTTGGAAATTGTTTAGCGCTTGCAGTAAAGTTGAAACTTTGGCTAGACGGCACTATTGCAGGTAAAGTTTTAAACTTCTTCGGTAGAGCCGGCTAGCAGACAAACTTTTGACTTGTTATCGAAGTAGAGGAAAAATAAAACCAAACTACTCAGGAAAAGCTAAAACTTTGTAAAATTGTCTAGAAACAGAATTATTTTTCGGTAATTCACTCCAGATATGTCTGAGGTAAACAAGAGGAAAATCTATAAATAATTCATACGACGTGGTGATATTTTAATTTAAATGACAAAAAAACCTATCAAACTTATGGAATACTAAGGAGTTCTGTTAGGAGTTTTCAATAAACCTAAGTTATTTCATTGTGCATTATTACATACCTACCTACATTATATTTAATTGTTATTACTGTAGTTTTTTAAATTATATTTTAGCTAAGCATTAATATCTATCTCTCTTAAACACCGTTATTATGGTTGTTCACTACAATTATATGATTATTAACGTAACATTTAGGCGTCTGTTGTGAATGGAGCTCCTGATATTTCGGCGCAATTACATACAATGCACCATGCTCACGGGCAGAATGAAAAATGCGGGTGGATGCCAAAAAGCTCAAAGCTAGGTGCAGATATAACGATTTACCCCCTTTCTTAGTCTTTTGCTTTGGTTACCACTAGAACTCGAACCTAAGTCTCGACAAAACAAACTCACTGTATCACTGAGTACCTGTGGTGTTCCATCCACAACCTATTATTACCGTGATAAACCTAATTACCTATGGTGCTCCATTCAATCCTAATTACCATGATGAACCTAATTATCTATGGTGTTCCATTCACAACCTAATTACCATGATTAGGTTGTGCATGGAACACCATAGATACAGTAAGTAGGTATACGATAGAGTAGTGATACACTTTGGCAAGACTTAGGTAAGCAATAGGGAATATGCATGTGGTTTAAATTTGGTTGAAATAATTTTTTTCCGAATCTTTATTGTTCTGACTTTATATCTAAAAGATTTTTTTTTTATTTATTTACATTTTAATTGCTTAAAATATTAAATAAAAAGTGCAAAATATAAGAGGGAAATTCAAATTTGCGAAACGCTTCACCATTGGTCGAAACGAAACGTGACGTCAAAAGCCACAACATTGCCTTTAGCGGCGTCGATATTCATACTGTATTAGTAGTGTTAGAGAGAAAAATCGTTTTATATTGAGTTCCTGTAGTTTTTTCCATTAGCTAGTGTAATTTTAGCATTCTCGTGAGACTAGAGATCATTTAGGACGATGACTGAGACTGGTTTTGTCAAAGCACAATCGGACAATCTACCAAAAATATCTAGATGCATTCATAATGACAGCATATTTTGCATCAAATCCAGATTTTACAGTTGCTGAGATCAAAGGAGTGAAAGCTGCAAGGTAATTGTTATAATCCATGATATATTTTAATCCATTACATAGGTTTTTACGCATAAATGCACTCGGCAGTAATTACCAAAACATAACCTATAAATAATCATTGGTCATTAATTGTTATGAATTTGCTGCTCTACTGTCTATATTATAATAATTTATAAGTAATCATACCTAACATTACTTATGTTCCGTAATTTTCCGTGAATTTTTAAGTTGTTTTTTTTAATGTGAATACTGTTTACTCTAAATACTTAATGTAAGTACCTACTTATTGTTTGTTTGTTGAGTGCATAATATTCAACACTTAACATACTTCTAACTCACACCATGCTATCAAAGTATAACATATTCACATTGAAATGATCTTCACAACAATGCAAACATGATGTTGGAGATACTTCATCTCTTCTCATAACCTTACACCATTGTTTACGTATTTTCGCATCTCTTGGAATAGGAAAAAAAAACACTTTATCGGGTGTATTTCTAATAGTGTTTGTGCACTTTGGCACAAGACGATACCTATAAAAATGTTTTTTAGCTTCTTCCATGGTCTGGATATTAATAAAACTGAAAATCTGTGTGAAATAACTGTATCGTCTATAGTAAACAAACACAGAACGTGGCATCTGACGTCATCCAAGGCCCGCGAAAAACTGCGGCGTTCAAACAGCTCAAATTTATTCAATGTTTTAAATATTATTTTAAAAATTAATTTGAGCATTTCCAACTGTAATTATATTTTTTACTATGATATAACGATGTAAACAGTTAATTAAAACTATAAAAAAAACACATGCATATTCCCTATTGCTGTCGCTACCAAAAAGGTTGCATTGTTTTCACTGGCAGATAGTATAATTTTATCCCGGATACAACGCGGGTGAAACCAGCAAGCACTGTATAAAGGTTTAGTAAAATTTATTGCCTACAAGTATAAATAAAACAACGCAATACAAAATTAAAACTCCTTACTTTTCCATTACGCCTCCAATTTATTTCCTTCATTTACTAACCCGGATTTGTCGATCTTGAGTTTTCTATAGACGAAACGGTAGATACACTGCTATGAGTTCTCTGCGAATCGCAAATTAACGGTTTGTGGCTGCCCACAGACACAGCTTTCCAGGGTAAAAGTCAAAGATTTTCTCTCCGCTTTTATTCTTGGCTGGCAATCATTGATAAAACTTTGAAATAGGTATATAAAAAAGGTTTGTAAAAACAAGTTCGCATATAGGCTGAGCGGTACTTTTGGCAAAGACTATACCTACCAACTTTTTTGTCTATGGCAGTTATTGTTTTATGCGGAACCTTTACCGGTTTTTTAAGCAGACGTGACTAAAAAACAACAAAGATAACAGTACATAAAATTATACTAGAGTGAGTGAAACAAAATATTTATGATGTAAATCAAGTATGTCAAATGAGCAAGTGCAATAATAACTACACTTTTACGCGCTTGGTGGCGCCAGTAATGCTGATCTGCTCAAGTAGTCGATATTCACTACTTACGTTTAGCATAGCCTGGGCCATACGTTTCTTAATACATATTTGAACGTAAGCACTGAATTTCGAAATAAAGAAACGTACAAGTATCTGAATCTTAGCCTTAGTGTGCGTGAAAAATTATTGTGTGCTGTAATTTTTGCGTTATCAGAATTGCGGTATAGTAAAAAAACTGGGTGAAGCACTGAGACGTCGGAGACATGTAAACACGAACAATAATTGTACTAAACCATATCTCCTTTGTTGTCTGATCTAAGGTATCCTCTAATTGCGTGACAAAATGAGCATAGAGCATGAATACTCGGACCGAACAAGGCAACATCACCTCAAAAGAACAAAAACGTTTTGCACAATCAATTTAAACTGACACAACCGATAATAAAGCGGCTGACTGGCAGGCACGCGTGACATTTCATCCATTAGAAGAATCACGGGGGCCATACACTACTTTTACCCGACTACGGCAAAAGGAGGTTTATTAGGTTTGACAGTCTTTGTATGTATGTATAGTACCTATGTATTATTCATGAGTTTCCTCTAATCTCCTGAGCTCCTTATCACATTTGCCCAATGAGGTGTCTATCAACGCGTCTTAATACTCCTTGTGGCATAGGCTATACAATGGTCCAAGAAAACGTACCTACATTAAAAAAATTCAAACATGATTGTTGAAACTTTTCTTAATAGAATAATTTGGCGAAAACAGGCCTTCTAAATTTAATTCAATGGCATATGTGAATCCACCAACCCATTGTCACTGGGCCAGCGTGGTGGATATGGCCCAATCACCCTTTCGGGGTAGGCTAAAAGTCCAGCAGTGGACTGTTAAAAGGCTGATTGTGATGATACGATATTAGCGGGGTAGCAAATAATACCTAGAACGCACTTAAGGGATTAATTTAAGTTCCTATTTTTTCTAGTTTAAAAAACAGGCATGCCTTTCCACCTAATGGTAGGCGGTAGCTGCCTTCTATGGACACCAACAGTAACTCTGTTGTCAATGACTTGTCCGCCTGGAGACCCGTCTGGAGGTTGTAGACCTGTGTTTTTTCCATTTGTACATAATTCGTCAAATTTTGACCATTTTAATGAGTTGCCACAGCGTATTTATCGCTCGACCATTGCCTCAGCTCTCTAATTCTTATTTAATAGTGCTTACGACATGAGCCACATAATGACGGTATCGTTGCATGGGCTGCAAGGTGCAACACCTAATAGCATGTCGTCTTGGCATTCTGTTGTTTTGCAATTACGTCAAATGCAGAAATGTACTCACTACTCACTCTAGATGTTATCGTACCTAGTCGTAAAACAACTGAAACTAAGGTAGTGTTACAGCTGGGCAAGTAAATGTACCGTTTATGTGTAATGTCTGGATGGATATGATGAGCGGCACGAAACCTAACTAAAATCATAATCATTGGCGTCAATTCTATTGTACCATTCTCTAAACTAAACTAATCTGATAGGTTTTATTTATATTACACGGGAATTACTCACGTAAGATTAAGCCGGTCACTCCGACCACCACGACCGACCACGTCAGTTTCTATAGTAAAATAATCTGACAGGATTAAAATTATCAGCGTCTCTTTTCATTTCAGTATGTCAGAAAACGATGGCAACCATTTAAGAGCTGTCAAATTTAGTTTAGTTTAGATAATGGTGCATCAGAATCGACGTCAATATCAACCTATCATGTTCCCACTGGGATACAGGCCTTCTCTCAGGGAGAGAGGGTGGACCATAATCCACTATGCTGGCCCAGTGCATGTTGGTGTATTTCAAAATTAAGCCTATGAACTTTTAAAGTTCTTATATATACATACCAATTTCCTCACGATGGTTAACTTCACCGAAACTGCACATAATTTATTTAAGTACTGAAAAAGTCAACTATTCACAAGTCCAAGAATCTCAACGTTCTAAGAAATATGACATTCTCCAACATGCACTGGGCCAGCATGGTGGATTAGGGCCCAACCTCTCTCTGTGAGAGAAGGCCCGAGTCCCAGCAGTGGGAACATGATAGGCTGATAATTTTGACTAAATAAGTCATTGGTGCAGGGTCGAGGATCGAACCGGGTGCTGTCAGCTTGTTAAGCGCACACGCTACCACTCGGCCACCATCGTTAAACCACAATAATACCATCTAATTACCGAAAGTTTGTGTGTATATTATGCGAACTTTTCTCCGCACTAAACTCTGTAACGTTGGAACGGAATTTAATGTAATTTGGTATGGATGTTTATACCCTGGATCAACACATCAGTAGGGCCAATTTATAAGACCACATTCGACATCTATCAGTCTTAGCATAGTAAAGTCAAAGTAAATCGTAAGATTGCCTTTTTTGTCATTACTAACTTTGAAAAAACAAATAATATTGTTACAAGATTACATTGTTAAACTTTGAAAAAGTTTCTAATGTGATCTATTAAATTGGTTCTACTTTAGACATAGACTGAAAAAAAACGATTCCATGGGGTAGCTGATGAGCTGATGATCTGCGGGGTGCCTGTAACAAACAATATTGAATTTGATTCTGTCATTTGACAGATAAATATCCAATGATAAGAAGTTATATCCAATGATAAGAAGTTATATATCTACGCGACGACGTAAAAACATCGTCGTTTTTTTCTTAAAATTGACAGTTACGTGTCTAGACTTTTTTACCAAGCTCTAGTTTTGTGTATATTCTACGTACAATAATAATTAATTTTGTTAATAAACGGTATGTATGCTAAACATTAAGCATAATTATTATTTCATTCGATATTATTCAAGACTTTCTTGTATAAAGATTTTCATTGTTTCGTATAACGTTCCGAGAATCACGTATTTATATAGTCAAGAAAGAAAAATATATCGCTCGCATGTAGAACGTTCATTTTTCTTTCCGTACACCTGAGCAGTCTCTAAATGTACTAAGAAAATAGTATACTTTTACTAATATGTACGGTCCTATTTCGAAAACTTAGTTTGACACCATATATACTTACAAAGCTTAGGTAGGTAGTGCACATCATCATCATCAGCCTGTAAACGTCCACTGCTGAACAAAGGCCTCCCTCGTAGAGAGGGGTGTTGCCATAATCCCCACGCTTGGCAGGCGGCTTGGGGATCGCAGTACGTTCACCGTGTACTAATAGGACGCTGCTGCCCATCCTCCGGTGGTTCTGGTCGCAGTTTTAGGACATACCCGGGTCCATACAGGTAGTGCACATACACATAGTGTATTATGATAAATAGTTGCCGAACTAGAACGTTCGTATTACAGAAGATAATAGCAAACCGATGCCCAGGCCTCGAAGGTTAAATATATTTTTTTAACGGATATGTGAGAGTCGGGCTCCCGCACTTCTTTACACATAATATGTAATGTTATGGCGGATGAACTAAGAAATAATAATAAAGTAAAAAATAAAGAGACACAAAAGAGGTTTTATTGAAACGTATTTTTGTATTTGCTTAAATGTAAAAGGCCTGTGAGCCAAGTGTGAGTCGGTGACAAGTTCACCACCAAGTTAAGCAACTTCGGGTGCGGTGGTACTTTGATGGACATAATGTTGTCTTTTTGCACTACTTTTTGTATTTTGTGGTAGCACGGAACCCCCATTACACGAGCTTGACTCGCACTTGGCCAGTTCATAACAATTTAATTTACAATATAAGATCCTTATTACAAATCGACTAGTAATTTTGTAGACTTGTCTTGTCAAAAATAGTGAAACAGAGCCCAGAGAGATTTCACGTGACAGGAAACTGTACTAGGAGGCTCGGACATTGTGTTATTTGATTAGTGATAAGCTCTGATGACGAAATTATTCATTAGCGTGTCTAGTTACTAAGCAGAATCTCGCTCAACAATAATATAATATAATAGTTTAAAGTATGTGAATAATCAAACATATATTCACATACTTTAAACTATTATATCCGCCATAATTAATGTAAGAAATTTATTTTTACAATTAAAATTAATACGTAATTTCAACAAAATCGGACGAGTAGAAGACTAAAGAAATAAACACAAAAAAATATGTTTTTGCAAAAAGTGTTAAAATTACCCGAGCTCCGAGCCTTAAACTCAAAAGCTAGAAAACATTTTAGTTAAAATCTGGCTCACTGATTCTTTTAATCACCAATCTTTTAGTGATAAGTCCACCAGTTGTTACACTAGTTTTTAAGAGTTTTTGTTCTGTGTATCAAATTTAATGGTGTGAAAAATAAAGAGTTAATCAATAAATTAATAAATCAATTTAAAAAAAAAAAACATGTTTAAAAACATATTACTGTTTTTTTTTTTAGTTTTACTCGTCCGATTTTGCTAAATCTTCGTATTAATTTTACCAGTAAAAATTGTTTTCTAATATGATATACTTTTTAGAAAAACTATAAAATAAACTTGGTTCTTATTGGGTTCAAAAGAAAAGTAAATCATATGAGGAATTAACATGTCAATTTAAACTTACAAAATTTGAAGAGTATAAAAATACCCAGCAGTGGGATAAGGAAGGAAAGAAAAATGATGATGATGAAAAATGACGCGATATCCGTGGCGCAGTTAAGTATATACTTGATAACTTTGTTCAAACCTATAAAAAACTTAAAAAACTGAGTTTTAAAATTAATGCCAAAGTGATGTTACCATTGTACTCATCAGCAGGCTCATCAGGCGTCCCGTTAGCTTACATACCACCTATTGCATAAAAACCGTACCCACCTACATATATCTATCGTGGTTCAAAGATGTTATATCCAAGAATAAATCTCAAGAGATATAAAGTACAGCTCCTACCTTGTAGCAAACTCCTTTTATTGTACCCTCAATATATCTTCTGCGAGATTTTCTCTCAGTATGATTTCACATACTTATGTAGGCAAAAAGGCTTCCTTACATTCCGATATTTCCAATATTTCTCTATTGACAAGCAAACATCACTCTACCTATTTCAAGAAAATCCATTACTTAGAACTTATGAAACGTTAAAAAATGTTAATATTAGATATTGTACGTGTCATCAGACTTTAGACATCAGTCAACTAAAATTAATCGTTAAATCTTGATAGAAATTGACTGTAAAGATCAGTTTGTGTTGATTAATTTACCCAATAACAATAATCACACCTTCCTCTAAAAGAGTAATTTCAAAAATAAACACCGAAACTGTTTCATGCTTGATATTCCAAAAACGTTTATGAATCGCTTTGATTCCACTTTTATTGAGCAAAACGCTAGAATGGGTGTTCCCTAGCTGATAGTTACAATCTGGGTGTCTTCAAGTCGCGAGTGAATCGGTTTCTTCTAGACAAGCCTGCTCTATCGTAGACCGCATTATCGCTTAACAACATGCGAGATGGTGGTCAAACGCAAGCATATTATACAATTAAATAAACAGGCCAATTGCGAGTCGGGCTCGCGCACAGAGGGTTCCGTACCACCACAAAATTCAATAAAGAAATTACCAGTTATAACTTGGTTATGACTTGTCACCGACTCGCACTTGGCCAGTATTTGTTGTTATACTTTAGACTCTTTAGAGTGTGTGCATGTCAAGTTTGACGCTTGTACGTATTACCATTTTTACATTAGAGCTAATACAAAAATACGTTTAAAGATACGTTTGTTGTTTGGAGGACCCTTCTTTCGTTTTTTTTTTCTCAGTTAATCTGCCGTGAATATGTTTCTTCTTTCTGAAATTGAATATTCTATGAAAATTTCATTTGGCTATCTATGACGGTTCGAAAGGTAGAGCCGTTTAAAGGTAGGACGGACGGGCGGACGGATGGACGCACAGGCATCGTAGGCTTAGTAACAGGGTCCCGTTTTTACCCTTTGGGCACGGAACCCTAAAAACAGCTATTTTACACATTTTGTCAAGTTTAGTGTCAGCTTCAGTGTACCTTTTTCTATGGACCCCTTTCAGTTTACTCGTTCCGAGTAGCCCTGTATCGTGTCGTTGTAATCTGTACGCAATCGATCATCTACGTTCTTCGCCCCGGATGTGTACCAACCCGAGCTAATTGATTAACCCATCGGCGCATGAAATCTCCAATTTCGAAAATGCCCGATAAATCGCATTGTCTCCATTTCCCTCGGCTTTCGCGGTACTCGTCTGTAATACATAATTGCTTGTTATGAAACGACATAGTTACCACTGATGCTTTGGAGAATGTCGCGCGGTTCATTTGTGGAGTACTTAAGTGTTACGCCAAGAGTATTAGATGTATTTTTTTATGGTTAAGGCTGCGCTCAGTAGCCATAGCTCTTTCGTCATAATTTTTGAAGATGAAAAATCTCTGTGTTGGAATAAAAAAAAAACGGACAAGTACGCGTAGGACTCGTGCTCTGAGAGTTCCGTTGGACGGAACCCTAAGAGCGCGAGTCCGAAAAAAAAACTATAGTTGTAATATTTAAAGACAAACTTAACTTTGTAGTTGACTATAAGGTTCTTCTATACATTCCAACTACAAAATGTAAGTTTGTAATAGAAAAAAAATCTATTTTTAAATGATGTAAATTCAAATTTGTAACTAACAGATTTATTCCTATATATGTGCTATGAGACCTTGCCTTTTGCCAAATTTCATGATTCTAGGTCAACGGGAAGTACCCTATAGGTTTTGATTTCCCTGTGAAATCGCAAAATATGCGACATAAACGTCTTTTGATTGGGTTGACTAACAACTTTTATTTTTTTACAGTCGAAAGAAATTGTAGACCCAAGCATCTAGTATAAATTTCAACTTGATACCTTTATGCGTTCTTGAGAAAAAGGGTCTTGACAGAAGGACAGACAGGCGGACAGACAGACGGACAACGAAGTGATCCTATAAGGGTTCCGTTTTTTTCCTTTTTAGGTACGGAACCCTAAAAAACGATTGGGCATTATCTTTAGAATAAGATCATCATCATTTCAGCCACAAGACATCCACAGCTGAGCTCCCTCAATGATCTCCAAAAAGGCCGGCTGGGCCCTGTATTCAGCGTTTTCCTGCAGTCTCTTTTAGAATAACATATCAAGTTGTATATAGCAATTTTCTTATTGATATTATATAAGACGGAGGAGATAGAGTAAAAAACTATTTTGTGTCAATTACAACAATCCTACCTTATTTGTTGTCATCGCCTTGGCTGGCATGGGATGACGTTTTTGTATCTCATGGGAATTTTAAACGTTTGTTGTAATTTGATCAGTCAATGCTCACAATTTACGATTTTTACACACGTTTTTTGATGATTGAACCTTGAAACTCTTTGTTTACACTTTATGCAAGCTTAATTTTTTTTGTATTACCCACTTTGTCGTCATCGCCGATACTTAACGGGCCAATGGTCTTTGTTAATGTGAATACCATGCCGTTACACAATAGGCATTTAAGGAAAATACAAAAATGCCATACTTACTTACATTAGGCTTAAACAAAAAAAAAATCCTACCCAACCGCCACAGAACACAGAACAGATTCAATTATTCAATTAAACAATCAATCAATCAATCAATTATTCATTTACATTCAGAATAGATCCAATCTAAACGCGATGGTGTTAAAATTCTTGCCCACTCACTCAATTACCTCTATACTTAGCATAGAGTTTTGGGAGACAGAAAGGAGAAAAATGAATAGGCTTAAAAGGGACATAAAGTTTGATGTTACTAAAAAGCTCAGAACAGTCGAGGTTTGAGGTTATAATAAACAGGAAAGTCTTATCTGCAGTCTCTTTTATTATAGATAAGAGGTAGTATGTGTTTTTTACAAACACTTAAATAATTATCGGAATCGTAAGGAGCTGAAGTCTCTTGATCGAAAGTCGAAACACTACGCCACAGTAAGTATTATGCAGTAAGCATTATGCAGTGTAGGACACTAAATTGTATGAAAAACCTAGAGTCTCTTGATCTCTCGAAGTATGCGTCAAGGATGAGGAGCGAAGCTTGAAGCTGCATTAGAACCGCTAACCGCAACGCTGTGCATTTCGATCAAAATAGGGCTTTGGAGTAGTCGACACAGCTCGAAAGGCACTCCTAAGCTATGCTATAACCAACTTTTCTTTGTTTTATTAAGTTGTGCTTTTGTTTTATTGTGTCATTTATTTTCAGGAACCAGTAGCGCCCGTAGAAGAACTTCAAGATGACGATAAACTCAGGTACATATTTACTAACTCTGAGTTAGATCCATAACATACACTCTTTAACTCTATGTTATGGTTCTAACAATACTTTTACTAATTATAAGCGCGCGGGGATAAAATCTTCCAACAGATTTAATATCTTTCAAAATTAACAAACTTCTTACAAAAATATCTAATCTCTTACAAAAACATTAATAAAAATAAATCTATCAAATTTCTTCTGCTAAAGGCCACTTTTTGTGGCATATAGCCAAAACGTTAGCTGCTTACTGAATCGCTAACCTATTCTCCAATCGGCTCTTGTTCAAGGAGGTTCTGGAAACAATTGGCTCTAAAATTTTATAAAACGGGTTTGGAAGGTTTTTATAAATACCTAACCACTTTATTTCCAGTTTTATCTTACTTTTAATTCGGTTAAATTTCTGGTGGCATGAGGACTTTTACGGTGTTTGGAATAAAAAGAAGACATTGATCTAAACACAAGTCTGACCTATAGGAATCGGACGTCGTCGCTTCAACCCATATCTGAGGATCAGAGTGCCATGGTTGAAAGATCACCAAGACAGGAGTCTGTATCATCAAGTACAGAGCAGCCAACCACAGCTTCGGGAAGTGAACATGTGAACCTTAATCAAGAAAGCCAGAAACTAGTGAACGTTGAAGTTGTGGGAGACCAGCCACAGAACTCACAAATTTCTGTTGAACACCGCAGTCTTAGCTTAGAGGATCGCCGGCAATCTCATCTCCCTCCCCCACAAGACGGAAAATCATACACTCCTGAGGAATTCACTTCATTAGTCGTTTCTGGATTTGCTGTAACACCAATTCCTGATTACGGCGCCAGCTTACAGAACCCTGGATTAATCAGCCCAGTGGCTTCAGTGGCACCACCACCACTGCTTCCTCACGGACCAATCTTCAACCCAAATGCAGCTGGAGCACTGCCTCCTATTCTTGCTTTGCGAGAGCAAGCCTTAAGACTTGAGAGAGCAAGACTGTTGGGTCACTACAGGCAGAGCCTGCATACTTTGCCACCACCTAAGAACCACAAGTACTACACACCCGAGGAGTACAATACGTTGCTAGCAGCTGGATACCCCATCACAGCAGTTCCTGTTAACGCACTCAGCTATGGCGAGCCACAGCCCAGGTCAATAATTGGAATCAGTAACCTCAAAATTATCTTAATCTAACCCTAGTTTCACAAATAGTAACTACTATAACTCGATACTTTTAACGAGGCACCTCTAATTGTCAACATTTCCACCCTGCCATTTTCCCCCTACAGCCACTTCTCATCTTACCTCTAAGCACATCGCGGGGTTTGCGCAGAGGTGAAATTTGACGTTTACAGGTGGTTCTGAAAAATAAAATCAGGTTTTACACTAAATACCCATGTTGTAAACTAATTTCTCATATTAATCAGATCAAATATTTTTTTCATCTACAAGTTTGTAGAATCTAAAAACTAAAATTGAATTTCAAAAAAATTACAAGCAATTCAAATATTTTGCAAGAGATTCTTACAACTTGGATATTTTTGCTTTTATAGATTTTTTTCTAGGTTCATTTCACCACTCATTCATAATTTTAACACGCTCCTTCTGTAAATTCCAGTCGGTCTGGGGCCGAAGAGTACCGCCCTGGTCAGGTATTTTCCCTCAACGCCCAAGAACTCCTAGATCTCCAGCCTGAGAGGAAAGCCCCCATCGCCAATGGTCAACTGTTGCAGCAGCTGTACGCAAACCCGCAACAAGAGCACAAGCAGAATCTGCAGCAGATCTACTATTTGGAGCCTCAACAACAAACTGGACGTCAGGTGAGGAAAAGGAAATGCTTCAATAAAAATAAGTTATTTTTTATTCATAAATAGCCTTGCGTTTATCTACATCATGCCTGATGTTAAGCAATGACGCGGACTAGGATAGAACATGCCAAGCACTTGTTTAAATTTCATCGAAATGTGCCGGAGTCTGTTTTCGGGGAACACAAATTCCGACAAACAGTTTCACACCCTCGATGTATGTAAAATATGTGGAATCAAAGCTCTTTTTTTGACACAGGGAATGTTTACAATGTACGGAAGGTGCATTAGTCGCGTTTATTTGGACGTCTTATAAAAGAACGGAGCAGACAGAATCAAACTAAGTTGCACTCCCTGACTTATTGTTAGAGTTTTTGGAGAGTCTATGAAAGTCCATCATATTGGCGCAAAACCATTATGTAATATTACATTTTCTTATTTCAGGTACCCCCATCTCACACAGTGATCGCTCGCCCACACTTCAACTTCAACGGTGGTGAAGCATCTGTTGGAGCCGCTTTATCCGTCAGTGACACTGGTGCCAATGCTGCAGACGCTTTCGACCAGGAGCTTCTTGCTTTGCTGGGACAGCCCCAAGTGCGACCAGAATCTTATGGTCAGGCGTATTCCCCCGCGCCTCAGCACGTACCCTCTACCACCATCAGAAGCGTGGCACCACAGTATCAACAAGTATGACTCTTAAATAATTATGTTTAAAAAATATATGACTTCAAGTAGAGTAGCTTTAACAAAATTTATGATAATGCCAAATTAACAGGCCCAAACAAGGTTGGAGTTATTGGAGCTCGTTACAAAACGTCTGTGTCAAAGTTAATTAATTTTTTGTGAAAGAACGCAATAAAAAAGAATCACTTAAATTGCTTCAAAAATGTTACACTGATTTCAGAATCTCTATCTTGAAGTCTATATCTTGAAAAATTACTAGCTTATGCTTGCAGTTTTATCCGCATAAATAAAACATAGCCTTCTATAGACATACAAAGTTACAAACGTCTACTGTAATAAAATACGGATTGAATTTAAAACCTCTGTTATTTTATAGGTATGTATACTATTACGAGATAGATAGTTTAGTATATTTAGTAGATTAAGATGTTATAGTGACGTTTCCTTTGTTGGAAATTTCAGGTTGACCGATACGTCGCCAAGCCAAGCAAGAAAGCTTCGAAACACCGTTCCAAAGTCCACGTGTCCTTCCCCCAGCAACAACCAACAGAAGCTCCTCAGCAATACCTCATCGAGACAACTAACGTTCAGCAACAGCAACAGCCACAGCAGCAGCAGTACCGTCCCACGCCACAGCCGCAAAAACTAGCTCAAGCTCTTCGCTACGTCCCAATCGCACAGCAAGCACAAGCACAAGCACAACCAGAGTTCGCATATGAGCGCCCTGAAGCTCAAGGCTTGAAGATCGTGCCAGCCCCAAAACTGCAACAGCTCAGACCTCAGCAAAACTTCAGAGTGGCTGCTCCCCAATATCAACAGCAAGAAGCTTCACCGAAGCAGTACAGAATCGTCGAAGTCCCTCAACAACTTAGACCACAAGCTATCAGACAGGAACTGCGACTTCCAACATCCAACATCGAAAGACCTCTCTCTTATCTGAAGCGTTACCCTGAAGTCGATAAGCAGCGATCAGTAAAAATCTACGACCCAGTTGCGGAGAACGGTGCTCAGCAACAAGTGCAACTGTACGGCGAGCAATTTGTCTTACGTCCAGTATACAGAACGAATGAGCAGCAGAGGCCCAGGTATGAGTTACCCGCTAAAAGTGAACGCGTCGCCGAACCTACCAAGCCACCCCACTCAGCTATTTACGTGAGCAAAAACTTGCCAGCTCCCAGGAAATTAAGGCCGCAACCCCAGCCAGATTATAGAGATCAGGCTGATATAGAGCAAGTCAACATTGAGCAGCACGGCCGCAACTTGGACGAGCAGAGATCGAACCTGCCTCCTCCTAAGAACAACAAAGCCTACACCCCTGAAGAGTTTGCTGCTTTAGTGGCTGCCGGGTACTCCGTCACGCCTGTTCCTGTCAGCGCAGCGAATTTGGAAGGAGCGCAGTCAAGGATAGAAGAATCAGTGACTCCTCAGCCCAAACGTAGGCTGGCTCAGAGGAGACGTAACCAATATCTGCCAGTTAGAGACGACGCGCCTTGAACATCTTGCCTGTATTTGTAAATAGTATTAGTTCTAGTTATATTAACTAAAATAGTGATATTTAAAGTCGATGTTTTATTTTACGTATCCTTGGTATTCTTGAAAATGCAGCGTAGAAATTGTAAAACAGAACTATATTTTATAACAAGACGATTGCTGCCTCAAGCCGATATAATGAGCTTAAAAACAAACAACAGAAATCTTCAAAACATTTGAACGGGTTCATTGTAGTAGTTCTTAGCTATCAACATCTGTTCAGCAATTTAAAAGTGATAAGGTTTTTTAATTGTTTTTGTTACTATTCGGGAAATATTTTTTGCACACACAGTCATCTGACCCCAAACTAAGTAAAGCTTGTGATATGGCTGCGAAAGACTGATATACATACATATATAGTTTAAATACATACTTAAATAAAATAAAATAAATATTCGGGATTTAGAATAACTACACAAAGAAACCAAGTACATTCGCAAAATTTAAGCCATTCAAATGGTGTCATATATGGCTCCAAAAATAAATAAATAAATTACTATGACAATTTGCGCGGTGAAATCGTACCACAACAAATCAGAAAAGCAGCATAAGAGTTATGGTGTGACATTCCACAGGTAATCGATTAATTTTCTTGCTTAAATCGTTTAAAATACCAATCGAAACGTAAGCTACAAAGCGAATTTGTAGCTTACGTTTTGAGAAGGCGTTGTTTGGAAACTTATCCTATCTGAGTAGTTATTCTAAGATTCGGGACATTTTTGCACACACGGTCATCTGACCCCAAACTAAGCAAAGCTTGATATAGATATAAACTAATATATATATAACTAACTTGCAAATAGATATTTACAACCAGATATAGAACAAACACAAATGTTCATCACGTAAATGTTTGTCCTAGGTGGGAATCGAACCCACGCCTCCAAGCTAAGAAGGTAGGTTCAATACCAACTGGACCAACGGGCTATCTGATCTGATATAAAATAACGATGAAGATTTAATATAGATTAAATATCTCAAAATCCGTCACAAATCCGTATGGTTTTATTCGGTAATTTAAAAAAAAACATTCCCCATTTCTTTTAGGTATAATTGATATTTTATGTGTCATTTTCAGTTATGGATTCCGTACATATTTTCCCGTCTCACTTCCATTTAGTACAAGGAACCGATGAATTCCACTTGTATACTTTGATTAATCCTAATGGATTTTGTGTCAATAAAAATTCTCGTTACTCCATTTTCTTATTGGGACTGAAGATGCTAAGTGGATTATAGGTACATCTCAGGAAAAGTAAAATAGATAGGAAACTGAAGGAACTTGAAACTGACATAGGATATTTTGTTACCCAGAAACAAGAGCGGTTCAAAAAAAAATGTCACGCGGGTGAAACTACTGCCTATGGACTCCAAAACAGCTAAACTTATTTTGACGGGACTTTCACTGTCAGATAGCTGATTTTATAAGGAGTAACCACGCGGGCGGGAGTAAGTGGCAATGGGCAGGCCACACCGCTCGAAGAACCGATAACCGATGGGGAAGAAAGGTTGTTGAGTGGAGACCACGAACCGGAAGACGCAGCGTAGGTTGGCCTCCCACTAGATGGACTGACGACATAGTGAGAGTCGCAGGCATCCAGTGGATGTAAAAGGCAGGCTGTTGTTCAGTGTGGAGGTTAAAGGGGAGGCCTATGTTCAGCAGTGGACGTCTTATGGCCGATGATGATGATGATGATGAACCACGCGGGTGAAACCGCGGGGCGCAGCTAGTTACATACACATTATCGTAAGAAATTTCAATAGTGTCACGCATATAGACTGTACTAAGCCGAAAGGAGGTCATTGACATGACATATTGACATTGACATGACATATTGACATTGACATGACATATTGACATTGACATGACATATTGACATTGACATGACATATTGACATTGACATGACATATTGACATTGTCATGACATATTTCAAATAAAGGTACACACCAAATAAAACTCAAACCCTGCAACTCCAATCCTCCAATCAATTATATTATATACCTACTCAATTATATTCGGTTCAGATTTTTTTAACGACAGTGTCAGTAAATGAACAGCTGAATAAAACCCGTAAAATCAGATCGCTTTTGCTAGGTTTTTAAACGTAAGACTGTACTGTACATAGCTGGCTAGAGTGAATTTAAAAGAAAATGATTTCATTAATCTTTTCAAACTGTTATTGCAGCTGTCAGAGTTAATAAAACTTGGATTGGGTATAAAAGCCTTCAAACTCCCAAACGTAATTTAACGTTCACCCAACATAACTCAATTTAACGTGAAACCTGTCATAAAAATAGGGGGATACCGTATAACTTGAAAAGACATGTTAACGTTTTGACGTAACAGATTCCAATTTCACGCGCTGTGACTTTGCGCTGTGAACACAATGTATTTTGCAGCGAAATGCTATCAAATGTGCTGCCATTATATTTGGAATGATATCTTGAAATATTTTGTAATCATGTGACAAATTGTGTTGAGAATACTTTATATGTCCCAACTGGATTATTTCGGAAATATAAACCGCTCTTCAGACCATCTGTCTCATTAACTAACTATCGGCAAAATAGCTTTATCGTTCGTGCGTGTGGAACCTATAATAGGTTACGTAAATATAGTCTAGGTATGGATATATTTGTCTCTAGTATTTCATCCATCAGGAAGTGGTTAAGTGAGAACTTTTTCAACAATTATGTGTGAAAATTTTGGTACTATTCTGTCTTAAATATTATTAAATGTATTTCTTATCTTGTTAAGTGCACATCTTAGTTTGTCTTAGTTTATTTAGAGTCTATTGCTTTTTTCTTTGTTCTAGTAATATTATACATCTATATTTTTTTATTCACATCTTTTAGCGTTCATATAATGTACTCTGTTTTTTATAAGTAGAAACTTCTAAATGGCCTCTTTGTCTCTAGCTAATTATTAACTCTGTTAATTAAGACCGTTAGTTTCTCTAAGATAATAAAAAAAAAAATAAAAAAAAAATATGCCTTAGATAGTTGATAGTTTGAATCAGGCGTTACTTTGTTAATCAGTCTTCAAAACTGTTTTTCTGACTATTGCGCCCGCTTCCGCTTTCGCGTCTGCGCTTTTGTAGAAGCGGAATTACACGATAGATTTGTCAGAAAAACAGCTATTATAAACATTTTTTGAACTACATTTCAGAATACTGCGTGCACTGCGGCACTAGAATTTAATGACAAGTACGGCGCAATTTGGTGATGGACATGTAGCTCTTTTCACACAATTAAAATACGCGCCAGCTGTTTACAAATGGCATCTTGCTAAGTTGGAGCCGGTTTGTGATAAAAAAATATAAAAAGGTCTAGTTCAGGTTTATTTTTAATTTCATGTTTTTTTTATTGTGTTTTATTGCCACAAATAAATGATGTCCACGTCAATTGTATACAGGGTCTTGATTGTCTATCTCACGAGAGATTCCTTGCCATAAACGCGTGACGTCATAACACGAAAATGTAATTCAAAATATGGACTCTGTGTCCTAAGTCTTTATGTCCAAATTAACTTGTAACGCAGCCGCGTTAAGTTGTCTGCGTGGAATTGGCAATGTCAAGTTTGCTCAAGTGAAGTTCGTTACGCGTTCGTTTTGAATGGTCAAAATATCGTGGAGCAAGCTGAAACGTTTTGTACGCGTTTGTCAAGATAATGTAGTATCTAATCAGAAGACGCATTTGATTAGTTTTAATTTTGTAATCATGATTACCGCGATATTTGTAACCATGTAATTATGTTTATCAAGTTATAACACGTTTACGGCGTGAAATGTGGTTTCATACAGAATGAGGGACCAGAGTTCGGAACGGCATAAGCTGAAAGTAAGTCATTGTACTCATAATTTTGAACAAGTTTTACGATAGAAAAAAAAACCGCTAAAATAAAATCAGCTGTTCCACAGTTTTTGTAGTGCTAGAACTCTTTTGCAGAGTCTATTTTTATTAGGGGCAAATACTCAATTTTTTTCTGAATATAAGTAGCTGTTAGAAGGACCTATAATGGAAAAACGATCTTAAAAGCTTTTTTTTTTACATCGGACTAGGCTAACGTTTGACCGCGATCTCGCCTGATGGAAAGCGATGATGCGGTCGAAGATGGAGCACGTTAGCCCAGTAATAACCTATTAACTCTAGACTTGAACACTCCAAGATTGTAATGCTGCGGCTTCTAGAATAGGACTGATTGTGTTTTGATTTTAAACTTTACTTAACTTGCCTAGGTTCTACTTACTTGCAACACTTTCCAACTTTAATGGAAATTAAACCATTACAACTAAGATCTTAGATCTCCACAATGACGTAGCGTAAACTCGTAAAGGGCAATTAATTCAAGTGAAACAAAGAAATTAACATAAACAACATGGGAAAGTCCAGTAAACAACACTGAGTAATTACAAACAAACGCAAGCAGGTGTTATAGATAAAATAACTCATAACAAGGAAAGTTTGACGAGGTCGGGGAAGTTTAGTATACCGAACATTTAAGGCAAATAAACAAAGATATTTAGAACTTTAGATTCAACATGGATGCGCCTAAAACGGCAGCAATATGAAGTGCTTATTATAGACAAGAAGCAAGCCGTTCATCACAGTCACGCATTATGAGAAAATATTAGTCGTAACGGTATGACAATATGATTGGTTTTCGTGAATGGTCCTTCGTTTGAGAATCGGTCCACAAATTTAGTACCCTAGGAAAACGGTACCAATAAAAAATTGTAACTAGATGCGCCCCGCGATTTCACTGCAGTGGACATTCGTCATATCAGACAAACAATGGAGATATTGATTGTGTTCAAATGTCTCCGTATTTCTCCCATTTTTTTTTACTATAACATCTTCATCGTTTTTCTAATACACGGTAAGGTACTTACAGCAACACCAATAAGCTAACTAATAGTCCACAACCACATGCAAAAAGGGGGGTTAAGGGGGGGGGGGGAGTACGACCTCCTTTTGTCTATGGTATGACGAAAGGCAGAAACTCGCTTCAAGCCAGTTTGAGGCCTGATGCACACCCGCCACAGCCCACACCTCAATCGGACAAACAAGGAAAATATTACCATATTATTTTCCTTTTTGTCTGATCTGAGGGACAATCACAACTGTATTTTTTCCTGGATTCTGGAATGGATGTCACTCCGAACCTCCAACTATAATATCTATATGCAAAAAAAAACACAGCCTTGTCATAAACACAGATCCGTTGATCCGTTGCTCTGTTGCTGCGTGAAAGAGGAACAATCACACAAACTAACACACAGTCGAACCAGAAAAATACACTTTTGCATTTATTTCATTAGTAATGTTGAATCTATATTTTTATTTTATCGTTGCAATTACCTACAGACATAAGGTTACTTAAAATATAAGTTGATTATATTCAAGCTTAAAAAACCTTGGGACCGGAAGCTCATCTCATTTTCAAAGCACCTAAAATGCTGGCACGTTGTTGACTCAACGCATAAGCATTGACATTCAGCGTGATAATGCCTCCAGCGTGCTATGTACAATGCCAACTGGAGCTTTTGTATTGTCTTTAGGCCTTCAACGGTCCATGGGCAGTCTAACTGTGTTTGTATAATAGTTTAGGTTTTTAGCGTTAGCTAGCTTGTACTTTGGTTAGTTAATAAAGACACTTGCCAGTGAAACAGATATGTATGAACATAGATTGCAGGCAAGGCGTACTCAAATGTAGAAAGGTATCAACCGATCTATGCCATGCAACGAACGGTCCGGACTGTTTTCAGATGGGTAACCACGCAGTGGCCTTTCGACGCATTGTACCAGATTAACATTTTACCCTCACCGCGAATGACCATAGAATCTGAAACTAAATCTGACGCACTGTACTGAACTGTAAACTGTCTTACTGTAAAACTGTAAATACGGCTCACCATTTCAGTCATAGGACATCCACTGCTGGACATAGGTCAGCCCCATTGATTTCCAAAAGGGCCGGTTGGAAGCGGCCTGCATCCAGCGTTTCCCTGCGGTCTCTTTTAGGTCGTCTGTCCATCTTGTGGGTAGACGTCCTACGCTGCGCTTAACGGTCCGTGTTCTCTATTCGAGAACCACGGAAGTACTTGCACTTGCTCTTTATTCACGTGCATTATGAAGCTTGCAGCGAGGTCGTCGGTTGTAATGGTTTAGTTCGACTAAAGGCATTAATCCTGATTTAGGCCAGATCACAGATAAAAATATTGTTTTGTTTATATTAGAACGGCTGTCAAGGCATTATTGTAAGAAATTTGTGTAGCCAGTTGCACCCATATTGTGAATAATTATTGTTTTATTGCTATTTAATTTCAAATATATTTATTGCTGTTGTTTTTGACCTTGAATGTACCAATTTTAATATAACATGTTTAATTTCTTATTTTACTCAAATAAGTAATTGTAATTTTAATAAGCATTTAATTCTATTGATTATTATTTTTGACGTGTAACATATTTGGTATGAATAAAGAACCATGAACCATATAAACGAAACGTCAGTCATTCAGTTAGCAGCTGTGATGTGGACAAAGAACTTTGAGACCTAACCCAAAAAGGTAAGATCCAAGTTCTTTGGATGCGGAGTTCGACACGTTGATCGAAATAAGAATGTTCAAATAAGGTTGTGTCATAATGCCTGGTAACAGATTTTCCTTCTTATTTCCGAACTATTTACTTCTCTTTTTAGTGGGCTAGATGCTCCTTTGTTTATCTTATCTAAGGTTAAAATAAGGTTAAAATCGACTTTTAAGATTTTGTTTACATAATTTAATTAGAAGTGAAAATAATAACAAAAAGCATTTACTAAAACCGCGAGACGTAGCTTTATTATAATCATAATTTTTTATTATTATCTTTATTATAATCAAGAATCAATCATCTTGACACTCAGAGCTAAGATAATCTCTGAGTTCACGATCAGAAAACTTTCTTCACTCCACTTGAGCTCGTTACCAACAGAGCTAGAGACTTCTCGGAGGAACTATTAAGAACACGCCTGAGATTCAAAGATAGTCTCCGGGCGGCCTTGCAAACGAATTGCACTTTGTGATGTTTTTGTTATTTTTATTTGGTTCACTAAACTGGCCGTAACATGTTTAGAGTAATTTTTAGGATAACCTAAGGGTAAAAACGGGACTCTATTACCTAAGCCTACGATGTTTGTTTGCCTATCTGTCTGTCTGTCTGTCCGTCCTACCTATTAACGGCTGTATCTTTCAAACCGTAATAGATAGGCAGATTAAATTTTCACAGAATATGTAATGTTACGGTGGATTAACTAAGAAATAATAAAAAAGTTAAAACGAAAGGGATACAACAAACGTTTTTTACACGTATTTTTGATTTGCTCTAGAGTAATAAACCGGCCAAGTGCGAGTCGGGATCGCGCACTGAGGGTTCCGATCTACCACAAAATTCAATAACGAAATTACCAAACTTGGCCAGTACTTATTTCTACTAGCTCTTACAGAAGTAAGTAAAGTTCGTTCGTAGTATTGTTTGTCTGTCACGACCCCAACAAGTAGTTTGAAGTAGCCAGCGAGTACGGCTCTATTTCCTTCGTGGCAAAAACAGAAATTCCTAACGACAGGATTAGTTTCAAACTACCACATTAACGAAGTTCGTTCGAGTCATCGGCGAAGTTAGCTTTTGACAAATGAGCCACTGAAAGTTCAACTAACTTTAACTTTTTCTTGTTCTCTAGCGACACCATCGCTCCCTAGACACCAGTTAGGGTTCAGCATGCTGGGTACGAATGCTAACTGATACTGTGCTTGAGTCGTTTGAGGTCGAACCATTGGGCCCTTGGGGACCGGAAGCTCATCTCATTTTCAAAGTGCCTGGTGACAAAAATGCTGGCATGTTGTTGACTCAACGCATAAGCATTGAAATTTAGCGTGATAATGCTATATGTATGATGTGTGGCTTGAGCTTTTGGATTGTCTTTAGACCTTCAACGGTCTATGGGCAGTCTAACTGTTTCTGTAGTGTTAATCTACTTTTTTTTAAATATGGAAAGTGCCTTTAATATCCAAACAATACAAGCTAACATAGTTTTAGCTAACATAGTAGCCCGTTGGTCCAGTTGGTAGTGAACCTATCATCTGAGCTAGGGGGCGTGGGTTGGATTCCCACCTAGGACAAACATTTATGTGATGAACATTTGTGTTTGTTCTATATCTGGTTGTTAATATCTATTTAAGTATGTATTTAAAACTATATATGTATATCAGTCTCTGCTCCATGAGCCATATTACAAGCTTTGCTTAGTTTGGGGTCAGATGACCGTGTGTGAAAAATGTCCCGTTTTTTTTTTTAATTTTATTTATAGTGTTAGTAATGGTAGAAGAAATAGAAACACTTGTTTCGAGTTTTTTTATTTTCTTCCGCCATCCACCAAAATATTGCTTTATATTATACTAGCGACCTGTCTCGGCTTTGCACGCGTATAAGTTTAGTTATATATATGTATAAATGATCCGTGAAAAATTATCTAACTGATGGTGAAAGCCATCAAAATCTGTTGCGTGGTTTAGGAGGAGTTAGTGGATTCAGACAGACAGACGTGGAAAGTGACTTTATTTAATACTATGTGTATTTTTTATTCGAAAGTTTTTGAAAACACGCGAAAGAGATAGCTGTGGATGGTGAGGGCAGCCTTAATAAATTCACTAACGAATGAGAGGTAGCTTTACTACCAGCAAAAAAAAAACTCGTCACATTTTGTTTATACATGGTTACACATAATATAGACTGTACTAAGCTTAAAGGATGTCATTGTACCTACTTATCATTGTGAACAATTTTTACTATGGGCACGACCGGGAAAAAAATTTGCTGTTCCATACATTTTGTCGAGTGTCAATGACCGTTTTCTATGGAATACTTAGCTGATATTTTTTCGCGATTTCAGGTTTGGTCCTTGTTAAACTTATACATAATGGTGAGTACAATGACTCCTTTTAGCTTAGTAAAGTCTATATGCTGTATTACACGGGAATAATCTATTCACGTGTGTTCTGATCAAACGTGGCGCAGTAGGCAACTACTACCATCGTGAATAACCCTTGAGGTTTTTTGGGCCATTCGTCAAATCCCAATTTCTGAACCACCCGGGTAGGCGGAAGATTTGCCTTTCCGAGTAATTATTAGATATAGCCTGAAAAAGGGAAATTGAACGGATCCTCTTAGAACGATAAACGATGAGGTTGTAGGTCAAGCCTTGCTATGTAATCCCGCACTTTATTTTTGTGAAATAAGAAAGGGAAACCACTTTGTCACTGAAATCAGAAAACTAGCATCAAGTGGTCCAGGCTGGCTACACTTTTTTTACTCGTAGAGGAAATTGGTTTCGCTCGACTTGTGTATTTGCCAGTGTCAAATGATATGACGTCAAACAAGACCAGCGTTCACAGCGTTAGTTGTTTACAACCAGCACTACGCTGGGACCAGCTTGTGACAGAAACTATTGTTTTGTTGTTTAAAACTCGAAATGTCAATGCAATTTTGTTTCTGTTATAAATAAATATTGTTTTTTCTTTCAAGTCATATTCACAGTCAAAATCAAGCAAAGCAAGCTACGGTCAAGTGCAAGCCAAGCTATAGTAAATTGGTAGATACTTTACTAGAGGCTTTATAGAATTTTGGAAACAACACTATAAGAAATGTTTCTCCTCATTTACTTGTCTACACTTGAGTACGTTCACGATCACTTTATAAACAGTATCCACCATTATTACATATTCATCATCATAATAATCATCATTAGCCAGAAGACGTCCACTGCTGAACCTATGCCTCCACTTAGAGTTCCACACTGAACAACAGCCTGCCAGCTATATCCAATGGATGCCCGTGGCTCTCACGATGTCGTCAGTCCTAGAGGGAAGCCTACCTACTTTGCGTCTTCCGGTTCGTAGCTCCACTCACAAAACTTTCTTCTCCATCGTTTATCGGTTCTTCGAGCGATATGCCTGCCCATTGCCATTTCAACTTGCAAATCTGAACATTTGTCGGTGACTGTGGTTCTTCGGCACATATCCTCGTTTCGGATTCTATCGCGCTAAGAGACTCCGAGCACAGCTCGTAATTATAATGAAGTACAATAACTACATTTTCCACTAACAACTTCAATATAATGCAATTCCGCCAGCCTCCAGTGTCGGGGAATTGATTCTATTACGCTATCCGCCCCTTCCTATCAATTTACTTTTAATAATGTAACATTATTTCATGTTGGCGAGCAATATGTTGCTATAAATTTCTTTGTGGGGCGTTTGAGTACCAACGTTGCCGATAAATAGTTACGGGTTTCAAACTTTCAACTTTCAATGTTGTCCAGTTTGTGTGTGACCAATGCACAGGCATTGACTATAACTGTTAGAAATGGACGAGTTAGAAAGAAGAAAATAGGTAGTTAGGAAGTTGACAACTTTTGAAATGTTAGATAGGAAGTGGATAAAGTTGACTTGAGGGGTTATTTTCAAAGAAATCTTTGATCATTATTTCAAATTCTATGAAACTATCAGTTACTTGAAAATTCTAATAGATACTAACTAAATATACAAGATGTCTTAAGACAAAACATGAAAAAGGTTCCATCAAACAATTTTTTTTTAACTTAAATATATTTTATTCGCTAATAAAATAGACAAGTGGTCAAGGAAAAACAAACGCACGGGTTTTTTATTGGTTTTGGGACGAACCAACTTTTGATGCCAAAGTTACTATGGAGTGATGACAAAAAGTCAAAGCATACAAATATAACCGAAAAATATTAGGATGAGAATGTTGCAAAAAATAATGTTTATCATATCGAATAAAAAGCAGAAATAAAGTAGATTCAATGTCGATAAAAAACGAGCCATCTTTTCTAACTCCACATAAACCCGGAGATCTTTGAAACATTGCCGAGAGTATTTACAGCGCACATAAAGTAATATTATCTGATTTTATGCCAACCTTTATATGAAATAGGTAGTATATTACTAGAAAGAGGATAAGTAAAACAGTTTTATTCAAGCATGGTATAATGTATGTATCAAGTACTTGAATAACACGCTTGACATCAAAATTGGACACTAAGTTTTCGACCAAAGATTTCATTGTATTCTAATCTTTGTTTTGGACTTTTACTATCGACCTACTTACTATATTTTGTAAATTTGAGCTGTTTGTTTTCCAAATAGTGTAAAATAAAATAAAGTAAAAACAACACAAGGACAGGTGGGCGAAGGTCTCTACGGAGTGGAAACCACCAAACAGTCGACCCCCAGGTCGCCCCTGGAACCCGATGGCGTGACGCCAAGTGCAAGTCGGGCTCGCGCAGTGAGGGTTCCGTACCACTACAAAATACAATAATTATGAATAAAAAAACTGACTTCAAAATTAGTAAAATTTGGCATTTCGATACGGTGAAAGAAATGATAAGGTCGTCCACTTGGACGACCTTATCAACCACTACCAACCAACCAATTACACACAACCAACCATTTACTTAACCAATTTACCAGTTATAGCTTGGTAATGAACAGAAATTTGTCACCGACTCACACTTGGCTATTATTTTTATTGTTGTACGTATTACCGTTTTTACAGCAATTACAAAAATACATTACATACAAAAAATATACTTTTACAAAACACCGTTTTTACAGCAATTACAAAAATACATTACATACAAAAAATATACTTATACAAAACACCGTTTTTACAGCAATTACAAAAATACATTACATACAAAAAATATACTTATACAAAACACCGTTTTTACAGCAATTACAAAAATACATTACATACAAAAAATACATACAAAACAAAAACATAAAAATACATTAGAGCGATACATTAGAGCAAATACATTAGAGTAAATACAAAAATATGTTTAAAAAAAAGTACGTTTGTTGTATGGGGACCACCTTTCGTATTAACTTTTTGTCCGTAACATTACTTATTCTGTGAAAATTTCAACAAGCTATCTATTATGATTCGAAAGATACAACCGTTTATAGGTAGGACGGACAGACGGACGGACGGATGGACGGACAGACAGACAGCGTAGGCTTATTAGTAATATGATCCCGTTATAACCCTTTGGGTACGGAACCCTAAAAAGATTGGTCGTTCGGTGCTGGCCCAGGACAGAGACCAGTGCAAGGAAGTGGGGGAGACCTTTGCCCAGCAGTGGTACAATAAAAGTTAAAAACATCGTATAACAGTGTTTGAAAACTATTCTTCATGCTGATTGTATCCATTGAATCCAATCGATATGTGTTTTATGTGAAAGACCTTAAACTTGTGCCCTTTGTCCCCGACCTCTACAATCAGCGGTCACTAGACATTTAATGGGATAGCCATCCATATTCGGACCTTTTTGGCCCTTCCCTCTTGATACATAGGGAGTGCTGAGCCATTTTACCGGGACCCCAACTTCTGATCCCATATTTAAAAAACTTCTCTGTGAGTAATAACTTCTATATGTACATATCCATACTAACATTATTTTCATCAACTCTTCAGTGTTTTGATTGTAATTCGTTTTCACAGATAATCAAGTATTTGAGAGGTATCTAATGATCTCAGTGACATCGTCCCTTTGCTTAAAAAATATGACCTGTACCTACTCGGTCTAAGCTAAAACAGCTTACCGACCGACCGACCGAGCTTAACAGCTGAAATAACCATGTAAAAAGCTATATAAAGTTTTTTTTTTTTATAATTTAATGTAGCATATCGACTACCATCGTGTAGTTGTACAATCTTATCTTGCGTTAAAAACCTAGCAAACGTTTTAGGTTTAGATTAGAATGTATAATTTTATTTATATATTTATTTGCTAATGTAGGTACACTTTAAATGAGGTTCTTCAAAAAACTACAATTTGACACAAAGTTTCTGTGTCGCTGCAATTAATAGAAAGAAAACATTCCTTCTATCTATTATATTGTACCGCCACTTAAAGAGTTAAAATGGAGTCCGTACAACTTTTCTTTTGTTTAAAATATTAAACAATAGAAAAGCAAAATAAAAAATATGAAAAAGAAGAACTGTTGTAGATATACAATGATTCTAACTTTTGTGCAATAAACAAATCTTTTGGGTCCGATGGCCCACAGTCATGACGATACGATGATACGATTTATGACCTTTGTTCAACTCGGACAGATTATGATGATATATTAGTGAAATTCGATGGTGGCTGAGCAGTACCATGTGCGTTTTACAATCTGACGGCACCCAGTTTGATCATCGGTCCTGCATCGATTATACTTCATCATCATCATTTCAGCCAGAAGACGTCCACTGCTGGACATAGGCCGTCGATCTCCAAAGGAGCCGGTTGGAAGCGGCCTGCATCCAGCGTTTCCCTGCGGTCTCTTTTAGGTCGTCTATCCATCTTGTGGGCGGACGTCCTACGCTACGCTTACCTTGTCCGTGGTCTCCATTCCAGAACCTTTCGGCCCATCGGCCATCTGTTCAGCGTGCTATATCATCAACTACTTATTTGGTACCTATTCCTTAGTAAAATTAAATATGCAGTTTCGAATGTTTCGATGCCATCACCCAAAAATGGCGAAGGAAAAGATCTTTGAGAAAACCGATATGTCCAAGAACCTCAAAGGTTCAAAGGCATATGACATGATGGTGGATTAAGGCCCACCCTCTGTCTCTCTATCTCTGAGAGAAAGCCAGAGTGGGAACATGATATTATTTATGCTGATGACGATTTTGACGATATGAAATCCACGACAAAAAATTAAAAGATAAGTGTTCCGGGAAAGTTTTTTCTATTGTTATAAAAACACTAAAGACAATTTGGTTATCCTTTCGCAAAAACCATCGGAAACCTGAATTAGTGTAGGTACAATATCTGTCGAGTCATTTCATGACGCAGAGATAGATACACAGACCCGATAGATCCGTCTTGTCGCTTGCTTAGTAAAATATTGCCAAGATTTCTTCCAAATACCCTAGAGACCGTAAGTTATTCTAGCCGTTTATTTTTCTTTGCACCAAAGACAGTTTCCTGGCTCCTGGCGTACTTTGTTAGTTCTATGCTCACCGAAAAGATAAATAGCATCTCAAATCCTTTTGACAATACACTGATTTATGCCCGACGCTACTGGAATACAAAATGCTAAATATTACTTTGAGCTGGACGTATTCAGTTCAAAGCTATCTGGTTCGCACATTACTAAAACATTTTGCTTGTAAAGGCCGAACAAAATTGATATTGCCAAATCAAGAGGTAACACGAACAAAATTATTATTGTGCAGTCTGTTTTTTTAACACTATAAATTATACTGGATGATTGGATAGACAGTAGAAATACTCTGGGTTATACAATGAAGGGATATCACTATATCTACCTTTCGCAGTTTCTGGGTTCGTCCCATATAAAATAAAACTATCTGTGCCCCGCGGTTTCACCCGCGTAGTGATGAAAATGGTGATGATGATGGTGATGATGGAAAATAGCCTATAGATGTCACTCTCTAGCCCTTGAACTATACCTACCCATGTAAAAAAATCAGTTCGATCCGTAGCTCTGTTGCTGCGTGAAAAAGGAACAAACAAACAAACTAACAAACTAACAAACCAACAAACAAACAAACAAACACAGTTTCACAATTATAACATTAGTATGATTTCATAGTAATGATAAGTAACAAGAGTAACAATGACCTCATTTGCCACCTCATTCTGGTTAGTTCTATGTACCACCGTTCCGTTTAACCTTATAAAGCTAATTCGGTTAATAATCGAATCGAATTTACTATGGGTATATTTATGTATCACTAATTGGGTAGAAAAGCAAACTTCCAATTCCAATTCCCATGGAACCAATAAAGCGTTTAGTCGGCGTGCGGTCGAGAGCTTTAACTGTCGGTAACCTTTTACCTGTCTGTAGTCACATAATATATGGTACTGAAACATGGACCCTCACTAAAGATCCAAGATCCAAGAGGCACAAAGGGCGATGGAACGGGCCATGTTAGGCATCTCTCTCCTGGACCGCATACCAAACGTGGAAATTCAACGAAGAACGAAGGCCGAAGACGTGGCACGAGACTCAAGTGGAGATGGGCGGGACACTTGGTCAGAAGGGAAGATGGACGATGGACCAAATCAGTCACAGAATGGTGGCCGCGGAACGGAAAGTGACCACCGGACAGACCACCAGCCCGCTGGTCGGACGACATTGCTAACGCAGCAGGAAAGCAGTGGACAAGACTAGCACAGGACTGGAAAAGATAGCGCGTTGAAGAGGAGACCTATACCCAGCAGTGGGTGGAGAATGGTTGATGGTGATGATGAACTTTTTACCGGCTAGAGCAATCTGTTTCGCACATTTGCAACCATATTAAAAGAAAAAAAATCGCTTATGTTGGAATAAAACAAATTTATAGTATTAAAATCGTTTGACAGGTAAACGCAAGTATAGAACGTGGGAATCCTTCTTTTCATGAACACAAAACTCCTTCCCTCCTCCTTCTTTTTCTTTTTTAACCGACTTCAAAAAAAAGGCGGTTATCAATTTGACTGTATGTTTTTTTTGGTACACTAGTTTTAAGAGTTTTCTTATCATCTGTATCAAATTTAATGGTGTGAACAATAAAGAGTTTTATTTTTATTTTATTTTGCATTTTTAGGGAAACTTACAGCCTAATAGTACATAAGTAAACAAAAATAATTAGGTGACTAGGCCAAATACAAGTTCCCGCCTAAGGAGTTAGTAAATCAATCAATCAATCATGATGGTTTTTGACAGCTTAACCATAGAAAATCTGTCAGAATTCGTAAATCATCAAACGTAAACAGTTCAGGGGCCTTACGGCTAAACTCTTAACGCAGGCTCAAAATTAGCACTGAAACAGCGCAGTTCAGAAAATCACGCGAACGTGAACCTTAACGCGCCGAGATGTAGTTTGCGGTCGCGCAACTTTTTTCATCGCCTAAACAGAATCGCTTAAAACAGGTAGCCGCAAGGCCCCAGGATACCAATAAGTTTGAATTTATCTGGTTTCACTTTTTAATTGTGTTAAGGTACAAAAAACATTTCAGAGCAGCCCTATAACATTTAATACAAATTAATGTTTGTAAAACAGAAAAGTTTCAATGGAATGCGAGACGGCAGAATTCAACTGACTACTTGAGAAGATTGACGTACTCGTAGAACGAAGTTTTTGATAATTTGACAAGAAAACTTGAAGTTTTTTTGGTAAATCTATACTAATATTATAAAGAGGAAAGATTTGATTTGATTTGATTGTTTGTTTGCATTGAATAGGCTCCGAAACTGCTGAACCGATTTAAAAAATTCTTTCACTGTTGGGAAGCTTCACTATCCCCGGGTGACCCCCGGCTATACCCGTGCGAAGCTGGGCGGACCGCTAGTAAGTTATAAAGGCAAAAAACGCGATAATTTATTTCAACAAAATTATCATATACAAATAACCTGTCACGTGATATAAAACGGAAGGTGGAGTGTTCAAAGTAAATATGATAATAAATAATTATAAAAAAAATATAAGTTAGTTTTGCGTTGGTAGCGTAGCGAAGGTGGTCAACCGGTAGTATGCGCGCTTTACAATCTGATGGCACCCGATTTGATCCTCGGCCCTTCACCAATGACTTATTTAATATTTAAATGAATTATGTGCAGTTTCGATGCTATCGCTCAACAACGGTAAAGGAAAACATCGTGTGGAAACCGGTATGTCTAAGAAGCTCGAAGTTCAAAGACAACATTCACCAAAATGCACTGGACCAACATGGTGGATTAGAGATTAGAGCCCATACTCTCCCTCTCTCTCTCTGAGAGAAGGCCTGTGTCCACGCAGTGGTAACATGACAGGCTGATAATGATGCATGAATGATGATTTATAAGTTATGACTTGTTTGTCTCGTTGGTTTGATAAAATAAACCGGGCAAGTGCGAGTCGGGCACGCGCACTGAGGGTTCCGTACCATCACAAAATTCAATAACGAAATTACCAGTTATAATTTGGCAATGAACATAAATCTTGTCACCGACTTGCACTGTGCCATTATGTATTACTTTTTATTATATTTTAGTGTGTGTACTATAATCGTGCCAAATGGGACGCTTGTACAAATTACGGTTTTTCCATTAGAACTAATACAAAAATACGTTTAAGATACGTTTGAGGGGGCCCCATACGTTTAAAATACGTTTGAGGGGGCCCCATTCGTTATTACATATTCTTTGAAAATTTCAACTGGCTATCTATGACGGTACGAAAGATATAGCCGTTTTAAGGTAGAACAGACAGTCGTACAGATAGACAGACAGACATCGTAGGCTTAGTAATATGGTCTCGTTTTTACCCTTTGAGTACGGGTAAAAAGAAAGATGTTTATTTTGGTAAAACCAAGAGAAACTCACAAATCTCAAAATTCCGTTTTGTTAAATCTACAAGAATCAACTCGACCGAATATCCGGAGGCTCTCAACAATTCTCATTACTAACTCGTGGATTTCAAATCTCCCGTAGGCAAGGAAATAAATTAAAGAAGCAGTAAGGACGAATTTTCAATTCGATATATTTTCATGGGGTAGTATTTATATTTGCGATTATTCCCTACGGCACTAGCAACCTGCTCTGGTAATAGTACTGTGGGGATATTTTTCTTTTCTGCACTACTGACGGCCTGTTATCCGAGTCGCGTAGGCAACAAAACGCTCCCTCAGCCCCCGCCAAATTAGAGCGACGATGTATTTTGCCGCGCAAGAGTCAGGAGGCCTGCGGGGGGAGTGCAACAAACACAAAAAACACAAAAAACGAACAAAAACGAACATAGGTCCGACCTCGCTGACGCCTGGTGCGGGACTGAGCGCGGCGTGCGCAAATTCTCGCGACCTTTTTACGCTTTTAATTTCACTAAAAAACGAAACTATTCACTATCAAAAATCTACCCAATGTAAAAAAATAAAATAGGATTGCCTTTCAGTACAAGCAATTTCCAGGTTGTTACGAGCTTTCATTAGAGAATAAAACGAAAAAAATTACTAAATCGACTTTGTTTCAGATTTATTTTGATCGAGGTAATTTTATTCTATTAAATTTTGAACCAATGGATAAACTCAAACATAGATGTATCTGTGACATGTATTTTTTTTCCAGCTCTAATTTTGTAATTAAGCTGAATAAAATTGATTTAAAACCGACAAATTTGGTATAACAGGCTGTTAATAATTTCAAACAGACTTACCTATAATCTTCATTACCTATCTTGTACTTTTATCTAACTATGAGTCTATACATTTATTTTTTTTAGTACCACTTCGCATGTCATAGAAATGACGTTATAGTAATTCCAATATGGCGGATTTAATAATTTTATTTTACACCTAAACCAAAATATTGTATGGTGTAAACCACAGAAAAGAAAAAAAAACGCTTCTCTTATTTTATCTTTTATTTGTCTTTTTTTTCTCTTATCTCTTTGATTATAGTGTATACGAAAAAAAAAAAAAAAAAAAAAATCGGGACATTTTTGCACACACGGTCATCTTACCCCAAACTAAGCAAAGCTTGTGATATGGCTGCCAGAGACTGATATACATACATATATGGTTTTTAAATACATACTTAAATAGATATTAACAACCAGATATAGAACAAACACAAATTTTCATCACACAAATGTTTGTTCTACGTGGGAATCGAACCCACGCCCTCAGGCTCAGAAGGTAGGTTCACTACCAACTGGACCAACGGGCTATCAAAGCTTATACTCTGGATTAACACGCAAACTTTTTTATCCCGGAAAATTTTACGGTTGTGGAATTGCACGGATAATTGGATGCAGAAGTAAGACAGGACGTTCCTGGAGTTGGAACGTAACGAACTTGAACCTGGCTGGATAAGAAAAACCGAGGATTTAGCTGAATAGCGTGCCATAATAAGGACCTTTTCCATCAAGCCATATTGACGAGCCCTTAAACTAGTCGCTAACCGTAGTCGACAGCTAGCCACGCATCTATTCTCTATTACAAAAAACAAATGGCATGATGCAAACGGTCTAATGAGAAAGTTGTTTGTTCTACAGTAGTGGGCTGGGATAATAATCTTGATGAACATCTTCTGCCAAAACAGCGCAAAAAACGCCTCGAAAAGTATTAATTTTGTTTAAAAACGTGCTTATGCGTGCGTGAGTTAAAGAAGACCCCCAAGCATTCCTTCTGCATGTACAATTTTTGATTTTCCCCGAGGCTTCGAAACGACAGAATAAATCCACCGAGATGGATGTCTTTATTTACTTCGATATTTCGCGCGCCAAGCGGTAATTAAATTGTTTAATTTGTCATAAAGCCGTGGTTTAATTTCAGTTATGAAAAATCTCATTATTATGATGAGAAACTGCCTGCGGCTAGGTTTAGCTTAGGCAATTTCATTAATCGTTCAGAAGTTTATAATCAAAATCCAAAGCAATGCTGAGCAAAGAATTCGACGCGCAAATTTTTTTTTATAATCTTTGTCGTGTTACACTCTGAGGCTGAGAGATCAGACAAACAAGGGAAATATGGCAAGGTGGTGTGACGGGTACGAACGCATCAAGCTTAAATAAGGATTGATACCTTTAGTCGAACTCACCCTGCAGGCAACCTTACTGCCCTTTTTGGGGTTCCGTACCCAAAGGGTAAAAACAGGATCCTATTACTGAACCTACGTTCTGTCTGTCTGTCTGTCTGTATGTCTGTCTGTCCATCCTACCTTTTAACGGCAGTATCTTTCGAACCGTAATTACAGTCAATTGAAATTTTTACAGAATATGTTACCGCATCATCGCTTAACATCAGGCGAGATGGTGGTCAAACGCTAGCTTATTATAAAAAAATGTAATGTTACGGTGGATTAACTAAGAAATAATAAAAATAGTCAAAAAGAAAAATCGGTTCCAATGCAACAAACGTATATTATTTTACGTATTTTTGTACTTGCTCTAATGTAAAAACCCTCAGTGCGCGAGCCCAACTCGCACTTGCCGGCTTATTTCAAGGTGTTCCGTCAAATATTAATTTAATTTTTGCTCAGTTGTTTTTGAACTAGCTCTAATAAAATGAATATGTTCAAGGGCCTGTTGATTTGGCAATATACTAATAATAAAATATAATCTGCAATGTATATTATAATAATTGGCCTAATACATACTAATTTTAAAGTCACGTATAAGTCCGCGTTTGACCATCAACTAATCTGTAAAAAAAAAACACAATTATTTGTTCTATTTTGTCATGTGTACCTTAAATCCTTTAGTTTTTTTCACCATGTATACAGAAAAACTAACCAAAAACTGGGACAGAACCTAATACCTGTGACTTTTCAGTTCACCTCTCCCGATTGCAGGTATGACGTCACAGGGAAAATGTCGTCGGTGACGTCATCACATAACCTACTTAGGGTACGGAACCTAGTAACCTACTCGCGGTAAGTTTACGATGCGTCTGATAGTGGATAGTGTAGCTTAGTGGATTACTTCTCATGTGATACAATTTAATAGATAAGAAATTAACTTTAGTCTCAAATTAATAAGCATGGTGTCTAATTTTTTATAACGGATCTTACTCATCTACTATTTTGAAAAAGTTTTAATTTCTGCATTAAACTGACGTCTTTTGGAGTTGTTGTTGCGAATTGCTGTATTATATTTTATTTAATCTAAATATAATTATAATCAATCTCGCTTTTATAATCATAGTATAAATGCGAAAAGTTTGTTGGTTTGTTTGTTCCTCTTTCACGCAGCAACAGAGCAATGGATCGACCTGATTTTTTGCATGGGTATAGTTCAATGGTCGGAGAATGACAGGCTACTCATCATCATCACCATTCTTTTCTTGTCTTTTCATCATCATCTTCATCATCATCACCATTTTTCATCACTACGCGGGTAAAACGACGGGAAGCAGCTAGTAAAATATATTTTAACCGACTTCGAAAAAGAAGGAACGTTCTCAATTTGGCCAATTTTTTTTTTATGTACAGTGATTACGCCGGCATTCTGTAAACCAAATTGCAAGTTTCTTTTTTATCATGTATAAGAAATCCGCGAAGTGGCCCCACGATAATTCCACTAATTAGGATTCAGTAGTTATTAAATCAGCTCAAATAATATGGATTTTTGCTAGAGCGCCTACGAATTTCGCGATAACAAATCACTACAAATACTTTTGTATTGTCTTTTGTTCAAGTTAAAATAAGGAGGTAATGAACAGAAATTTGTCACCGACTTGCACTTGGCCATTAATTATTATTTGTTGTTATATTTTAGAGTGTGTTCTATAATCATACTAAGTTTGACGCTTGTATGTATTACCATTTTTACATTAGAGCTAATATAAAAATTAGTTTGTTGTATGGGGTATTAATGTGAAGGGATTTACCCTTTCGTTTTGACTTTTTGACTTTTTTATTTTTTCCTAGTTAATCCGCCGTAACATTACATATTGTGTGAAAATATCAACTTTAATAGATAGCCAGAAGCCCAAAGGGTAAGAACGGGACCAATAGGGTCCCGTTTTACCCTAAAAACCCTAAAAAGCAATGTAGAATTGTAGAATCACACGTTTAATGCCCTGGTTGATTGCCACAACTCAATAACAGTTAAACCACGTCAGAGGCTTTCGGGCGGCCTAAAATTCCAACGATTTGAACATTTACGCACGTTATATACGTACTTACTCTACGAGGGAGGCCTTTGTTCTGCAGTGGACGTTTACAGGCTGATGATGATGATGATGATGATATACGTACTTCGTCCAATGGTGGTAAAATTATTACTACTCTCTCCGTCAAATAAACAGGTAAGCTGACACTGTACAAGAGTTTCTAATAAACGTCATACCTTTTTCAGCGGAATAATATAAAGCCTTCCACAGACCAAACGCGTGCCAACGGACCCGCGTTTTTCGTAAAAAAATAACGCTAGGAACCACTACACACGAAATATACCGACAGCACCTGACAGTGTTCGCCAACCGTCCTACTCGCACGGATTGTAAAAATAAGTTGGTGCAAGCAGGATAGTATGCCATCACCATTGCCACTAGACTTGCACCGGAGCAGTTTGTGCAATTGTAGTGGATCATAATAATATATATTTTTCTGCACACTGCCACCTCGTCTTCGTGGAAATTCCAAAGATTCGTACTCAACGATTTGAACGACGATAAACAAGTTTTTTATAGGTTTTTTTTTTACATCGGACTGGCTAACGTTTGACCGCGATTTTTTTTCTCAGTAAACCCTTTAATTTGATACCCATATCACGGGAGTGCATAAAAAATAACTGGTCTGCCATCTGTGGGAGTCCGTCATATTGGATTTATAATGACGTCATTTAGCTAACCATGCGCTGTCTTCCAAAATAAATAAGTACTTATCCAAAATTTCAGCTCTGTTGAGGATAATTGTTTTAATATTTAGTTGCTAAATTAACTAACTAACCACATTTTAATTTTTAACTTGTAAAATTTTTTTACTTGTAATTTTTTTAATGTGGTTTGATAATATAATTATAGTTTTTTATTCAAGCGTACCGTATTGTGGTGGTATTATCATGATTTAATTAATGTAATTGTTGTAACGGTTTTGATAGAATGAAATAAATTTTCAAATTAAATTATAATCAAAATATCAAATTGTATGTTATATTTTTATATTAATTAGAAATAATTTCTAAATATAAAAACCGTATCATGATTAGAAAACTAAAAACTTGATGCTTGGTCTTGAACTAGGAAAATAAATTAGACCTAGTTATAAAAAAAGTGCCAAAATATTTTGGGCAGCCGGATAAAAAGGTATATCAAATTACAATTGCATAGCAACCAGTATTAAACAGGATAAATCGCCTCACGTCCTGAAAAGGTCAACCGACCCATTCCGCTAATCAAATTTCATACCGAGGTCTTTCATATCAAGTCCTTCCTAGTTCAAGGTTGGGTGGCAATTATTTCTACTGTTGAATACTCGGCTAGCGTGCTGGAATCCTTATTAGCTGTCGGGCCGCGTTTAACGGCCACTTCCGTTATATTGCCTCAACGTAGACTCGTTGCCACGATATTGCTACGACCTACGACAGAGCTACGACACCAAAGCTTTATCAAAATAGAATCCGCGAGTTCACCTACTTGGAATATCTGTGGTACAAATAAATAGGTCTGTGGTCTGTCTTATGTTGAATAGATGCTCCTAGCACATTGCATAATTCAGTTCGATCTCCATCGACTTGGCATATAAAAATTCCAAATTCATCATCATCATCATCAGCCAGAAGATGTCCACTGCTGAACATAGGCCTCCCCTTTTAACCTCCATACTGAAAATGCCAAATTGCGCCCTAATAAACCGCGAAAGCTCTTCGAAAGCAGTTGGTCGTGCAAATAGAGTTAAGGCAAAAGGTTAACTATGGTGGCGCCCTCATTTAAAATAAACATAACAGGTATACTAAAAGATAAGTAAAATAACAATTCGATACCTTCAGGTTCTCGAGAAGGTATTTTTAAACTATTATTTTTAGAACGATATAAGAAGTTTTATTACTGTATGATATTGTTACTAAAAATAATAGTTCAAATAAATACTTCATTTCCTTCTCAAACCTTTGAAGATGTCAAATTTTTATTTACTTGTCGTTTAGTATACCTCGAATGTTTTATTTAATGACGGTGCCAGTTTACCTTACCTTTTACCATAAACTGCTACTAAATGATCGTGACGTAGTACAAAAAAAAACATACAGTCGAATTGATAACCTCCTCCTTTTCGAAGTCGGTTAAAAATTACGTAGTAGGTACAAAAATGCGGCACGCTGAGTTTCCATCCTTGCGTCCTTCGTCTATCTTAAGGTCTGTGGTTACGACGTTCTGTTTATGACAGTGACATGGGAGTGACCAATTTATCTGTAGTATTGAGGTGAAGGAGACAAAAATAATCAGAAACATCGTAAAGTGCTTTTCATGAAAGAAGTCCCACGGCAAACAGCGGAACTAAATTTCCATTTTGTAGTTGTCAGGTGTTGTTACTGTGTTTGGACGCTAGTGAGATTTTTATTAATTTTCCATCGTTAAAGAGTCGTGTACGATGCCAAAAGTTGTTAAAGTTCTACTCGAGAAATGATACTGATAGTGATTGATACGCGATGACAGCGCCGCGTCTGCGGGACTTCTTTCGTGAAACGGACTCTATATCCGCACATCCTGACAAAACTGACAGACTCTCACGGGGCATTTTAACCCCCGACGCAAAAAGAGTGCAGTAATAATTATTACGTGTGTATCTGTTTATTTATCTAAATAAGGGCCCTGAGGCCTTACGGCTAGCTGTTTAAAGCAACCCAGCATAGGAGATGAAAAAATGTTGCGCGACCGCAAACCGTATCTGCGCGTGTTAATGTTCACGTTCGCGTGATTTTTCAAACTGCGCGGTTTTAACTTTAGTTTGATACCGCGTAAGCAGTTGGCCGTAAGGCCCTTGGTCGCAAATACTTAGATCAGCAAACCTTTGCCAATAAGATTTTATAAAACCAAGAATTCCGAGAAAGAATTCATCAAATAACTATCAATTTCAAAAACCAAGAACTTCCAACTTAACGAACATAAACAATTATATTTGAGTACCCCGTTCTTTTTTGAAGACAGTAAAAAAAAAAAAAAAAAACTATCATATCGTTACTCTCTATAGCAAAGAAAGAAAACAAAGGAAATCCCAAACAACTTGCGGCATACAAAACGTAAGCCGAGCAGATTAGAGAGCGTTCGATCAGCCGCCCACATCACGGATTCAATCTGATTTATCCGACGACTGACAAATTAAAATCCTGCTACGCAAAACGCGTTATCTCGACTGGTGACTGTCGACTTTTGTTCAGGAAAATGTAAGGGGCTTTGATCAGCTTAGCTGAAGAAAAAAAAGGCCTATATAAAAGTAATTGAGGAGGCAAATCGACGCCTGATTTTCGAACCTTACGCCTTACTGTTTTAAGCGATTCTGCAGCATAATCGATCATAGCGAGTACCGATCAACTGACATTTTATCGGTACTCGCTTTGATCGATTCTATGGTATTTTATCGAATTCGACGATCGATATAGAACGGTGCTTGCGCTACTATTTGGCGCTGACTTTAAACATTGTTTAGTTTAAACAATGATTAATCGTAATTCACATTCACACATATAAATAAGCACAGAAGAAAATAATAGTTCCAAGCAACGAGAATGAGTACCTATCTTATGATTTTTGAATTCCCCACACTCAGTAATTTTTTGAGTTCCGTACCTCAAAAGGGATAAAGGAACTCTTATAGGATCACTTCTTTGTCCGTCTGTCTGTCTGGCAAGATCCTTTATCTCAGGAACGCGTAGAGGTATCAAGTTGAAATTAATATCAAATTTTCAAATCTGCAATGCCTTAGAGCTGTGAAAAAATCATACTTTTAAATCAACGCAATCAAAATATACGGCCGTTTATGCCGCACATTTTGACACTCCCTAGGGAATCTAAACCTATGGGTACTTCTCGTTGACCTAGAATCATGCGACTGTGAGCTATCTACCTACATACGGTCACTTCTACAGTACTGTCATATCTTTGTAATGTGTGCATTTTTTATTAATTTTTAAAAATGTCTCTATTGTCATACATATTTATTAAGTTTGTGCGAAACCTTCAGGGTGCCAGTCTTGCTCACACTATTCCGGTTTTTTTTTATCAAAAAAATTTTTTTTTAATGTACCAAAGAGATAGCTCTAACCAGGAACTGGCCCTTAAGAAAATAAATCGCTCGAGTGATTCTGTGCCAACCCGACTAGAATCAGCAGACGTCATATTCACATGAGTAAGTTTTCTGCATCGCCAGCTTTAGATGACACAAGCCTACAGGGTTATTTTCAACGTACCAAAAACCAATCACAAGCGGCTTCCTTATTATTTTATTGACTTTTTAGTGAAATCTCTTGACTCGTGTAAGGGTTATAACACAGAAAAGAGAAGTTAAAAAAAACCCGTGGGTTATAATATCGTCTAGGGCAGCCAATTAATGGTGGCTTACATACGTCAAAACAAACAACTTTTATTCTACGACTTATCATAATTCTCGAAAAAACAGCCGTTTCATATATTTGTAGGGATCGAGTAATTGTTTTTGTTTTTATAGAACGGCTGAATTTTTTCCCCGAATTTCGAAAATTCGTACGGCTAAAGTTGTTTGTTTTGATGTACTATGCCCTTAAGAAAATGCTAACCGATTGCCTGTAACCCTGTATATTCTGAGAATAATCTACTGTAGTGCACTTTGGCAAGTTTTATTTCCAGCCCTGAAGAAAAAAAAATGCTACCTGCCAATTTACCACCTAAGTACAACATAGAAGAGAGAGAGAGAGTGAGAGGAAGAAAGGTAAATATAATTAAACAATAACTTTGATTGTTCGTCCAGCCACGTCGTAACCTTCTGGCAATTATTTCAATGTTTTATGAGGAAGCGGTAATTTAGGCCCGCTCATAATTATGTTAATGGGAACTCATAAATACGTGGTAAGTTGGCTGCTATTTATTGGGGAAATGAAATCGTTTACCGAAATACAGACTGTTGGTGTTCTTACCTATTTATACCTACATAGTTGACTGGCCAGTAAAAAGCCGGGGTACCCTATTTGTGAGACCACTAGACTCGAAAGCGTGAGGTCGCGTGTTCAAATCCTGGGCCCGTCAATGAGCTCTTTGGTATTTGTGTATGCGGATTTTCATACCATTGACTTTTCGGTGAAGGAAAACATCGTGAAGAAACCTGCCCGGAGAAGAAATTCAATAGCGTATCTGAAATCTCCCGGACCCGGGTATGTCCTAAAATTGCGACCAGAACCACCGTAGGATAGGCAACAGCGTCTTATTAGTACACGGTGAACGTACTGCGATCCCCAAGCCGCCTGCTAAGCGTGGGGATTATGGAAAGACCCCACTCTAAGAGGGAAGCCTTGTTCAGCAGTGGACGTTAACTGGCTGATTATGTCGTGTGATGTTAAAATCTCAACAATCCGCAACTGCTGCAACTGGGCCAGCGTGGTGGGTATGGTCCAATCGCCCTTTCGGGGGTAGGCCTTAGTCCAGCACTTGCAGCAGTGGACTACTAAAAAGGCTGGTTATGCTTGTTATATGGCAATCTCGAAGCGCTCGTTTGTACAAATTGTACGCAGGTGCTAAGCAAAAACTGTTTCATGATAGCCAAAAAAATAAATAATATAATAATAATAAATAAATATTCGGGACATTTTTTCACACACGTTCATCTGACCCCAAACTAAGCAAAGCTTGTGATATGGCTGCCAGAGACTGATATACATACATATATAGTTTTAAATACATACTTAAATAGATATTAACAACCAGATATAGAACAAACACAAATGATCATCACACAAATGTTTGTCCTAGATGGGAATCGAACCCACGCCCCCAAGCTCAGAAGGCAGGTTCACTACCACCTGGACCAACGGGTTATCAAAATAATATCTAGTTTAAATAAAACTTTATCAACACGATTTGCAATAAATAATCTTACCACATTACACAGACGTTCTAAGTTAATATGCTAATAAAGAACAAAAACAACATTTTAAACACGGATTTTGAAGTCGGGGAAATATTACCAAACATAGATTGTTTTTTCTAAACATTCATAAATCCGTTTTTAAAATATTATTTTTGTTCTTGGTAGTGGCATATTAAGCTGGTATAAAAGCTACTGAGCCAAAATGTTTCTGGGACCACCTCGAGTTTCTTTTACATAATAAAAAAAACACGTATGGTTCACAGATATCGATGCAATCGTGTACATGCAATACAAATAAAATAAATATGGATAGAATGGGGAACTTCCAACATTTTTGAAGTAAAAAAAATAATGTAAAAAATAGTCACTCACACTCAATAAAATTTATGGAACAGCTGGTATTCTTTTGGCGACTTCAGAGTCGGCCCCATTGAAAAATTTAAATTGCCATTCACAAAATGTGTAGAGAAGCTGGATTTTTTTGTGGTTTCATTGGGGACCAACACTGATATCGCGGAAAAAAACAACCCATGGTAAAAGCTGTTCATAATGACGAGTACCGATAACCGATGGGGAAGAAAGGTTCTGGAGTGGAGACTGCGAACCGGAAGACGCAGCGTAGGTAGGCCTCCCACTAGATGGACCGACGACATTGTGAGAGTCGCGGGCATCCAGTGGATGCAAAAGGCAGGCTGTCGTTCAGTGTGGAGGTTAAAGGGGGAGGCCTATGTTCAGCAGTGGACGTCTTCTGGCTGATGATGATGATGATGATGAATGACAAGTACAATGACCTGCTTTCAGATTAGTAGGTACACCCAAAGCTTATGACCCTGTATCTGGGATCCGCTGACGTTACATTATTGGCAATCTCCAAGATGGGTTCGTTAGCTTATCTCTTGAGAATCGCCAGGCTGACCTGTCAATGAACTATGGCTCTATATGAGATATTATACTAAATGCACCACGTGGTTTTACCCGATTTTCTATTGACTTCTCCGCAATAAAATGTGTTATTCGAATGAATAAGCTACTTCCATACTGAATATTATTCCAATTCTGTTCTTTTCAACCGTTGCGGAGCTAAATGATGATAAATCACATGATTTGCATGACCTAATTCCCTCCTGCTCATTTTTCTATCAGACTGCCAGAGTGGGCACTAAAAATTTACACTGTTTTATGGTTGATATTCTGAAAATCCGTACGAAGCGCTTAGATTGCACTTTTATGTGCGAACTGCTAGCCTGTGGATAGCGCTGCTTGAATGGGTATTCCCCGATAGACTGGGTGTCTTCTAACTTATTTATTTATTTACGGAAAATAAACAGCTTTGCAAACAACATAAAAACCAAACAAGCGTTAAAAGTTTTAACAAAAAAAAAATACAATCCAGTCCTGTGATTGTCAAAATAATATAGTATAACTAAAATCTATATCAGAACTTTGAGACCAAACCCAAAAAGGAAAGCTCCAAGTTCTTTGGATGCGGAGTTCGACACGTTAATGACATAAATCATCATCATCATCATCATCAGCCAGAAGACGTCCACTGCTGAACATAGGCCTCCCCCTTTAACCTCCACACTGAACGACAGCCTGCCTTTTGCATCCACTGGATGCCAGCGACTCTTACTATGTCGTCGGTCCATCTAGTGGGAGGTCTACCTACGCTGCGTCTTCCGGTTCGTGGTCTCCACTCAAGAACCTTTCTTCCCCATCGGTTATCGGTTCTCCGAGCGATGTGGCCTGCCCATTGCCACTTCAACTTGCAAATTTTAACAGCTATGTCGGTGACTCTGGTTCTTTGGCGAATATCCACGTTTCGGATTCTATCGCGCAAAGAAACTCCGAGCATAGCTCTCTCCATTGCCCGCTGTGTGACTCTGAGTTTTTCCAAAAGGCCAACAGTTAAGGACCACGTCTCAGTACCATATATGACAATGATATAATGACATAAATAAGAATGTTCAATCAAGGTTCTGTCATAATGCCTGGCGACAGATTTTCCTTCTCATTTCCGTTCAATTTACTTCTCTTTTCTGTGGTTTTATATAAATACGTTGTGCAAACTTAGTAGCAACTCTGTGAATTTGTAACCTGTAACTCTTTGTTTTACCAGATCAACGTAGCCTTCAGAAAATTGGACAGTCAGATTCATTATAAACTATTACAAAACGGCTTACATTCACCGTATGTTTGTTGGTCGAGAAGAGTGATTATTGAAATTGAAACAAGCGTATGTTTCTCACCGACATACCTAGTTCCATCCATTTTGCGTTTTTTCGTCAATGAAAAATAAAATCTTTTCTTTCAACAACTATCGGATAACCTTTACCAGCTATTTCTGGGAGTGAAACAATACAAAATTAATGGTAGACCACTCCCAAATCCATCACGGAATTGAAGACAGGAAAATTGTTATTGCACTCTTCCGGACACACCTAAGCACTTCGTTTGAGCGCGTTAGCGAATAGAGTGGTGACATTAATGATTATATTATGTGATCATGAAGGTGTGTAATGATAATAAATTGACTCACAGTGCAAAACACGTTTTGTCTGCGAATCAAGCTTTTATTTCCAGACAGTTTTTTCTTCTTCTTTTGAATCGAAAAGAACATAGATGTTCTACAATTAAAAAGAAATAAATAGCAGAAACACTTTAAAAAAAGTTTTTTTATGACGTTATAAGCTAGCGCTTAACTACAATTTCAGGAATTCAAATGACTTTCATTATACATAGTTATTATTGAAGCTCTGATAAACCCTGAATAGGCAATCTATCAACATAGACCGTACTTCTGGTGTTCGCCTTCTACTTGCAGTCGCGTAAGTCGCTTAAGTGTGTAGATGCTTCTAAGTAGGTATCATTTTTCATAGTCCAATATTTTGACGGAGTGATAAATCAAGCGGCCAAATAAATATTGGTTTTGCTTGAACACTTGTCTTTCTAGTCCTGCCTTGTAATTTTTGTGGGTGGAGTAAGTGGAAATAGTAGATTATAAAACAAGTGCAAAAAGGGAATTTAATTCGAGGGACAGGTTGGATCCCGAGAAGCGAAGGATTTTAGAGCACCGAGATGATTTTTTTTTTCACGAGTTATGTACCTACTCTACTTTTTAGCATTGACTGCGAGAAAATAAATAGTAGTGTACCTAGTATTTATATTTCCAGAAAATAATTATAGAAAATAAACTACATACCTAAAAGTGGTTTGATATTTTTTTCTTAATGAAAATTGGACAGCTCAATAGTATAGTTTCATTCAACCGGCCAGTAAGTTCAGTACGTATTTTTTTGTAATTCGTACTTGTTCAAAATGTGTTATTCAGTCAGTGACTAAAAAAAGAGTTTTATTCACTGTAATCAATGAATCAAATGTCTTTTCTCGAGTGGCAATCGTAAAAGAACTATTGTGATTTAAGAGTTAGGTAAAAAAAAAACCGGGTAAATGCTAGTCGGATTCACGCATCGCACCCAAAAAAAATCTTTCTTTCAGCTCGGGATCTTTAGCACGCACCTGACTTGTACTTGGCTTGTAATTATTATTATTTGCTATTTATCTTTAGAGTGTGTACTATAATTATCCAGTTTAACGCTTGTAAATACGTATTACCGTTTATACAAGTACGTTTTCTGTATGGTGACCACCCGGTGACTGACAGACAGCATAGACCACAGAAAATATTATTATTTATATCTTTTTAGTGGATGCACAGATTTTGTGATAGGGTCCCGTTAACAACTTTTGGGTACGGAAGTTTAAAAAAACTAAATAAAATTACTTAAGTTTTAGTAATTTTCTTTATTGAATTGATTAAAACAATTCCCAACAAATTTATTCATAGTTAGAAGGAACTTTAAACAATAGACTTAAACTACAATAATAGTTATCACAAAAGATTTTTGGTTAAACCAGATCCAAACAATAATACACATAAAATAAGTAGGTAGGTTAAGGCTTACAATATAGTCGTTTAAAAGCTACTCAAGTTAAACTGTAATTACTATTTTAAAGGACAATCGTATTCATATATGAGATCAAAATAAACTCCACTAAAGTAATCTATAATACTAATTGATTAAAACAATTTCCAACAACATCTATTAATAAATAGATGAAACTTTAAACAATACAAAACCTACTACAACTTATACTTAAGCTGCAATAAAAAATTACATTTAGTTAACAATATCACATAACATTTTCGGTTAAACCAGATAGTTGAAGAAAACGATAGCGTCCATAAAAATAAACAGCTGACTAGACTACCCTAAGGCTTAAAATTTAGTCGTTCCAAAGCTACTCCAGTTAAACCGTAACGACATAATTATATAAACGACTATCGTAGTCATAAATAAGATCACAATAAATTTTATTAGAATGAACTGTAATACTACGTATCTTATTATCGAATTCTCTTTGAAGTTTCTGTTCGACTAAACAGGATAATCCAAAAACAACAATTTGTCTACATATGTTGATACTTAATTAATAATTAATTTTATTTACGAATCTCGGTTGAAACAGTCAGGAATCATCCATACGATAGCAATCATAAAAAAATATGTAACTAACTTAGTCGTTCCAAAACCGAATAAACGAAAATATTAGTCACAAATAAGATTACAATAGATTCCACTAAAGTAATAATGCTTATCTTTGGAGATAATGTTGCAGTAAAATTAGTACAATTCAAAGACAACATTTTGTTAAGAACCATATTCAGCTCGATTTGTACTAACCTTAATAAATATTACCTAACAAAAAATATGTAACCTAGTTAATTAAACCATCTTAAAAATTGCTCTATCTCATTTTCTCGTTTTGCTTTTAACGAAAAGTTGACAAGCAATTTCAATTATTTTTCAATTTTAGTAACATTTTAACAATGGCAAATAATTTTTAAAGAAATAAGCGTACTGACACTGTACAGTGTAGATATTTAAGTCGACTTCAACCTAAATCATACTCAGATGAAAATATTGTTTTTTTAAGGTGACTTTGAAAACGAAAAATTAAAATATACCTAATAAAATGTCATTTACATTTAATTCTGGTCACAAATTATAATCAAGGACACTATGACTCATGAATCTTTAATTCAATAAAAACTAAAAACATACTACTACTTTTATCATGTGTCACCTTACTTTATGACGTAATTATACATTGTACTTAGGCATTATCAGCCTCACTTAAACGTTAGTTCAGTAAATCTATGCATAAAATTGCTCTCTTTTTCGAGCGCACAATTTCCGTCGTAGAGAAATTGTTAGAGCAACTTTAAAGTAAGCAACTTTATTTCACATTCCAATTAAATTATTTTTAGTCCATTTAATCATGGAAAGTGAAATGAGTTTATTAAGTTACTATTTTAAGTTACCTACTTATGCTTACCTATGTATTAGGTACTTGTGTGTGATCTTAATGTGAAATATATGTGAAATAAATATGTGAAAGTAGATTAACTAAACTAACGTTTCTAAGTAAGGTCGTGAGAGTATAATCTACCCTAAATCTTACATGAATAGGGTATACAGTTAGAAAGATACGGAAGTATAAAAGGTCAGTAAAAACACTACAGGGCCTAGGTGTATAATACATTACATTCAATTCTCACTACATCTTTCTTTGGATCGCACATGCGAAATTTGTCTTATCCTATAAACTATAAACGTATGTCTATAATAAATTCTTCTACTCTTACCTAAAAATTCGGAGGGTACTTGGTCACCCACTACATCAACTAAATAAGTTCAGGTAGAATCTAGTTTCATTAAATATATAATTATAACAGTAATGACTAGAGAATGAAACGGAATGTGCTTGGCACTATATTCCGAATAAAACTTGGTAATTTTTATTTCTATAATAAAGTACTGTTAGACCGGGCATAGAACATGTATAACTTCTCAGTCTTCGTCTTTCATTGATTTAGCTTTATTTTTCAAATCGCCAGTAACAACAACGCTGTTAAATCGGTTTACGACATCTCGCACTTTTCCTTTACTGATAACTAGTTCTTTATCATACGTAGGCGTTATTAATCCTTTCTCGCCCCCGTTACAGAGAGGCTTAGCTTCTTTGACTGGTGTTGAGTTAAACTCTTTAGTCGAGACAGAATTGAAGTGAGCACTTTGTGATTTTCTGAATTCTCTTACGGCATTGTCAATGTTATTAATTAAGTCCTTGGCTACAAACGTTGCTATTTCATGTTTGATGCGATCTTTTTCGTTAAGGATTTCTATAGGAGTAGTTCTTTCTTTGGGATCATTATTTTGATCAGGGCTGTGACTGTGTGTGAGGGAATGAGAGGCTGGGCTATCAGGACCTTGGAAAGTAATGCTCGGGTTCACAATGTTGTTTTGAATGTGATTTGATTGGTCGTATGATTGAATTTCTTGATTTTGAGGTTTCTTCTCGCCTAGTAACCAATACGTCGTCATTTTGCCTTTACCCTGTAAGAAATAGTTTTATTATTAAGTGTCTGTCTCAAATCATTCTTCTATATAAGCATTATCCATCCTAGTCAGTGTATTTGCTTAACACCAGACAATATTTGAACCAATGTGAGCCTCAATTGATTTTTTTATAATTTGAAGTGTTGCATACTTTAGGTCGTCTTTGGTGTGGCGTCAAAAGGCGTAATCTCGCAGTCAGCTTTGGGGCCTGTAAAGGTTCTAGCTTATTTACTTGCAGGTAGCAAGAATTATAGATAGCGTCACCAACTATTGGATTGATAGTCAAGACACCTCAATAGTTTTGAGACCGAAAAATAGCGATCGAGTGCTCTGGGCGTAAACCCGGATGGATGGTGCAGGCTGAATTCTGCCAGTCGACTTTTTTTTTAAATTGTCTCTTACATTTTAATAAATCACGAAATTTTACTATTACCACTTAATGAAGCGGGGCCTAGCTTCAAAAACCTGTACGCACCTTCATAGTGATTTCTCCTCTGCACTCCAGCTCAAAAGTGTCATACAGGTCCAGAACTTCCTTGGTCTTCGGGCTGACGTGAATCTTCAGAGCTTCCCCATGTGACTCCATCCTCGAGGCTGTGTTGACTGTGTCTCCAAACAGACAGTACCGGGGCATCTTCAGACCCACCACGCCAGCAACGCATGGACCTGCGACCAGATACAGGAGGTTTAATAAAAGAGAAAAACGAGAGATCATGGGTATCTGTTAGTAGTCGAATGATTAAATAACTATTATTACTATTTTATAATTTTTAAATAAAAATAATACATTATCATTAAAAAATTACATGCGACTTCACGAAAAGTTTTTTTAACAGGATTCATCCCTTTTTTCCACATTAAAGTAGGTCTGGAATCTGTTTCCACCCTAAATTAATAACCTAGTCAATAAATTAAAAACATTAGAATCGGTTCCGAATCGGCGAAAATTTCAAGTAACATCAACTTGCATCAGTACCCTACCACCGTCTGTTCCACTGTTCCAGTCCAAGTTTTTTAGCTATGACAAATGCAACAACATTGTAAAAACGATATGAAATTGTAGATTTTACAACAAGTGAATAAAACTAGCAAGTTTAGCCAAGCTTGGCATAGAACATACATGGTTATGAAACATACTCTAAAACAAAACAACAAATAATAAACACAGCAAAGTGCGGGTCGGGCACGCGCTAATGATCCCGAACCCGATAACCTATATAAGGTTAGACATTATTTGCTTACGTATAAGATCCTTGGGTGCATGCGCGGATAGGTGCGTGCACGTACTTGGCTGATGTTTTTTTACGTATTATTGTGCTATCCTTGAGATAAATTAAGCGTGTGTCTGACTCGCATTTGACCGGCGTTTTTAAAGGGTTTTTTTTATGCTACCTTAGAGATAAATTAAGTATCAGCAAAAGGAAACGACAATTTTTATACATTTTTGATCAAATATGTGATGCTAGTTGGATAAAAGTTTGAATCAAAAGAAAATAACTCCAATTAACAAACTCGGAGAGCTTTTTTCAACAAAGTATTAACCAAGTTAAGTCCGCAAGTAAAAGTTACTTACCTCTCCAGCTACTCTTTCCTTAACCAAAGTAAATTAACCTCGGGAGAAAGAGTTACGAAATTCCTTACTTAAACAGACTTTTCCCAATTTTAGAGCATTTTTAATTCAGGGTCTGTTTTAATTGGATCGAGATTTGAAACCCTATTTGTAACAACTTGTTTCTTGTTTTACCACAGATTTGAGGTTACTTATACAGGGTTACAAGAAATTGTGATCTGACGGACCACCAGACAGACGGACAGACAGACGGTTGGCAGAAGGACGGACGGTCGGACGGACGGACTATGCTGGGTGTAAGTACCTCTGTACTCATGATTATAAAAAACATACAGTTGAATTTGATTACCTCCTCCTTTCGTCGGTTAAAAACAAATAAAAACAATGAGATTTACCAATATATAAGATCATTGAGTTAAAAGCACGCTATGGTTATTATTGTTTAGTTTATTGGTATACCTGTGTGCATGCCGATCCTGAGCAGCAGTCTCTCGCCAGGTCTATGCGGCACTGTCCTGCCCCGGACTGTATTAAGGAGTGCCAGCGACATCCGAGCTATTTCCGCTGCGTGACGGTTACCGTTACGCATGGGAAGCCCCGATACCACCATGTACGCATCGCCTATTGTCTCCACCTGTTTATGAAAAAAAAAAAAAAAAAATTAATGTTTTTGGTTTTTCTTTTTAGTTTTTAGGATTCTGAAACGGGACCCTATTACTAAGTCTACGCTGTCTGTCTGACTGTCCTACCTTTTAACAGCTGTCTTTCAAATCGTAATACCGTAACCGTAGCCAGTTAAAATATTCACAAAATATGTAATGTTACGGCGAATTAACTTTAAAAATAAGTAAAAAAAATAAACTTGTTTAATAAACACATTAAAAAGGTCAAATATGTTTGTGTTTTCGTGGCATTTCCAAAACTCCACAGAAGCCTCGGTAAAACGTCCACCACTTTACTAGGGCATGACTAAGACTTGACTGTGATTAACTTTGCTTGACTGTGACTGTGACTATGACTTGTTTGAAGATATTTAATAAAACTTGAAAAAAACTCAATACTTGACACTGGCAAATGCACAAGACGTGCGACGCTAAAATCATCTCAACAGGAAAGAAGAAGAAAGTTGTCAATGGCAAATGCATACGCCGTACGACGCCAAACTCCTCCCAGGAAGAAAGAAAATAAAAGACTGTTTTGTTTTGTGCTGTTACCTTTACCTATGCTGTTCAAACGACTGTAGTGTTCAGTTGTAAATACCACTTACGGTCACCTATTTGAAGACTGACAGGATTGAAATTTATATAGTGGGCGTTGGTCTTTATAAGTGGGTAAGCAAAAAGTTACCGTGACATTTATAAAAGGGACCAAAAGGGATCATTCAGAGCCTGAAGGTTTAATTGAAAAAGTTCAAAAGGAGACGTCCTTTCCATAATTATTATGAGCGAGAAAAAACTGTCATGTATTTTTTATTTCTCAAAAAATTAAATATTACATCGTTTGGAAATTGAATTGGCTATTTTTAGCAATTCGTTACACTTTGGTATTTTACTCATAAATACAAAGAAACCAATTTTTATACCAATTTTCTGAAAAGTATGTGTCCTGCATTATTTTAATTATCTGTTTGTATAACAGAATATTATATACATGTGATTTTATAAAAAAAACTATATCTAATTATTAAAATAATTTTAATGCACGATAATTAGTAGACAATTAAAACACACAGACATTAAAAACACAGCTATACGTTTAGTGAAAATAACAGCGTTGTTTATTCAATATGAATAAAATTGAGGAAACCGAATTCTAAGCAAGTAAAATAAATAATTGTAGACCATAAAAAAGGAGTCGTTAGCGGTAGCACTTAAATTTCACTGTAATTAAGTTTTGTCATACAATCTTAGTTGAACTTTAGTCGTAAAGAAACAATTTTGATGTTTTTGTTATTCAGTAGTATGGTTCAGTCTAAGGCCCTTCCTCAGAATACAGAAAAAACTACTATAACTATATTTAATACTAACTACTATAACTATATTTATTGGGGAAATGAAATCGTTTACCGAAATACAGACTGTTGGTGTTCTTACCTATTTATACCTACATACTCAGAATACCTTCGTACACAACGCTACGCAAATCTTCGACCCTCGACGATTTTAGTCTCCAAGTGACTACCGACCGCCATACAAATCTATTGAAGTTCGTACATGAGTCACGTCGCCGACATTCGTCCCACGACTCGTGTCGCGCCAGTCGCGCGCTACCTGCCGGATGAGATCGTCGCTACATAAGTCGCAGCGATTTGCAAGATGGCGGAGCAGTTTTACGCCTTTATTTTACGCTATTTTATTTATTTACTTATTTTTTTTAATTTTTATTTTATTTATTTATTTTATTTTACGCAATTTTTTTTTTTTTTTTACGCTTTATTGTACTACAGTGGCTGAATAGGCAATTCGCGTCATGCGATTCAATGTCATGTGAACTCGTGTGTACGTACCGTGCGCTATTTGATACTCGCGACTCAATACTAATGTAGTATACAACATTAGTATCGAAGAAGATTTGTGTAGCGTTGTGTACGAAGGGCCTAAGGGTGATCAATTAAAATTTATTTATGTTAGGTTTTGTCAGCAAGTGAGCAGATATTGAAGGCTTTACTTTTATGATAATAACTGTCTGAACGCACAATTATTCGTTTATTTTAAGACGCTTACATTATGTAGGATTTTAAAGTACACCTAGTTGTTGCCCGCGACTTATCAAACAAAAAAGAAGACAAAAATGTTCCGCCAATAACTTTAGAAAAAGTTTGATACGTCAATGCCAATATTTCATTGAATCATCAAATAATGTAGGTATACATTAAATACCATATTTGAGATAAGTACATAAATACGCAACTTTAAAAACATCTCTAATAATAGATAGCCAATAAAGAAGTTAAATTGACTGGACTATTAATCAAAATGTGACCACATGATATTTGTATAGGTCATAACTATCTTCGTCAATAATAAATGGATAGACGACCTTTCAAAAGGGTCTTGGTGAAACCTATCACGAACATGTCTAAAGCGCCTTGATATGGTTGAACCTGAGGGTTGAACTTCTTGTTATAGAACTCTGTAATGGAGATTTGGCGTCAACGTAAATAAACCATGTTTTTAGGGTTCCGTACCTCAAAAGGAAAAAACGGAACCCTTATAGGATCACTTCGTTGTCCGTCTGTCTGTCTGTCCGTCTGTCAAGACCCTTTTTCTCAAGAACTCGTAAAGGTAGCAAGTTGAAATTTATATTAAATACTTGGGTCTACGGTTTCTTTCGGCTGTAAAAAAATAAAAGTTGTAAGTCAAAGCAATCAAAAGATATGAACGTTTATGTCGTATATTTTGCGATTTCACAGGGGAACCAAAACCTATAGGGTACTTCCCGTTGACCTAGAATCATGAAATTTGGCAAGAGGCAAGGTCTTATAGTACATATATAGGAATAAATCCGAAAGTTATAAATTTGAAGTTATTTCATTTAAAAATAATTATTTTGATATTACAAACTTACATTTTGTAGTTGGAATGTATAGAAGAACCTTATTGTCAACTACAAACTTAAGTTTGTCTTTCAATATTTTAACTTCAGTTAGTTTTTAGGGTTCCGTACCTCAAAAGGAAAAAACGGAACCCTTGTAGGATCACTTCGTTGTCCGTCTGTCTGTCCGTCTGTCTGTCCGTCTGTCCGTCTGTCAAGACCCTTTTTCTCAAGAACGCGTAAAGGTAGCAAGTTGAAAGTTATACTAAATACTTGGGTCTACGGTTTCTTTCGGCTGTAAAAAAATAAAAGTTGTAAGTCAACGCAATCAAAAGATATGAACGTTTATGTCGCATATTTTACGATTTCACAGGGGAACCAAAACCTATAGGGTACTTCCCGTTGAGCTAGAATCATGAAATTTGAAAGAATATTTATTACCAAAGACTCGACTTGCAAAAATTCAAAAATCGTTTGTTGTTAATTGTATAAATTTTTATAACATTCTGCCAAAAACATTGACATGCCTTAACGAAAGGAATTTTAAAATTAAGTTAAAAAAGCTCTTGTCTCACAAAGCTTACTACAAGGTGGACGAGTTTATAAAAGATAAAAAAGCATGGCGAAATGTAAATATTGACGTGGACTTAATTAATTAATATTGTACAGAATGAAATGAAATTTACCCACATATTATTTTAACTAATTAGTTTATTATTTATTTGACATTTTATTATTTAACAGATATTATTACTATACAACTTTGACATTTAATTTATTTAATACTCCTTTTTAAGGAAGTAGATTTTATTTTATTTTATTTTATTATATAAAGTTTAATTGGTGTAAATCTACCAAATTGAAGTCTGGTAGCTTTCCAACACGGGAACTTGACAACACCAATTCTAGTAAGTAATCGATTTTATAATGATTATGTAGAAGTATTCCTTTTTTCTTTGAGACTATGTACTTTTAATGTTTAATTTATGACCTTTCGAAAGTGTAGGTACTTGTATTTGTACCCAATTGAAATAAAGATACTGAACTGAACTGAACACATATATAGGAATAAATCCGAAAGTTATAAATTTGAAGGTATATCATTTAAAAATGATTATTTTGCTATTACAAACTTACATTTTGTAGTTGGAATGTATGGAAGAACCTTATTGTCAAATACAAACTTAAGTTTGTCTTTCAATATTTTAACTTCAGTTAGTTTTTTTTTTGGTCTCGCGCTCTGTGGGTTCCTTTATGTCGTATATTTTGCGATTTCACAGGGGAATCAAAACCTATAGGGTACTTCCCGTTGACCTAGAATCATGAAATTTGGCAAGAGGCAAGGTCTCATAGCACATATATAGGAATAAATCCGAAAGTTATAAATTTGAAGGTATATCATTTAAAAATAATTATTTTGCAATTACTAACTTACATTTTGTAGTTGGAATGTATGGAAGATCCTTATTGTCAACTACAAACTTAAGTTTGTCTTTCAATATTTTAACTTCAGTTAGTTATTTTTTTGGTCTCGCGCCGTTAGACGGAACCCTCAGAGCACGAGTCCTACTCGTACTTGTCCGGTTTTTTTATTGAATTATTTTCCTAAACTTGTTGACATTTTCCAGTATAAGGTTGGATTATTATTTAAATTTTAATTTATTTATCGTGCTCGAGTATGTTATAAGACATATAAAAGGTATTATATCTAATTATGTATCATAACGTATCTTTTCATGCTGTTCCCAATACTTCAAAGAAGCGTATAGTAAAATCCCCACCTCTTTATTTGGGCATGACTTTGACTAGGACTTGTCTGACGATATTTACTAAAATTTGAAATTTTGATAAATGATAAATTCTTGACACTGATAAATACGCCATACGAGTGACGCCAAAATTATCTTAGAAGGAAAGAAAAAATTTATCTTGGTAAACAAGCCTTATAATATTGGATCTAGACTCAAGGTTTATTAATAAGTCTTAATTAGTGTCAAGGTATCTTGGGACCAGTGGTCTTGATCCCATTACTGCTGTCATATCTGCTCTGTGATGACTATATACTGTAATGGATAACTGTTTATCCGGATACCGGATACTGAATATCCGGCCAATCTTGATGCCGGATAGCCAGCCAACCTTAAAGCCGGATATCCAGCCACCAGATTGCCAATTGGCGCATCGTGACGAGCAAGCTCGCGTAGATGGCGCACGAACGATCGGGGTATCGTGCGGGCTCAGGTGAATTCAGCTATTTTCATTCATGAGCCAACTTAGAAACATCAGCAACTGTTTCATTGATTGTTGAATTGATTGCAAACACGATCACTTGAGGTTATAACGTGCTATTGTGGTTTGAGTTTATTATAAAAGTATTTTGGTTGTAGAATGAAAATTGTGGTGATTATATTTGTTAAGTTGATTAAATAAAGTACCTAAATTTGATATTTAGTATTTTTATGTGTAACATCTATTGGCGCGCTTTAGCAGTAAGAACGACTGGTATGCCGTGCCGTGATGGACGTGACGTATATGCTATTTTATGCCGTTACGTTTCACACCTGCAGGACGTCCCGACGGCCAACTTTAAAAAAAAACTGGTATCCGTTCGAATACTCGCTTTTTATCCGGCGGCATCCGGCCAGATAGTAAATTTAGACCAGATAGGCCGGATACCAGAAAGTTACCAGTTATCCGTTTCATCTCTATTTAGGAGCGGTTTTTTGAATTCCAAGCAAATTTACGAAATGGAAAGTCCTTCTTTACCTTATATACATCGAAGTTTTCAAGTATGGAATCGAAGCAGGTATAGAGGTCATTGAGAAGGTCGACCACCTCGAGAGGAGTGGACTCTGCGGAGAGCTTAGTAAATCCGATGATGTCGCTGAAGTAGATGGTCACTTGATCGTAAGTTTCAGCCATCACGGGCTGACCCATTATCAGCTGAGAGGCGACAGATCTGCGAAATAAAAATTAGAAATGAATAAACCGACCAAGTGCGAGTCGGGCTCATGCACTAAGGGTTACGTACCACTACAAAATACAAAAAGTAGTGCAAAAATACAACACCACAGCGACCACCCATCCAAGTACCGACCGCACCTAACGTTGCTGAACAGAAATTTGTTATCGAATCGCAATTGGCCAATATTTATTATTTTACTTCAGACTTACTGGAATCTTTTCTTTCCACATAATAAATTAGCACTTGTTACAATTTGTAGGCCAAGTGCACAGATTTCCTTGATGACTACAATGGTTTTAGTGCATTTTGTCCAAGCATCAATCTCTATAGTTTTAAATATCTTTGATGTCCATGTAAATTATTTCCTTTACCCTGAACGGCTCCTGGTTTACAACCTCAGAATATATTATAGAATAGTCAGCAGCCACGATATTTCAATGCGAAATTAGACGGTCGACGTTATGTCAGAAGGAAACCACCAGCTGTCCGCCTTCATCTGCATTATTGTACGTATCTCTAGATTTGCGGTCTGTTTGTTTCGAATGTCATACGGTGACCTGGGGGGTTAGACAAGAGTCAATTTCTGTTAGCGTTAACGCCTACGGAAAGATGAAATTGTATGAAAACGAAATTAGCTTGAGAAAACATCTCTCAAGCTAATGTCATTGTCAATGTCACTCTTCTCTAACCCCCCTGGGACTGGTCATCATTATCAGCCTTTCATGTTACTACTCCTAGGACACAAGCCGATTTATCAGAGAGAGAGAGAGAGAGAGAGAGAGAGAGGATGGACAACATACTAAGGAAAACTACTACGATGTCTGGGGTGGACCCTAATCCACCTTAAGTGTGCTTCGATTATCCTTGACCAACATTTTTTAGTTCACCAATCCTTTTTGTTACCACTTATGAATGGTTTTCTGTGTGAAGTCCAAAATATCAATATAGAAACACAAGCGGAAAAATATATCTTAATTTGAATTCCAGTAAAGATTTATAAATAAACCTTGTATGGTTTGCGTCTGAATAAATCTGGACGACATTTTTTCCTCCGGTAATAAGGGTTGTAAAGACATGTCGGGTCTGTCAACCGCCGTTTTTTGTAGCCCTATTCAGAGTTCAGACCAGTGTACAAGACAATTCGGTTCGAGATGTCTATTCTATCTCGAAATGTTTTGTTAAGATTAGGGTTTTAGGGACAAATGCTAGTATGAACTTTGAATAACCTCAATGCGGTTGGGGTCATTTATCTTATGGGCTCAAGCTAGCACAAAATACCATGCTAGGTAGGTACTAACTTTTGATTTGATAATTTAGCATCAGTTTTAGAGTTGTTATATTAAGTTTAGTTTAGAGAAACATACAACACAATCGACGTATTTCAGTAAATTTTTGCACAAATTTTATTGAAACTGTTAAATAGCAAGTGAACCCCGGGCGGACCCAAATCTGAGATACGAAAATCCGACGAAGAAGAAAAGTATTGGACGCGGATATCATGATACTAAAGAGGCGCTCGGCAAGACACGTGGCTAGGCACGTTGACTTATTGACGGCAAGTGGACAGGCCTGGCAGAGTGGTTACAAAAAGCCAAAAATCTTGTATATACTCTAAAGGGACCATTCCATGTAAAAAGCAGACAAGCACTCCGTCAGTAGACAACCCGATGGGTCGACTACATCAGGTCCATCGCGGGTCATGTGAGGATGAGAATAAGATGCAGGGAGCAAACGCACAGAAGAGTCTATACCCAGCAGTGGGTCATTATCAATGACGATTTATATTATTATCTTTAGTCAATAAGGACTGACGATGAAAAGATAAGAGAAAGAGTAACGAGAGAGTAAGAGTGAGAGTGAGTGAGTTACTCACGTGAGAGAGTAAGTCTTATATCCAGCATTACGACAAGAAAGACTAGATTATAGAGAAGATGCTCCATCTTCGATCACAACGTCGCTTTTTATCAGGTAAGATTGTGGTCAAACTAATCCGACGTAAAACAAAAACAACCGTTAGTCAGCTTCAAGGTATTTATGTAGTCTAATAATTACGCTAAAATGTATCCGAATCCTAGAATGCGTCTCAGCTGTATGAACTATGAATAAAAAAAAGAAAAAATCTTACTTAGGCAAAAGCTGATAGAGCAGTTCTTCGCACTTCCGCTTCTCTTCCAAGTAGTCCGAAGTCCGTTCTTCCACTAGGGCTTCTAGATTGTTTGCATACTGTTCCACTTGAGTGAGCAGCATGTCCAACCGGGTTGAGGTTTCACAGTCCCTGTTAGAAGAAACAATAAGCAAAAAACAAAGATCTAAACAATAAAGATATGCTCATCCGAATATTTGCGTCCCAGTCGGTGTAATACTTATAAATTATCATTAAAGGAACCGACTTCAAATAACCACAAAACAAAAATTCTAAGTTTATTAACTTACTTTTTTTATGCCACTACAAATAACAAAATAATATTTTTACACGGATTTTGAAGTCTAGGCAAGCGCGATAGAATGAGGTGAAACATATTTTTTGTGTTGTTTCCAAAACTCCATAAAAGTCTCTACTACTATACTGGGGCATGACTTGGACTTGACCATTACTTTGCTTTGCTTGACTTTGACGGTGACTAAGACCTGGCGAGTTTGAACTTTAAAAGTTTGAAGAAAATTCTAAAATACTTGACACTAATAGGCTAAACGAGCTATGGAGAGGGCTATGCTCGGGGTTTCTCTACGAGATCGAATCCGAAATGAGGAGATCCGTAGACGAACGAAAGTCACCGACATAGCCCACCGGATTAGTAAGTTGAAATGGCAGTGGGCAGGGCACATATCACGCAGAACAGATGGCCGATGGGGCCGAAAGGTTCTGGAATGGAGACCACGGACTGGTAAGCGCAGCGTAGGACGTCCACCCACAAGATGGACAGACGACCTAAAAGAGACCGCAGGGAAACGCTGGATGCAGGCCGCTTCCAACCGGCCCTTTTGGAGATCGATGGGGGAGGCCTATGTCCAGCAGTGGACGTCCTAAGGCTGAAATGATGAATAGGCTAAATAGGCAAGCATTCTGTAGCTAACAAAAAAAAAGTTGGCAGACACGGGACGCTTGGCCGATTTGAAACAAGACAGTATTAACAGACGTATAGATTTGGCTGACGGACCCACGTCCAACCAACGGGAAAGAAAGATAAATTTTTCTCTTTCTCTCCCATCGACTGGTATTCCGTGACAGCAAACCTCATGACGCTCTCTTAAGTAGCTAACAGACAAGGACTTGGCTGACCAACGGAAGAGAAAGAGAAAATTTTCTCTTTCTGTCGATTTTACTGCCAAGGCGCGCCAATGGATGCTTCACATCAAAAACAAATTACAACTTACTTGTTGATTCTCTGTATGTTTTCTTTGAGTGCCGAGAAGTCAGGGCGGTCGTCGTCCGGCAGCGTCCAAGGTGGTTCACCGGTCAGGGACTGCCGTGGAGATGCCGAGAGTGGAGACGTGCCTCGGTTCCGCATCTCAGCGCTACCTGTTACAATAACAAAACAAATTGAAATTGCGTAGGTATGTGTATAAATTCGTGCTGGTAAATCTGCAAACAAAAAAAAACATACAGTCGAATTGATAACCTCCTCCTGAAGTCGGTTAAAAATGTGGCACTTACTGGTTTGACTATCGACTTATTCCTTCAAAGAAAGAAAAAAAAAGCATAAAACGTGCGGGTTTTAAAGAAAAGTAATATTGTTCTATATAATAAGTATGATGGGTAGTAACTTGCAAGTAAATTTCGGAGTAAAATAGAATGAAAAGAAAATATTATGTTCACGCTATCCTCTGTCCCATATTGATAGCACCATCCCACGCACCTGGGCTCGATAAATCATCTTCCAGTCTAACGTTTAAACATATTATTTCAAATACATAGTTCACGTTTTGTGTTTATTTTTAACTACGTATATAGTTGTAGCTTATAATATAAAGGCGTTACCAGGTCGTATTTTAATTGAGAAATATTTTTTACCCTACTGCGCAAGAAGAAGGGTTATGTTTTTCGTTTGTATGTATGTATGTTGGTTTCTTTGGCACTTCCTACAGCCTAAACGGCGTGTGAGGTGTCATTTGATTTGTTTTAATCAATGACAGTATGGTTTTAATAGTGGATGTGACATAGGGTACAAGAAATTCAAATAACGTCCGCAAAAAAATTAATAAAGGATTTTTTTTAAATAAACTTTGCTAAATAGTAATTAAACTTGGCTAATATTACCAACATTGTCAGCTTTCATCAGCATCAGATTTCAAAAATATATAATACAAGGTACTAGGAAAGAGCTCTCTACTACGAGTATAAATATACGAGTAGATTAGTACGCAGCACGCCGCTGTTACTTTTCGGTTAATTACCTACTATTTATGCAATTCAGTCGAGTTATTTCTCGACATATTATATTATTATGTTATTTGTCGAGTTATTGTTCTGAAACAGCTAATAACATGGTTCACCGTTGTCAGCTTGTTTACGCCCTCTACAAGACCGCCAACTGGCTGCCGATGATGGGTCAGTGGTTGGCGTATCCAACTTTCACGCCAGAGGCGTGGGTTCAAATCCCAACGACAAACTGAGCTGCCTTTGAAGGATAACATTGTGAGGATCGTCATTTGTTATCATCCCTGCGTCGGACTTCCACTACCACACATTCCAACACTGTCAAAAAGCTCACCCCCACAACTTGCAAAGCTGGAAATCCCACACCGTCCGATTTTTCCGCTCCTTTCTTCCGCGGACCTGCAAGGTGTGGAATTTCCTTCCCCCAGAGGTCTTCCCACCGAGGTTCACCGTCAAGCAATTTAAAAAATGGTGTCTCTTAAGGCTGACAAAGCACCATCAACACCGTTAGTGTTTCAGGTGTCCATAGGTGGTGGTTTCTGCTTACCATCAGGTGGACTACAAGCATGTTTGCCACTTTTAATTAAAAAAATAAACCTGACGGTGTTTTCTGGCACTCGCCCTCTCGTTTAATAAGCTCATAAGCTAAATAGTGAGTTATTTTATTTTCATTCTAAGTTTGATACTGATACGACTGCTTTAGGCTCGATCCAATAAATCTCGTATCCTCGTCTACCTCAATGATTCACAGCAAGCTCCACATGAATCACCTCACGGTACTCTATGAAACATTCATAGAAAATAACGTGAAAAGACCTTCGAGACTCGGATCATGAAATTCAAATGGCTATTTGAATAATATGACTGAAAAATAATGCTTTTGAAAATTAGGATAACCATCTTTCGTGGAAGACAAAGATGAAATTCTTATATCTTACTACTGCGCAAGTAAGTCTGTCCCTTTATCTGACTGCTTTTGTTACATTTGCATAACTAAACGGCTGAAATAGAACGACCAGATAGCTGATGATATAAGAAGTAACCAACGTGGGTGAAACCGTGGGGCACAGCTAGTGACAAATAATTTTTTACGACGAATCTTTCACAGCTACTTAATATACATATCTACAAAGTTTCACGGATCGGTGGTACTAAGCAGAAAGGTCATTTTGCCTTCAACTTTTAACTGCTTAGTCCATCATCATCATCATCATCAGCCTATTTAATGTTCGTCCACTGCTGGACGTAGGCCTCTCCTAAAGAACGCCACAAGGCACGATCTTCTGCTTTTCGCATCCACTTGCCACCAGCCGCCTTTCGCAGGTCGACTGCTTAGTCCAAGCATGAAAAAATATGTCCAATACATTTCGCTGAGTGTGAATGAAAATGTTTAGGCAACACCTGGTTTTCTTCGATGTTTCAGGGCTATTCTCTTTACAAAAGTTATCCACAATTGTGAACACAATGACCTCTTTTCGACTTCCACATTGTTATTCTGTATACACACCGATCTCGATTTTATACGCAGAAAGAAATCGTACGAGAAATGTGGTATTGCAGTCCACTTACATAGACGAGCGCCCAGGCGCATAGGTTTTATTTGCTGCGCAGCTCTGGTAAAAAGTTTCATTGCTCGAGCCACTTGTTTGTGGCGCATTTTATTGTACTCAGACAGACAGGAACGTGTGTGGGAAGTAAAACAGCTTCGTCTGCTTCCAACAATCGATTCAACTAGGAGGAGTCGGACACAGCATTTGCGTATATGCCCTCGTAATTTGCGATATAGCATTTACCAAATAAAAATGCTTTTTCATATAGAAAAAGTATTCCAACAATACCCATTAGCAGACAAGCGTATCTGTTTTCGATAATTTTCCATAAAAAGATTATACCTGTATTTAAAGTTAATATTTTGAACTTTTTGATCATACTTCGTACCAAAAATACACGTGATTTTGGATGGGGTATGTTAATCTTAACCCTTACCACGGACTGGCACGGACACCAGGAGAACTGAAGAAAAGGGGGTTAAAAAGTTGCTAAAACCATTACGTGATTAATGGACGACCCCTAACACCAGGGCCATCACAGATACGATGCTGACCTTTAAAAACTCTATTTATAGCCCCCTTGCAGAACCCCATATTATAGTAACTCGGAAACGCCGCAGGAGGGAGGGAGCTCATTCCACAATATCATCATCATCATCAGCCAGAAGACGTCCACTGCTGAACATCCATTTAACCTCCACACTAAACGACAGCCTGCCTTTTGCATCCACTGGATGCCAGCGACTCTCACAATGTCGTCAGTTCATATAGTCAGGCCTACCTACGTTGCGTCTTCGGGTTCGTGGTCCCATACTCGTTTATTATTGCAGGAATAGGTGAAAAAGATCGCGTAAAACACACATTGTGCAATCTGTGATAATAATTATGTGGATGAGCTTTCAGATGGTGCGGTGGTGGTGGCGCGGTTTTATCATCGCACTAGCCGTAGTGCGATGATAAAACCGCGACGCCATCAGATTAAACGGAACACCATCTTATTTATTATACCATATATTTAAGAACACTTGTTATAAATTTATGTTTTTACAGGTATGGCCAGCCCATATTATCACCATATTATTGTAGCTTATACTTTGTAAATAGTCACCATTCCATGGACTGCATCATCTATCCTTAAACATTATCTTGCCTAAACTAATAGACGGTTAGCACTCACTGGTAATTGCTGTCGAAAAACTCAAAACTCGACTAGTTTTTATATGATAGTACTATCTTGCCTGTCTGTAGATACTAAACTAGTACGTTTAAATTTCGAGCCATGCATGGTTTGCTTTTTTCTCGTTGGTAGACTTAGCCGCCATTCGTTACGAATGAAATGTATTAGACATTTCTTATGTAGTATGTAAGTACTTACGTTTGAACTTGTCTTCGAGCACAGCAGCGCAGTAGTCGCATGCCAGCGTGCAGTGAGGCCGCCGCATCTCCAGCAGTGGGCTCACGGCACGCCGTGGACTTGGCGACTCGGCGCCCCCTGGCGGCACCAGGGACATTGTTCTGTAACAATATTATTTATTTTAAGCAACTGGTTGTATTTTGTAATACTCGGTAAGAATGACAGTGAGGTAAAAACATTGTATGGGGGAAAAGTTTATGTTTCTTTCTGGAGATACATTTTACCTTTCGACCGAAAGTTATCTCAAATGGAGACCACGGACCGGTAAGCGCTTCGTAGGACGTCCACCCACAAATAGGACAGATGACCTGAAAGGGACCGCAAGAAAATGCTGGATGCAGGCTGCTTCCAACCGGCCATTTTGGAGATCGATGGGGGGTCTATGTCCAGCAGTGAACGTCCTATGGCTGAAATGATGATGATGAATAATGATGATGAAATTTTACAAAGATCCATCCCCATCTGAGCCGCAGGTTTTTTACAAAACCTATCGAAGTTATTAATATAGGATAACATGGAATGGTATTCCCAAGCCAAAAGGAGGTAATTCTATTTATAATTTTGTACAACTTTTGCTGTGTGACCAAAACTGAAATCGTGAAAAATAACAGCTGTTCCATAGAAAAATGCATTCACGCTTAACAAAATGTTTTTGTTCGCGATTTTCGAATTGATCCCGTAGTAACCATTGTTCACAATGATGAGTACAATGATCACCTTTCGGCTTAGTTCAATCGTTCTGTGTAACCTGTTTAGCGAGTTTTAAGGGCAATTTATCTCCCAAACAAAAATATCAAAAGAGAAATGAATACTATGCAAATTTAAAATTTTCAGTACATGTTCTTTTTTATCTCGTCCCAAATCCGAAGTTTTCAGATAATGTCTTAATTATAAAAATCCAGTTTATCTCTAATCACGCGAAAAATGCGAAGGGCCGGCTGATTGTTACTTACAACATAAAAGGTCGCTAAGTGGAATTTAATTGCGCAATTTATCAACGGAAAGTATACCTAGTGTACTTTCCAGTGCCGTATCAAGAATAAATGAACAAGGGGCGAATATGGAGTCGCGAACAGTGGTCCAATTTACCCCACTATATGTGCCCGCAACTTTGTACGCGTAAACTTTCATATAAACTTTCAACCCTTTTGGCCGCCCTAATTCGGCCCTTTCGAAAAATTCTAGCTTCGTAGGCTTCCTACCTTGGGTTGCTCTCTTTTCAGGTTTCTAGGATAATAAAAGTTGTTCTTCCAAAGCATTGTTTTTATGTTCCTGTAATATTTTTGTACATGGCATTCCATGATTCTTGTTAATTGAATTTTTATGATAATGTTGGCACACTTGGATCTTGCAACTTACAGGGTGACTTACAGGTTGAGCTTAGTTAGCAAAGCGTAAATCCGAAGTGTTTACTGCAGGTTCAAGTCCGGTCGGTCACCAAACATTTTACAATGTCCTTGTGATCCTTTCTACAGAAAGAAAAATTTATATTATTGTTAGGTACAAATAGGTACAATTAGCCACATGGACATTGGACATAATCTACTCGATATGTAACCTTTACAACATCGTCTAACTTCATTATCAAGGGCGGGCATTATAGCCCTCTTGGCCCATCCTAGTTTCGCCCAGGCCATACCTTCCAATATATCTCAGACAAAATTACCGTAACAAGATTCCCCAATCACCCACCCCCCTGGGTGTCTTTATCAGGCTTAAGTGCGCAATCGTTGTAGTAAATTCAGATTATACAAATTCCAAATAATAGCTTACGGCACAAAGTTATATTTATCTATTATATAATTTTGAACCAAAAAAAATTGAGAACGCAGTTCATTTTATGCATATTCCTGGTATACTTAAAAGCGTTTACTGGATATTGAGCGTACTATTCAAAATAAAAAATAAAATATATATTAATTTAATAATTCCTTTTTTTAAACTAGATTTTTCGTATTCATCTCAGCAAACCATTTCATTTGAAACCCATATCATAATGGTAGATAAGAAAATTTTGTCTGCAATCTTGGGACGTCCGCCATATTGAATTTATCATCTAAGACCAAAGTGCTTGGGAAGAAAAATTTTACGAACTCAAACTCGACGGGGTTACGTCGTTTCGCTTAGAAGTTCCTATGGCCACCTTCTGTCTCAATCATCAGACCAGGCCCCCGATTCTACTAAACAAATTGTTTTTAAATTGTAATTGTGTCGATTTCAAAGAACGGCCTCAAAATTGACAGTTTTAAAAAAATACTCGAAAGAGGCCACCACCTAGTATTATAACTTAGTATAAAAAAAATATTTTAAACTGTCAATTTTGAGGCAATTATTTACAAATTAAAATTGAAACAATTACAATTTAAAAACAATTTATTTAGTAGAATCGGGGCCCAGCGCAATGGTACCTTAACATTGCATTTAACCAATTTAATTTAATTTAATTTAATTTAATTTAATTTATATATGCAAAATTTCAGCTCAATCGGTTGAGGATAACTGGTCTAAAATTCAGCTGCATGATTTGTCCTACACATACGAACGTACGAATACATGCTAACTAACAGTAAAGTAAACCATATAGTTCGTACTAAAACCTAACTCAAAATGGGTAGTAGAGTAGTCGTAACGACTTTTAAAACTATTATTAGGGTTATTGATTATTAGTTAACAGCTTGCTTCTTGTATGCAGCTTCCCAACAAGCTAACAACTCAGGCGAGCTATAAAAGCGATAGTAACTCTATCATCTCTCTGTTTGTCTCTCTGTCTGTTTGTTCGCTTCTCAGGTCCAAACGGCTAAGCCAATCTTAACGAAATTTGGCAGAATGATAGTGTACATCATAAGGACGGAGACAAAGTAAGGTTTTCCTCCCGGAAAACGCGGAAATTTGTGGGTAACACACGGTGGGATTCAGCTATTGTTTTCATAATCCCATTCACACACCAAAAATTGTATTTTTAATATTCAACAGGGCATCTTGGTGTGGCTTTGACCTTACAAATGCCTCTTAACTGATTGTCCAGGCTAAAGCCGAAAATTAAAATATATTAATAATAATTATAGTCTAAGAGGGGAATAAAATATCATGCTCCTGACGTATTCGACAATGGCGAACTCTGTTAGCTTCGATTATGAGCGTTAATGTGACTTGCAAACAAAAACGAAAATTGTTTTAAAGTGGCTAATAAGAAAAGCTACCATTTCGACCACAAACAGTACAGAAACAACTAACAAAGCCCGTTCACGTAGCTTTTGTTCTCTAATCTATTTTCTTACTCTTCATTTTTTGCTTTTCATCGTGATTCGAACGTGCAGGAAGTTCGATAGAGCTTTCTGTAGCAAAGTGCGCCCAACAATGCAGGTCAGTTCCGGATTACTCTCTTTGTGTGCAACAATTGTTGTTCTTTCGAGATTCTTTGTGAGATTCCGTTAAATATAACTTAACTCAAAGTTCCATTGAACAAGCAGTCTGTAAGTAAAATAGATAGGGTAAGGGTGGTGTATGGCGCAGTATTGAATCAGTCGATCATAAAAATAAAACAAACGGACAAATCTCATGTTTCTTTCATATTTATTCATAATTCTAATTTGCAGATAACCATAGATAATCACATAACCACGGACCAGTAAGCGCAGCGTAGGACGTCCAACCACAAGATGGAAAGACGACCTAAAAGTGACCGCAAGGAAACGCTGGATGCAGGCCGCTTCTAATCGGCCCTTTTGGAGATCGACGGGAGAAACCAATGTCCAACCTGTGACCTATGTCAATTATCAACCTTTTTTTTTTATTTTTTTTTATTTTTTTTTTTAATCTAATTTTTTGTTTGGGGCTTTAGTCGCTATGCGATTATGCCAGCCCCCCTTTTTAATTTATATATTACAAAATGTCGTGGGCACGTGAATATCTAAATATTATATAGTCAATAAAACTTAGTATTCGTTTATACTAGTTAGAGGGAAAAAAAATGTACCATTGAAACCATAGATTCAGTATAAGTACATTGAAACACAAAATTGCGTTTATCTCAAACTGTAGTCACTGTGGATTGGAACGTTTTGCAGATTGACGTCCAGTTGACAGTTTACAGTTTCATTATAAACACATGCAGGGGGTATTTATTGTTACTCAATTTCAAAAAGGGGTTAAAAAGAAACGATTTTTTTAATTACAAATTTGCGTTGGTCATTTGCCCTAGTGTCAGTTTTCATAGAAATAAATATCTTGTTTAACTTCTAGGCGCTGTCTAATTAGAGCCATGTTAAACCTTTGATTGTCTTTTTGTGGCGAGATCATAAGTAATTTTGCCAAGCTTTTAACGACTAAACGGCTGGACCGATCGTGATGTGATGGAATTCAGCAAGGAAAACGTACATAGAGTGCTTTTCATGAAAGAAGTCCCCCAGACGCGGCGCTGTCATCGCGTATCAATCACTATCAGTATCATTTCTCGAGTAGAACTTTAACAACTTTTGGCATCGTACACGACTCTTTAACGATGGAAAATTAATAAAAATCTCACTAGCGTCCAAACACAGTAACAACACCTGACAACTACAACATGGAAATTTAGTTCCGCTGTTTGCCGTGGGACTTCTTTCATGAAAAGGACTTTAAGTTAGGTTTTAAAGTTCTTATTGCCTTAAAAAAAATGGAAAATCGGCGTATAATAACACAAGGTAGAGCACCGAACTCACCAATAGATTTAAACCCTTTTAAATCTAAGTCTTGCAAGAAGTACGCAATAAAAAAATCTAAATTACAGTTTCTTCCAGAGTCGGGCGACTTTGGGGGAAATTTCACACCCACTACGCACTAGACACAAAGCAAGAATCTAAACAAATAACCAGTTGAATGTGAATATTTATTTCTTTGTACTTGTCGTTCCAATAACACATGGTGATGGGTTGGATTGTCAGAGAGGAAAACGTTCTTTGAAATAGGCATAGTAAATGAAAGAATATACATTTTATTTCTTCAGCTAAAACCAAACTAATCGAAAAGTCCCTCGGTCAAAGGAAACCAACATTATTTTGTTTTATTTATTTATTAATTTAGTCGTTTACTAAAACGGCTACAAAAATCCAATAACATTAGCGTAAATAATTATTTGATTAAAATATTCAAGTACAAATATTAATGTGATTAATGTGAGATCATCATCATCAGCCAGAAGACCACTGATGAACATAGGCCTTCCCCTTAAAACTCCACACTGAACGACAGCCTGCCATCTGCATCCACAGGATGCCCGCGGCTCTCACGATGTCGTCAGTCCATCTAGTGAAAGGCCTACCTCTCCATCCAGTCTAAGGCCTTAAAGAAACTCCTAGTATAGCTCTCTCTCCATCGCCCGCTGTTGAGTTTTTCCAAAAGGCCAGCAGTTAAGAACCATGTCTCAGTACCAATATGCGTCATCACTGGTAACACACACTAGTAATAGACCCTTGTCTTTAACCAGTGTCACAAGGGTAATGTGAGATGTGTACGTGCAAACTTTAATATGGTTTACGATTGTAACGTAAGTACATTTTCGTTTAAACTAGAAATAAGGACAAAGACGTAAAACGAGGTATTCACACTGTCACAGGTTTCAATTCAATTAAGACTGGAATGGTCTTTTTCCAACCCTCTTTCTGAGGTTTAATTAAAATTACGCAAACCCAGAATGCAAACGCTGTTCCGTGCCATATTAAGCCCAAATTTTATTTTGCATAGTGTATGTCCCACTGGTGATTTGCTGGAACTTTCTCGACAAATTCAAACAGTAATTGGGTTTAAACGATAAACAGTTTAAAACATGCATTTACGCGTTTGTGATAGGGAAATAAAGTTCGGGTTTTTTATTGATTAGGCTTGTGCATCATCTTATCTCATTTTCCAAATTTATAGACATAAAATAAGAGATTTAATAAAGAATGACTGATAGAGAAAAAAAAAACCGATGTGCCTCTTTTTCTAAAAAAAGGTTTTCATTATATTTGGTATTTAGTTCATAATAAGCTTTTAATTACAAACATTAGCCTACTTTACTAAATCTTACAATTGATAATCATTTTACCCTCGGGTCTCACAAACATATGATAGGTGGTTGCAAAAATATGTGGTAGGTGGTTAAGGGTTAAATAAAACGCTAGATAGCTTAGATTGTTCTACCGTCACAAACGATTTGCACTACAATTACATAGATAGATAAACTCTTTATTGTTCACCCCACAATGTTCACCACACCACAAATTATATACTGTTTCACACTGGTATTTATTTATTTTATTTATTTATTTAAGTCCACCTACACTGTGTACATCAAAACAATTTATCAAAACTTAAAACAGAAATAAAAATATAACTAATTGTCACAATAATTACAGGTGAAGACAGCATGAAATAATATTGAGCGATAAAATAAAATTATAGTTAAATTAGTTAAACATAAACACAAATGAGATATAAAACGATTATTTTTTACATTCAAAGTTTAGTCAGTATTAAAAATTAAAATTAAAAAGTCAAGTAATAAATGTCACAAAGAAAATACAAATAATTTTCAACATTTGAAATTTGAAACATTAAGCCAGATAAGTTCGTGCGTAGGAGTCGGTATCCCGCAACGAGACCGTGAACCGTCAAATAAAAAGGTTTTATATTTTATCAGCTTTTTAAAACTGAGTGGGAGTTTAATTATGTTTCCTAGACGTGCAGTAGCGAAGATCTTGGGGATTTGGGAAAAACCTACATTGGTTCTAGAAAAATAAATTTTGTAGGTAGATTTTAAACTAAATGCTATTCACAGATCATCTGAAGTTTTCGACGCCTATATTAGTCACGGCGATTTTTGACAACTTTGCCATACCAAATCCTACTAATTTTATAATCGCGAAAGTTTGTATGTATGGATGTATAGATGTTTGGATGTATGGATGTTTGTTCCTCTTTCACGCTGCAACAGAACAACGGATCGACCTGATTTTTTGCATGGGTATAGTTCAAGAGACAGAAAGTTACTTTTCATCATCATCATCACCATTTTTCATCACTACGCGGGTGAAAGCGCGGGGCGCAGCTAGTCTGTCATAATTCGCAATATCTCTTCGCTACATAGAAGAAAAAAAAGTCGCATTCCGCATCTGTCTGTCTCTATATCCGTTAACTCCTAAACCACGCAAAGGATTTTGATGCAGTTTTCACCATCAGACAGATAATTTTTATGTTTTTTTTAATGTTTATATATACCTGTAATAAAATTTACATTCGTGCAAAACCGGGGCGGGTCACTAGTAGAAAGTTAAACCGTCGATACTATCGATGTATTTTCGTGATGTTTTCAAAACTCCATAGAAGCCCTTAGTAGTAAGCACCCCTTTACTAAGCATGATTTAGACTTAATCGTGACTTACTTTACTTGACACTATCTGTGACTATGAATTGTTTGACGATATCTAATACAACTTGAAATGAAAATATTTAAATATTTGACACTGGCAAATGCACAAGACGTGCTACCCCAAAATTCTAGCAAGAGGAAAGAAGAAAAATGTCCCAGCTCTAAACGAAGTGGCTTATCTTCCTTTGATTGAAACTTCATTGCCGTTTGCAAATCAAATCCAATAACATTGCTCTAACTGGCTTTACCTGTGTAGAGCAATATTCCATTCCTCGGTTAAATCAATATCCAAGCCCACCTCTGCACCAGTTCCTCTCGCTAACTGAATGCATTGTCATCTATCTCTTGTATAAACAAACTACGTCAACCGATAGCTGAATACGATAGAAACTCGTATCTATATTTCTATAGAACAGGTGGGTAGGTATGGTAAGCGACAGTGATTATTTGAAAGCTAGAAGTTGTAACGTTTGAGAAACTTTGACGAGACTGCTCTCCGAACAGAGCTGTCTTTAGCGCACATTTCAAATAAAAAAACATTACTGAATGGAAATTAAAAATAATGGCTAAGAGCGTACACGCACATGGTAGGGTTCCGTAGCGAAAACCATATAGTTGTGGTCATATTCATAGTTCAGAAATTTGATGCCTGTAGAAATATTCGAACGAACGAAGCCCGGCCACCATCGCTCTCAAACATAATTAGTAAGAAACAAGCAAACTGACTAGCAGATGGTACTTAGCGGTCACTGCCGTCTTTGGACACCTGCAGTACTTAAGGCACTGCCAGTTTTCTGCCTAGCAAAGTACTCAATTCCCCCTTTTTTTGAAGTAGGTGTTAATTTCAAGCAGCTTGCAGCATGTTTTTCTCTGTATCATTGTCAATTCATATGCTATACACAATGAATTCAATGCATCAGAAGCAGAAAATAAAAGTTTTTTTTTCGTTTTCTGTGGTACCGGTACATAAATAATTATATCAAATTCTATACCTAACTCTATATATATTTATGGCACGTCGTGTTTACGTATCGCTGGATAACGAGTTGCTGCACCGGCGTGTTTTGGCGGAGTTTTAGGTAAGCCACGGTCGAGCGGTTGGATCTATTGCACCAACCGTTTGACAGCGGCCCTTTGTTTATTTGTTCAAAGATTCCAATTCTTTAAATCAAATTCAACCAAACGCACATAGCAAAAGCATACACAATAGAGGTACTAAAAAGACATTCACTAGTTGACGATAAAAAATATGATATCTCTCTTAGACAGACGAGCGCTCAGAGCAACGAGAATTGTTTAACGACAGAAATAAAAGCTGTCACGATCTTTTTATTGTTCGGCGAACCCTGCACAGACGGAAATTCATAATATTACCCTAACAAAGCGTGTTCCGTGTTCAATCAGTACGTAGACTGGGGAGTAGTGAACAATCCGTTTGATGTACATCAGCAAAGTATGGTTATATTTGGAGAGTTATAATACCTAATGTCTAACACTGTTTTAAACTACCTATCACGGTTGTTCACTCCAGATATGTGAATATTAACGGGATATGTACCGTGATAAGGTTGTGGATGGAGCTTCCTATATTTCGGCGCAGTTACATGCACCATGTTCACTGGAAGACAATACCGTAATATTGCGTAATAAAATTAATACTGAAAAAAGAAAAGAAAAAACGGTACGTTAATTCTATTATAATTATAGATACAGAGTTTTTTGTACTCATTATGAATAACTTTTACTATTGGATAAACTCTAAAATCGAGAAATAACTTTATTGATCCAAGAGAAATAATAACCACCGGTAGTAAGAAAATAAGAGATTGGGTGTTGACACAGTGAGTGGTATTTTGCATTTATATTTTCGTATAATTATAAGATATTCATGAAATAAAAAACGTGCGGCTTTGCTAACGTTTAGTTACGGTAACGTTATGGTACGTTGAAGGTGCCCGTAGTATAAGGTTTGGTAGTGCAAGTTTATTTGGTAAGTTTTATATTTCAAAAATATAGAAGATATATCTTTAACATAAAATTTACCGTGGTACCTTTACCTCGATAAATATCTCGTAAATAATAAAATTTTATTTAACTTTAGTGAACAACCGTGATAGTTTAAACAGTGTTTTATTTGTAACTTCAATTTGTACAAAATTTACGAATATTTTGCTCTAACTAAATCACATAAATTTATTCTGATTCTGATTCTGATTCTGAAGTAAAAAAAACAAACCACAGAATATGAATCAACGGACATTATCAAGTGAAACGGTACTTCAAGCGCTCCAGTCACACTAAATCAGACGAACCTTTAGTTCAATCACTAATTCGATTCCAAAACTCATCTCCCCTTCGAATGATATTGAACTGTGTGAATTATTAACGCAGGGCGATCATCAAATCGATAAATTAATGTCCTCTTCTCTCATCTGGAATAGCCACCTAACAAAAACATGGCCTTTATTTGAAACGTTTTGTTTACAGTAGCATTCCGATCTCAGCAATTGCGATCGGTGACCGCGACCGGTAGCATCGGCAGTGTCGCGCGACCCACTGCTCAGTATGAATTTATGTGGAGTACTAAGCAACCCACACGTCGCACCACGTGGTTGCTTGAGTTAGCACTCCATATTATTATAAATTTATACTGAGCAGTGGGTCATGCGACGCGGCCGCTGCTGCCGGTCGTGGTCGCCGGTCGCGGTCGCCGGTCGCGGTCGCCGAGATACCTTTTCATTATCACTGTATTATACGGCCTACAGGCGATGTGATGCTAGATACTGCACGCTCGTTCGCCATCGCCGTTTACGCCACTGACCTTTGTCAGAAGGATATAGAATAACTTTTTATGGTCCATTAATTATAGAGCAATTACAAAAATATGTTATATTCAATAATTTATTTCGCGTGACAATCGCGAAAATAATTTCGATTTAAAATTACTAAAAGCTATCACAGTGCTATCCGCCAGGTTTATAAAACCACAGTAATAATTGAGATAATTTGCACTGTTTGTTCTAACTCTCGTATTCAGAATTATTCAGATTTGGATAATGGTTTGTGTAGGTACAAAGGCCAACTGGCCACATTATGTTTAAATCCTCAGACCAGACAAAAAAATGTCTTAGTACATATCGTTCTTTTTCAAATGTCTCCATTTTTTTATCAATTTTTCACTACATCGCTAAACCGTAACTGTTACCTTACCTACTTAGATACGGCTCAATAACAAATTTTTCACACACCCTAAGAAACTTGTAGCGACACCAATGAACTAATAGTCCACATGCAAAATGGGTGACAAGGTCGTCTGCTGGATGAGTTCGACTGAAAGTATCAAGCCTAATTTTGGCCAAATGCCTTCGCACTCGCCACGCCACCTTATCTCCCGTGTTTGTCTGACCGAAACTTCTACGTTTTGAATTATTATATTGACTTCCTTTCCATTCGGAAGTTTTGTATAAAGGTAGTGTATAACCATAATATAACCCTATTCACAATGTTTCGTAACAATGGTTTAACATTAACAAGAAATATTGACAGATACTGTCAAAAACTGCCAATTTTTTTAAATTACGGCTCTGTATTAATTACATTGACTTCATCCGGCAAAAAATGATTTCTATGATATTCGCATATTCCCATTGGCCCGATGCGAACCAATGAAATTTAGATGATAACCACATTTCATCAGATACACAGATAAGAATAAAAACAACTAATAAAACAACTAAAAAAAATTACTGCTAAAGCCTGCCTGTTCTTCACGTTGTTAAAAAGTACTTAACCATAAACTTTTTAATTGGGCTTGACATAAAAAATTGCGACTTCATGAATACATGTCATAGGCAATTTGCTTAGTTTGGGGTCAGATGACCGTGTGTGGAAAACAAATGTCCCGAATATTTATATTTAATTAGCTAACTATTTGACTAAGCTTTTATACGTTGGCCGTTTTATACGTTATGTATTCGAAAGTGAATATTTTTAACCGACGAAAATAAGAGAGGGGCTTCCAATTAGGTTGTATTTTTTAAATGTTTGTTACCTCAGAACTCCGTCACTTATAAACAAATTTGGATTTTTTAATTTTATTTGCAATGTCTTTTTTTTTAATTGGGTCATATAAATTGTCATTCGAGAAACGAAATTGCGTTACATATTTCCTAATTTTGAAGTAGGGTTTTTGAAATTGATAATTATTTTACTTTCCCTAAACATCTTTATGGATTAAACTAACCCTAAATTACAACTACTAACTATTAACTTACTGACTAACATTTTTGGCATTATTTTCTTTCTTAAACAAAAATAGCCAATATGGCTATTTTGCCGGCCCAGCAGTTCTCAATGTGATGCGCTTACAAACAAACAGCATTTACATTTTTATCTTAGAATTTTGCAATTATTTTACAATAACTATACCAAAAGACTCGAAAACGTACAAAAATGTTTTCTGTGGCACCTAAGTTACTCAAATAATTTTGTTAAATCTGTATGAAGCTACGACAGTTTTTTTTACACACTCAATACAAACAAAAGATACAATACCTCAACTTAAATATTTCACCTTAACTGGCGTGGAAAATTAACACTTAACAAAGAAGAGAGCCTAAAATAGTATGCTATGCTAAGATTGAAGTACTCCCATATGCATTCCCTCTCAGATCGAATAATCATGCTGGATCTACGGTTTCTTTTTAAGCTTGCTAATGGGTTACTCGAGACCCCGGAACTGTTCTTCTGACTCCTTTTCGGACTTCTCTGCACCATTAGTTCGATTAGGGCTTTTCGTTAAAAGCTTCTGAGTTGCTCCAACTGAAAAACGAATCTAGGCAAAAATGCCTCAAAAAGACAGTCAAGGAGTTTAATGATTTCTTCCGAGATGTTGCGGAATCGATGTATAAATTTATGTGTGTGTGTATGTGGTATCGTTGCTTCCAAAAGGCTACTTGATCGAGTGTCCTTAGCTATGATTCAAGAAAATTCCTGTTTTTATCGGGGATTCAAAATAAACACATATGCTGGTCGAAGATAAATAATAATCAATAAAAAAACCGACTTCAAAATTAGTGAAATATGCAATTTCATTTATTTGGATGATTGATTGATTGATTATCTTTATTGTTCACACCATTAAATTTGATACAGAGGACAAAAACTCTTTAAAAACTAGTGTAACAACTGGCGGCCTTATCGCTAAAAGCGATCTTTTCCAGGCAACCTTTTGGATATTATTCCAGGATGGCATTATTATATCATCTAAGTAAACGATTTTCCAGTTATTTTAATGTAAAAACCAAACTACTGAACCGGTTTTGATGAAATTTCTAAGGAACCAATCTGAAAGCATAATCTTTAAATGGAATTTCACAAATCGGTTTAAAAAAAATCGAAGTTCTGAGGTAACAACATTTGAAATATGACGGAGAAATTAGACTGTTTGAAGTCGGTTAAATATGACTGAATGTTCCTAATTATATCTAAACAGTATTTATCTCGATAATAACATTAATCATATTCTGATATATTGCAAGGAAACCTGTTTTTTGTTCCTCGTCTCAACAAAACTACAGACTTGCAGAAAAATTACACTAAGAATTCATCAAAACGTTCTGGGAGGCTGAAATAACTCGGTGTAAACATTTCAACGCAACAAAAGGCCTTCTGTATTGTATCCAACCTTCCTTTTCATTCTATCAATTTTCTTTTTCAGGGTCGAAATTGGGCCCTACAGTACACCCAAGGTCAGGAATGTGTAGTAAAAATAAAATGTATTGAATGCCGATGTGAGGTAGAATTTATCTGTCTATTTAACCGACGAAAATCGTTGGAACCACTTGATCAATATTGCACCGTTGGACATGTAGAAATTAGTAGAAACACTATTATTATTTTTAGCTTGAGAGCTGTATTACAAAATGCATCGTTCAATTGTTTGGACATAAATTAATAGATGTGAAATTTGTTCGATAATTATATTGTTAATAATGTCATTAATGAATGACAACTTTATTCAAGAATAATTGGGTATGTCAAACAAAGAAAATAAAAAAGCCTTAATTATTATCACTAATACTAATTATTATATACTAATATAATCAAAAATCAAAAACAATATGTTGTCCGTGTGGTAAAGTGCCAAAAACGCTGGCTGCATTCCCGCGTTGAATTGCTAAAGAAATTCTCTGCGCGAAGAATGATGTCATTAGAATTTTAAGTATTATGATTTTCGGGTATAAAATGAAAAAATAAAGGCGTGCTTTGTCAAAGTCGTAATTGAATATACAACAAGTAAAAAACAATAGAATAATAAAATAGTTTTATTTTTGTCAGTAACAAAACAATATCCAGTCTCAAACTTTCCCATCCCAGAGTTTTACGAAAAACTTGGAGGTAATAAGGTGGTGATACATTGAAATTTGAAGACGTTATTTTCAATAAAAAAAATACAGATCTATTTATTACAGTAACCCAATTTTCAATAGATCTTTCCATTTGTGTAGAAAAAAAAATTATAAACACAAAACCAACTCAGATATTTAGTTCAAATTTATTGATATGCTACAAAATATTTTGGAAACAAGATCTTCATCTAGTGATAACGTAGCCAGTACTCGTTACTACATTATGGTTTTCGTGATGAAAAAAATAATGTTATTTTCAGAAGAACCCAATTCCGAAACAGAACTCAAATTAATTATACTCAGAGTGTCCCAGCGATAGGCACTTCTGAGTTTAGATTCACGACTTACAACGATTTCAAGACAATCTTTAAAAAAAAGTTTAATTTCTTTTTGAAGTCTCTAACTTCTCTCTTCGTTTGCTCTCTTTACAGGATGACGTTGTGAGAACCTTTTAGTTGACAGTTCGATTTTATTATACTTACCCAGTTAAAATGTGTTTAGGTTTTTTTTAATTGAAAGTATAAGTATACAACCGTCTGCAGTAACAAAGTTTGACTGCCCGTAAAGTTATTTATTGCTCAAAGATTGAAACGTATTGAGTCAATCGATCTTTGTTATGCTTTCAACGTAAAATCCTTAACTTTTCTACACCCATACACCGTGTGTTAACTGCTGGCTGTAATAAGAAACTTGCAAACATTTTATGATTGCGATATCAAGTAGCAGTGAAATGAATTTTTCCACTACAGCTCGCATAAAACGCTTCAAATAGCTTGGCATAAATAAAGCAGTTACAGGTTCGTGTGAAAGCATTCCGCCATTTCCCGAGATGACGATTCCATGTTGCTCGGTCGGAATCTATCTCGGCTTTAATGAAAGCCGAGATAAAAATAAATGTATTTTGTGGATAACTTCGCTTCATGATCGTGAAGATTATGAAAGCTTGATGCATTTCTCTAAGTTGAGAACAGCTTATTTACAATGGCTATTTGAGTAATAGAGCTAAATTGTTTCTCAAATAATCGTCGCAATCTATGACGCAAAATACCCGTGGACTCACCAGTGGGTTAAAGTAGTGGGTCCCACGGTGAAACATGCAAGAGAGAGACCCATACCCAGCAGTGGGATAAAGAAGGCTGTTGATGATGATGAAGATCCAACAAAGAGACTCATGACGACAGAGGAAATGGAACACAGACGTAACCTTTTATGCTTTGTATCGTATTAAAATCCAAGAAGGTTGAAATAAATAGCTTTGAGTGTATCTTACGTCTTATACTTTTATACTAAACTATTGCGCAATAGGCGATAGGCAATATATAGCACAGAAACAGCTGCAACTCAAGAAACTCTGCAGCTTGCAGCTTGCATCAATGTTAAGTGCTATACTAGGAAATAGTAATAGCATTAGTGACTTCTCCAGTAGGTAAGTGAGGCTTGGTGCAGCTAGGGTTACCATACTTCAAGATTTGTCCTGAGATTTCAGGATTTTAGCCCGATTTTGTTGATCCCAGAAAAATCTAAGGATTTTTAGAAATTTCACCAAATACTCTATAACTTTTTTGTTTTTTTTTATTATTTTTACAGATAGTTGATTGAATCAGGCGTTACTTTGCGGAAGTCCATTTTTAATGTGCTTTTTATTATTTTTACAGAGTTACAAAAACATAATAATTTTTTTTATGTACCTACAGACAACGACTTAGCTTTACCTACAGTCTGTGCCTACAGAAGTACAGACTAATTTAAAAATCAACTTTTGTCAATGTCTATAATATCAACACTTATTAATCTATGAAAACCATCAACTCACTTTTATCTTATTTACTTTGCGATGCTACCTTTCCATAATCACTGTTTAATAAAATGCTTTGCACGTTAAGCTCTTCAAATTGTACTGGGTTAAAAGTAAAGCTCGGACTGAAGACACCGTTAGTCGGTTTCTTTCATTCGACCTCATCATCAGTCATTACACGTCCACTGCTGAACAAAGGCTTCCCTCTTAGACAGGGGTTTATTTCGACCATTGAGCCCCAATGATAGAAAAAAAGATCGGCTTTTGCATTCTGGGCAGTACAATAGGAAATAATATTGACAAATACGCATTATCTCTGGTAATCTTGATACTTGATAAATACATATGAAGGTTGCCCACAACGTATGGAACATTATGATTTGATTAGATTGGTTTTTTTTTTTCTATTTCCCACAAAGCTGTAAATTACGTTTGCGAGAAAATTCGCAAATTGCGACAAAATCTCTGGCTTTTTATTCGATTTAAAAAAAAAAACACCTGGTAACCCTACGTGCAACGGGTAATGCGGTTACCAAGTTAGTTGGAACTGCGAAAAGTTTGTTGCGGACTAAGCAGGTTGGACGTAATTCTGTTTAGTATTTCCATGTGAGTTGCTACCGGTAAATTAATTATAAGTAGGCACTGGAAACTATATTAGAAGGTCATGGCCAGGTAAGGATTGGAACAAGGGAATCTGGAGCCGGAGTCTTAAAATTCAAAGTCAAATTATTTATTGCACATTATGCTAAATAGCAAGCAAGCTCAAAGTCGCACAATGAGCTATGAAGAGGGCTATGCTCAGGGTTTCTCTACAAGATCGAATCAGAAATGAGGAGATCCGTAGACGAACGAAAGTTACCGACATAGTCCACCGGGTTAAGAAGTTGAAGTTGCAGTGGCCAGGGCACATACCACGCTGAACAGATGGCCGATGGGGCCAAAAAGTTCTCGAATGGAAACCACGGACTGGTAAGCACAAAGTAGCACAAGATGGACGGACGACCTAAAAGAGACCGCAGGAAAACGCTGGATGCATGGGCCGCTTCTTACCGGCCCTTTTGGAGATAGATGGCTTATGTCCACCAGTGGACGTCTTATGGCAGAAATGATGATGATGATGATGCTTAATAATTAACACTTATTTTAATATTATGGCCTAATTAGGGTATGACAATTATGTATGGAGCGGACCGATCTGTTTTATATCTGCAATCTTCCTTAAGCAGCGCAATAATTATGCTGGCTTTTATCACTTTATCTACAATTCACCAAACCGCTAAACAGCATTCCCAACATTTAAAAATGTCGAGGACATAAAATAATTGAATAAAAATTTACTAAAAGTTATTAAGAGTCGATATTTCGGGAATTCGTGTCACAAAATATACTTGGTAAAAAGTTGTTTTCTTTAAAAACTAGCCTCAGTCAATTTTTTTTAATTGGAACGTACTTTTTTAAACTCCACGGCACTTTTATAAACTGCCAGTAAAATGTTCAAATGTTTAAAACCTTTTTCGTATAATATTTTTTTTTTTAAATCAAAACCGCCCCTTTTTTGGCAAATGGGTGTATAATGATTTGTCACTAAGATTTTTTAAACTGAATAATAGTACTTTTAATACTGTTTCCCACTTAGAATACTGCTTCGGTATCCTTGTTTATCGTAAGCCAATTCAAACTGACCTGTGGGCTCGTGGACCTCCCATTCAAACGGACGCAGGAAAGACAATGGTGCGGTGTGGCCTGCACCGTTCTAAATGGAAGTAGGGGAAATTCTCAGGGAATTACCCGGAAGTGTAGCCTCACATCACTATAGAAATATCGATGTTTGCCGTCAGGCACAGAGGCAAGCCACCGAGGAAGTTTTAATAGGTGCAATCTTACTACTTGCTGTACCTGTACGACGGGTATGTTTATTTCTAGACATCGAGATACAATTCCTATGTAATGTATCTCGATGGTTCTAGAGCATTTATTTTTGTACTTCTCATTTCTCTTCTATTTATTCTTTTTTTTTCTTTCTACATTAAGTTCTTAAGTTAGTGACCAGCAAACATCAACATCATAAGCGGAGTAGGGGGGGGGGGGGGGGGGGGGGGGGAAGCGGGAGTTGATGTATGTATACCAATCAACTTGCGTAGTCAAGATAATTTTTCAAGCTATTTGCCGATATCTACACTCGAGGTTCAATTAGTAATTTTGATACCGCCTAAGTAAATGTTATCGACACTACCTCACCAAAATGGCCATAAACTTCAAAGCAGATTTACTTGTATATTAACATAACTCGTTAAAGATTGATGGTCCATCCAGTCACAAGCGGTTAACGACGCGCGAAGCCGCCAGTTAACGGCTGATTACTGCCGGTTACGTCGACGTGACCCTTCAAATTCTATTTCATTGATTAACGTTAGGTGAACTCGATAGTAGAATTTTATTTGGAAGAAGAGATTAAATAACTGGAGAATATAATACTCAATATAAAAATACAAACCTACTTCAAAATTAATAAAAAACTTCTGGACTTAGACCTACCCCCCAAAAGGGCGATTGAGTCATATCCACCATACTGGTCCAGTTGCAGGTTGGAAGCGCTCTAACAAAATGATTCTATAGCTAAATCAACATGCGCTCGAACAATATTATTCGTATTATTAGAGCTGGTTCAAAAACTACTGCGCCAAAGTTTACGAAATTATTGTAGGACAATCTCGAGAGGTTCTTCTACATAATAAAAAACACGTGAATTGATTCTTGAAGATAATAATAACATTATATAAAGTAAAACACAAATAATCGATCGATTCACTATTGTACTTGATACAACATAGAAGCGGAAATAAACTAGAGATTCTTCTAAGAAACAGGCCAAAGTCAGTTGGTGTACAAACTTAAAAAAAACGTAATTAATTGACAACTTTCCCCCTCCTTTAGTTAGTTAAAAATACACATTTGTACCACGATAGCAATAAGGCCATTTCCTCTTAAACTGTTAATTTTTTTCTGACTCAAAATGATATTTCTAGAATAAGACTAAGAGTATACTCAGTTAAGTTCAAAAGTGCTTGAAATTTCGTAATTTGACTACGAGTTCATCGGAAGACCTTAAAGGGCACTTTGGTGGAATGTAATTTAACAAGTACTCCCCAATATTCCACGAGTACCTCAGCACCGTTAATTGCGAGTATATTAATCAATTAGGACAGGACTGGCGACGGGATTGGCCCATAAACTTTATAACGTTATTTATTGCGACTTTACGGTATTCCGGTACGGTCACAGATTTTTGCCAGGATAGACACCGCAACAAGTTCACTTCTTTTGCATGTCTCTATTATATAATAATTCAGTTCGATATCTGTCATCTTGGCAGAAGCACGTCAGTCGTTAATATAAGTTCAAGAGCATGTTGAAACACGCATATAATAGGGTTTCGTTGCCAAAGCCATATAATTGTGGTCACAGTCATATTTCATAAATTGGTGGTTATAGAAAAAATCGCACGAACAAAGCTCTTAGACTTGGCCAAATTTCAAAGATGTATCATCCTGACATATGTAAAACAATTTGTATTTAATGTATATAAATGGCAGCATCATTTTATCAAAACTGTATTAGCAAACGTCATGTGTATTTAGTTGACAGTTGACTGCTGACAACTGTCAACCAACACAGTATATAAGTTGCGGTTGCATTGCAATCGCCCTCTTTCGGTGCTCGAACCTCGAAGCGAGAACAAGTAAGTGTAAACGAATTGTGTGTAAAATAATTCAGGAGGTGATTTCTTGGTTGAAATGCTAACACATAACATATTGTATATTTTATGCTTTAATCAAAAAGAAAATTACTATAGAAACATACTTTGTTAGGATCATTTTACGAAAAAGTCAATGACCTTTGGGCTAGAACGTCTTGAATTTATTACAGCTTTATCGCTATAACTCAAAAAGTTACAATCAGTAAGGTTCTAAGTAATTTTGATCAAAGGTTATTACTATGACATTGCAAGTTATAAATTTTTATGTCCAATCATTCAGAAATGCAAGGGGGAACACATTTTTGCTACTTTGGCGAGCCATATTTCGCAAAGGATACATTATATACATTATAACCTTAACTTTATTTTTAAGGTATTCTACGACACTCCAGAAGAAGGGGGTGCCGCGGAAAAAGTCATGCCTATTTCACAAGAATTAGGACGGACGGACAGACAGACAGACAAACGGACGAACAAAACGAACTTATAAGGGTTCAATAAAATTGCCAAACTGCGCTAGTAAACTGCGGCCTTATTATAGAAGTTTGATTGTGATCGAGATTGCATGCCGTCCCGTTCGCATCTACTTACTCGCACTACGTGCGTAAGTGAGAGGGCACGCGATCGCGATCACAATCCGAATCACGATAAGACGTCTATAATAAAGCATCTGTAAAAATTTACGTCAAAATTATGATTATGTGCAAAAGCAGTTTATATTGCTCTCATGACGCTATAATATGTACAGAAAATGCAGCACACTGGGTTTTCACACAACTTGACGTGCATGCGGTGTCTATTTTATTAAGTTCTGTGGACATGGTATTGTGCGTTACGCAGCAGATGTAAATTAACTGGATAAACTGGGTTTATTTCCTCAACATATTATCACTGTAGCAGAAATAAAAGGAACCAGAATACCGGGTGAAGTGATCTCGCTCGCGCATATAATTATGATGTTAAATATATAATCAACTTTTGAAAAATGTGCTTCGATCATTTAATTTTTACGACATTAATATTTAAAACATTTAGAAAAAAAATATTGTTTTGATGTTTTCTTATAATGATCAAAATAAAAGGGAAAAACTGTTCAAACAAATCGCATTTTTTGTGGTCCTAATAAAAATATTACAACATTTTATTTTAAATGTTTTGAAATATTAACTTCGTAAAATTACCAAGTACATTTTTCAAAAGTATATAGACATGTTATATAAAAAAGTGTGCGTGAGATAGCGGCGCGCAATACTCTGGGCTTTTATAACACATTCTATCAATATAAGAATGTTCGCGTTTTTGAACGCCATCTTGTTCGTTGATTTTTTCAAGGTACTTTAAATAAAGCTAAATGACGTAATAATCTTCCTCATACATTTTATAAGCCAATAGTCACATACTTATAAACCTTACTTTATTTACCTTCTTTTGTTTGGCTTCAAAAGCCAACCCAAGCATTCTGCAATGTTTTCAGTCAAAAGTGCTACGAATGATAACCAACGCTCCCGGTATGTAACAAATGAGACTACACAAGGACCTGGAAATGCCCACAGTGGAGGAAGAAATAAGAAATAACGCCTATCAAAACGACTGCAAAATCATCCAAATGAATTAGCAAAGATGTTTACGTCAAGAAGGCCTCCAAGGAGGCTTAAAAGGAAGATACTCCAAGACTTAACAAAATAAGAAAAATTATGAGGATGGATGCGTCAATGGGCGTATTCCACACAAGACGCGTCACTTAAGACAGTTCAAAATAAAACTTAATGTCTTCAAAAGACAGACTGCTATAAAAAAGGAGTAAAAAAAAAACTTTATTACCTATTTCACCTTTTTTAATTCACTCTCCAAAATTAGTCAATTTCATCATCATCATTACCATCAATATTATCAGTCTATCATGTTCCCACTGCTGGGACATAGGCCTTCTCTCAGAGAGAGAGAGAGGACGGGCCCATGTTCCAGCATGTTGGCCCAGTGCATGAGGGTGAATATATGATATTGTCTTTAAAAATTTTAAGTTCATAGACATACCCAGTTACATCACGATATATAAATTTACTTCACTGTTTTTTTTTTTCGTTTGTTCAAATTGGTATTTCGTATCTTGCTTAGCAGAAAAAATGAAACTGTAATAATTTTTGTAGGTAGTTACAGATTATATTTATTGGTACCTAAAAGGGTTTAAAAGTAGTTAAAAGCTCAGTATCGTGGTCTTGCGGTAGCTAATCCAAGGCTATATAGTTGCAAAGGCTTCGCATTCTGTCCTCGCGCTAAGTGCTGATTGCATTTCGCTCTTTGCTTACTTACCTAATGGGTTCCTAGGTTTACCCAGTTAAAATGGCGTCTCCGGGCAGTCCTAAGGAGCTTTGCCTTTTTACTATGAACAAAGTTTATTCTCAAGAAAATAAATCAGACAGTAATAAATATAGTAAAGCTCGTGGCGTGGCTTAATTCGTCAATTCTAACAGATCATCGAATTTAAGTAACGTACAATCCGTCCAGTTTTAGGATAGGTGACCACAGGTGGAATAGGATTGGTAATAATGTTAAAGTAGCAGATTTTTTACTTTCCTCTTGAGTGTATTTTGGCGTCGCACGTCTTGTGCATTTGCCCGTCTCAAGTATATAAATATTTTCAAGATTTTTTTGCTGTCGTCAAAACGTATAGTCAGAGTTAAGAAAAGTAAGTCACGGCCAAGTCCAAGTTATGCCCTAGTAAAGTAGTGAAGATAATTACTAGAGGCTTCTATGGAGCCTTTGGGCGGCCTTAAAAACTGTGAAAACACCAGGGCATTCAGCTTATATGAACTTACTTTTCTTCTCCGAAACTCCATTGCAAAGACACCTGCCAGCGGACAGGACAAAAATCCGATTCATCAACAGACTGATGAAATAAGAAAAAGGAAGCGGAAACAGCAACATTTCCAACGTTCACATGGCCGGATTTTCCGACAGATATCCCGTAGAGACCCGGACCGTGTGAAAGGACAGCAAAAAGGTGAAGCATTTATTTGGACCCACCGAGAAATAGGGAATAGTGTCGGTAATAATGAATCATTCGAGGCTAGAAGATATAGAGACGAAAAAATAAGGGAAAAAATATCAAAAGAAAAATAAGATTTTGATTTCTAAATGTAGTTCGATCGAGTTCAAAAGAAATTAAATCTAATATTCATAATAGTTAATCAAATAAATTTACAAATAGCCATTTTTTTTAAGGAAAATCTAAGATTTTAATAAATCAGCTGTTCCAAACCTACAATTTGTCGAGTGACAATGACCGTTTTCAATGGAACAGCTGATATTTTTTTCGCGATTTAAGGGTTGGTCATTTAGTAAAAGTTGTTCATAAAGATGACCTCCTTTCGACTTAGTACAGTATATTGCGTAACCCTGTATTACATGGGAATTCAAACGTGGTGCAGTACCTACCACCATCGCGAGTAACCCTTAAGGTTTTTTGGCCATTCGTCAAATCCCAATTTCAGAACCGCCCATGAGCGGAAGGTTTCCCCTTCCGGGTAATTATTAGATATAGCCTGAAAAAATGGAAATTGAACGGATCCTCTTAGAACGATAAACGATGAGGTTGTAGGTCAAGCCTTGCATGTAATTCCGCGCCAAATTTTTGTGATATGAGAAAGGGAAAATAAAAAAATCCTTTGGCTTATTACTGTTTATATGTGTAACCCTGTATAGCCTAGCCTAGCCCGTTGGTCCAGTTGGTAGTGAACCTAACTTCTGAGCTTGGGGGCGTGGGTTCTATTCCCACCTAGGACAAGCATTTATGTGTTGAACATATATATATGTGATATATATCATATATATATATATATCATATATATATATATCATATATATATATATCATATATATATATATCATATATATATATATATATGTGATGTGTTTGTTCTATAACTGCGTGTTATAGCAACGCAGCGTCCAGCTTACTCCTTACCGCTGACGCATATATCTACGGAACAACATACACTCTAGACAATTTTCATACAATTTAGTATTCGATACCCCATCCGTAACGCTTACCGCAGCATTATGCACTCCGATCAAAAGACCTCAGCTTAAGAGACCTTTCACATTTTGACGTTAAAACCATCGGATTTTTAGAGTTTTGATTCTATCAAATAGAATGGTCTCTTAAAAATCTATTAATGCAATAAAAAGATTTGTATTTTTAATTGAACATAACGACTTATAATTTTGGAAAAACTCAATTTCATCATCATCCTCATCATCAGCCAGAAGACGTCTACTGCTGAACATAGGCCTCCCCCTTTAACCTCCACACTGAACGACAGCCTGCCTTTTGCATCCACTGGATTACTGCGACTCTCACAAAACTCAACTTATTACCTCCAATTTACAAATGAAGTTTTTCGTAAAACTTTCAAATGAAGGTGTTCTTGTTTTATTTTCTTCTTGACAATTACGGTTTTATATTTTCGTTTCATGCCGGTTATTTTAGGTATCCAGATACCTAAAATTTTGCAATTGTATTTTGTAATAACTCCGTTAATACCATCACCATGTTAGTTACGCCACAAACTGTTAGGCTTGAGCATTTGGATTATTTTAAGACCTTCAACGATCTAGGTTCAATGATTTATTGTAATAAATAAATAAATAAATTTCGGGACATTTTTGCACACACGGTCATCTGACCCCAAACTAAGCAAAGCTTGTAATATGGCTGCCAGAGACTGATATACATACATATATGCATACATATATTTTTAAATGCATACTTAAATAGATATTAACACCCAGATATAGAACAAACACAAATGTTCATCACATGAATTTTATCATGAATCGATCCCATGTCCCCAAGCGCCGAAGGCACGTTCTCTACCAACTGGACCAACGGGCTAAGTAGTTTTAGGTTAGGTTAGTTTGTATGTATTTTGTTTAGATTTATTAACCGACGACAAATAGGACGAGGTTCTCTAGCCGACGCGTATCCTATAACTAACTTAACTAATATTATAAAAGCTAACTTAACTCTGTCTCTCTGTCTGTCTGTTTCTTCGCTTTTTACGACTAAACGGCTACGCTGATTTTAACGAAATTTGGCACAAAGATAGTGTATCATGAGGACGAACATAGGGCACTTCCCTCCTAGCAATGCAGAAAAATGGGGAAATCACGGGTAACATCTCGAGATTCAGCTTGTATTATATATATGCATATTTTCATAGACATAGCATCGCAAGACACTATGTATATTTGCAGGGTATTTGTACAAAAAAAAGTATTTAAAATACTGTTTGAGTAACAAGAATCTCCCTTACCTCTTTTAGAATGAACAACCGGTCATTGCTCTTAAGTTTGGCCCGTTGCCAAGATCCTGCAGAAACGTACGGTTACCTCAGCTCTGTAAGTTCACTCACATCATCTCGATATGTTTCAGCTGGCTTAGGATGATACAAATGGGGTATTAACGTCAAGAATACAGACGTTATACTTGGATTTATGAGCTTTATAACATTTGCTTTCTATCAATAGAGTAACATCGTTCAAAAATATAGCAAATTAGTTAACCCGACAGACGTTGTCCTGTCTTAGAACTGTCTAACGGGCGAAGTTTAAAATCGTCGTTAAGTTTTTGAAATTTTCCAATTTTCTGCGCAATTTTCTTAATTTTTCTTTCCATAAGAATCTTCTACAACATATTAGGAAACTTAAAAAAATAGATGAATGAAATCGGTAAAGTCGTTCTCAAGTTATGGCGTGACCAAGGTAAATAGGGATTCATGACAGACGTTGTCCTGTCTTAGAACTGTCAAACATGCAAAGTTAAAAATGTAAATCTTATTTTTTTACACCTTGGGTTACATTATTGGAGTTTTAGTAAGAATCCCAATTTTTTTTGAAAATATAACAAGCCTATGTTACCTTGGGATAGCTTCCCAACAGTGAAAGAATTTTTCAAATCGGTTCAATAGTTTCGGAGCCTATTCAGTGCAAACAAACAAACAAACAAATCTTTCCTCTTTATAATATTGGTCCAAGCATTTATTTTACGCCTGTAAATATTCACACTTACACCACTTTATTCACACAAGGAAATTATACATATTATATACAACTTATCGATAAAACTAGTATGTACGACTAAAATAAAATATACACAAAAAAAAATTTTTAATATAATTTTAATTACTTAAAATTATATTATTTATTTTAATTTTAATTTTATAATATTAGTATAGATATATTTAATATATATAAATATATATATAGATATATTTTAAACATATAAATTATTTAAAAAGAATCTACTAAATAATTTGGGCGAAATCCAAATAATTTGTACGGAATCCAAATTGTTTAGTTTAGATCTCCGAAATCGCTAATTGCTTTTCAATAGAAAGCAATTTTATTTTCGGGTCGTTTGACAATCTTAATCAGTTAAAAGATAAAAGTACAGAACAGGAAATGAATTAAGCACTTTAATTATAATTTCGGTAAAAAGTCACTTGATCTTGACACCGCCGCCTTTGCATTTCAAAGGTTTAATTGGTTTTCATTTTGTCTGACAAACGATTGCTCGAAGCCACACTAAAGCCGTCGAGAGTTTTCATTATTGGAAGTGAGAAGAAATTGCCTTAAGAAAGTTTTTCCCAGGGAAGATATATTATATCATAATAATCTAATTTGCTTCCCATCCACCTTTGTTTTCATTTAGCTTTTAACAATGTTATTATGTTATATGTGCTATGTGTTAATGTTATATGAACCGATAACCGATGGGGAAGAAAGGTTCTGGAGTGGAGACCACGAACCGGAAGACGCAGCGTAGGGAGGCCTCCCACTAGATGGACCGACGACATTGTGAGAGTCGCGGGCATCCAGTGGATGTAAAAGGCAGACTGTCGTTCAGTGTGGAGGTTAAAGGGGGAGGCCTATGTTCAGCAGTGGACGTCTTCCGGCTGATGATGATGATGAATGTTATTACAGCATTTATGAGTTAAAAAAACTTGGATATATTAGTATACTAGCTGCACCCCGCGGTTTCACCCGCGTAGTGATGAAAAATGGTGATGATGATGATGATGATGATAAAAAGCCTATGTCACTTTCTGTATCATGAACTTACCCATGCAAAAAATCAGGTCGATCCGTTGTTCCGTTGCAGCGTGCAAAAGGAACAAACAAACTAACAAACTTTTCGAATTTGTAATATTAGTATGATTATCACTCGATAGCACTAAAGTGCGGCCGCTGAAAAAATGCGTATGACAGTTGCCATAACATTGTGGAAATCTGAACGAAAACAGTAAATTCTGATCTGCTTTACTAACTTTTGGATCGTAATATTGTAGCTGGTATCCAATATTTGAAGTTTTTACATTTAGATTTTCACATTGTTATTGCAGCTATTAGACTCATTTTTACATCAACTGGACTGTAACCCTGTATTCATAGACGTAAATAAAGGTACCTCGAATCGTCACCTCACTATCAAGTGATGTTTTTTATATGCCAAACACCACTTGACGGTGACGTGAGGATTGACCGAAAAAAATTATTTAGCAAAAAGTCTACCGGAATAAATCAGCGTTTGTATGTATGTTTGTAAAAAGACGAAACTCATCGTATCAATAAAAAAAGTTTCACTTAAAATCCAGGTAACAAATCCAATGAAAACTATTGGGAGTTTCCGGTATCTTGAGTGACAATCGAGCCGACAAATTATAAAGTCAACTGTATTTGTTCATTAAAGCAATAAAACCTACCAGTTTATTACATTTTGAAGAACCAAAGAAGACAATGACGACGCAAAAGCTATGTCATAAACACCAACGAAACTACTAAGTAAGAAACAAATCAAATCAAGAACCACCCTATAATTCCCAAAGCCACAAATTGTAGCTACAGAATCATTAAGTATTCCGATTGCGTGTCCTTTATTTTTGTAAGAAGTACTGGCCTTGGCGGGTAGAAGAATTACTTATTGTTCCTTGTCACGCCATCCAAGGTTGTCATTATTAGAAACT